>CM056200.1:1901468-2501468 GCA_029692085.1 Gymnothorax javanicus
TCATTCCACCTCTAAAACATGCAGAACAAGTTGGAGAAGCTACATTTTGAATGCTGTGAAGCTACAAGTAATCGCATTCCTGTGGCAACGCAGCAAAGATGGATCTCTTGCCATGAAAATACGTTTGTGTTTTTGATGTCTTTACTGAACTCGTTTCATCATAAAAATTGATAAACAGGTCAAGGATGGCAAGCTGTTAAATCTCATACGGGCCTCGCCAATGGGGGGAGCAAAATGTCTCTATAGCGACCCCTTGTGGAAAAAGGAAATGCCATATTTTACATTGACATTGGCCGATTTGCTCGAAACTTTATCACAGGTTGGTGCCTGTACTTGACCTGTCCACTGGTCGTGAGTGCACACCTGCACCCGTCAGGATCTCACCACTACCCCCAACGTGCACAAAGGGGCGAGGGCCCGTTCAACGCTGCTTGCAGCTTTAATTAGGGCCCGAGCCGACTGCAAGTCGTCTGCGGAGGGCCCTATTGAAATCGCGCTGTTTATCATTATTATTATTATTATTATTATTATTATTTTTATTATTATTATTCTTCCGACATTTCAAAGGCCAATTTCGCCCCTTTCCCAATGATGAAAACGCGTCTAATTTTCCACATTCGTCCGGCCGGATCCGAAATTCGATATTTTTGGGTGATCGTTCATGGTCGACGCAAAATGCCAAAATAGCGCCCCCTAAACACGTTTCAAAATTCCCATAGGGAAATTTGGTTACTTTCTCGTAGGCAGACGAAATTCGGTAGACATATATATCATACCCAGACATACAAAAAATTTCATCGGAGCCACGCCCTAAACCCAACAGGAAGTCGGCCATTTTGGTTTGAATTTTTGAATTTTAAAACAAACTCCTCCTAGGGATTTTGCCCGATCGACTTCAAATTTGGTCCAAATCATCTAGAGACCAAGCTGATCAAAAGTTGTGCTCTGCATGTCTGTAGGTCAAAGGGCGTGGCTGCTAGGGCGTGACAAAATTTGGCGACTCGACAAAAAAATTTCAAAATGCTCTCACGGCCATATACTTGATCTTACCAGCTTGAAACTTGCTGGACATGATGTTGTCTCCGCCCTGACCGTCTCCATATCATAACTTTTCACTTCACTAATAGCGCCCCCCAGTGGTAACAGGAAGTGACTAGTTTTCAACTTTGAAAACTAACTCCTCCTAGGGATTTTGCCCGATCGACTTCAAATTTGGTCCAGATCATCTAGAAACCAAGCTGATCAAAAGTTGTGCTCTGCATGTCTGTTGGTCAAAGGGCGTGGCTGCTAGGGCGTGACAAAGTTTGGCGACTCGCCAAAAAAATTTCAAAATGCTCTCACGCCAACATACTTGATCGTAGCAGCTTCAAACTTGCTGGCAGTGATGATGGCTCCGCCCTGAACATCAACATATAATAAATTCGCACATTACTAATAGCGCCCCCCTGTGGTACCAGGAAGTGACCAGTTCGGTTACTTGCTTGTAGGCAGACGAAATTCCATACACATATGTATCATACCCAGACATACACAAAACTTATTGGAGGCACGCCCTAAACCCAACAGGAAGTCGGCCATTTTGATTTGAATTTTTGAATTTTAAAACGAACTCCTCCCAGGGTTTTCGACCGATTGACTTCAAATTTGGTAAAGATCATCTGGAGACCAAGCTGATCAAAAGTTGTGCTCTGCATGTCTTTCGGTCAAAGGGCGTGGCTGCTAGGGCGTGACAAAGTTTGGCGACTCACCAAAAAAATTTCAAAATGTTCTCACACCAACATACTTGATCGTAGCAGCTTCAAACTTGCAGGAAATGATGAAGGCTCCGCCCTGAACGTCATGATATTATAATGCATTACTTTACTAATAGCGCCCCCCGGTGGTAACAGGAAGAGAGCAGTGCGGTTACTTTGTCGTAGGCAGACGAAATTCGATACACATATGTATCATACCCAGACATACAAAAAACTCATAGGTGCCACGCCCTAAACCCAACAGGATGTCAGCCATTTTGATTTTAATTTTTGAATTTTAAAACAAACTCCTCCTTGGGTTTTCGACCGATTGACTTCAAATTTGGTACAGATCATCTAGATACCAAGCTGATCAAAAGTTGTGCTCTGCATGTCTGTAGGGCAAAGGGCATGGCTGCTAGGGCGTGACAAATTTGGCGACTCCAAAAAAATTTAAAAATGCTCTCACGCCAACATACTTGACCGTAGAAGCTTCAAACTTCCTGGAGATGATGATGGCTCCGCCCTGAACGTCCAGATATATTAACTTCCCACTTTACTAATAGCGCCCCCTGCTGGTAACAGGAAGTGACCATTTTTTACTTTAACATGTACTTATGATACATAGTTGAACCCATCAACTTCATTCCACTTCTAAAACATGCAGAACAAGTTGGTGAAGCTAAAATATGAATGCTGTGAAGCTGCAAGTAATGGCGTTCATGTGGCAACGCAGCGAAGATGGATCCCTTGCCATGAAAAAACGTTTGTGTTTTTGATGTCTTTACTGAACTCGTATCATCATAAAAATTGATACACTGGTCAAGGATGGCAACTGTTAAATCTGATAGGGGCCTCGCCTATGGGGGGAGCAAAATGTCTCTATAGCGCCCCCTTGTGGAAACAGGAAATGCCATATTTTACATTGACATTGGCCGTTTTACTCGAAACTTTGCATTTGTGCTAAGGGTCTGCCCCTGAATGCACCTGCCCACATTTGGTTACGCTCAGAGCGCCCCCTGGTGGATGAACTATCAACTTTTTATAACTCCTTCCTGCTTTGTCCGATTCTCTCAAAACTTATCACAGGTTGGTGCCTGTACTTGACCTGTCCACTAGTCGTGAGTGCACACCTGCACCCGGCAGGATCTCACCACTACCCCCAACGTGCACAAGGGTGCGAGGGCCCGTTCAACGCTGCTTGCAGCTTTAATTATTATTATTGTTATTATTTATTATTCTTCCGACATTTCAAAGGCCAATTTCGCCCCTTTCCCAGTAGTGAAAACGCATGTAACTTTCCAGATTCGTCCGGCCGGATCCGAAATTCGATATTTTTGGGCGTTCTCACATGTCCGACCCCAAATGCCGAAATAGCGCCCCCTAAACACGTTTCAAAATTCCCTTAGGGAAATTCGGTTACTTTGTCGGAGGCAGACGAAATTCGGTAGACCTATGAAGCATACCCAGACAAACAAAAAACTTCATTGGAGCCACGCCCAAAATCCAACAGGAACTCAGCCATTTTGATTTGAATTTTTTAATTTGAAAACGAACTCCTCCTAGGGAATTTGCCTGATCGACTTCAAATTTGGTGGAGATCATCTAGAGACCAAGCTGATCAAAAGTTGTGCTCTGCATGTCTGTCGGTAAATGGGCGTGGCTGCTAGGGCGTGACAAAGTTTGGCGACCCGACAAAAAAATTTCTAAATGCTCTCACGCCCACATACTTGATCTTTGCAGCTTCAAACTTGTTGGACATGATGAGGTCTCAGCCCTGAACATCCCCATATCATAAATTTACACTTTACTGATAGCGTCCCCCGGTGGTAACAGGAAGTGTCCAGTAATTACTTTGAAAACGAACTCCTCCTTGGGATTTTGCCCGATCGACTTCAAATTTGGTCCAGATCATCTAGGGACCAAGCTGATCAAAAGTTGTGCTCTGCATGTCTGTAGGTCAAAGGGCGTGGCAGCTAGGGTGTGACAAAAATTGGCGACTTGCCAAAAAAAATTTCAAAATGCTCTCATGCCAACATACTTGATCGGAGCACCTTCAAACTTGCTGGAAATGACGATGACTCCGCCCTGAACGTCACAATATAATAATTTCCCACTTTACTAATAGCGCCCCGCTGTGGTGACAGGAAGTGACCAGTTCGGTTACTTTGTCATAGGCAGAAGAAATTCGATACACATATGTATCATACCCAGACATACAAAAAAATCATTGGAGCCACGCCCTAAACCCAACAGGAAGTCGGCCATTTTGATTTGAATTTTTGAATTTTAAAACGAACTCCTCCTAGGGTTTTCGACCGATTGACTTCAAATTTGGTACAGATCATCGAGAGACCAAGCTGATGAAATGTTGTGCTCTGCATGTCTGTCGGTCAAAGGGCGTGGCTGCTAGGGCGTGACAAAAATTGGCGAGTCGCCAAAAAAATTTCAAAATGCTCTCACGCCCACATACTTGATCGTAGCAGCTTCAAACTTGCTGGAAATGACGATGGCTCCGCCCTGAATGTCATGATATCATAACTTCCCACTTTTCTAATAGCGCCCCTGGGTGGTGACAGGAAGTGACCAATTCGGTTACTTTGTCATAGGCAGACGAAATTCGATACACATGTGTTTCATACCCAGACATACAAAAAACTCATTGGAGCCACGCCCTAAACCCAACAGGAAGTCGGCCATTTTGATTTTAATTTTTTAATTTTAAAACGAACTCCTCCTAGGGTTTTCGACCGATTGACTTCAAATTTGGAACAGATCATCAAAAGACCAAGCTGATCAAAAATTGTGCTCTGCATGTCTGTCAGTCAAAGGGCGTGGCTGCTAGGGCGTGACATAAATTGGCAACTCGCCAAAAAAATTTCAAAATGCTGTCACGCCAATATACTTGATCGTAGCAGCTTCAAACTTGCTGGAAATGATGATGGCTCCGCCCTGAATGTCATGATATAATAACTTCCCACTTTTCTAATAGCGCCCCCCGGTGGTCACAGGAAGTGGACAGTTTGGTTACTTTGTTGTAGGCAGACAAAATTTGATACACATATGTATCATACCCAGTCATACACAAAACTTGTTGGAGCCACTCCCTAAACCCAACAGGAAGTCGGCCATTTTGATTTGAATTCTTGAATTTTAAAACGAAATCCTCCTAAGGTTTTCGACTGATTGACTTCAAATTTGGTACAAATCATCTAGAGACCAAGCTGATCAAAAGTTGTGCTCTGCATGTCTATCGGTCAAAGGGCATGGCTGCTAGGACATGACAAAAATTGGCGTCTTGCCAAAAAAAATTCAAAATGCTCTCACACCAATATACTTGATCGTAGCCACTTCAAACTTGCTGGAAATGATGATGGCTCTGCCCTGAAAGTCACGTTATCATAACTTCCAACTTTACTAATAGCGCCCCCTGGTGGTCACAGGAAGTGACCATTTTTTACTTTAACATGTACTGATGACACAAAGTCAAACCCATCAACTTCATTCCACTTCTAAAAAATGCAAAACAAGTTGTTGAAGCTAGATTATGAATGCTGTGAAGCTGCAACTAATGGCGTTCATGTGGCAAGGCGGCGAAAATGGATCCCTTGCCATGAAAATACGATTGTGTTTTTGATGTCTTTTCTGAACTCGTTTCATCATAAAAATTGATACACAGGTCAAGGATGGCAAGCTGTTAAATCTGATAGGGGCCTCGCCCATGTCGGGAGCAAAATGTCTCTATAGCGCCCCCTTGTGGAAACAGGAAATGCCACATTTTACATACACATTGGCCGATTTGCTCGAAACTTCACATTTGTGCTGACGGTCTGCACCTGAATGAGCCTGCCCCAATTTGGTTCAGCTCAGAGCGCCCCCAGGTGGATGAACTATCAACTTTTCATAACTCCTTCCTGCTTTGTCTGATTCGCTCGAAACTTTCTCACAGGTTGGTGCCTGTACTTGACCTGTCCACTGGTTGTGAGTGCACACCTGCACCCATCAGGATCTCACCACTACCCCCAACGTGCACAAGGGTGCGAGGGCCCGTTCAACGCTGCTTGCAGCTTTAATTATTATTATCATTATTCTTCCGACATTTCAAAGGCCAATTTCGCCCCCTTCCCAATTGTAAAAACGCGTCTAACTTTCCACATTCATCCGGCCGGATCCGAAATTCGATTTTTTTGGGTGCTCGTTCATGGTCGACGCAAAATGCCAAAATAGCGCCCCCTAAACACGTTTCAAAATTCCCTGAGGGAAATTCGGTTACTTTCTCGTTGGCAGACGAAATTCTGAACATATATGTATCATACTCAGACATACAAAAAATTTCATTGGAGCCACGCCCTATACCCAACAGGAAGTCGGCCATTTTGATTTGAATTTTTGAATTTTAAAACGTACTCCTCCTAGGTATTTTCCCCGATTGACTTCAAATTTGGTCCACATCATCTAGAGACCAAGCTGATCAAAAATTGTGCTCTGCATGTCTGTAGGTCGAAGGGCGTGGCTGCTAGGGCGTGACAAAGTTTGGCAACTCGACAAAAAAATTTCAAAATGGTCTCACGCCCATATGCTTGATCTTACCAGCTTCAAACTTGTTAAACATGATGATGTCTCCGCCCTGAACGTACTAATATCATAACTATTCACTTTACTAATAGCGCCCCCCAGTGGTAACAGGAAGTGACTACTTTTTACTTCGAAAACAAACTCCTCCTCGGGATTTTGCCCGATCGACTTAAAATTTGGTCCAGATCATCTAGAGAACAAGCTGATCAAAACTTATGCTCTGCATGTCTGTAGGTCAAAGGGCGTGGCTGCTAGGGCGTGACAAAATTTGGCGACTCGACAAAAAAATTTCAAAATGCTCTTTCGCCCAAATACTTGATCTTAGCAGCTTCAAACTTGCTGGACATGATGATGTCTCCGGCCCAAACGTCCCCATATCCTAACTTTTCACTTTACTAATAGCGCCCCCCGGTGGTAACAGGAAGTGACCAGATTTTACTTTGAAAACGAATTCCTCCTAGGGATTTTGCCCGATCGACTTCAAATTTGGTCGAGATCATCTAGAGAGCAAGCTGATCATAAGTTAAGCTCTGCCTGTCTGTAGGTCAAAGGGCGTGGCTGCTGGGGTGTGAAAATTTTGGCTACTCGCCAAAAAAATTTCAAAATTCTCTCAAACCAACATACTTGATCGTAGCAGCTTCAAACTTGCTGGAAATGATGATGGCTCCGCCCTGAACGTCACAATATAATAATTTCCTACTTTACTAATAGCGCCCCCCTGTGGTAACAGGAAGTATCCAATTTGGTTACTTTGTCATAGGCAGACGAAATTTGATACACATATGTGTACCATACCCAGACATACAAAAAACTCATTGGAGCCACGCCCTAAACCCAACAGGAAGTTGGCCATTTTGATTTGAATTTTTGAATTTTAAAACGAACTCCTCCTAGGGTTTTCGACCGATTGACTTCAAAATTGGTACAGATCATCTGGAGACCCAGTTGATCAAAAATTGTGCTCTGCATGTCTGTCAGTCAAAGGGCGTGGCTGCTAGGGCGTGACAAAGTTTAGCGACTCGCCAAAAAAATTTCAAAATGCTCTCACGCCAACATACTTAATCGTAGAAGCTTCAAACTTGCTGGAGATGATGATGGCTCCGCCCTGAACGTCATAATATAATAAGTTTCCACTTTACTAGTATCGCCCCCTGGTGGTAACAGGAAGTGACCAGTTCGGTTACTTTGTCGTAGGCAGACGAAATTCGATGCACATGTGCATCATACCCAGACATACAAAAAAGTCATTGGAGCCACGCCCTAAACCCAACAGGAAGTCGGCCATTTTGATTTGAATTTTTGAATTTCAAAACGAACTTCTCCTTGGGTTTTCAACCGATTGACTTCAACTTTGTTAGAGATCATCTAGAGACCAAGCTGATCAAAAGTTGTGCTCTGCATGTCTGTAGGTGAAAGGGCGTGGCTGCTAGGGCGTGACAAAGTTTGGCGACCCGCCAAAAAAATTTCAAAATGCTCTCACACCAACATACTTGATCATAGCAGCTTCAAACTTGCTGGAGATGATGATGGCTCCGCCCTAAACGTCACGATATAATAACTTCCCACTTTCCTAATAGCACCTCCTGGTGGTAACAGGAAGTGACCAGTTCGGTTACTTTGTCGTAGGCAGAAGAAATTCAATTCACATATGTATCACACCCAGACATATAAAAAACTCATTGGAGCCACGCCCTAAACCCAACAGGATGTCGGCCATTTTGATTTGTATTTTTGAATTTTAAAACAAACTCCTGATAGGGTTTTTGACCGATTGACTTCAAATTTGGTACAGATCATCTAGAGACCAAGCTGATGAAAAGTTATGCTCTGCGTGTCTGTTGGGTAAAGGGCGTGGCTGCTAGGGTGTGATAAAGTTTGGCGTCTCACCAAAAAAATTTCAAAATGCTGTCACGCCAACATGCTTGACCGTAGAAGCTTCAATCTAGCTGGACATGATGAGTGCTCCGCCCTGAACGTCAGGATATAATAACTTTCCACTTTACTAATAGCGCCCCCGGTGGTAACAGGAAGTGTCCATTTTTTACTTTAACATGTACTGATGACACATAGTTGAACCCATCAACTTCATTCCACTTCTAAAACATGCAGAACAAGTTGGTGAAGCTACTTTATGAATGCTGTGAAGCTACAAGTAATGGCGTTCCTGTGGCAACGCGGCAAAAATGGATCCCTTGCCTTGAAAATACTTTTGTGTTTTTGATGTCTTTACTGAACTCGTATCATCAGAAAAATTGATACACAGGTCAAGGATGGCAAGCTCTTAAATGTGATAGGGGCCTGGCCTATGGGGGGTGCAAAATGTCTCAATAGCGCCCCCTTGTGGAATCAGGAAATGCCATATTTTACATTGACATTGGCCGATTTGCTCGAAACATCACATTTGTGCTGACGGTCTGCCCCTGAATGCACCTGCCCACATTTGGTTACGCTCAGAGCGGCCCCTGGTGGATGAACTATCAACCTGTCATAACTCCTTCCTGCTTTGTCCGATTCGCTCAAAACTTTATCACAGGTTGGTGCCTGTACTTGAGCTGTCCACTGGTCGTGAGTGCACACCTGCACCCGTCAGGATCTCACCACTACCCCCAACGTGCACAAGGGTGCGAGGGCCCGTTCAACGCTGCTTGCAGCTTTAATTAGGGCCCGAGCCGACTGCAAGTCGTCCGAGGACCCTATTGAAATCGTACTGTTTATTTTTTTATTATTATTATTATTATTATTATTATTATTCTTGCGACAATTCAAAGGCAAATTTCGCCCCTTTCCCAATGGTGAAAACGCGTCTAACTTTCCACATTCGTCCGGCCGGATCCGAAATTCGATATTTTTGGGGTGGTCATTCATGGTCGACGCAAATTGCCAAAATAGCGCCCCCTAAACACGTTTCAAAATTCCCTTAGGGAAATTTGCTTACTTTCTTGTCGGCAGATGAAATTCAGGACACATATGTATCATACCCAGACATGCAAAAAATTCCACTGGAGCCCCACCCTAAACCCAACAGGAAGTCGGCCATTTTGATTTGAATTTTTGAACTTTAAAACGAACTCCTCCTTGGGATTTTGTCCGATCGACTTCAAATTTGGTCGAGATCATCTAGAGACCAAGCTGATGAAAAGTTGTGCTCTGCATGTCTGTAGGTCAAAGGGCGTGGCTGCTAGGGCGTGACAAAATTTGGCGACTCGACAAAAAAATTTCAAAATGATCTCACGCCCATATACTTGATCTTACCAGCTTCAAACTTGCTGGACATGATGATGTCTCCGCCCTGAACCTCCCCATATCATAACTTTTCACTTTACTAATAGCGCCCCCCCGGTGGTAACAGGAAGTGACCAGATTTTACTTTGAAAACGAACTCCTCCTAGGGATTTTGCCCGATCCACTTCAAATTTGGTCGAGATCATCTAGAGAGCAAGCTGATCAAAAGTTATGCTCTGCATGTCTGTAGGTCAAAGGGCGTGGCTGCTAGGGCGGGACAAATTTTGGCTACTCGCCAAAAAAATTTCAAAATGCTCTCAATCCAACATACTTCATTGTAGCACCTTCAAACTTGCTGATAATGATGATGGCTCCGCCCTGAACGTCATGATGTAAAAACTTCCCACTTTACTAATAGCGCCCCCCTGTGGTAACAGGAAGTATCCAATTTTGTTACTTTGTCGTAGGCAGACGAAATTTGATACATATGTGTACCATACCCAGACATACAAAAAACTCATTGGAGCCACGCCCTAAACCCAACAGGATGTCAGCCATTTTGATTTGAATTTTTCAATTTTTAAACGAACTCCTCCTCGGGTTTTCGACCGATTGACTTCAAATTTGGTACAGATCATCTAGAGACCAAGCTGATCAAAAATTGTGCTCTGCATGTCTGTAGGTCAAAGGGCGTGGCTGTTAGGGTGTGACATAAATTGGCGACTCGCCAAAAAAATTTCAAAATGCTCTCACGCCAACATACTTGATCGTAGAAGCTTCAAACTTGCTGGACATGATGAAGTCTCCGCCCTGAACGTCATAATATAATAACTTCACACTTTACTAATAGCGCCTCCTGGTGGTAACAGGAAGTGACCAGTTCGGTTACTTTGTCGTAGGCAGACGAAATTCGATACACATGTGTATCATACCCAGACATACAAAAGATCTCATTGAAGCCACGCCCTAAACCCAACAGGAAGTCGGCCATTTTGATTTGAATTTTTCAATTTCAAAATGAACTCCTCCTAGGGTTTTCGACTGATTGACTTCAAATTTGGTACAGATCATCTAGAGACCAAGCTGATGAAAAGTTGTGCTCTGCGTGTCTGTAGGTCAAAGGGCGTGGCTGCTAGGGCGTGACAAACTTTGGCGACTCACCAAAAAAATTTCAAAATGCTGTCACGCCAACATACTTAACCGTAGAAGCTTGAATCTTGCTGGACATGATGAGTGCTCCACCCTGAACGTCAGGATATAATAATTTCCCACTTCAGTAATAGCGCCCCCTGGTGGTAACAGGAAGTGTCCATTTTTTACTTTAACATGTACTGATGACACATAGTTGAACCCATCAACTTCATTCCACTTCTAAAACATGCAGAACAAGTTGGTGAAGCTACTTCATGAATGCTGTGAAGCTACAAGTAATGGCGTTCCTGTGGCAACGCGGCGAAGATGAATCCCTTGCCATGAAAATACGTTTGTGTTTTTGATGTCTTTACTGAACTCGTATCATCATAAAAATTGATACACAGGTCAAGGATGGCAAGCTCTTAAATCTGATAGGGGCCTCGCCTATGGGGGGAGCAAAATGTCTCCATAGCGCCCCCTTGTGGAAACAGGAAATGCCATATTTTACATTGACATTGGCCGATTTGCTCGAAACTTCACATTTGTGCTAAGGGTTTGCCCTGAATGCAGGGTTTGAATGCAGCTGCACACATTTGGTTACGCACTCCGATTTTTTCGAAATCACCCCCTGGTGTATGAACTATCAATCTGTCATAACTCCTTTGTTAATTTTGTCCGATTTGCTCGAATCTTCATCACAGGTTGGTGCCTGTACTTGGCCTGTCCTGTAGTCGTGAGTGCACACCTGCACCCATCAGGATCTCTAACCACCACCCCCAACATGCACAAGGGTGTGAGGGTCCCGAACATCAACGCTGCTTGCAGCTTTAATTTTTATTATTATTATTCTTCCGACATTTCAAAGTGAATTTTTTTTGCACCTTTCCCCAGGGTAAAAAACGCTCTAATTTTCCACATTAGAGTCCGGCCGGATCCGAAATTCGATATTTTTTGGGTGATCGAAATGATTCATGGTTCAAAATAAAATGCCAAAAATAGCGCCCCTAAACACCCCTGAAGCGCCATTTTGATTTTTTCAAAATTCCCATAGGGAAATTCAAAAGGTTACTTTCTCGTAGGCAGACGAAATTCGGTAGATATATGTATCATACCCAGACATGCAAAAAATTTCATTGGAGCCACGCCCTAAACCCAACAGGAAGTCGGCCATTTTGATTTGAATTTTTGAATTTTAAAACGAACTCCTCCTAGGGATTTTGCCGGATCGACTTCAAATTTGGACCAGATCATCTAGAGACCAAGCTGATCAAAAGTTGTGCTCTGCATGTCTGTAGGTCAAAGGGCGTGGCTGTTACGGCGTGACAAAATTTGGCGACTCACCAAAAAAATTTCAAAATGCTCTCATGCCAACATACTTGATCAGAGCAGCTTCAAACTTGCTGGAAATGATGATGACTCCACCTTGAACGTCCCTATATCATAACTTCCCACTTTACTAATAGCGCCTCCTGGTGGTAACAGGAAGTGTCCAGTTCGTAACTTTGTTGTAGGCAGACGAAATTCGATGCACATACGTATCATACCCAGACATACAAAAAACTCATTGGAGCCTCGCCCTAAACCCAACAGCAAGTCGGCCATTTTGATTTGAATTTTTGAATTTTAAAACGAACTTCTCCTAGGGTTTTCGACCGATTGACTTTAAATTTGGAACAGATCATCTAGATACCAAGCTGATGAAAAATTGTGCTCTGCATGTCTGTCACTTAAAGGGCGTGGCTGCTAGGGCGTGACAAAGTTTGGCGACTCGCCAAAAAAATTTCAAAATGCTCTCACGCTAACATTCTTGATCGTAGCAGCTTCAATCTTGCTGGAAATGATGATGGCTCTGCCCTGAACGTCACAATATCATAACTTCCCACTTATCATAACTTCCCACTTTAATAATAGCGCCCCCTGGGGTAACAGGAAGTGAGCAGTTCGGTTACTTTGTCGTAGGCAGACGAAATTCGACACATGCATGTATCATACCCAGACATAAAAAAAACTCATTGGAGCCACGCCCTAAACCCAACAGGAAGTCGCCCATTTTAATTTGAATTTTTCAATTTGAAAACGAGCTCCTCCTAGGGTTTTGGACCGATTGACTTCAAATTTGGTACAGATCATCTAGAGACCAAGCTGATCAAAAGTTGTGCTCTGCATGTCTGTAGGGCAAAGGGCGTGGCTGCTAGGGCGTGACAAACTTTGGCGACTCGCCAAAAAATTTCAAAATGCTGTCACGCCAATATACTTGACCATCGAAGCTTCAATCTTGCTGGAGATGATGATGGCTCCGCCCTGAACAACATGATATAATAATTTCCCACTTTACTAATAGTGCCCCCTGGTGGTAACAGGAAGTGGCCAATTTTTACTTTAACATGTACTGATGACACATGGTTGAACCCATCAACTTCATTCCACTTCTAAAACATGCAGAACAAGTTGGTGAAGGTACTAAATGAATGCTGTGAAACTACAAGTACTGGTGTTCGTGTGGCAACGCAGTGAAGATGGATCCCTTGCCATTGTATATACGTTTGTGTTTTTGATGTCTTTACTGAACTCGTATCATCATAAAAATTGATACACAGGTCAAGGATGGCAAGCTGTTAAATCTGATAGGGGCCTCGCCCATGGGGGGAGCAAAATGTCTCTAAAGCGCCCCCTTGTGGAAACAGGAAATGCCATATTTTACATTCTCCCTGGCCGATTTGCTCGAAACTTCGCATTTGTGCTGACGGTCTGCCCCTGAATGCACCTGACCACATTTGGTTACTCTCAGAGCGCCCCCTGGTGGATGAACTATCAACTTTTCATAACTCCTTCCTGCTTTGTCCGATTCGCTTGAAACTTCATCACATATTGGTGCCTGTACTTGACCTGTCCACTGTTCGTGAGTGCACACCTGCACCCGTCAGGATCTCACCACTACCCCCAACATGCACAAGGGTGCGAGGGCCCGTTCAACGCCGCTTGCAGCTTTAATTTTGTGTTATGGTTACTTACTGTAATTTTACGGTATCCGCCTGGAAACTCTGCTGCCAGTCATTTTACCGTTTTTTTACAGATTTTTTTTTAACAGTGATTGCTTTTCCAGTGAGGCACGAGTGGAAATAAAGAAAACCGCATGGTATTGTAATCCTGACGCGCTCCACATGAACGCGCCAAGCACTTCCGTAATAACAAACATTGAGCTGTTCGTGATTTGTACAGTGACACTTGACTTGTTCTTTTTGTTGTCGTCAATAGCCTACATAAAACTAACAAAAAAAACGAAAAATGCTACTGCATCAAGAAAATGGAACGGCTTGTGGCACAGGAGAGAGAAAAAGAGCCATTACCATGTTACGGTCAGGTCTCAGCCGCCGAGAGGTGGTGCGTCATTTGTACTGTCACCGTTCAATAATCAGTCGGCTGTCCATCAGAGAATGGAACACAGGCACTGTCACTGACCGATCCCGCTTAGGGCAGCCACGAGTGACGATGGCAGCTCAAGAGCGCCACATCTGGTAACAGCCTGTACGTGACAGATTCCGGACAGCAACTCTAAATTCTATTAAACAAATATTCTCCAAAGATATTACATATTCTTAACACTCTAAATACTTAAAATTTCCCATAAATCCAAAAGCAAAAGAAATTCATTTTAAAATTTTAAATGGTATATTTCCATCTGGTGAACAGTTTCGACAGCGATTTTGTTCTGAAACAAACAAATGTCTCTTTTGTGATGGTATTGAAACCTTAGATCATTTGTTCTTTTAATGCATGTTTTCTAAAGCTCCCTGGACTGATATATATGACTGGCTTGACACAAAGATCCAACTTGAACCCTTTTCTCAAAAGGACATTATCTATAGACTTGTTATGAACAATAATGAATGGGACTCTTTCACCAAAGCCCTTAACATAATGAAAGGTAAAAATGCAACAAAACTTTTCAGTTTGTTTGAAAAATATGAACTACAAAGAAAGCCCTAGCAATTTTTTTTCAATGATTATTTTAAGATTTTTTCATTTTCACATGTTGATTTTTTTCTGCACTGTCCCTATGCACCTGTTCCTATGGAATGTTATTAGTGAAATAAGCCATGTTGTTTGTACATGATTTTGCAAAATAAAGTTTTAAAAAAAAAATTAATGGGTAAATCAGAGGAAGATGCGACACGAACAAGCTGAAAGGCATATCGCCACCTATTGTCGCGGCGACGGGAATGCTTCAGTCAATAAATTGAATTACGTCCTGCGTATGTATACTGGGACAAGGACAGTAGTCCGATTACATGGCCTAATCAAGCTATTACCATAGCTCGACTTAGCTGTGCATGTAAACGTACTAGGTTTTCTCCTAGAGTTCATAGACACCATGTTACCACTGTAATGTAATGCTTTTTTCACAGGTATAGTATACATGGACCTTAACTGTGACTCTCCCTTTTCCCTTAAATTCACAACCGAGAGGTTAACAGGCCGACAGGAAATATGTGCTTCGCCGATGCCAACAGGGGCTCAGCTTTAGATCAAGGGGATTTACCATCCTGTAAGTTATCAACTCAACCCCAAAATACCTGACTCTACTCATCTGCAGCTGTGTGAGATCTCTCAGCTTTGATTATGTTCTCCTCTATGAGGATCGGCATGAAAACCTACAGGACAGTAGACCTCCTGGAACAGATGCCAGGCTTTAGTGAAGTCTATGTAGCGAAAGTAAAGAAAAGTACTTGTAAACTGCAACCTACTTATTGCCAAACATTTTGATGAAAGTCAAACTGTCACAAATGTACCCAATATTATCTGCAGAAATACATGTACTGTAACTGAGTGCTCAATTTCTTTTCTTTGTGAGGATGAAAGAGAATTGTTTGAGTGCTTTGATGAACCTTGTGGTTTCATGTGTAAGACCTTACACCAGGTTACACAGTCTCACTTGTGCACCAGCTGGCTGACTGCATTACGTCACTTGTTTGTCTGGGATGCACTTCTTGGATTGCATCACTGACAAATAATATATTGTTAGAACAGGGATAGGGGGGTACTCATCTACCCCTCCTTTTAGCCCCTCCTCTGTTTTACCGCAGATCTGTTTGTCACATCACAAACTCACTCTGCAAACCCAACCCCCTCTTGCACACCCACCCATCCTTAAATATAATCCTGTGGTGACAGGGTATTGTACAGTCACTCCAAGTGCTGTTGCTTCCTCAATGGATTTGTGACTGGCTGTCATCTGCCCTGCTTACATACCGCTCAGATTGATATATTTTCTGAAGTGGAACGATACTGAATAAAAACATAACCCTCCTGGAAACAGGTGATCAGGATACAGACATTGAGGAGTGTGTGTCGAGCAATTGCAGTTACTCAGGTAAGTTACTAATTCTTTCTTTCAATCTGATGAACCACTCTTTCATTTCTTAAGCTGTGCTTGAGTGAGAGACTGTTGCAGACTGTAATACAATAGACCCAAAGGGCAAACCCTGTCTTCTGGGAACACTGTCTCCACCTCGGGAAGCTGTCTGAACTTGAGGAGAATATGTCAAGCTATTGCAGTTTCTCAAGTAAGTTATTCATTTTTTTTATTTGATAAACCACTCTTTCATTTCTGATGTTGTGCTTGAGTGAAAGGCTTTCACAGACAGTAAAATATGGACCCAAAGGGCAAACCTTGTCTTCTGGGAACACTGTCTCCACCTCGGGAAGCTCCAGTGCAGTTTCACAGAGTAAAGCTGGTGTCTCAGAGGAGAGAGAGTTTTCTCTGGATGGAGGTCGTCTTCCCAGAAAACAAAAACTATCCTTCAGTGTAACAATGCAACAAAATTTTCCAGGTCTTCTTTGACATGAATAACTTCTCAAAAGAGAGAGAACTTAACTTTATGCAAAATAGGCCAGTATAAGTGTTTCCATCTCTATTATGCAGTAAATGTGTTAAGATGAGGAATACTTTGGAGAAAAGAATAATGTAAAATAATGCTGGAATCAGCTTAAGAACAGAATTTAGCCTCGCAGTCAGTTTAAGTGGTGAGTTCAGTTAGGCTTGACCATGTAACTTACATTCACTCTCTTTTCTAAGGATCATCAACCCTCAAACCTGCTAGATAAAATAAAACCAAAATGAACAGCTCTGTCATCAATTCTAGCCGACCCTTCAACCACTCCTCTTCAGGATCCAGTCCCCAACTCTCGAACATATTAGTACCATGCATATACGGCCCTGCTGCGCTTGTGTTTCTGTTTTTTGAAAAGAGCATCAACCTTGTAGTGGGCTACCCTGCCAACATCATGGTAATGTGGCTGGTGGCCAGAGAGAAGAGTGACTCTTCCACCTCCAATCGCTTTATCTTCAGCCTGGCCCTCGCTGATGCATGGTTTTGCATAATATGCGCCATCTGCTACTATGGCTACAGAATCCTCGGCATCAGATATTTTGATTATTTAGTAGCCTTTACCACTGGGATCAAAAACGGCTCCCCACTCTTTCTCGCCTGCATTTGCCTGGACCGCTACGTGGCTGTGGTTCACCCCATTGTGTTCACCAGCATCAAGGATAAAAAGATCAGAGTTGCTATTTCCATGCTTGTTTGGGGGCTCGTGATGGCCTATGCCCTCTGCAGGCCAGTGCTCACCCGCGCATCCTTCATCCAAACTCATATCTACATTGGGCTGATCCTGGCCAGCTTCACCATTATGGTTTACTGCAATGTTTCTATCATATGGAGTCTGAGGAAGTCGGTCTTGGGCAAGGAGAAGATGCACCCCATGAAAAAGAAAGCCCTCAGAACTGTGAAGATCTATCTGGCCATCATAGTGTTTCATTATCTGCCTTCAGTTGTTATCAGTCTCGCATATTATAATCCTATTTTCCCTGATGCCCTAGAAACAGTCTGCACAATTAATATGATTATATCCAGCCTTAAGGACTACAGTTCCATCACTCACCCCCTTCTTTACATCTCCCTGATTAAGCAGCTGCCATGGCTGAAAAAATTGCTCTGCATCTGCTGCCGAAGCCCTTCCCCTGAGCCACATAATGTAAGCACATGAGATGTATGCTCGTGATTGTCTCTTAAATTGCATATTCGTTCTACGTAAGGTTGAGAAAATGAGTTCACAAAACAAAGACAGAATGTGAAGTGAGTGACAGGCAAGTATTTTAGCTCTGATATGAGTGTAATATACAAAGAGAAAACAAATAACATAACGGTAACCATAGGCATTGATGAAAAAATTGTTTGAATTAACTTAATGCCTCTATCACCATGATTAAATTTTATGCAAATTAAACATTCAACATTTTATGAACACGCATAACCTATCAATTCAAGGTAAAGTGTCCAATTTTTTCTCTAATTTAAATATCTAATCTCATTATGCTAGCATGGGATCTACAACCCCAATTCCGAAATAGTTGGGACAAAGTGTAAATTGTGAATAAAATCAAAACACAATGGCTTAAATCACACCAGCCAGTGTTTTATTCACAATAGAACAGAGATAACATAACAAATGTTGAAACTGAGAAATTTTACAAGGTTATTCACAAAATGAGCTCATTTCAAATTTGATAGCTGCTACAGATCTCAAAAAAGGGGGCCTGTTCACCATGGTGTAGCATCCCCTCCTCTTTTTAACACAGAGTGGAGGCGTCTGGGCATTGAGGAGACAACTTTCTTGAGTTCAGCCATTGGAATTTGATCCCACTCTTGTTTAATACAGGCTTCCAGCTGCTGGAGAGTTTTGGGTCTCCTTTGACGCACTTTTCGTTGAATTATGCGCCAAATGTTCTCAATCAGTGAAAGATCAGGACTGCAGGCAGGCCAGTTCAGCACACGGACTCTTCTACTACGAAGCCAAGCTGTTGTAATTGCTGCAGTATGTGGTTTTGCATTGTCCTGCTGAATTACACAAGGCCTTCCCTGGAATAGATGTCGTCTGGTGGGGAGCATATGTTGCTCTAAAACCTTTATATACCTTTCAGCATTCGTGGTGCTTTTTAAAACGTGCAAGTGTCCCACACCATATGCAATAATGCATCCCCATACCATCAGAGATGCTGGCTTTTGAACTGAACGCTGATAACAGGTGGGGTGGTCTTTCTCCTCTTTAGCCCGGAGGACATGACGCCCGTGATTTCCAACAAAAATTTCAAATTTTCACTCGTCTGGCCACAGGACACTTTGCCACTTTGCTACAGTCCATTTAAATGAGCCTTGGCCCACAGAACACGGCGGCGCTTCTGGATCATGCTCAACAATGGCTTCCTTTTTGCATGATAGAGTTTTAGGTGGCATCTGTGGATGGCACGGCGGACTGTGTTTACAGACAGTGGTTTGTTGAAGTATTCCTGGGCCCATTTAGTAATGTCAATGACAGAATCATGCTGGTGAGTGATGCAGTGGCGTCTGAGGGCCCGAAGATCACGGGCGTCCAGTAAAGGTCTACGGGCTTTTCCCTTAGGCACAGAGAATTTTCCAGTTTCTCTCAATCTTTTGATGATGTTATGCACTGTCGATGATGAGACCTTCAAAGCCTTTGCAATTTGAAGTTGAGGAACATTGTTTCTAAAGTATTCCACAATTTTTTAAGGCAAACATTCGCAGGTTGGAGAGCCTCTGGCCATCTTTACTTCTGAGAGACTCAGCCTCTCTAAGACATCCCTTTTACAGCCAATCATGTTACACACCTGATGCCAGTTAACTTAATTATTTGCTATATGTTCTTTCAGCTGATTCTCTTACATATTAATTGCTTTTTCAACCCTTTTTTGCCTGTGTCCCAACTTTTTTGAGACCTATTGCAGCCAGAAAATTTGAAATAAGCTCATTTTGTAGATAAAAATGTAAAATGTCTCAGTTTCAACATTTGAAATGTTATCTGTGTTCTGTTGTAAATAACATTGGCTCATGTGATCTGAAAGTGATTGCATTTTGATTTTATTCACAATTTACACTTCGTCCCAACTATTTCGGAATTGGGGTTGTAGTTTTGCTGAAGGTAGAGCCTACAGTGACTACAGACCTTTCTGGAGGCACACCCTACATGCAAATACAAAATGATTGCATTGGCTATTCCTGTACTTAATGCCTACCATTAGTCAGTGAAAATACCGTTCAAAAGTATTTTAGTCCCAAAAGTGATAAATCGCATTCAAAGTAACCAATGTACTTCAATGTCAATCAACTTCAGAAAGACACTAAAAGAATACAAATTAAAGGTTGTATCAGCGATTCTGAGCCAAAACATAATTTGTCATGTACCGGAGATATTTCCTCACGAACTGTCAGCAGCTCGTCTCATGAATGAGCGGTGAAAAAATCCGGTCTCTGTAGTCCACCTACAGCCAGGTAGACACTGAGAAAGATACACAAACTCAAGGTGACCTACCCGCCTCCCAAAACATCAACAAAAGTGTTCCAACGAATCGGAGGGCAGGGTGGGTCTTCTGCGCCAGTTCCGTGCTCATGCACGACGAGTGGGTGGGACTGAGCAACAAAACAAACTAGTAGTGGCACTCGTGAAGCATGGTGGAAGCTAAACCGAAAAAGAGGCGCTCGAACGAGTTCATGTCGAGAGAAAAGGAATGTGATCGCAGCTATGCGAAGTCCCGAATAAACATAGGGAAAGCATACCAACGTTGGAGAGAATTCCGGGAGTTGAATGGTTTTAATTCTGACGCCCAGGTCGCCTTGCTTCTACTGGACCGGTGAGTAGAGCTGGTGCTAACTCGGTTGGATGTGAATTTTAAATTGTCATCCCGTGCAAAATTGAGGGAAGCCCGTGTATTGTTTTTGTAAGGCTATCTTGCATAGATCATGCTGGTCAGAATGAATCAAACAGTAGAGAGATTGATATTTCCTCTTTGGAGCAAGTTAGCAACCTTTGCTAACTCTCAGTTGGCAAGCTAGCAAGTTTGCTAATTCATTCTGGTCAAACCAGAGTTTGTGTTCGCGTAATAACATTTTTTCTCTGGTTCGTACTCAGAGTTGAAATTCGTCGATGAATATATCACCGCGGGATAAGTTTAGCTGATCTATGTGACATTGTTAATACTCAAATTGTAATGCCGCGCTAAGATACACGTTTCGCGTGTATTCGCATCTTTGCATTGACTTTGAATGCAATCTGTCGCCGCGAAAAATTTGTTTCGCGTCCGGTTTGAAAGCAGCTTTACTCAGACATTTCACTTTAAGAAAAGCGCATTCATGTTCCAAGCTCCTGAAGGGGAGGGGCGAGTGGCTCTGTTGTGTTTTGAGAGTGTTTCAACTGTCAACAATGGTGGCGTCATATCGCTGATATAGCCTTTAATAAACATTTGATGACTGGCAGTATGACTATAAGGCAAATGAAAGTCTTTTGGGCGCCTCGATGAGTAGGAATGAATGTCTGATGATAAAAGAAAAAAGTCATGAAATGCAACTGGAAGGTCTTGCTTGTGATGTAAGAATTTAAACAAAAACACACATGTTAAAAAGGAATTTACAGAGTGAATTGACAAAACATTAAATTTTTTGAACAAAGGTGCAGATGGTTCTTGGCAGGTGGAGTTAGAAATCATTCTTAAAAACCTTCTTTGAATTAAAAATATCTGGTTGAGATAAGAAGGGTTGGTAGCTGCCCAAACAATATCACAATAACTGATATGAGGATAGATTAGACTGTAATACAAAGATAAATGTGCTGAGGGATGGGTCAGGGAACAGACTTTTCGCAATAATCCAATCTTTTTCATTGACCTTTTGCAAAAGAGATCAGCATGACTTTTTCCAGGACAGTCTTTCATCTACAATAACTCCAAGGAATTTTGTAGATGGGACTTGAGACATTACTGTCATTTATGAATATTTTTGCTTCATCTTTTGAATATTTTTTATTTTTGTGGCAAAATATCATAAAATTGGATTCTTGAATATTGACAGTAAGTTTGTTCATCTGAAACCATTTGTAAATGAAAGACATTCCATTGTTCGCCTGCTGGATTAGGGCTGTGAAATCATTATGAGTGGCGATAAGATTTGTGTCATCGGCAGAAAAAAACAGGGAAAAAATCATTGCAAGCCTTGGGCAAGTCATTAATGTAAATCAAAAATAAAAGTGGACCGAGAATAGAGCCTTGGGGTAATCCACAAAGTAACTGTAATCTATTTGAACGCAGCCATTTATGGAAACAAACTGTTCTCTGTTGTTTAAGTAATTAGTTAGCCATTTGAGTGCAACATCCTGTAATTCATATTTACTAAGTTTAGAAATAAGAATACTGTGATTAACTGTACCAAATGCTGTGGATAAATTTAAATAAATGCCGAGTGCAAATTGTTTTTTATCCAGAGCAGTAGAAATCTTGTTGACAAGCTGTAGGAGTGCTAATTCTGCTGAATGCTTTTTTCTGAATTCGTATTGGTGCATATAAAGGATGTTGTTCCCAACTAAGTATTTAGAAAGTCTTGCATAAACTAAATTTTCTAAAACTTTTGAAACACAAGGTAATATGGAGATTGGACGATAGTTTGTAAAAGTGTTATGATCACCTGATTTATAAAGGGGTATAACTTTGGCAACTTTGAGATCACGTGGGAGCAGTGGCGGTTCTAGAACCGGGAATTGGGGGGGCGCAGACACGTCCCTTTATGACAATTAGTCCTGGCCAGTTCTCAATCATTTTCCTTTACTGACGTGTTTTCCAATTATCTTAATTGGCAACTGAAGACACGGTTTCTCTCCATATGTGATCAAACAGCAATGAAATCATGGGCGAAATTCAGTACAGAAAAATAATTTACTTATTAATAGGCCAGTGCTTCGAGTTGATTGATCAGGTCCGCGTTCCGATGAAATACCGCCTTTCGCTCTCGGTATTGCGTGGGTTGATTTAAAAAAAAAAAAAAAAGTGGCACTCGGCAGTTAAAGGAAAAGACAACGGAATTTAAGTACATGCATAGGTTGATAGCTTATAATATTGAGAGCCCATGAGAAAAATTTCAGGCATATTTGACCATTTATGAAAAAGTTATGAGCGTTTTTGTAAGGCAGTCCGAAGGCCACTACTGAGCTGCCATTTTGCCTCCTGGAAGGGCGATGTGTGATGTCACATGGGCGCAAGGGTGAATCTCCACTCTTCATTACTCTTCTGTTGGCGCATTTGGTCTTCTACCGTGAACTTGCATAAATTCAATATTTGGTTGCTGTTTTCTGTACACAAGACCATTAGAAGAGCACTTACCTAAACCATTTATGACATTTGTTTTGAATGATTAAGAATGAATTAGATACATTTAATTGTTGCTATACAGAGCTGTGGTAACATTACATCATATCTTCATGATAGAGAATAGCTCCAGTTTGGTATGCGGCACCAGAAGCAGAATGCCAGCAGATAAGTTACTTTGCATTATATAGTATGAATAAATACAGGAAATTAACGCGTTTCGCCTGTATTCGCGACTTTGCATTGACTTTGAATGTAATCTGTCGTGCGAAAAATTCGTTTCGCGTCCGATGTGAAAGCAGCTTAACTCAGACACAATCAACCAAAGAAAGGGTTTTACGGGCGGAATGTGTGTTCGATTTGCTTTGCAACAAATTATGGACGTTAGGTCGGACTAGCTTGTGGACTTGATGATCATAAAGAAGTGGTCTGCTCGCCTGCATCCAAGGAACTGCTCTAGCAGTGAATTATTGTGGAAAAATTCATTTCACATCCGATATGAAAGCCGCTTAACTCAGACACAATCAACCAAACAAAGGGTTTTACGGGTGGAATGTGTGTTCGGTTTGCTTTGCAACAAACTATGGACGTTAGGTCGGACTAGCTTGTGGACTTGTTGATCATAAAGAAGTGGTCTGCTCGCCTGCATCCAAGGAACTGCTCTAACAGTGGATTATTGTGGAAACATTGCTTATGATGTGCCTGACATAGCAGATATGTATCACGATGGAACTGGATTTTCCTGCTAGACATTTTACAATCAACTAAAAAAAGTTTCATAGCCGGAATGTTTTTTAACGGTTTGCTTTGCAACCAACAGTGGACGTTTGGTAGCCTAGCTTGCGGACTCGTTTTGATCATAAAGAATTGGTCTGCTCGCCTGCAGCATCTAAGGAATATTTTACTCTAACGTTTGTGAATTATCGTGGAAAAAATTCCAGATGAGGTGGCTGGCATGGATTTTATCGGTTTACAAGAAAAGGTAGGATGTGCATTTAATTGTTTATGGGCCTGATGACAGGCAGGCTAGCTGACAGGGAGGTGTGTGAGTGAGACGCAGGCGAGCCTGCACTGACTACCACTGACCGTAACTTCAGGGCTGTACAGTAACAATGCTTTGATGCACGGCTAAACAGCCGAGTACCTTAACTCAATGTCAGCGTCCCGAAACAAAGGCTAAGCAGCATAACTGTAGTTACGGCGTTCTGCCATAGTTTCTGGTGGGATTTTTGGAGTTACTGTTGACACAGACCTTGATTTTTTCATAAAAACAGTCAAATCGACTCAAAATATTCATCCACGTGATAAAGGAGGTCTTCAATACCCCCAAAATGACAATAACTCATTTTCGACCAAATGTGATGTTACAGTGTTTTGCCTTTACACGGCAGCAGGGAGCGTGCGGCCATGCTACTGACCTGAACCAGTCCTGCATGTACACCTAACCACTGTGCACGCAGGCATATTGTTCTCTCTCTCGGCCTTCAAACAGCCTTCTTGAATATTTTCACGAATAGTAGGGTCTGTTTGTGACTAACAATGTCCTTTGGCACAGAAAAATGGTGACAACAGAGTAATTTCACAACTATCCCAACGCTTGTGCAGTCTCACTCGCCATGTATAGCTTCAACGTGCTGCGCCCATGTGACGTCAGAGCATCTCCGCGAGGATTCTTCTGATTTATTGAAATATTTTCAATGGCGGCATCTATGAAATCGTCAATGGAGGCATTGCACTGGATGCAGAAACCGTACTGTAAGTCACGTGATCCCCGAAGTAACCCAGGAAGATGGCTTTGATGGGAATGCATCGATGAATTATTATTTATTTATACAAAAAAATGTATTTCCTTGCTCTGAAAGATCGCATGTATAACCGGATACTGAATCTCTCTCTCTATATATATATATATATATATATATTCACTATATATATATAGACTATATATATATTCACTGGTCGATTTAGCGCTTGTATAGCTGTGCTGTGTTTGAATTTGATCATATTGGCGCAAGGATTCTCAGTCATAAACCGGCTTTGAAAACAACAATTGAATATTTATCGGTAAATTATAGCAAAAATACAAAAAACAAACCATTTGAGTGATTATACTGCTGAGGTCTTCCAGTGCATAGCATAATGGCGAGAGGACTCTCAGATAGACTGGCTAAAACAATAGCAAGCGCAGATTTACCCACAAACAGCTTTTATGACAAAATGTCAAAGGTAAGGAAAATTTTTGCTTATCTCTGTAGCATTTAAAGTGTATGCCTGCTGTTCTTTGAGTATGGTGACAATTTAAAATGACAAGGCTTATATCGTTGGAATCTGTGGACTGTCCTTTTTCATTTGAGGTATCGTTTGTATGCATAGCACAAATTCAGTAGAAATGCTTGCGATAGAGCACTAATCTTATTTTAATGTTTAATGTTTTGTTAGATGCTTATTTACTTGCTTGGTACTTGAATTGTGTTCAGTTTAGGTAAAAATGGTCATCACGAACTTTTCGCCAAGTTTCTTCGCTTTAAGAGGATATGCCGCATGACGAGGTTGCTGTTAGGAAACATGCTGTATTTATTATGCAAATTCATTGCCCCCGTTACGGGGACGTTCAGGCTTAAGGTTAATATTTGCATTGAATATATATTTTCCACTAATTTCTTTAAATCTTCACTTTAAAACCAGTTTTCACTGCAACAAAACCGCTGTCTTACTTGTGAACTTTTGGTACGTGAAGCAGCTTTTCTTGAAGTGCTCTGAGCAAAGAACTGAATGTTTTGTTGGCTTGTAAGGCTTTCCGCGGTCAATTCTTCTTAATTTAACAAGCCGCTCTTTCGAAAGGGCTTCATTATTTCGTGGAAATTGATGGTAACTTATTTTGCTGTATTTTCCAGATGACTGAATGGCAGTATTATTGGTGCAAGCAACAGCAGCACAAGATTTCCCCATTTTCACTATGCTGCGATCAACCTTTGTGTACATTTTGCTTCGGGGATCACATGACCACCTACGTAACTTGCAACGACCTCATTCTGCTTCAGAACCGACTTTTGGAGATGGATAGCTTAGTTGTATGAGCTCTATATGTTCAAACATTCACATGAATCGTTAGTTTATGAATGAATGAATGAATGAATTTTTTATTTAGGTGTCATGCTAATATACATAGCCCAACCCACATGGGCTTACAGGATACCTGGTGTTATTCAAATTTCACGGTCAGGTAATGAACAAGTATATAGAGATATATACAGTAAACATATGATGGAATTTGATGTAGATACAATATGCATAATACAATGTAAAAGAAAACTGAACAGAATGAAAGAGGTCAGACAATCAAGGAGATATGCTTAGGATAAACAGAAGTTTATCGATTAAACAAAACATCCTGTCTTCTCCTCCAAGCCCTTGACACATAGGTAGCGCAGCCAAAAGGGTCATAGGTGAACAGCCACTCTAGTTTAATGTAATCCGAGTACCAGAATACCTCAGGATTTTTTAATAGAATACTTTGGAACCATGATGTTCTTAAGTCATCATACCAGGAGCAATATATCAAAAAATGAGATTCGTTCTCTATTTCATTAAGATCACACATTTCACACAGTCGACCTTCCTCAGGGATGCCCTGGAAATGTCCCACCTTGATGTTCAGAGGAAGGATGCCAGTTCTCACCTGTGCCATCAATGACCTTTGGCTTCTGGATAGTTGACAGGTGACATAGGGTTCAGCGCCAAAGTTATGTTTGATTTGCAGGTAAGTTCTTAATTTAGGTTTTGAGATAACCTTTTCAGACCATTTTGCCTCAAAAATTTGTTGGAGTTTCGCCTTTGCAAGGTTCACACTACAGCAGAGGTTATTTCTGTATATGTAAACCAGATCTAGCACCTCAAAAATTGAATATAATTCAGCTGTCCAGGGAGAGTTGTGCAATTTGCTCCATAAAAATACTTTTTTATTGACTCTATTATCTGCCATCCTGATGAAGCGGTTCCACAGCCTTATCATCTCACATTTTCTATGAACAGAACCAGGAGTCCATCCCATATCCCCCTGAATGGCCAGGGTAGGTGCAAAACGATGCACTCCCAAAAAGCATCTTATTGCTCTGTTCCCTACATTATCAATAGCCTTGGCATCTTTACCACCCCACATCCCCGCTGCATAGTTCAGTATGGGTAAAACACATGCGTTGTAGAGTTGAGTATAGGTTGTGTAACCAAGCTGGCTGCATACTTTCAACTTATTGATGATCGAGCCAAGTGCTCTCCCAGCTGAGTTTGCAAGGGATTGTATGCCAGCTTCACAAGACATAAATTCGTCAAAAATAAAACCCAAGTATTTGTACTCAGATAAGTATTTGCACTCAGATAAATAATCCAGAGTGGCTGAATCAAAATTAAACATTGTAGAACTTCTTTCTGTGCCTTTAATTCTGAAGTGCATTATTTGTGTTTTCTTCTGGTTAACAGCCAGCCTCCATTTATGGCACCACTGCCTCACTATATCTAACATTTTCTGTAGCTCACGTTCGGACTCAGCTAGCAAAATTATATCATCAGCATATAATAAGATACCCAAATTAATATCATCTTAGCAGATGCCTAACCGGGATACCTTAATCTGTCGTGCTAGGTCATTCAGAAACAGGGCAAACAACGTTGGACTAAGGATATTGTGGAATAATTTTTATATTGATTCATTTAATTATTATTAATTGTTTATCCTTGCTTGCTCTGGCTCAATTTTTCTTAGGCTATGGTAGTGTACTCTTGCCTGTTTCTGATTAACCTTGGCCTTCATGGCTGTAGCTTCTACAAATTTGAACAATACGTAATTGTTTATAGTTTATCTGGAGCCATGCAGTCCTGACAGGGCCAAGATGTTCCCTTTCCCTCCCAAGTTTATGTGTTCTCAGGAAAAAGAGAACAAGAAGAGCCTGGGATGCCGAACGATAAGGTGTATGCATACTTCGGGGCCGGCTTTACATGGGCTGTGTGCGTCTGCAACATTCCTGTTGATACTATGATGCGTAAATCAGCTCGGGGGGGGGAGGAGGATGTCAAGATGGACTCTTACTTAAACCACAACAAAAGAGACTGTCCTGATCCTCGCTCTTGCCTGTAACGAGATGGGACGGGATCCTTTTCCTGCAGAAAAAGTAAACTGACTTTGGCTTCGATATTAATTCCTTTGTCTCTGTCTGAGTTCTTTCTTGAGAAGGTAACACCAGGAATATAAAATCAAAATTCTTACAACAATATCTCCTTGTTTCACCCCAAAAGGTGTGGCGAACCAGTCTGTAAGCATGGCATTAATTTCAATACAGGCAACAGGGGACCTGTAGATGCAAGGCTTTATAAAATCGAACATCCACACCAACTTCCAATAGTTTAAAAGCTAATACATCTCTATTCACCCAGTCAAAAGCTTTTTGAAAATCAATAAAACATGCGAATGTGGGTTTACCTAGAGTAATTCTAGCACTGATGATAGATGAAACAGAATGGATATGATCAATGCATGCTCTGTTTTTTCTGAAGCCATTTTGTTCATCCACTAGGTATACACCTCCTTCCAGAAATTGTGTTAGTCTATGGTTCAGTATATTAGAGTACAGTTTGTACACAGTACTAAGAAGACTAATCCCTCTATAAGTAAGAGGGATCCTGGGGTCATTTTTTGATGATTTTTCAATGGGTTTAATAATAGACTTGTACCACATTGAATGAATTATGCTATGGTTGAAACAGGTTTTGAAAAGGTGATATAGAGTATTCAGAAGGTGAGGAGATTTCAGTGCCTCATTTGGAATGCCTTCAATTCCCATCGCCTTATTTAATTTAGCTTTACTTATAGCAAGCTTGACCTCGTCCAAAATAATATCATGATTCAAGAACTCATTTGAGCAATAAACAGGATGATTCATGGCTATCTCACGGCTACACTTTATAGCACAGGCCTCTTTCAGAAACGTGTCATCAAAGCCAGGCGGAATATGACCTCCTGAGAAGAGGTCCCCAAAATCTTTTTCCCATTTACCTAAAATAACTTCTTTTTTGTGTTCTGTTTCCCCATTGTAGAGTATAATTTCCATTGGTATTTTCTTAATTCTGGGGGGGCCTAATTTATTAATTTCTTGTCAAAATTTTTGCGGATTATTGCTTTGCAGATGGTCTAGACGTAGAGCCTGCCCTCGCGTAAACTGCCTCTTACGCTTCCTCAGGCACTTGTCGAAACTAGCTTGGGTTAGTCTATACTGTTCTAGAAGGAGCCTTCTAGACACTGGTTCAGTGCATTTCAGGAAGTCTCTTTCCGCCCGTGCTTGATGTTTCACAGCTGCTGAAGATCAGCATTCCAGTACGGTGTAGGTCGACTTCTTCTATGAGATGTCTGTCTCTTATTAGCATCAGTGCGCACATTTGATTTAGCATATGGATTCTTTTTGAATTCATTATAGAGCATTTCACAAATGAATTATACCAACAATCAATATCTATTTGTGTTTTCTCTTGGCTATCGAGGTTACTTATGAGTTCTAGTAGTGCAAGCCGACATGCATTAGACGACAGGAAATTCTCTTGCAATATCCTAGGACGGCATCTAGCCGGGGAGCACTCTATAAAATCACCATGAGTCATAGGTTCCACATAATCAACTTTAAACTTAAGTAATAGAAGAGAGTGATCCGGTAGCCTACATCTCTCCCCGATTAGATCAGCACACAGGGGGTTATTGTCTAACAGCTCCGATGTTGTAAGCACATTGAAATCAATACAGGACGATAAACATTCATATGATGTTATTATGTAATCAACAACAGCTTTACACGCAGCATTTACAGTCCTTCAGAAATTCAAGCAAGGATTCCCCATGATTATTTAAAGTCGAGTCTAAAGCTACACGGGGTAAAAGATTATTAATATCATCCAAGCAATCAGCCTTGTTCGAAATACGAGCATTCAGGTCCCCACAAAGAAAAATAATATCTGCGTCCGGAGAATATATCTGCGCCAACAAATGATTGAAAAAAGCCACAGAGTCTCGTCCTCGCGAGGAACCTTCCGGTGGCAGGTAACATGAAAACACAACTAAACTGAACTCAAGTTCACGGTGGCAAAGTTTTAGTCCAATCACACCGTCAATAATTTTATCAATCACTTTCACTTTGAATTGATCAAACAAAACATTTTTAATCAAAATACCGATTCCTCCAGAGGCCTTCTTGGCTCTAACATGCAAGACCCTATTGCTACCGAACCAGGAATAACCAGGAAAATTAATACATTCGTTACCAGGCAGATGAGTTTCGTTTATAGAAACAATATCAGGGGATAACAGTTGAATTCTGAGAGAACTGTTCAGATCTGTCCAGCCATTAACATTCCAATGGGCCAAAGAAAAAGAGGAGATTATATTTACGGGGTGGGCAGGATCTCTTCACTTGGGAGGGTGATGAGGAATAGCCCCGCCAGTAGCTCCGCCGGGAGTCCCGCGGGGCAGGTCGGTGAGATCTCGAGCGTCCCTCTTCACTAAACGGCCGTTGCTTGTAAAAAAGAAATCTTTTCCCGATGGAATTTCCTGCAACAAGGCCTTGAGGTTGAGATCAAGCAGGCGCTCAGCGTGTGATTTCGCCGAGTTGATGTACTCACTCCTGTATGAGTTGTTACTCCATAGTTCTCTTTTACGGCGCAGGACTGCAATCTTCTTCTTTTTTTTAATTTTTTTTTTTTTTTTTTTTTAATTTGGCATCTCCAATCCCACCCGAATCTGGAATGCCCAATTGGTGAAATTGTACAAATGTACAAAGCTTGCTCGTATGCGACCCCTTGCTGCCAACTCAGGAGAGCGAAGACAGTTCGCGGCTCTCCTCCGAAGCACGTGCCTGTCAGCCACTGCTTCTTATACACTCATTGGTTGAATCTTCGCAAGTTCAGAACGAGGGCGGAGGATACCCGGACATGAACAGACTTAGAATCTTCCTGACAAGCGCCCGTCTGGCCAACAGGAGGCGCTTGAGCAACGAACAAAGCTGTTTATTTATTTCCCTTTTCCCGGCAGTCCCTTCCCAATTTGAAACCCTGTAGCGCGATGGCAAATTATGCGCTACTCTGAAAAAGCTGCCGACCACTGCCGGTTGGTACGACCGGGGCTCAAACCCGCGACGTGATAATCACTTCTGCACTGCAATGCAGTGCCTTAACCGAGTGAGCTATCCGGCAGCCAGGACCGCAATCTTCTGAGCGGAGCCAAGCTCCACCTTGATCAGCCCTGGTTTCGGACCTCGGCTCGGAGCCAGCCGCTGTGCTGCTGTGATTGATGGTAGTGGATCACACTCCAGCCCCTCCTGTAGTAATCTCTGTATCCTCTGGACCACGTTTTCCCCTTCTTCGAAAGGAAGACCAGACACTATGAGTGACATGTCCGGGTCGAATTCTGTCCGCTTGATCTTCTTGTTTAAGTTCGTTTCAGTCAGGCTCAGGCTCACCCTCATCTGAGCAATCTCCAGGTTAAACTCCCTCCTTAGGTCAGAAACCTTTGACTCAATTTTTTCCATCAGTCTCCTCTCGCTTTGAGTCAACAGGTCAGTCAGGGTAACTTGTAGGTTGTTCAAGGAGTCTTTCAGCTCACGTTTATCCGTATCCATTTTTTCGTTTAGCTTTCTGAATTCTTCCATCAACGCCTCAATTCCCGCATGATAATTAGCCCCGCTCCTTGTCTTGGAGTCGGCTTCGGCGTCCTTTCTGACTTTTCCGCCTCAGCCTCTTTCTTTGCCAGTCTCTCCAATCTCTCCTTCTCTTTATCTCCTGGCATTGTCAGTTCGATTAACTACTTAAACTAATTTAAAAAAAGAGGTAAGTAGCCTCTAAAAACGAAGTTTGGGATATTTTTCCAAATTATTTGGTCGGAGCTCACACTTAGCACGTCCCACCTGACTGGAAGACATGATGTTACATACCACGTGTGCTTTTTTTTTTTTTTTTTTAACTTTCCTGCCTTCATCTGCCACAATCGTCATTTGCTGTGCTGCCTGTCAGTCTTCATCTAACAAGTCCCGCTTTCACCAATCACAGCATTCCATGTCATTCTACAATCAACCAGTCCTGATCCACTCCTCCAGTTTAAAATCCTCGACTGTTTGCATTCTGGTGGCTGCTCATTTAGCTTTTTTTGTTCATGCAGTGTACTGCCCGTTCCCTTTTGTCTTTGTTTTTCTGTTTATCGGAAAGTGTTTGTTTTTTTTTTTTTTGGTTTGTGTACACTTCCAGGGCTTGGGACAGGTAAGACTGGGGGCTCCTATACATATGCCCGTAGTTGTTCTATGTATAGACTCGCTAGCCATTAGGGGTGGTTGCCAACCCTTGTATTTTTTTGTGCTAGTTAGAGTAGTCAGGCTTTTGGTTTTGTGTACAGGATACACTAGATTAGATTGCTCTCTGTGTTAGCTAGCTTGTCTTGAATGTTCTTTTGGCAACATCCAGCGTCCCTTGACCTTGGTTGTGTGAGTTTGTCTTGTGAGTTTGTTGTAGTTGCACCCTTGGACCCCAACCTTGTCACAGTAAAAACCACGACACTGAATTATTTTTGCCTCCTTATTTTATCTCTGCTGTAACCATTACATTTTACATCTCCCGGTACATATAACATCAAGTTACTCGCCCCATGCACCCCAGGCCCATGGGGGGGTTGTAACACGTGATCTATGACATGATCTATCTTCCAAACTGTATTTTGAAATTCCGTTGTCTATTCCTTTAAATAGGCAGCGTGCTACTCAAGCTATTTGCGTGAGAGTCGACAGGTATGCAAATTTTAATAAGGTTGATTTAAATACAGCAAATACGCGTCCAGATGAATGATTGTCTTCTTACCTAATCGGGGAGAACAAACAGCTCCTGTTAACTGTGGTGTGCTCTCGGAGTGAACCTTTTGTTGATCATGAAAATTACTGAGAACAGGTCAGGACTAATAACTGTTTTAAACGGATGTTTTGTCACAATTCTCAGTTCTGGTTCCGCCACTGTACTGAATTTAGCCCATGATTTCATCGCTGTTCCATCGCATATGGAGAGAAACCGTGTCTTCAGTTGCCAATTACGATAATTGGAAAACGCGTCAGTAAAGGAAAATGATTGAGAACTAGCCAGGACTAATAGTTATAAAGGGACGTGTCTGCGCCCCCCCAATTAATTCCCGGTACTAGAACTGCCGCTGCGTGGGACAACACCTGTTCGTAAGGATAAAGAGAAAATATGGGTAAGGGGATCAAGGACTGAATTAACAATTTCTTTGATTAAGCTACTTCTGATTCCATCATGGCCCTCAGCAGAATCCTTTAATTTCACAATAATATTTTCTATTTCACCAGCGGTAGGTGGCTCAAAATTGCGAAGAGAAGAAAATTTACCTGTGATTAGATCAGCTTGAGTCTCACCAGAATCCTTAAAATTCTTAGCTAAAGATAATCCAATATTTATAAAAAATTGATTGAAGCCATCATCTATCTCCCTACTGTTGAGAGGGGTTTCATTGCTCCCCAACATTTCAGATAACCCAACAACATGAGATTTTTTCCTGTTGAGTAATTGATGAGGTTCCATGACGATTTAATGTCTTTGGAGGCTTGTATGAATTTTTCTGAAAAATATTTCTTTTTAGCTGTTTTTAGTGTTATGGCCCCAATTTGTTATGGCATCAATTTGTTATGACGTCACGGACAGCAAGGGATGACAGACAAAATTCTTAAACTTCAACAGATTTAATTAAACAAACACTTTAAACTAATCTACAACCTACTCTACTGACCAAGATTGAAATAAAACAAAAAATGAGATATTTACAGTCCCTTGGTAATGGAGCTGGGCTGCTATGTTGCAATGTCCTGGGACAGGAAAATGCTCCAACACAGGCAAAAATCCACAAAAGCTTCACAGGTCTTGAAAAGAGTGACAGGTCTGGTCAAATGTATCCTTCCACAATTTCTCCTTGCAATTTCTCCTACTACCCTTTCACTCTCTCAATTTTTCTCGTTATATACTCTTTTCCAGCCCCCTCTGAGGCATGCCCAGGACATGCCCCAAACCTAGCTTTAGATTGGGCTTAACAAAAAAAAATGTCAACACTGCCATCTAGTGGCTTTTTTTCCCCCACATTACATTAGTAAATTGGTGAAATTGTTTTTGTACATCTTGTCGGACTCCAGATTTAAAGGAGTGGGGTTAATAACAAATTTCTTGAATAATTTGTTCTTTCTAATTCAGAATTTTTTCAGTTCTACAGTCATCCAAGGCTTTCCATTTGTGGAATGATTGGTTTTTCTCCTATAAGTCAATGGAAAACACTGGTCAAGAACTGAATTGAATACAGTTGAAAATATATGATAGGCTCTTTCAACATCTGGCTGGTGATAAACCTTCTCCCATGGAACCTCATTCATCAATGAATATAAGTATATAAAAAAGAACAAAAAAACAAGTTGACGGTAAAATACCAAATAAAATATGCGGTAAAAAAAACAGAATAGGGATATTAACAACACTATAATCTAAGGCTCGTAAAATCTAAGTCAAATCTCACAGAGATAATATAGTAATTTTACAGTGCTAACCTAGAGTCTTAATAAAAGTAACAATAACAAAATATAGGTTTGTTGTGTAAGGAGATCAGCAAGTGGTTCAGGAAAGCAGTACTGTAAAGTGCAATTGAATACATTAAGGTGCAATTGAGGTAAAATTTGAGGTAGTAGTCCAATATTCCATGATTGTCATTGCCATTATTACACATGTAGTGTCCACCTCCCTGTCTGAGCAGCCTACAGAGCAGTCTCAGAGTTTAACAGCCTCACAGCTGTTGGAAAGAAGCTGTTCTTCAGTCTGGTGGTCCTGCTTCAGATGCTCCGCAGCCTTCTCCCTGAGGGAAGTGGGACAAAAAGTGCGTGTGCAGGGTGTGTGGGGTCCTTCATGATGCAGCTGGCCCTCTTCCTACACCTTGAATTGTAAATGTCCGTGGTGGTGGGGAGGCTGCTCCCAATGATCCGCTGTGCAGCCTTCACCATCCTGTGCAGAGCTTTCCTCTCTGCCACAGAGCAGCTACCGTGCCACACTGTAATGCAGGAGCAGAGGACGCTCTCCACCACACATCTGCAGGAGGACAGGACAGATCCTCCCAGCCCAACACGCCGCAGTCTTCTGAGGGAGTAGAGGCGCTGGTGAGCCTTCCTAACCAGGTAGGAGGCGTTATTGCTCCAGGTGAGGTCCTCGCTGAGGTGAACGCCCAGGTACCTGTAGCTGGAGACCACTTCCACAGCTGCTCCTCCGATGTGCAGGGGTGGGGGGCGGTGTTCGCTCCTCCTGAAGTCCACAATCATCTCCTTTGTCTTCCTCACATTGATGCAGAGGTTGTTGTCTGTGCACCAGCGCTCCAGGTGTTCCACCTCCTCTCTGTATTCAGACTCATCATTGTTGGTGATGCATCCCACCACTGCTGTGTCGTCCGCAAACTTGACGATGTGACAGCTCGGATGTTTGGCGGAGCAGCCGTATGTCAGCAGAGTGAACGGGAGGGGGCTCAGCACACAGCCCTGAGGGGAGCCAGTGCTGAGGGTAATGGGGGAGGAGGAGATATTGTGGATTCGGACAGTCTGTGGTCTGTTGGTTAGGAAGTCTAACACCCAGTTGCAGAGAGAGGGGGGTCAGTCCAAGGGTGTGGAGCTTCTGAACCAGGGTGTGTGGGATGATGGTGTTGAATGCCGAAGTGAAGTCGATGAAGAGCAGGCGCACGTAGGTGTCCTTTCTCTCCAGGTGGGTTAGGGCTGTGTGGACCACTGATGAGATGGCTTCATCAGTGGAGCGGTTCTGCCGGTAAGCGTACTGGTGAGGGTCTACAGTGACAGAGATGGAGTCTTTGATGAGGGCCACGACAAGCCTCTCAAGGCACTTGGTGACTATCGGGGTGAGGGCCACAGGTCGATAGTCATTCAGGCCTGTCACTGTGGAGCTTTTGGGGACAGGAATGATGGTGGATGATTTCATGCAGGTTGGAACAACTGCCTGAGACAGGGAGATGTTATAAATGTCTGTTAGCACTTCTGCCAGCTGAGAGGCACAGTCTCTGAGGACCCGGCCTGGGATGTTGTCAGGGCCAGCTGCTTTGCGGGTGTTAATCCTTCGCAGGGACTAGTCCACCTCAGCAGTTGTCACCTTGAGGGGTGCCTCCTCTGGTGGTGCAGTGAGTCTGGTGCTGGGAGAGGACGCTGAGTCCTCGAACCGGGCAAAGAAGTTATTAAGTGCATCAGGAAGGGTGGGGTCTCTCGGGCACTGTGCACCTCTGCTGGTGTGATCTGTGATGCACTTGATGCCCTTCCACATGCTGCGGGGGTCGTTGGTGGAGAAATGCCCCTGGATTCTCTGAGCATATGTAGCCTTGGCCCTCTTGATGCCTTTGGTCAGCTGTTTTCTGGCCTCCCTGAGAGCTGTTGCTTCCCCAGACCTGAATGCTGCATCCCTGGCTTTCAGCAGAGACTTGACCTCTGTGTAAAACCAGGGTTTCTGGTTTGGGTAGGTGGTTATTGTTCTGGTGGTGGTGACATCTGTGATGCATTTGTAAATGAAGCTGAGGGCGGTTGAAGAGTATTCCTCCAGATCCACCTCTCCATCTTGTGTAGCGGCCTCTCGGAAAACCTGCCAATCTGTGCACTGGAAGCAGTCCTGCAGCACAGAGGCAGCGTCACGGGGCCACACGGTGATAGTCCTCTGCTCTGGTTTGCCCTGTTTTAGCCGGGGACGGTAGGCAGGGGTCAGCATGATGGAGATGTGGTCGGAGAGACCGAGGTGGGGGCGGGGCATGGCTCTGTACGCACCGCGTATGTTTGTGTACACACGGTCTAAAGTGTTCTCTTCCCGTGTTGGTAAACTGTCATGCTGGTAAAACCTAGGCAGAACGTCTGTCAGATTTACATGATTAAAGTCCCCTGAAACCACGTAGAAAGCCTCTGGATGCTCGTTTAGGAGCGAGCTGATGTTGTCATGTAGCTCCTTTAGTGCATTGTTAGCGTTAGCATCCTGCGGGATGTAAACAACCGTAACAAACACTGCCGAGAATTCGCGAGGCAAGTAGTGTGGCCAGCATTTAACAGTCACAAACTCTACTGCTTCGGAACAGTGGCTGGTCACCAGCTTACAGTTTGTACACCAACCTTCGTTTATGTACGTACAGAGTCCTCCCCGCCGCTTTTCCCTGATAGCCGGCTTCGGTCCGCTCGAAAGAGCTGCAGGCCGTCAATCTGGAAGGCTGTGTCTGGCATACTGTCGTTTAGCCAGGTTTCCGTAAGACAAAGTACTGCACAGTTCCTCATCTCACTATAGACCCTGACCCTCAGGCGCAGTAAGTCCATCTTGTTATTGAGAGTGCAGACATTTGCCAGGAAGAGTGTTGGGATTGGCGGCCTGTTAGCTTTTAGCTTCGCTAGCACGCCAGCCCGCTTGCCTCTCTTTTGTCTCCGTGCACAGCGCTTCCTCCTGCCGCTTAGTCTCTGTGCTAAGCTACGCCAGTCTGGTATCCTCAGGAGACTTAATCTACCTAGCGTAGCTTTAAGTTCTGGCGAAGCTGTTGTAACCGAGCCGTCTCTGATACTTAAGAGTACGGCTGAGCTGTACTTCATGCGTGTCCTGTATGTTAGATCGGTCGAAAACACACAATTTGTTGGCATGCTACCGGGAACTTGAGAAGATCGCTGCACTGCTGCGCGCTGCCATGACGCAATCTAGTCGCACAGACACATGTACAGCGTTTGATTGCGCACTTCCCCATCAAATTGTTGTTGTTGTAACTTGACCCCAGTTAAAGGTGTTGGTAAAGGCTGTACTAAATGTTTCTAACTACGTGAAATTTTACCGAGAATCTCGACTTATCACCGTTTGTAATCTTACAGGGAAGCCCTCACGATTACATCTAGAAAATAGGATTGACTGGATACCGACTCAGAAACTAGGGCACAACAAAAGAATGCCAAATTAGATACTGGCTGTGGCCCGCCATGATCGACTTTCAGCAAGAAATCGCCAGAAAAGAGAGCTGAGAGCTGCAAAAAGACTCCTTATGCTTACCAAACTGTGGAAATACTCTGATTTACGCTCAGCTGAGCTCTCCATCTGTGCCTCCATAGCCGATGTGCTTGGCCACACTCATGGCGGCGCAGGTCATTGCTACTAGTGACTGAGGCAGTTAAGTGTTATGTCACGTGACTATTGCAAGTCTCCAATAGGAGGCTATTAGTTACCAAGTGGGCAGTAGAAATGGGCAAGATTTGTTCAGTCCGCGAGTGAGGGAGAATTCCTCCGAAGAGGAGTTGTCATCGACTTCCCTTTCGAGATCGAGACAAATGCTGTACACTGCTTGGAAGTTGCGGCGGTTGGCTCAATGTGTATCAATATTCCTCCGGGGAGTGCGAGCGGGTGCTTGTCTTGGCTCTTTGACACACTTTAGACAGGTCCCATTAATGGTAGTATGGCCGGTCAAACCATAACATTGCATTACGTAACCTTACTGACAAACCTAATGGACCTTTATTTTCCTTCCTCACACTAGCACAATTTGATATGAAGCATTATCACCCTAAATTTTGACTTTGGTGAATGCTGAATTAACTGGTTAGCTACTGTGGCCAGCATATGCACGGGTTAGCAATGCTAACACAGCTGGGCGTATAGCTCCAAAGCTAAACTATAGTTATTTCATCAGCTGCCCAGCTAATCCATGACCTTTAGCTATATTAGCGACCGATACCACAACCACGCTTAACTTGTCCATTGCGTCGTATAATTAAAGGTGCTTCTGGAACTGGACGAGATGACCTTGCTCTTAGTTTCACTTTTGTTTTTTGTGTAAATGTTGCGTTATAGGACACCGAATATAGCCAAATGTGGCCAGTTAGTGACACTGCTTTCCGTTGCTGTTTGGCTTTTTAATTAGGTTAATGTAGTTGGCAAGCTTGTGAATGATGGACTTTATGAAGAAACACATTTAGCGACCGCTACCTAGCTATGACTGAATATCCACTCTGAAGCTCATTTGGTCTCCATTCACTCCGCCTACCTCTTGGCTAATCCAAAAAAGAGCAAAAAGGCGGACCGTTGATGGAGCTGAGGCGGGCCAAATGGAGCCTGCTGCTGAAACACAGACTCCTAGCTCGAAGCTTCCAAGCTAGCTACGGCTTACACTGGGCCAAGAAGCTAAGTCAGCTAGGGTTGCCAACTCTCAGGCATCTGGCGTTACAGTCACGCATTCAGCCTCAATCTCACGCTCAAGAAAGAAATCTCACGCCAAATCTGACATTATTTTATGTTGTAAATTTTTCCACTCAGGTGCACTCATTTCCGAATGACTATTAACAAGCTCCAGTTTTACATAGACTCTAAACTCCTAATTAGACCACTCCAGTGACTAATGCGTTATTTACACTTTTCTCTGATTGTTGATTCGCTGAAAACATTTGCCATCATTACGCCAGTGACGTCCGTCTGCTGCCTATTTATTGGCATAAACTTCAGTGTTGGTCTGAGGGTCAGAGCCAGTAAAGCAGAGCTGGAAGTGGCGAGGTGGGAAATCCGAGCAGTTATCGAGGTAAGAAAAATATGATTTATCAAAACAAGATAGGCCTACTTGCTCGACTGTATTTCATAGTTCACTGTTGTCTGATGGAAAGTCACATTATGTACTCTTAGCGTAGCAAGGAAACGGTAAAGTTTTAGGTGTAATGAAAGCTAGTTTGTATAGGTCAGCTAGGTAGCTACCAGTGACGTGCGGTCGGAGGTTAGTTTGGTGAGGCACAATCCTCCCCTTTGCTTGATTAGCAATCAGACGATTAACTAGTTTAGTAAGACTATTCGGCAGAATGACGGGCCAGTTTAAGTTTCCGCGGCGTTATTACTCAGTACATCGAACCTGAAATGCTCACGAAACTGCAGATTTGCGCGTACTTGCTTACAGGAAGCCAGAGACGTGCGGTGAGGTGAGACAGTGACCCAAACTACAGGATTTTGTGAACCTGTTCCCACGTACTAGCCTATGCCTATAACAATTAAGACCAAGCCTATAGGAAGCCCGTATACTGATAGAGCAGATTATGACAAAAAGATTTATTCACGTATGCGTTTCAATTAGAGACTGCAAAGATGGAAATTTGAATAATCAATTACAGAGGATTTGGGGGGGTTTGGCTTATTCTGCAGACTGACTTTTCGAAGACAGCCTTTTTCGCACATTACACACAGGGTTTAAAGCTCGAAAAATTGCCTTGCCGGAAAAAGATGGTGAAGTAGGCCGGTGTTCTGACAATTTGTGCTGCCTGATCAAAAATGCTACCGCAATGCAAAGCAATCATAAAGTCTTTGTATTTGCCTAAATATTGCAATATGAATCAGTTTACAGTGGTAACATTGTTATTTGTTTTCTAACATAAGCAGATGTTATAATGAGTTGGGTAAGTTTGTTTAAAGATATATGCCGCATGCCATTATCATCCAATCTCTGCGTTTAAAGGAAAACCCAGCGTGTACATGCAAATATGTATATGCTTACAGGTCGAAAAGCGCACCAAAAAAAGACGTATATTTATGATATTTGAAGATACCTGAGGTGTGAGCGAAGAAATAGAGCCCAAGATTTTAGGTTTGTGCAAGCGCAGAACCGCGAGAACGCCGGCTTCTTTGGATAAAGTGCCCTGATATTTTTGACTGCTTTTACCCATCCATCGCTGTACACTAGAGAAAACCACGTACAATTGTCAAATATAGCAGAAAACCACGCGCAGACACATCGGTAGCCTTGATATGAAACAGAATATGTGGGCAAGCAGTTGATAGGAGACACTATTCAAATGTTCAGTTGAGATGAATAATTATCTTACCTCCTCATGTCCTTCCCACGACGACAACAGGTTATTGTATATCCGGATAATTGGCTTCTTCCTGATACAAAAAAATAATGTTGGCGCAGCAACAGGTGATAGATGGCGCAGTAACATACCGAGGGCTGACTGCAATAAACAGTTATGTCCAGATGTTATATATTGGACATAACTGTTTATTGCAGTCAGCCCTCGATATTTAACCAACAAATGCCAGCCGCTATTCGGCCTCATCGCGATGCGGCCTTATTTTACTGTCTATGCATGCGTGGATGCAGCAGAATTTTTATTTTTTTCGGGGACGTAGTCAAGGCGGGGGGCATTTGTTGTCAAGGCGGCCGCCCTGACCATAAAGCGCTGCAGGAAACCCTGCTCTGACAACTGTACACTGTCTGTTGTATGCAGTCACAAAGTTATCGATATGTACGCCCGTAGATACTCCCGAAGAACGCTCTTCATCAACCCATTCAGTGAGAATTAAAAATTTCCAGAAGATGATTTTGTTGCTCTGCATGCCTACTGAATATGCCTAATGTGCAAGTAGGAAATTCACTTCAAAGTGAATTAAATACCATTCTCCATGAAAGAAAACAACTTCATTGTTGTGTTTTAAATGTTTAATCCGTGATGTATCCTGATGGATGCTTTGATCATTTTCACAGTTTGTCCGTTCCAATCGGAATAGGACCTAAGTCTCTTTGTTTTGATTGTCTTTGCAGAGTCAAGTGCAAACTTATACCTTAAATAGAGATAATTGTCAATTAAAAAAAATGTTTTTTTGGCTAACTGTAAGACCTTGAATTTTGTTTCCAGATGCCAGGTAAATGCGTATTTGGCACTTTAATTTTCAAATTTTTCTGGGGAAGGGGCCCCATACTCCCACTCAAGGCTTCATGCCTTTGGCGCTCGTATGGGGGCTGCATCCCCCCTTTCCAAAATTCCTGGATCCGCCCCTGAATTAGGAAAAATTCTTGGCTCTCGGTAATTCTGAATATCGTTTTAACATTTTGGTAATCGGATTATGAAAGAAGATCGAAAAAAACGTCCGCTTTTTCTTGTTTGGGTGTAAAAGCGCGTATTTAAAGGAGAATACATTGTATGTTGATCAAGCATTGAACTCTGCATAAGTCGACGGTTTTAGTATTTGTTGATAAAATTGCCTCGGCTTCCTGTAAGCAAGTAGGCGCGAATCTGCATTGCCAGTTTATTTGTTGTTCCAGTTTACAGAGAAGGCACTTGTGAAAACAGGACTTTTTGTGAGCACATGTATTGTTCCTTCAGTTCACGAATACTGACGCTTGTTGTTAACAAGGTTAAATAAATAAATGAACTGGAGGTTTTCAAGAAACTTTCCCACTAATTTTTTTTCCCAGTAAAATTAGCCAAAGCAAAATTGTTGAGATAGACAAGAGCATACTGGACCATTCTAAGGACCCAGTATACAGTCATTTCCTGAACATAAGCTGCACCATTTATCAACCTCAGGTCAGGGTTTTATGCAAACTAAAAAACAAAACCATGTGTTAACCTCACCAGTGTATTAACCTCAGTTTACTAAACGTTACCTATTGAATTAGAATCAGATCTCGATTTAATGACAAGGTAGAGTGATGAAAAGATGCATTCCAATGTATTACCCTCACCCATGTATTAACCTCATAGATTATGACCTCGGTTAATAAGCGGGAAATTATGGTAGTGGATAGGTCTGTAGGTTTAGACGGTAAGAGGTTTGCAGCGGCAGCCCAAAATTTCCAGTAGGCCGCTGCATGCACATGTTTGGGGAGAAATCTCACTCCAGCCAAATGACCAAAGTTGGCAACCCTGCTCAGCTCGATGCTACATAGTTCGCTATGGCTGAGATGCTGGATCATATCTGTCCTAGTAAAGGCATGGAGCTGACAAGTTGCTTGCGGTGGCGGGTCGAATGCTGTTTATATCCATAATTGTTGGTGGCAAGGCGTATAAAACGACATCATCTTTGACGTTTGTTTTGACAGCTGTAAGTGTTTTGACAGCTGCGACTCGACGTGACCGGAAGTGATTGAGCTGGCTTATTCATGTTCGTAACCAGGAAGTAACCGTGCATAAACTCTGTTTCCGGTAGCGGATTACTACCAACTATGGATGTATTATAAGAACTGGATACTGAACCAGGGCTAAAACACACGCTGACAAGGGCTTAGCGGTGAAGCTGAGATTGCAGGTCACGTGATGCCATGGGGGGCAAAAAGAACATTTTTCCATAGGGAACAATTGAAAAAGACACTCTAATAAATCCGTGAATAAATTTTTTTGACTACTGCAAATGATCAATATGTAATCTGTTGATTTTCCTCTTTTCAATCATTGGTGCCTCTTTCCACGGCAGCAACAAAATGTTTTATTTTAATTCAGGCTACGCGAACACCAAGGGGACCTTGTCCCTAAGAGCGTTCTCGTAAGCAGCGCAGCAGCAGCTGTTCTTTGCTTGCAGCACTGATCAGGAGATTTCGTGCTGTTGGCTTAGGTTATTGCCAAGTCGGTGAAGTGAGCAGGTGTAACGACACCAAATTCACCAATGTTTTCATTTATTGTACTTGATGAATAGCTTTGATTTGTAGCGACTCGACTGCATTGTCTATCTTTTACGTAACATTACATAATAAACAGTAAACTAGCAAAGGCTGTTGTTGGTTAACTTGAGTTGGATAACGGGCGTGTATTTGGTAACTACTGAAGGTGACATCCTATAATCACGCGTGTAACTAATACTTGCTTTGCTTTTTCGTATTAAAATGCTCAAGATGCTCCTAAGCTGAGTTGTTTACTTCCATCACTTTGAATATCTTACACCGATTCATGGTACTGTGTTTTGCTGCTTCATTATACAACCTCAATTCCGAAATTGTTGGGACAAAGTGTAAATTGTGAATAAAATCTAAACGCAATGACCTTCAAATCACACCAGCCAGTATTTTATTCACAATAGAACAGAGATAACGTAGCAAATGTTGAAACTGAGAAATTTTACAATTTTGTCCACAAAATGAGCTCATTTCAAATTTGATGGCTGCTACAGGTCTCAAAAAATTTGGGTCAGGGGCCTGTTTACCATGGTGTAGCATCCCGTCTTCTTTTTAGGCGTCTGGGCATTGAGGAGACAAGCTTCTTGAGTTCAGCCATTGGAATTTGATCCCACTCTTGTTTAATACAGGCTTCCAGCTGCTGGAGAGTTTTGGGTCTCCTGTGATGGACTTTTCGTTTAATCATGCACCAGATCTTCTCAATCGGTGAAATATCAGGACTGCAGGCAGGCCAGTTCAGCACAGAAACTCTTCTACTACAAAGCCATGCTGTTGTAATAGCTGCAGTATGTGGTTTTGCATTGTCCTGCTGAAATACACAAGGCCTTCCTTGGAATAGATGTCGTCTGGAGGGGAGCATATGTTGCTCTAAAACCTTTATATAACTTTCAGCATTCATGGTGCTTTTTAAAACGTGCAAATGTCCCACACCATATGCAATAATGAATCACCATACCATCAGAGGTGCTGGATTTTGAACTGAACGCTGATAACAGGAGGGGTGGTCTTTCTCCTCTTCATCCCAGAGGGCACAACGCTCATGAGTTCCAACAAAAATGTCAAATTTGGACTCGTCTGACCACAGGACACTTTGCCACTTTGCTACAGTCCATTTTAAATGAGCCTTGGCCCACAGAAACAATGGCGCTTCTGGATCATGCTCAACAATGGCTTCCTTTTTTGCATGATAGAGTTTTAGGTGGCATCTGCAGATGGCACGGCAGACTGTGTTTACAGACAGTGGTTTCTTGAAGTATTTCTGGGCCCATTTAGTAATGTCAATGACAGAATCATGCCGTGGCGTCTGAGGGCCGAAGATCACAGGCATCCAGTAAAGGTCTTGACCTTGTCCCTTACGCACAGAGATTTTTCCAGTTTTTTCTGAATCTTTTGATGATGTTATGCACTGTCGATGATGAGACCTTCAAAGCCTTTGCAATTTGACGTTGAGGAACTTTGTTTTTAAAGTATTCCACAATTTTTTTTCATAAGCCTTCACAAGTTGGAGAGCATCTGGCCATCTTTACTTCTGAGAGACTCAGCCTCTCTAAGACCTCCCTTTTATAGCCAATCATGTTACACACCTGATGCCAGTTAACTTAATTACTTGCTAAATGTTCTTTTAGCTGATTCTCTTATATATTAATTGCTTTTTCAGCCCTTTTTTGCCTGTGTCCCAACTTTTTTGAGACCTGTTACAGCCAGAAAATTTCAAATAAGCTCATTTTGTGGATAAAAATGTAAAATGTCTCAGTTTCAACATTGTTATCTATGTTCTATTGTAAATAACCTATTGGCTTATGTGATCTGAAAGTCATTGCATTTTGATTTTATTCACAATTTACACTTCGTCCCAACTAAGGAATTGGGATTGTATGTTGGCTAAGTTGCATTGACTACGTCCATATGTGCACTTTCACCATGGGATAAATTCAGCCCAAAAAACTACACAGCTAATCATTTATTTACCATTGCATGCTCATTCTTAGTTATTAAAACAATAGCAGATATGCATACTTGATGTTGTGACTTTTCAGCAACTTTTAAGATAAGATACAAAATATGAAGTTTCTGTTATTTTATGCATGCGCCAAACTTGCGTGACAGCACTGCACAGACAGTATTTGTTTTTCAGTCAGTGATGTGAACGACACTGTGCGTGACGGCATCAGTGTATGGGAGTGATGCTGCGGAGATTCCCTGATGCAGCGGATGCAGCTGATCTCCATCTGCGCAGAAAAAATACGAGAGTCCCAGAAGAAAGAAACGGATGAGAATGAAACAAAGATCGACTTTATGTATATTTTATAACTGGGCTGCTGATCATGTGCGGACTTAGGAATTTGTTAATCCTGTATAAGGGAAGGAAAATAATTCCGTATTCAAACTACACTAATATCGAATAAAATCAGCACTTTTTCGGCTTACCTTGATGTTTGAGTACCCAGAGAAACGTTCGGGTTGTAAAAACGTCAAGCGTGAATTTAGTCAAGAAAATCTAGAGTTTAATTTCTAGTGCTGATAAACATGGTAATAGCATATAACGGCAGTAGCTTTGTTACGGATGACGCACCGGGTTGCGAGAGTAGCTATATACGCTGCATATGCATTCGCGATATTAAATATTAAAATTAAATTCTAATGAATGGTGTGTGCACCCTGCAAGTCAGCTGGGATGGGATCCAGTTCCAGGTATAGAGAAAGGATGGATTAAATGAGCTTTGAGCATTCGTACACAAAAAGTAATTTTGCTTGTCAGAATTGGCTAAATACTTTGATCAACGTCATCTACTATAAAATTTATCAGTAGTTAAAGCACGGGCAGTGCTCTGTGAGGTTGGATTATCGTCTTGAATCCAGTAAGAATAGGGGAGGCTGCAAGCTTACAAGCTCGAAACGTTTCACATTCAACAAATACATTTTGCTTTGAACTGTGTGGAAAGCGAGATTGAACGGTCATCTTATACAGTTGCAAGTCAACTGTTTTGCTGACATTGTTTGCGATAGTGACTAATTTTATTTCTCTGTTAAATAAAAATAGTTCATCAACATTTTACATCCATATTAGGTATAAAAATTGTTTTTCCAAACTATATTTAAGTCGAGTGCTATGTTTGCCTGTTCGGTACAGAGCAGTTGCATGGGTTTCGCAGTGGACATAGTTAGCTACATTTCCGGAGAATATTGGTCGTGAACATGCGTCCTGTGTGGGAGTGCTTCGGGCGCAGACTGTTGTCATAGATACCTCAGGCATCAGTGCGTTCATGAGCCCCACACTATGTGTGAACGAAAAATCACATAGCGCATGTCCGCGTGCCCCCGGAAGTATGGCCCCATGTCGGCGTGCTGCGCCACTGAGCAATTTCCATTGAAATGAATGGGCGGCCATTTTCGGTTCAGTATCCAGTCCTTTTCATACATTCATGCTTCCAACGTGCAATGAGGCTTCCCATAGACAATCAATGTATTACACAAAATGTTGAATTAATCATCATGGAAATCACAATTTGCAACTATTTTTTTGTGAGAACATCAATGAACACCTCTGACCCCTCGGTGAGTTTCATGGCTTTGAAATCGAACATTTATGGTGGTTTTAGGACAAATTCACACATGGCCATTGGAGCCATTGTTAAGCCATGGGACAAGAGAGTCAGTTCTCCTGGAAGGATCAATCTTGGGAATTTTGGTAATAAGCATTCGATTTCTTCATACACCATCCCAAAATAACACCCTAAGTGTAAAATACCGGAATACCCCTTTAAATTAACAGAACTTTGAACAACCAGGCCCAGAGGTTTTTAGGATTTTATTTTCACAGCCATATGGAGCAAAAATATATTTTTCATATATGTCAACCAAATATATTAAAATTCCAATTTTTTTTTTTTTTTTTCCCAATCAATTTACGGGCAAAATTGCAATGTTTTACCTTATAATTAAATATTACAGTAATATAAAAAGTTATAAACAGTTTACATTTAGAATCAATGTTACTATCATGTGTATCAAAATGTATTACAAAATATATTTTTGCATATAATATATAATATATTCTCTATATATTGGTAAGTATACAAATTATTGCCATTTTCAATATATTGCAAAATGTATTAGAATACACATTCTAAAATATCACTTGTCATATATGCAGAAATGTATTTGAAGTAATACATTTTTAAATACATAGTGGGTATACATTGTCAATATGTTAATTAAAATGATGCGATAATATATTATTTAAATATATCCATTTGTGTTCGTTTAATATATTATCCCATACATTTCTGTTGTATCCATGCTGACACAACCTGCTCTGCTGCTCCTGCTTCTTTCCACTGCAACTGTTCTCAGCTGCGCCTCAGCTGAGCCTCAAGCCAACCTGCTCCGGTGGCCCAGTGGTAACTCTCCCGCCTGGAGTGTGGGCGACCCGGGTTCGGATCCCGCCATTGGCTCCTGCTCCCTCAAGATACCAGAAGAGCTCCGCGCAAGACCCACAAGCTCCAGGTCCTGATCTACACCAAGCTACTGTGCTCAGCATTCTGTTTGCCCCTGCCATTAAAGATCTGTAAACGTCCACTCGCTCTGATTGTGTTGCTTTTGGGTCCTGCTGCTCCCCGTGTCACATGCATGTATGATCCCCTAAGAACCGGAGTGGCCCGTCCCACATTTTTTTTAATTTGGAGAAATTGAAGTTTAAAGTTTAAGATTTGTGCATCTCTGGAAAACAGAATTTGAGAAAAACTGTCACAGAAACACATCACAAGTAAAGGTAAATCTCTCTCTTATTAGGTTAAACACATTTTGCAGCATCAGTAGGATACCTAATACTTAGAATTGGAGAAAACTGCATGTAAAACCCACTATTAATCTTATAAAAGCATGGTTTATTCATTGACATTGACACTGGGGTATTGTTCATAGGCCTAGGCCATTCAGTTTGTTACAGTTTGAAACAAAACAACAGAACTAATAAAAGTTACCTGAATCTGTGGATACCAGGCTCTCCTCTGATTCGTTAGGACAGAAATCACTGTCCCGACTGTCATCTGCTGCACCATCTTCATCTATTACAGCATGCAGCTGCTCATCTGTCAAGTACTTGGGTGCCATGTTTCACTGAGATTTCTGGGAAATTGGGGATGGACTGTTCTGGCTCTCAAAGTCATTTTACAATTACCTAAAGCCAGAGGTGGACCCTCTCCATATCTTCAGCAAATAGTGGGTTAGGGTTGGCCCATTGTGTCACTGGAAACTTTACGAGTGCACCAACCTCATAGAACCTCTAACCAATTTTCTTCAAAAATGTGGGATTGGCCACTCTGGTTCTTGGGGCTCATATTACAATTCATATTTTAATATATTATGCAATATATTTTTAATATATCCATGCATAGGGGCGCACTGGCCATTGGGAGGTTCGGAAGAGTTCCCGAACGGCGGGGCTATTTTGGCCGTGTGATACTTGGCCATCAAACCAATACCAGCAGCGAACCGCACAACCTGCAGCTTTCTCCATTACACTCGGCCAGTGTAGTTTTTCAACAGTTCTACAGGTAATACAAGTTAATGGGACAGAGTTCAAAGCACCGCTACGCAACTATATTGGACAAACCTTCTCAACAACCCATCACTTGTCTATCCCGGAGATGTTTCTTTATGAGATAGATTTGGGGTAAGTTTATGATTCATAAATCATACATAAGCAAATGTATTGCTTTGTAAAGGGTGAAATATCACATCCTTGTTCATGTAACAATATGTCACTTAGCTGACATTGTCACCCTTTATAGTTTTTAGCCACTAGCTAAGTGACATTGTCAGTTATTTGACATCTGGCATCACATGTTGAAGAAGGATGTGTTATTTCACCCTTTACAAAGCATGACATTTGCTTCTGTATGATATATGAATACATTATGTCTCATTTTGAAATCATGATACATGCTGTATAAAGCCTTTTTGAGCAACACTTCGTCTAAAGTGTGACCATATATATATTGACATGTATTGTCAAAGATATGTTGCCCCTTTCCATATCTTCAAATGTATTTTTATAATATATTACATTTTTCAATACATCGCAATATATTTTTGTTCCATAAGAGTAAAATTTGACAGTCACAAACTCTTCAGCATTTTAAACTTGTCCACTAGATACTTGTCATCGGAGGTATTCTAACAGCTGTTGTGCCATTTTTCCTCTCCCTGCCAAAGTCCCACTCCCCCTCTCGTGAACGAGCTTTCGCTATACACTACAACCAACTTCATTGGCATAAATGGTGACAAGCATTGCTTTTGACTAAGATTGCTTTTATTATGCGATGCAAACATGATAATTCAAATGAATACGCAAATAAATGAATAAATAAATCACAATCTCTCGTAAAACCTATTGGCGGGCTGTTGTAACATTTTATATCTTGCTATACTGGCGGCAATTCTATCATAGCAAACATAACTTCCATGGTGGAATTAACGCATCCATGAAATGAAGCTTATTGAACTGAAGGTATCGCTTTTGAATATTTAAATAAATAATAATAAACCAAATAAATTGGCATGTTCAAATGACGGAAGCGGAACATTACAAAAGGGAAAAACCCTACACTGTTTTAAACTGACTGAATTTAACCGTTAAATCAATGCATTGTTTCCTGGTGATTTTAACTGTAGGTGGAGTCCTGAGCGCATTTAACAGTGATTTACACTTAGCATACGCAGAACTCTGTTGTAAATTTATGATAAAATTACAGTTAAATTAACTGGCAAAAAAGGTGCGAGTTTATAACAGTGAATGTACTAAATTTTATGCCAACAACAGTTTAAGGAAATCATCAGCCAATAAACAGTGGTGTGCAAAATGTCAGAAAGCCTTGCATAAGGTGATATTTAGCATCAAAAGTAGGCCCGCCCTTTGCCTTCAAAATCTTGAGTATGATTTTTGTACTGTGTCAGGTGGGATATTGGTGCATTCTTTCAAGACAGTCTCCGGTTTTTAAGGATGAAGGAAAAGTTGGCACTTTGCACCCCTGAACTTTCCATTCAGGTTCAGTGAAGTTTGGATCGAGTGATTGTGCTGGCCATGGTGGACATTTCACTTGGACCAGTGTTCTAAGAACATTCTTTAATGTTTTTAGCTGTGTGTGTATGAAGGCACTGTCCTGTTGAAATATGGAACATCATGAGGGAACATAAACCCATCCAGATGCATTAAAAGAATAAAAGACCACTCCTCAGACAATACTTTCCTCCATTGCTTGGGGAGCCAGGTTTTGAGTTCCTAACTCCAGGTAATGCTTTACTGTAAAATAGCCAGGGAAAGAAATGGTTTCTGAAAGGTGGCTAAACCATAAGTACCAGTTTTTTGACGGTAACAACTTACTGTTTTCTGTGGAACTGTGGACTAAAACGATGAACACACTTAACATTACAGGAGAGAGTTAAGACATGCAGAGGGCAGTTAAATTATGTCAGAATGAATTTTTCCCCTGGTCCAAATTCCAATGACCCCTATATCCTCATTGGAAGCAAAAGAAGACCCCAGATTTACAAACCAAAACACAGAATAGAGCTGCAACAGCACCAGACAGTAGAGGCAACAGTGCAGAAATGGCGTGGACTGTGTAATTGTGATAGCATGAACGATCCCCACTTCAATAATTCAACTCTCCCCAGAACTTATTAATGCTAGTACAGGAGGACACCAGATCAACTGAACTGACTCATCGCAACATGAAGACTAACACTACAAAATAAATAAATAAATAAATAAAAATAACAAAAGAGGCAACAATTCAGAAATAGAGGGGGGAGTGAAATTAGGGCAGCATGAATGTTCCCCTTTGCCATGTTTCCACTCCCCCCAGATCAGAGGCTCTGATGGACTACAGATTCACAGCAGTTTTATATCCTAGCAGGAAGACTGAAATTACTACAGAACTTGACTGTGGAGGAAATAGATCAGAGATGGAGAGGGGAGTAAATTTTTGGCAGCATCAATTTTCCCTCTTTGCCAAAAATCCATTCCCCCCAAATCTTAGTGATGCAAGCACTGGTTGACTCCAGATTCACAGCAGTTACATATCCCAACAGGAAGATTAAAATTACAAAAGAACTTGACTGTGGAGGAAACAGATCAGAAATTGAGAGGAGAGTGAATTTTTGGCAGCATCAATTTTCTCCTTTGCCAAGTCTGAGGAGGACATCATCAATGTGTAGCTGATTTTCACTGTGCTTTCTCTCAGGTTTTCTCAGGTTCTGGTGGTAAAATAACCCACCAACATGGACTGTGGGCAATTCTGCCTGCTGTCTTACCTGAGTTTTCCCGAATAGAAAAGTGATGGTTGTGATAATTGGAGATATTTATTGTGTAATTTGCATCACAATGAACCATACAATGGCTGACATGCCAAAGGATCGCTGATGCCACCTTCCTCAGGTTTTTGCTGGGTGACATCGATCAGTAAAGTGAATAACTGAAGAGGAGTATTAAACATCAATTTTGTGGAAGACAAATTACATTTTCCATAGTGCAATTAACATGAATTAGTAGTTGCAGTCTTTTTCGTTTTTTGTAAAATATGCTTTAGAACTGATGGTGGGAAAGGGATAATGCAGCAGAAACCCAGAGTAATCTTCACATCACAGTTTGTAGACATATAGGGCTACCCAACAGAAGAGGTTTTAGCAAAATCAGTTTAGGGCGCACGGAGAACTTTTACCTCCCAAAATGCCAAATTTCACTTTTTTCCCAGAATGAATCGCCACCTATACCCTTGCGCCCTCAACAACCCACTCTACGTTTGGTTGATTATATTAAAGACGTCCAATGGTATCAGATTATGAATAAACCATTTTGGGCTGTGAAGGGCACAGTCTGGAAATGCCCCTGATATCACTGCACAAATGGCCGAAAGTAGCATCTTGCAGCGGCCCCTGGAGGACGCGCCCTCGACAGCCCACAAAAATTTCTGATTACTGCGAGCCCTACACACAGTAGATTGACATGTGTGAAAATGAATGTGGACTGTTGTTGGCGCAATAATATAATTGCATTTCAAAACTGATTTTTTTTCAGCACTCATTTCTCATCTCAGAATCTTTGGCCCTTTTGGTACTCCCAAAAAAAGAAACCGAAGGCTATTGGCACCTAAAAATTAAAATTTTTCTATTGAAAATCATTCGCCAACAGAAATTTTAGGCAAATCTGAGACCATCATATATCATCCCCTTATGGTTAACAGCCTGATTCTAAGAAAAACTGGCTCTTAACAGGCTCTATTTTGATCCCAATATTTTGCCTGTTTTTGATATGATTGTAAATATATTTAGCTGGTGCGAACAGTTGCTTGAATCTACTGGAATAGGAGCTCGAGAATTTTTTTTTGCTTTGCAAATTTTTTACTGTAACATCAGGTGCTCTCATGGACGCGCCCTGCAAGAAGACAGGTCTTTGCTGCGCTTCATGTGCTCTCTTGGAGCTGGTCTGAGCGACTGTACAAATGACGATACTGAAAATTCTTTGACTGAGCTTGATGCAGAAGAATTAGATTTGTCTTATAGTCATATCAATCTTAATCCAAACAATGATAATGCTGAGGCCAGAAAAAAGTCTAGCAGAGGGCAGAATTAAACTGCAATACCGCTGTGCCACAATTTCACTGAGTCACTCTGAGCCATTTTAGTTAATGGATAAAGCATTTGGTCCAACGGAGATTTTAGCTATGGCGTCTCTTACATAGGCTACTCCTACTTGTACCTCAAAGATAGTAAATCCGATCTCCAAAATGGAGGTATCATACTAAAGAGGAGAGTCTGCTGAGCAAAATATGTCAAAATTGAGTGGATAGTGCCAAAAATGTGGGAACACGAGCAAGTTGGAAAACTCTGTGTTTCAGCGTCCCAAACGGAATTTTCTTATCTTATTTAAGACAGAATGAAAGCTGAAAAATAAAACGAAAGTAAGGCACGGGAGAAAAAGCACAAGCACAATGACAAAACAGAACATGAGGCAGAACCATAACAAAAATAGTGAGAAATGTTGACTTTGTTGTCATGTGACCTGACTTTCCCTTTTAATGTCTCTAATATTATCCTGTAACTTCTCCTGAATGCTTCCCTGCTAATGGCCAGAGTCATTGTGAACAGTAATCTTTTGCTGTGATGCAGACAAGAACCCAGAGGCAGAAAAAGAGCACAATCCAATAGCCAGTTTTATTGATTGTAATACAGTTATGATTGTGTGGGATGGAGCCCAAAGCAGAATTGCAAAATTCATTGAAGATTGAATTAAGCTTGTTCTGGGTGTGTCCTCCCCTGGCCAGGCTTGTCCCTGGGTAGTAGCCGGTTGGAGAGCATTCCTGCCGGAGCAGAACTGTCTGATGGCAGGACTGGAGAGTTTCACAGGAACACAGTCCTAATCCTCATGACCGGTAGAAGTTTCTCTGAAACTATGTAGAAAAACAGGGCAAAAAAAAAAAAAAAATTACTAGGGCCTACTGGGGGTTATCAGGAACAGGAATTCATTTTTTTAATTATTATTTTCCTTTATTGCAGGGAAGTCCCACTGAGACCGAGGTCTCTTTTTTCAGGGAGCCTGAATACAATAAAAAGAATTACAAAGTGGGTTAACACACAGAGCATAGTAAGATTAGCAATTACATACAACAACTGCAGAATAAAGGAAAACAAACTTTAAAATACAGTTAAAATGAATTTTTTTTTTAAAAAGGTAAAACACTCATGTGCAAAGGACAGAGAACAAGTTCAAGGTTAACACTAAAAGGCAAGTACATCTGGCCTCCTCAAGTAACATCTCCCACAGTCGATTTTTGAAGGAATCATAGGGAATGAGACAGTCAAGCTTCAGAGAGTCTTGGCATCTATTCCAGACATAAGGTGCAAATGAGCTAAAAGCAGAACAGCCCAGATTTGTCCAAGTCCTGGGTGACTAACAAAATCCACCCTTGCGATCCAACATGTGGCTTCAGATTTTGAAGGGCAAAAGCCTAGTAAGATATGAAGGAAGTTTGCCAAGCAATGCTTTATAAATAAATAAATTACAATAGAGCTTGCTTCTAAAATAAAGGGAAACCCACCCAACAGAACTATATAACCACACAGTGATGAGTCTTGGAAACAATCTCCAGTGATAAAAGCAGAGGCGCTGTGATAAATAGCGTCCAGAGGTCTTAAAAAGTACTATCAGAGCCATGCATGTGAAGGATATCCTCATAGTCAAATAAAAGGCAAGATTGTTGCCTGGACAATCCTCTTCCTACTGTCTAAAGAAAAACAAGACCTGTATCTGTAAAGAAACCCAATTTTTGTTCTGATTTTCTTGGACAAGTTAGACACATGAGTCTTAAAGGAAAAATCTTGATCCAGCCAGATACCCAAATACTTGTAAGACTGAACTACGCTCAATTTTAGCACCAGACACCGAGAAAATTGAATCATTTGGCATAATTGCATTCGAGCAGAAAAAAAAACATGAACTTAGTTTTATCCGTATTTAAAACAAGTTTCAGATCTGCCAGAGCGTGTTGAATGAGATTAAAAGCCGACTGCAGGTAGATAAGGGCCTGGGCACGTTGGTGCAGAGGATTACAACACAGTGTCATCTGCATAAAATGAACCTTACAATTTGCAATATTACGAGCAATATTATTAATATAATTTGTGAATAAAAATCGGTCCAAGAATAGATCCTTGGGGAATGCCTGCTCGTCACTTTTAAAAATTGAGACTTCGCATCCCCAAGCATATTAGCTTTGTGTTCTATTAGAGATAGTCCTGGAACCACAAGCAGGCATCACAATCAAGACCAATGGAGGACAACTTTTTTAATAAAATAAAATGGTCTACTGTGTCGAAAGCTTTTGCTAAATCAGTAAATAGGGCAGCACATTTTTGTTTATTATCCACAGCTGATATCAAATCATTTATAACCACTGAAGCTGCTGTGATGGTGCTATGACCAGGCCTGAAGCCAGATTGTTGTGAAGTTAAAATGTTGTTGAAAGTTAAAAAGCTGCACAGTTGTTGCTTAACGAGAGATTCTAAAATCTTAGCCAGGCAAGGCAATTTTGAGATAGGTTGGTAGCTGTTCACTGAACTGGGATCACCACCCTTAAATAATGGAAAAACATGAGCAGCTTTCCATACACTGGAAATAGTCCCCGCCGATACTGACAAGTTAAAAATATTAGTTATTGAATGCGCGATCATTGGGGCTGCTAAACGCAAAAGACTCGAACTAGATGATCCTCTCCAGTGGGAATTATTTACATCAATTGTTTCAATTCTTGTAGGACCTCATTCACTTGAAATTCCCTAAACGAAAACAATACTCTTGGTTTTGGAGAATTTGTGAATGAACTACAGCTGAGGTCAGACATATCCCCTGTAGCGGGCAGATTAATTAAATTTTCAGAAAGGTTTCCGGCTGCTGTAAAATGTTGGTTAGAAAGATCAGATTTTGTGTTTATCAGTTATAGGACCAGAATCAGTGTGGATAGAGTGTGGAATAGATGAAGACGGATAACAATTCAGGGGCTTCACAATTTTCCAAAATTTTGCAGGATTACCCTGACTTTTGGCCAGTGATGAAATAAAATAATCAGATTTCGCCTTTTTAATCAGTGAGCAGCAATTATTTCTTAATTTTCTAAAAACCTGCCAGTCAGAGAGTGCCTGGGTTTCCCAAGCTTTACCTCATGCTTCATCCCTAACACGTACTTCCGTGGATAAGGCATTTGAAAACCAAGGGTTTCTCCAATTCTTAACCCTAAGTCTCTTCACCGGAGCTTACTTATCCACAGCACGATTAAACACGGTAGTAAAGTGAGCCAATGCTAGGTCAGGGTCTCGAATAAAACCCGCAGTGCTTAAATCACTCCAGAATATATCGTGCAGGAAGGCCTGTTCACAGAAATGTTTCAAATTTCTTTTAGTAATAAAACATGGAGGAGCCTTTATAACTTTCATGTCTCTAATACACGCTACTGGGTAGTGATCACTAAAATCCAAAGGAAAGACGCCACTCAGGGCATACTTGTGCGGTAGTGCTGCACGATTCGGTAAAAATGTGCGATTGCGATGATGGTGGACCATATTGCGATTTGCGATTGCGATTAAATATCTTGAGCCTACTTGCTTTGTTATCAAGGAAAGTGCGGAGAATCATGATGGTTTTGAAGGGTATTTTTTCTCAACTCAAAAATGCAAACATTAAGGTGCATAAAAATTACAAAAACAAGTTTATAGCTCTGTTTTCAAAATAACATTTTCCAGAAAAGAGGTTTTTCCTTTTTTGAAAATCAGGATATTTTCTGCAAAGTGCAAATGCGGTGGCACTATTGTAAAGTTAGATGCCTTTCTGCAGGCATTTTTGGAAACCTATTAATTGCTACTTAAAACAAAAAGCAAAAAGTTTGTACAGTATCCTTAAAAAAAAAAAAAAAAGCCATTTCTGCAAAGAACAAAAGCAGTAGCACCATTGGGCATTAGCGGCTTTCAGTTGTCTCTTTGTCTTTACTTTGCTGGGCTTTCATCACATGCATTCCTTATGTTTCTCTCTGTGCTGTCCCAAGTGTTGATACAGATTGGTAGTGTCGCCGCGGGATGTGGAGATTTTAACTTTGCAAGTTTTACACAACACGTCTTTCGGTTCAAGGTCGCCGTACCTGATATCAAAGTATCGCCATATGCAGAGATGCCAAGTCTCGCGCATTTTTTTTTTTTTTTTTTGCTTATTCACCATAGTCCGCAATTGTTCAATGAACGCTTATTAATGAGATTCGGAATTAAAGTCCTTGTGCATTGACGTTGCAGTTTCACTTGCGTAAAGGTGGACCTCACCACAAGGAACATGGAAAGCGATAATGACTCCGGACTTCTTGTGCTTCTCTTTACTCAGGGATTGGAAACAATGCATGTCTTTCATGATTGTTTGAATTGTTTCAGTGAAATAAGACCATCTGAAATGTCTCTAAGCAATTCCATTGCTTTCAATCCCTCAGTAAAGACAAGCATGACAGTCAATTGATTTCCGTGTCACTAGTGGGGAAATCCACCGTAATGCACGTGAAACTGATTAACATTATGCACAATGACTTAAATTCCGCGAGTGAATTTCTGCAGTGGGCGTTGATAGAGACACAGGAACGTGAATACCACTAACAGGGGAGACACTCACGCCTAATCTCTGCATATGATAGAAGATGTTGCGGGTTTTTTCCGCCATTTAACTCTCTTTTGAGCCTGGGCTTGCTCAGGCTCCTGCTCATGATTTTTATTATTCTATAGCTATGTTTCCATCCTCTTGTCAATCGAACTATCTGAAGTTCGCCAAAAATATCCATGCAAAAAAGCAGGTGAAAAATCGTTTCCATCTACGGCATTAAAGCGAATAAAAGTTGTGCGCAATGACGTCACATGCTGTTATGCCATCAAATTGGTGCATCGAATGGATTTCTGACATTTTAAGCTTCATTTTCGCACTGAATCGCAGAACCTTCAAGTGAGCAAAAGTAGTGTGTTAGCCGACTAATTTAGCTAGTTAGCAAAAATGGATGGCGTTTACCAACAAATGATGATAATTGCACAAGTTGAGGCGTGCTTATGTGCCAGCAATGGGCAACATAGCAAGCATTATCAGAGGAACAGCAGCGGCATCAGAACACCGTCCACGATGCAGTAGAAGATTTATTCGCAAAAAAACGTTTCCATCAGCATTTATCGCATAAGCCTTTTACCGATCAAGAGAAAATCCAATCATATCAACCGTATAAACTTGAAATCAAGTCGAATTTCGCAGTTTCCATAAGGCATTTTTAATTCGATATGACTTAATTTGCATAAGAACGTGTGGATGGATACATGGCATGTGTTGGTCACTGAGAACTGTAGCGAGTAGTCACATTACCATACCTGCTGCACAGACCACGGCAAGGTCTCAATAGGTTTTTTCGCTGGGGAAATATCTAAACTCTTGAAAACTGATCCGGAGATGATCACGTGTCGTGGCAACTATGATAAGAGCCTTCAAATTCTTTAAATGTTAAGGAACGGTGTCTCAGTGCTTCCTAATTTACCTCCTTTAGCATAGGGTACACAGACTTATCCTTTTCAAAAGAAAGGAGATAACGCCATTCCATAATTTCTTGGCAGCAGCAGTATTTAAAGGGCAACTATTCATCTGACCAATTGGCGTATAGAAACGTATGGGACCCCATCATGTTCACGTTGCCTGCTTTAAGTGCATTCAGATTTTTTATTATTAGCGGTTGTATTCTTAAGCGGTAGAATTCCATTTTACTCCTTTCCTTTATCTTCAGACGTTTTCCACATAGATTAAAGAAAAGTGGTGTGGAATTAGTGTAAAGGATGTAATTTTTGACTACTCAGACACAGCCCAGGATAGCGCTTGTGGGCACAACGTCAACAGACTCCATACAATTAATAGAGATGTAGTTATGTTCACTGGCAGCACAGTTTATTTAGATTGAATCGCAAATCGCCGGCTTTTTTTGCGGTTATGCAATCGCATTACTTGACATCGCGAGTGCAATTGCGATTAGATTAATCTATCAGCACTATTGTGCGGTCTATTTGTTAAAATCAGATCAAAGTTGACCGGGATAAATCTTTAAAATTAGGTCGTGTAGGCTCCAAAACAAGTTGCGTTGAGAGTCAGGCCGTCGCAGACCTCTTTAAAATGGTTTGAGGACGGTGATAACCAATCTATATTGAGATCACCAGCAACCAATAATTCAGTATGAGCATCAGTGGACAAGATATTAGAGAGGTTGATTATGGAGGATGAGTGCTTGGTGGGCGATACACACCTGCTAGTGTAAAACTTGCACAACCCAAACCAATTTTGATATTTTCACACTCAAACTGCTCTATTTAAAAGCTCAATTAACCTTTGAACGTAAGGATTATATGAAAGGTTAAAGCAAATTATTTAATATTTTAACTGTGTTGATCCCTTCTTAATAAAAACAGAGCAATAGAATACAAATGCCATTGAATTGGCTGACATACAATGAGCTAATTAATGTCTTTTTAACGTGGCAAATCGTGGGAGAAATTATTGCTGAAATATGGGTCTTTCTTCGCCCGTATCAATTGTTTCAAGCCCGCCCATCGAGTAGTACCGTCATACCGTGATAGACAAGCATCTTAAATCCAAGTCGCGGCTGGCTTGACCGGGCTTCCGCGAATGACAGCTCACTTGACCGCGGGCCAAAGGCACAGCACGATTCAGCAGCCGAAGATTTGAGAAGTCCGCACCACCTCTGCGGTCCTGAATCCGTACAGGAGGAGAAGCACCGTCAGCAGGTCAGGGTCAGAAGCATCTAGCGAGGCAGGGGCGACCAGACGGATCCACCGGCCTCTCATTTTCAGCGATCGCTGGTCAACAGGAACTGAGCACCCATCATACGGACTCGTTGCACGGGAAGTAGGGTAAGCCTTAGGTCTCACCAGCACACCTCCGCCTTTCCCCCGTTGCTTGAAACGTTACTTGGGGGGAATAGTGACAGGCAGCCGGTGCAGGCAGCCAACTGCGGTATATCCGACAGGAAGGGAGGAAGAGTTGAAATCCAAAATCCCAAATCATGCTTTGACAGTCTCTCTCCAGAAACTCGGAGGTTAAGAAGTACTTCACGATTGTAAACGAGCAAGGCAGAGGCATCTTGGCAACATTTACAGAGAAATAAAACAATAGCAAACAATAAGGCCAACAGATGGGACCAGACAGCTTGCTGTACACACTGGCGCCATCACACCCATGGTAAGTGTTAGTATTTAGTCTTTATGGTAAATTTCCTGCATAACATTAACTTCCATTGCTCTCTTTTAAGGCATAATGTACAACTGTTTGTGAAAATAACAAGTAACTCTTTGAATTGCAGTTATGACAGTTCCAGTGGTCTCAGTGGAACAGTGGTTAGTAAGTGAATATTTTTTTACTACTTACACATTCAGTTGGTCCTCTACTCTCTGCCAGGCTTTCTCTCTCTGTTCAACTATTTTATCATTATTTATTTAATAATTGCCTTTTTTTTACTTGTTTATGTTTCACTTCATATGTTTGCATGAGAAGTTGTTGCTCACTCAGGGAAAAGTACATTGCTTGCGTCCTGTTCATTTCTGCATCATTAAATCTGTGATCAACTGCACGGTCTATTTCACTAAATCCTAAATGAGCTCTTATCTGAATAAGTTACACCTGGCTTGACATAACGGCTCCTCAGCCCGGCTTAGCAAACGTACAAAGGATTAAGCCAGGATGCAGGACGAGAATGGGTCAAGCCTCGCTTTCTCAGCCTTCCTGGATTAATGAATTCTGCTTTTGTGCAACAGCTCACCGTCTGGGAAATAGAAAGCAATCAGAAATGCTCTATATTGCATGACTCAAGGCTTTTACATGTTTTGAAATGTTTGATATCTATTTTACAGAGCACACCATTAAGATGAACAAAGCATATTTTAGATTTTTTTCTGCCAGACCAGAACAAGTGCTAATCAACTTGAGCAAAGCAGTGTTTATTTTAAATCAATAGCGATGCACCTTGTCCAAACAAGATGCATAATCAAGATTTTTTTTTTTTTTTTTTTTAAATATTATTACTATTATTAATTAATTTATTTTATTTATTTTCTTTTACAAAAACAGCCTTTGCAGCAAAGTGGAAGCCTCTCAACTCTGAATAATCTTCGGAGGAATTAAATTTTTACTTAAATGATATATTTTGTTGTTAATTGCAGTGCTTGTAACGCTGAATATACCACAATGCCACTTCGGATTTTCCATGCCATACAATGTTAAGTCACTCAGACACCTAAACAGCAACATTTGCTAAAATAGGCACACAGATCTGATCAAAAGACCATAAGCCCTCCTGGGTTTAATCAACCAATTCCTATAATTAATGGCCTATGGATGGGGAATGATATTTACATAATTTAAACAGCCATTGTGTGCCTGACTGCAGAGATAGAGTATCAACAATGATAAGGGTGAATTTGGACTGTGAAACATGCTAAATTTATATCAGTGTACTGCAATCCTGTATGAAGTCCCCTCTCAGCTTTTGTCCACCCCCAATATCTCCACTTAAAATATTGACGTCCCCCTGAAAAAAAGGCTTTAAATTTGAAGTCTCAAAACCTAATTACTGAACAAGCCAGTGTCATTCCTATTAATATAAATACTATTAGCAGTAGGGGTGTGTTTAACAGAGAACAAACCAGCAGTACTTTGCAAGATAAGTCTCAAAAATATCATTGGGGTTCAAACCAAAAAGGATAAATTTGCTGGAGCCCAATTTGCTTATGTGTTGATGTCAGTAACAGCTCTGTAAAAGAACTGCATTTACAATTCTGCCATCGAGAGGTAAAGTGGGCTATCCCAGAAATTCATTGTTTTGAGTGAATAAGATTTGAAGTTAAAACAGTTTGAAAAAATCAGGATGCTGTCTCCATGATAATTATATATGTCTACATAACTGTCCAAGTGTAACTTACACTGAAAAAATTGAGACTTTGGATCAAAGTAAAAAAAAAAAAAATGCGTCAACTTGTTACAGCAAATTTTTTTCGTTTTTTTCAATTGAAAAAAATTACCTTTGTGAAATTTTTTTCAATTGAAAAAAACTAAAAAAATTAGCTGTAACAAGTTGACGTAATTTTTTACTTGGATCCAAAGTCTCAATTTTTTCAGCGCATTTTTTTAATTGTATATTTAGTTTTGTCCTGTCAGACGGTAGTCTCTATTCTGTCCCTTGTTTTTGCATTGTACTATACTGTTTTGTTGATATTTTCTTGAACTGTGCTGTGTTTATGTAATACTAGTGTGTGACTTGCTGCGTCTGCCAGATCACCATTAAAAAAGAGACTTTGGTCTCAATTGGTTTTATCTGGTTAAATAAAGGATTGATTGATTGATTGATTGATTGATTGAGGAAAAACGTATTTTATTTGACTTTGACTTTATTTTCAAAGGATATCCCCTTGAGATGAACCATCTCATTTTCGAGGGGGTCCTTATAACAACAAAAATACAAAGCAGGTCATCAGAAGTTCATAATAGAAGGTGAAATACAAAACATGAAACAATATAGAGACGCACACACCCATTCACACACTCACACACTCCAATGTTCTCTGAATTCTAGCTACCCCCCCCCTCCCTCCCCCCCCACCACCACAAATATGGGCAGAAATAAGAATGATTACCACACACAGTCAAAATAAATACATGAATGAATCCTCACGATAGTCCAAATACATGAGTGAACTTGTTTGTGCACATGTATACACATTGTACTTGTACATGCCTATAAAATATATATGCTTACACATGCCCATACGCATAAATGGAGTACATTAACAGGGTCAACAAGAGAACAAGTTTACATACATCCTCGAGAGAGAGAGAAGAAAAAGGAAAGGTAATTAGAAACAAGAACAAGATGTATGGAAGTGAGTGAATAGAGAGGATTTGAAGAGATGGAAAGAGGTGATAGACCTAATCGTGCAGGGAGATTATTCCAGTCTGCCGGGGCTTTGAACTTAAATGCACGTCGACCAGATTCTCTGTTGATTGTAGGGTTAAAAGAAAAAGTCGATTAGTATGCCTTAGGTTGTATTGTGAACTGAAGGGAATCAGATATTGTTTCAGGTATCTAGGGAAATTATAGTACTTGCACTTAAAAATAAATAATAACCAGTGAACGTGCCTTCTGGACTTGGGAGCCAGCCAGTTCAGAGATTGGTACATTTGGCAGTGATGGGTCCTATAGGGGCACCTCAGAACAAACCTACAAAGACAATTGTATAAAACTGAGAGAGGACGGAGATTTGTTTCTGAGGTGTTCTGATAGGTGACATCACCATAGTCAAGTGTTGGGAGTATAAGTTGTGTAATATTGCGTTTACGGACTTGGAGGGAGAAACATTCAATGGATCGATAGAGAGATTTCAGGAGAACGTAAATTTTCTTGGAAATCGAATTGATATGAAATTTGAAGGAGAGCTGTGAGTCAAGCCAAAGGCCCAAATATTTGAATTCTTTGGTTTTTTCTACTGCAGTTCCATCAAGGAAACTAATAAACCAGTTTGTGTTTAAAGGCAGAAAATCAGGTCGAGTGCAGAACAGCATAGTGTATGATTTTTTCTTGTTCAATTGTAGTTTGTTAGAGGAGAACCAATTTTGGATTAAGTTGAAATCAGATTGTAATGAATGCTGAATCTGTAGGATATCAGAGCTGGAGAAGTATATTACAGTGTCATCAGCATATAAATGGGTTTGACAGTCAGAACAAGTTTGTGGAAGATCATTGATAAAGAATGAAAATAGTAAAGGACCCAAGGACGAACCTTGTGGCACCCCTTTATCAATAATCTTAAAATCAGACTGGCAACCTTGAAAGGAAACACATTGACTTCTATGATGAAAAAAAGAGTTGAAAAATAACAAAGAATTAGGTGAGAGACCAATGGCGTATAATTTGTCCAAAAGGATTTTATCTGGGCATAAAATTAAATCCTGGAAACTGGACAGTTATCACCTGTAGAAGAGTCATCACTAGATTCACCTGTAGGCTTCCACTGGGGGTTGGGGTCCCTTTCAGACTCAAAAATCTTCTCAAGAACTGCCTCAGCTCCAGTCAGCATGGGGGCTGCCATCTTGGAATGTGGGATAGCCCGCTCTGCCTCTCACTGGTTGTCACAACATGTTAAGAATGGTTTCTATGACTTTTAATAGATGGCAGCACAGCATAGTCCTGAAAATACTGGTATCATGGGAAGTTGTGTTGACCTTTAAATACACAGTAGTGCACCCAACTCATTTGACCGAGATGTGGGATAGCTCACGTTACTTCTGAAGGGCACAATTATGGCAGCAAAAAAAAAAAAACATTTTTGTTGGATAGTTGCTAATAACCAGTAAATTACAGCTCCAGAAATCACTACAGCATTGAATCAATTCATGTCTCAACCAGTTTCAACAAAAACTGTACACCTTTATCGAAACAAAGTTGGCCTTGTCTCTGATGACAAACCCCAGTGCTTCCCTTTGTTCCCCAGAGCTGTAACTAACAGCTAAACTCACACCAAACTACAGCATCCTGCTGAATTCAGAGACTGAGGTTAGTATATGATGGGTGATGGACACTTTTCCTCATGGTTGACCTTGAACATTTTAGAGAGGCATTACTCAAGTTCTTTATGTTTAATTTAAATTCTTTTTGTGTCTTTTTGGTTACATTTCACATTGTTTCATGTTTAATGCATTTTATCATTTTGTGATCTAAAATGCTTGGAATGTGGTACTTGCTCACTGATTGTCTGCATTAAGCACAAGAATAGCCTAAACAATCATTTCTATTTGCGTATATGCTGTAGAAAATCTGTAGTCACTGCAGGTGTTTCCTGGGCAAAACTAGACCCCATGCTGGCATAATGAAATTAAATGGACATAATAAAACAGTCCTGGAAGTATGGAGAAAAGTATCATTCACACATGACATAAAAAATTGGTCTCTTTGATCATACATGCTCATTTTTAAATAATCAAAAAATGTTTAATTTGCGTAGTATGAAATCATGGTAATACAGACATGCGAGTGATTCAAATAATTTTCACTTTTAATCAACGCATATGGTTACAGTTGTGTTAATTATCATCTCTTTCCTAATTACCGTCAAATGAAAGATTATATATTTGCTCATAACTCAGATAATATTCTTGCTTTGTTTCATAAACTCATTTTCACAGATTTTTGTCGAGAGTAAATGCAATGTAACAGACAATCACAAGCATACATCTCATGTGCTTACATTATGTGTCTCAGGGGAAGGGCTTCGGCAGCAGATGCAGAGCAATTTTTTCAGCCATGGCAGCTGCTTAATCTGGGAGAGGTAGAGAAGGGGTTGAGTGCTGGAACTGTAGTCCTTAAGGCTGAAAATAATAGCGTTAATCGTGCAGATTTCTGGGATATCAGGATAATGACTCAAGAGACTGATAACAGCTGCAGGCAGATAATGAAACACTATGATGCCCAGATAGATTTGCACAGTTCTGAGGGCTTTCTTTTTCATGGGGTTAATCTTCTCCTTGCCCAAGACTGACTTCCTCAGACTCCATATGATAGAAACGTTGCAGTAAAACATAATGGTGAAGCTGGCCAGGATCAGCCCAGTGTATATTAGACGTTGGAAGCCCGTGAGCAATGAGGTGCAGAGGGCAAAGGCTATCATGAGCCCCCAAACAAGTATGGAAATGGCAACTCTGATCTTTTTATCCTTAATGCTGGTGAACACAATGGGGTGAACCACAGCCACGTAGCGGTCCAGGCAAATGCAGGTGAGAAAGAGTGGGGAGCCATTTTTGATCCCCAACGTAAAGTATATTATATCATGGAAATATATGATTTCGAGCATCATTAAGCCAAAGGTGCAGATGGGGGTCATTATGCAAAACCATGCATCAGCGAAGGCCAGGTTGAAGATAAAGATATTGGAGGTGGAAGAGTCACTCTTCTCTCTGGCCACCAGCCACATTACCATGATGTTGGCAGGGTAGCCCACTGCAAGGTTGATGTTCCTTTCAATGAACAGAAACACAGGGACAGCATAGAGGTATATGCATTCTGTAAATGTGTCCGAGAGTTGGAGACTGGATCCTGAAGAGGAGTGGTTGAAGGGTTGGCTAGAATTGATGACAGAGCTGTTCATTTTGGTTTTATTTTATCTAGCAGGTTTGAGGGTCGATGATCCTTAGAAAAGAGAGTGAATGTAAGTTACATGGTCAAGCCAAACTGAACTCACCACTTAAACTGACTGCAAGGCTAAATTCTGTTCTTAAGCTGATTCCAGCATTATTTTACATGATTCTTCTCTCCAAAGTATTCCTCATAACACATTTACTGCATAATAGAGATGGAAACACTTATACTGGCCTATTTTGCACAAAGTTAAGCTCTCTCTTTTGAGAAATGATTCATATCAAAAGAAGCCCTGCATGGTTTCACTGAAGGATAGTTTGTTTTCTGGGAAGACGACCTCCAGAGGAAACTTTCTCTCCTCTAAGACACCAGGGTCCTTATTCACAAAGCATCCGTAGGGCTTTACGCATCCGTTAAACCCCCGCTGCAGTTTACGTGGTATTCTCGAAGTATCCATATATTAGCGCATTTGGAGAACACCTCCGTTAACAGCATATTTTAAGGGAAATCACAGAGCACCCGTTGAGATTTATGGAGACACTCAGCAAACATGGCAGTTGCTTTCCAAATGCATGAGGAAGAAAATAGGCAGGCTCTTCGGTGAGAGCGTGTGTTTCGTGACCATTTACAGCCACTAGATACTTACGACGATATAGATCTGATAAGATACCGAATGCCGAGACATGTCTTGACTGAAGTTATTGATTACTGTACCTAAGCATGGCGATATCGCATTCACCTCTCTGCAAATATCCTGCCAACATTCCCTTTTCCTTTGACGTGTACCTTCTGTGACGATGCGTTCAGGAACCACAAGTGAGAGAGGGAAATCCAAAAAACGTATGCCTTTATTGAATGCCGGGTCAAGACCAATAGACACAAGAATTGCCAAGCCACAAAACGAAATCCAAAAACAAAGTCGACTAGACAGGCCGGGGTCTGAACCAGGAAAAAAAAAAAAAAAAAAACACAGGAGGTGCGACGGTACATAGACAGTAGGCAAAAAGTCGTAGTCGAATTCCAAAGCAGTGGGTCATACACAGGGCATCTAAACACAGAAGACGTGGTCGTACAAAAATGGGTCAAAAATCCAGAAAGGCGGGGCGCTCCAGTGGCACATCAGCTAAGGTGCGCACGCCACATAGGGCTGAGTCCTTCCCGCGGTGGCTTGGGTTCGATTCCGGCTCGGGCCATTTGCTGCATGTCATCCCCACTCTTATCCCATCTTTCCTGTCTCTCTACACTAAATACTGTCTGATAAAGGGAAAGTCCCCAAAGAATAATCTAAAAAAAAAAAAAAAAAAAAAATCCAGAAAGGCAAAACAAGACAAAACAGGCTATGGCTAGATGAAACAGTCGAAGAGAAGCAATAATTAATGGCATACACGAGACTCTGTACAAAGAAATATTGATCAATATTCTGACAAAGTCAGAACAGCAGTGAGGACTCTAAATAGACAGAAGGGAAGTCACATGCTATGCGGGGAACAGGTGAATGGGATGAGAGCTAATTACAAAGGAAGGTACACATGGGGAAGTCCTAAACCACAACAACTGGCGAAAGCCAAGACACGGACGGGATTCACGCAGACATCCTATGACAATTAAACAGCTCCGGTCAGGGAGTTCTAAGTGCACAGACAATGAGTGCAGGAAAGCAATTAAGCACGTGCGAGAGATCTCGCAGAAACGCAGGGGGAGATAGTTAAAGCTGAGCAAGAGGCGGAGACTAGAACAGGGCGATTGCTGAGACTGAATTAGTACTAATTAGTAGCGGTGCAACTTTACAGAGTAACTAAAGTGCTTGTTAGTAAGTTAGTAATATATACATGGATTAGTTGGCTTAGTAGACTATGATACAAAATACAAATGTTAGTCTTGTTAGTAATCTAGAACAGCAAGGCGAAGGAAGTACACGAGAATTGAAGTAATAATATGAAACACCAGAAACCATTGAAATCACCCGAAGCAGGTAAGCACACAGACTGGGGAGACGGACTGAACCAACTAGATCACAGGACAGGGGAGACAAGTGCAATGAAACTTAAAATGGCATAAACTGAAAACCGAAGAATACAAAAACCAAAAAGAATAAAGAAAAGACATGACCATGAACATAAAACATGAACACAAAAACCAGAAACATGACAGTTTCATCTGAAAACTTGGATTTGATGACTTTAAAATTCTTCTCAATGAGTTCAAGCAATCTGTTGCTCTCTTGTTCGGTAAACTTTTTCTTGCAGGTTTTTTTTTCCTTCTCTGAGCTCATGATGGCTATGTTCTCAATCACCAGCAGGCATGAGCATCAAACAATGCACACATCCTATACTCGCTGAGTGTGTTCAGTTCATTGTAATACCCAAAGCGTGGGCGTGTTTTGTCGAATAGCAACCTCCATACATTAACGGATTTCCGCCGGTAACGGAGGTTTAATGGAACCTTCTGTGAATACGGCGCAAACAAATTTTTACGGATCCGTTAGCCTTCTGTAAGGGTCATTATGGATCCGTTAGCTACGGATGCTTTGTGAATAAGGACCCTGCTTGACTCTTTGAAACTGCGCTGAAGCTTCCCGAGGTGGAGAAAGTGTTCCTAGAAGACAGGGTTTGCCCTTTGGGTCTATATTTTACTGTCTGCGAAAGCCTTTCACTCAAGCACAACATAAGAAATGAAAGAGTGGTTTATCAAACTGAAAAAATGAATAACTTACCTGAGAAACTGCAATAGCTTGACATACACTCCTCAAGTTCAGACAGCTTCCCGAGGTGGAGACAGTGTTCCCAGAAGACAGGGTTTGCCCTTTGGGTCTATTGTATTACAGTTTGCTACAGTCTCTCACTCAAGCACTGCTTAAGAAATGAAAGAGTGGTTCATCAGATTGAAAGAAAGAATTAGTAACTTACCTGAGTAACTGCAATTGCTCGACACACACTCCTCAAGGTCTGTATCCTGATCACCTGTTTCCAGGAGGGTTATGTTTTTATTCAGTTTCGTTTCATTTCAGAAAATACATCAATCTGAGTGGTATGTAAGCAGGGCAGATGACAGCCAGTCACAAATCCATTGAGGAAGCAACAGCACTTGGAGTGACTGTACAATACCCTGTCACCACAGGATTATATTTAAGGATGGGTGGGTGTGCAAGAGGGGGTTGGGTTTGCAGAGTGAGTTTGTGATGTGACACACAGATCTGCTGTAAATCAGAGGAGGGGCTAAAAGGAGGGGTAGATGAGTACCCCCCTATCCCTGTTCTAACAATATATTATTTGTCAGTGATGCAATCCAAGAGGTGCATCCCAGACAAACAAGTGACGCAAAGCAGTCCGCCAGCTGGTGCACAAGTGAGACTGTGTAACCTGGTGTAAGGTCTTACACATGAAACCACAACGTTCATCAAAGCACTCAAACAATTCTCTTTCATCCTCACAAAGAAAATAAATTCAGCTCTCAGTTACAGTAATTGTATTTCTGCAGATAATATTAGGTACATTTGTGACAGTTTGACTTTCATTAAAATGTTTGGTCATAAGGAGGTTGCAGTTTACAAGTACTTTTCTTTCTTTCGCTACATAGACTTCACTAAAGCCTGGCATCTGTTCCAGGAGGTCTATTGTCCTGTAGGTTTCCATGCCGATCCTCAGAGAGGAGAACATAATCAAAGCTGAGAGATCAGAGTCAAAATTTGCCAATGTGTTACAAATCCACCAAAACTATTAATGCCTATGAAGAAAAAAAATAAAAATTCATATCAATAATTTCTTAACCCCATTATTTGAAGACTAATAGCGTTAATAAATAGTAGTATTAAGATAACTATCACAAAGGAACTTTTATTCTACTTTCTCTTTACATTCATAGTCAAATTTTGCATTTCCAGTGACATCAATTTGTGACATTTGTTACATGGCATCTTCAGCCACCAGAAAATCAGACTTCTGTTCATCCAAAATTGAATCAGAAGATATAACATTATGGCCATATAAATTAATTAAATCATTGGATCTGGAAATAAAATATGAACACACACTTTATTATGAATTGTTTTAGTGTTCACACGCAATATGTGTGTCTGTCAAAAATTTACACAGATGAAATCATCAATTATTGCGTTTTGTTGATCATTTTCATCAGTGAAAGTCCATGGAGATCTTCAAATGAATCAATGACATGTAATGAAATTATTTAAACAGCTATAAGTCAAGATTGATATGTAACAACAATGTGCTGAAGTTGGCATCATCAGGGACTCAGAGCTGTGGCCTGTTTGGAGATGGTTACTGGTTTATGAGTGTATTGGCTACAATGGAGGAATCACAAGGACAGGACTCACATCTGTCAGAGGTAATAACACACGGTAATTTCTGTCAGGAGTGTAAGACTGAAGTAATGTGGTGTATTTTAGAGTGCCAAGGTACTGGGCCTTTCACTTAATAAACACTGTCTGTGAAAGGCTCCGTGTAAAAGAGGCTGAACAGTAACACACAGCGAAAAGCAACAATAAGAGGAATCAAAGTGACATTATTGTTACCTCCTGTATGAGCTGTTTGCAAATCTTACCGCCTGTGGTCGTGCTAATGGCAAATTGATTGATTAGTGAGTGACGCTCGAGTCTCAGCACAACACTCCTTCCACAGCTTCGCTTATCCAGGAGCAAAAATGGGTCACGTGTCAGAATTTGACAGACCTTCTTCACGTTTATTACACGCTCACAGATTTATACAGTGGAAGGCAGATTAAAATTATTGCTCAGGGCCTATTTGTTCAAAGCTTTGTAAACTTTAACCAGTGGTTAAGTCTAAACCGCGGCATCTACTGTTTATCTCTGGATAAAAGCGCAGATGTTAGAATGTTTTCGGTACATTTCAGCGGCGGATCCAGAGAGGGGCATGGGGAGCGTACGCCCCCCTGTTTGGCCCCAAAAAAGGAGGGTACCTGTGGTAGTTGTTCAGTGAAAATGCTGTGACCACATTTTCCACATAAGACTATAAAACATGGACGTAGCCTCCGTGACGTCACCCATAGATTACTGAATATCCGCTCTGAAGCTCATTTGGTCTCTATTCACTCCGCCTACCTCTCGGCTAATCGAAAAATGAGTAAAAAGGCGAACCGTTGATGGAGCTGAGGCGGGCCAAATGGAGACTGGCTGCTGAAACACGGGCTCCTAGCTCGAAGCTTCCAAGCTAGCTACGGCTTACACCAGGCCAAGAAGCTAATTCAGCTCGATGCTACATAGTTAACTATGGCCGAGATGCTGGATCATATCTGTCCTAGTAAAGGAATGGAGCTAACAAGTTGCTTGTGGTGGCGGATTGAACGCTGTATATATCCGTGAAGCAGTTGCGACACAAATGCCGTACACCACTGGGAAGTTGCTGCGGTTGGCTCAGTGTGTATCAATATCCCCCTGGGAGTGCGAGCGGGTGCTCGACTTAGCTCATTGACGCAGCTTAGCCAGGTCCCATTAACAATGGTATGGCCAGTCAAACCATAGCATTGCATTACATAACCTTACTGACAAACCTGACGGACCTTTATTTCCTTCCTCAGACTTGCACATTTTGAGATGAAACATTATCACCCTACATTTTGACATGGGTGAATGCTGACTTAAATGGTTATTGTGGCCAGCATACACACGGGTTATCAATGCTGACACAGTTGAGCGTCTAGCTCCAAAGCTAAACCATGGTTATTTCATCAGCTGCACGGCTAATCCATGAACTTTAGCTATATTAGCAAACGATACCACTCCAACGCGCAACTTTTCTATTGCATCGTATAATTAAAGGTGCCTCTGGACCTCAACGAGGAGCACTTGCTCTTAGTTTCACTTTAGTTTTTTTGTGTAAATGGAGCGTCACTGGACACCGAATATAGCCGAACGTGGCTAGTTAGTGATACTGTTTTCCATTGCTGTTTGGCGTATTAATTGGGTTGATGTGGATGATGGACTTCATGAAGAAACACATTTAGCGACCGCTAGCTTGCTCGCTAGATAACGTGGGATATGTTTAATTAGCTATTTAGCTAGCTATCCTCTCTATATGCAATAATACTGCAATTGTACTGAAAATGGAACAAATCCATTTGTGGCAATTGATGCACTGTAAGCTCTTGCTGGGTATATCTATTGACTGTCCAAGGACAACGATCTCCGAAGGGCTCTCCAATGCTGTGGGGGATCAGCTGAAGGACCCCATCATCTGGTAGTGTGCTTTACTAGTTGGAATGCTCTCGCTAACTACCCAGCTAATAACTGGCAGGCGTACATTCCCTTTGGCACAGCTGGACATCTTGGACAAAAGCTAACTGAGTGATCACTGTAGTTATTCTCTGGCTAGTTGATGAGCTTATTCTGAGACTTGCTACTACGTGCCAATATGCAACGTTATATGAAACAATATTTGAATTTCATTCACCTTAGAAAATAGACCACAGACTCCTAGCCATATAGCAAGACATTATTTTCCCGATATTTCGATGAAAACTTCTCCAGTCACAAACACAGCCCAAGGCTCAAGCTCTGTGACTCCAATCTATCGCAAGTTTCAAGTCTCTTTCGATATATCATGATGATCATTTTGGTAAATTATGGTCTCAAGTAGAAGAGAATAAAGGATAAAGCCAGATATGCTTTGGGGGCGTGGCTAAACTCTGGTCCTCGTCCGATACGGTCAGAGTCTGAGCGTCACAAGTGACTGGAGGTGGTGCTTATGAAAAAAAAAGATGATGTCATAGGTGTAAAGACACATGACTTAAAAAATCCGCCCCCCTGTCTGGTGATTTCTGGATCCGCCACTGCATTTTGTAAGTTTCCCCCTGTGTAGTTTGAGCATTGAGGAGCATTCGCGAGAATCTTATTTAGAGAGTGGTTATAATGTCAGGTGGTTAGTGCGAAGTTAAATTAATAGAGGTTTGAACAACTGGGCCCAGAGGTTTTTAGGATTTTATTTTCACAGTCGTACGGAACAAAAATATATGTTTCATACATGTAGACCCAGTATAGTAATGTTGTAGTTTTTTTATTTTCTCAATCAATTTACTGGCAAAATTGCAATGTTTTACCTTATAGTTAAATATTACAGTAATATAAAAAGTTAAAAAGGGTTTACATTTAGAATCAGTGTTATTGTCATATGTATCAAAATGTATTGCTAAATATATTTCTACATATAAAATATAATATATTCTCTATATATGGATTAGTATACAGATTATTGCCGTTTTCAATATATTGCAAAATGTACTAGAATGTACATTCTAAAATATAACTAGTCATATATACAGAAATGTATTTGAAGTAATACATTTTTAAATACATAATGGGTATACACTGGCAAAACATTAATTAAAATGATGAGATAATATTATTTAAATATATCAATTTGTGTTCTTTTAATATATTATCCCATACATTTCTGTAATATCCATGCATATATTACAATTCATATTTTAATATATTATTCAACTATGTTACATTGTGCTGTTTTAATATATTATGTAATATATTTTATATATGTCCATGTACAGGGGCACACTGGCCATTGGGAGGTTCGGAAGAGTTCCCGAACGGCCGGCTATTTTGGCCGTGTGATACTTGGCCATCAAACCAATACCCGCAGCGAACCGCACAACCTGCAGCTTTCTCCATTACACTCGGCCAGTGTAGTTTCTCAGCAGCACTACTAGTAATACAAGTTATTGGGACAGAGTTCGAAGCACCGCTACACAACTATACTGCACAAACCTTCTCAAAAACCCATCACTTGTCTATCCCGGAGATGTTTCTTTATGAGTTAGATTTGGTGTAAGTTTATGATTCATAAATCATATGTAAGCAAATGTCTTGCTTTGTAAAGGGTGAAATATCACATCCTTGTTCATGTAACAATATGTCACTTAGCTGACATTGTCACCCTTTATAGTTTTTAGCCACTAGCTAAGTGACATTGTCAGTTATTTGACATCTGGCTTCACATGTTGAAGAAGGATGTGTTATTTCACCCTTTACAAAGCATGACATTTGCTTCTGTATGATATATGAATACATTATGTCTCATTTATGAAGACATTATACATGCTGTATCAAGCCTTTATGAGCAACACTTCGTCTAACGTGTGACCATATATATATATATATATATATATATATATATATATATATATATATATATATATACATACATGTAATGTCAAAGATACGTTGCCCGTTTCTATGTATTCAAATGTATTTCATAATATATTACATTATATTTTTCAATATATCGCAATATATTTTTGTTCCGTAAGGGTAAAATTTTACAGTCACAAACACTTAAGCTTTTACCCTCTTCCACTAGAGACTTGTCATCGGAGGGTTTGTGACAGGTGTTGTGCCATTTTTCCTCTCCCTGCCGAAGTCCCTCTCCCCCTCTCAGGAACGTGCTTTCGCTATGCACTACAACCAACTTCATTGGCATAAATGGTGACTAGGATTGGTTTTGACAAAGATTGCTTTTATTATGTGATGCAAACACGATAAATCAAATGAATACGTAAATAAATAATAAATAAATCACGATCTCTCATAAAACCTATTGGCGGGCCATATGTAACGTTTTATATTGTGCTATACTGCCGTCAATTCTATCATAGCAAACATTATAACTTCCTTGGTGGAATTTACGCATCCATGAATTGAAGCTTATTTAACTGAAGGTATCGCTTTTGAATATTTGAATAAAAAATAATAAACCAAAGAAATTGGCATGTTCGAATGATGGAAGCGCGACATTACAAAGGGGAAAAACCCTACACAGTTATAAACTGACTGAATTTAACCGTTAAATCAACGCGTTGTTTCCTGCTTATTTTAAGTGCAGGTGGAGTTCTGAGTGCATTTAACAGTGATTTACACTTCACAAACACGGAACTCGGTTTTAAATTTTTGAAAAAAATTACACTTAAATTAACTGGCAAAAAAGGTGCAAGTTTATAGAATAGAATAGAAGTTTATTTTGGATATATGTACAACCCCAATTCCGAAATAGTTGGGACAAAGTGTAAATTGTGAATAAAATCAAAACGCAATTCATTTCAAATCACACCAGCCAGTATTTTATTCACAATAGAACAGAGATAACATAGCAAATGTTGAAACTGAGAAATTTTACAATTTTATCCACAAAATGTACTAATTTCAAATTTGATGGCATCTACAGGTCTCAAAAAAGGGGCCTGTTTACCATGGTGTAGCATCCCCTCTTCTTTTTAACACAGAATGGAGGCGTCTGGGCACTGAGGAGACAAGTTTCTTGAGTTTAGCCATTGGAATTTGATCCCACTCTTGTTTAATACAGGCTTCCAGTTGCTGGAGAGTTTTGGGTCTCCTTTGACGGACTTTTTGTTTAATTACGCGCCAAATGTTCTCAATCGGTGAAAGATCAGGACTGCAGGCAGGCCAGTTCAGCACACGGACTCTTCTACTACAAAGCCATGCTGTTGTAATAGCTGCAGTATGTGGTTTTGCATTGTCCTGCTGAAATACACAAGGCCTTCCCGGAATAGATATCGTTTGGAGGGGGAGCATATGTTGCTCTAAAACCTTTATATACCTTTCAGCATTCATGGTGCTTTTTTAAAACATGCAAGTGTCCCACACCATATGCACTAATGCATCCCCATACCATCAGAGATGCTGGCTTTTGAACTGAACGCTGATAACAGGAGGGGTGGTCTTTCTCCTTTTTAGCCCGGAAGACACATCGCCCATGATTTCCGGCAAGAATGTCAAATTTGGACTCGTCTGACCACAGGACAATTTGCCACTTTGCTTCAGTCCATTTGAAATGAGCCTTGGCCCACAGAACATGGCGGCGCTTCTGGATCATGCTCAACAATGGCTTCCTTTTTGCATGATAGAGTTTTAGGTGGCATCTGTGGATGGCACGGTGAACTGTGTTTACAGACAGTGGTTTCTTGAAGTATTCCTGGGCCAATTTAGGAATGTCAATGATCGAATCATGCCGGTGAGTGATGCAGTAGCGTCGAAGATCATGGGCATCCAGTAAAGGTCTTTCACCAGGATGGTGGTAATTTTTCCAGTTTCTCTGAATCTTTTGATGATGTTATGCGCTGTCGGCTTTGATGGTCTCATCAACAGTGCATAACATCATCAAAAGATTCAGTGAAACTGGAAAAATCTCTGTGCGTAAGGGACAAGGCCGAAGACCTTTACTGAATGCCCGTGATTTTCTGGCCCTCAGACGCCACTGCATCACTCACTGGCATGATTCTGTCATTGACATTACTAACTGGGCCCAGGAATACTTCAAGAAACCACTGTCTATAAACACAGTCCGCCATGCCATCCACAGATGCCACCTAAAACTATCATCCAAAAAGGAAGCCATTGTTGAGCATGATCCAGAAGTGCCGCCGTGTTCTGTGGGCCAAGGCTCATTTATAATGGACTGTAGCTGTCCTGTGGTCAGACGAATCCAAATTTGACATTCTTGTTGGAAATCATGGGCGCCCTGTCCCCCGGCTAAAGAGGAGAAAGACCACCCCTCCTGTTATCAGCGTTCAGTTCAAAAGCCAGCATCTCTGATGGTATGGGGATGCATTAGTGCATATGGTGTGGGACACTTGCATGTTTTAAAAAGCACCATGAATGCTGAAAGGTACATAAAGATTTTAGAGCAACATATGCTCCCCTCCAGATGACATCTATTCCAAGGAAGGCCTTGTGTATTTCAGCAGGACAATGCAAAACCACATACTGCAGCTATTACAACAGCATGGCTTCGTAGTAGAAGAGTCCTTGTGCTGAACTGGCCTGCCTGCAGTCCTGATCTTTCACCGATTGAGAACATTTGGCGCATAATAAAACAAAAAGGCCGGCAAAGGAGACCCAAAACTTTCCTGCAGCTGGAAGCCTGTATTAAACAAAAGTGGGATCAAATTCCGATGGCTAAACTCAATAAACTTGTCTCCTCAATGCCCAGACGCCTCTACGGGGATGCTACACCATGGTAAACAGACCCCTGTCCCAACTTTTTTGAGACCTGTTGCAGCCATCAAATTTGAAATGACCTCATTTTGTGGATAAAATTGTAAAATTTCACAGTTTCAACATTTGCCATGTGATCTGTTTTACTGTGAATAAAATACTGGCTGGTGTGATTTGAAAGTCATTGCGTTTTGATTTTATTCACAATTTACACTTTGTCCCAACTATTTTGGAATTGGGGTTGTAATTATCTGGAAGTCTGTTAGACATTCTATCGGATTCTCTTGACATTCTGTTGAATACTAATCTATGGAAAGCAGTGAACTGGAATAGTAGAGCACAAGCACATGATGTATGGTACATAGGAGAAGCAGTTGATTGATGAATTAATGAATTAATAATTTACTAATAAAGGACTGACTAGAATAATGTAAATTGTATTAATTTACTTTCAATATTTCATCTTTTTATCCTTCAATAAAACGCAAATTACAGGCATGACTGATATTTTCTGCTACTAATTAATTAAATTATTAATTAATCAATTAATTACTATGGTTAATGAATTAATGATGTAGACAGTAAGCATCTATAATTCCAATGGTGTCTTGGGAGGTTTTGTGTATTATTTGCGAGAAAGAAGGAATTAATGGTGTTTAGCTCTTTTACTGATCACGATACTCTCCACTGAAAAGCATGTAAAACAAAAGGAAAAATAATGCCAGATTTCGGAGTCTAAATTTGCCATAACTTCCTTATTTCTTGTCCGATTTGGGTAATCTTGAGCTCAAAATGTTTATTTTCCCAAGCTCTATCCCTTGCAATAATAAAAAGGGCACTTTTTAAAAGTTTTTTTGTCTCATACCTAGTTTAAAGACCAAGACTGTAGGCTTCACCGTCAAGGGCAAAGCTTCAGCCGACTTATAAAATTCAAAATGCATGATGTAAATACGCCTCACGAACAATTCCATACGGAAATTGAATCTGCGGAGGTTACATGGAGGCGTTTTTTAACCCCGATTAGGAGATCCTTGTGACGCATCGCAAACTTGAACTCAGCTGAACTGATGTATATATACACGCACGCTTCCTGGTCAGAATTGCAGATTTCTAGTGATGAGACGGAACATTGAAGCAAGCATTGAGAACAACCAGCTCCTTCAGCCAGACGAACTTACCCGTTTAATAACATGAGATTGCACGCATACAATCCACCTACACTGACATCTGCCAAATTAGCCTCCTCCAATTGCGGCAGAGACTGAGATCCGCTTAAGGTCGGATGAATAGCTTATATCAACCAGCTACCCAAATCGTGGGAAGCCATCCAAGTGGAACAAGCAGATAGTTTTTAAATTGATGGTCTGAATAAGGTAGCCTAATTTTTTCTTCCAAATGTGAAGTGCTTCAATGCTAAGAGCTAGAACTAACACAATAAGCCATAAATTCGTCCCAAGTGACTTACATAACACACCGCATCCAATTCGCGAGCTGTAGTGAACCTTAAGAGCGCAAGCATGCATGCTTAAGCCTCTGTCATATCTATTTGATCAGTTACGAGTTTAATTTGAATCAGCAAGCGCCAGCCTCGTGGAGGGTAAATTCATGATAGCAAATGGTCGCGCGAATGCTTACTAGCTACTACATTTAGTCAATAGGATTCGCCCCACAGTGATATAAGAAAACTTGAGTGGACGACGTGTGGGCTGGGCCAAAGCGGAAACGGCAGAAGAGCTTCGCCATCTTGTGTATGTATAAATGTCCAATGAGGCACATGTGAACAGTAGGCTAAACATGGGTTTCGACAACTTAGAGATTTGTTTTCCGTGTTTTTTAATCCTTTCATGCTTAAAATGGACACGAATTAGGAATTGTAATCAAACAACAAAATTTATTTAAAAAATTTTTTTTTTTTTTTAAATCCGGTGTATTCGATGTTTATTTAATCGGAAGACATTACAGAGAAATCGGAACTTCAGCTGTTGTCCCGTATGAGCGAGTTTTCGTTTTTTTCGAGCACAGTTTAAGCCAGTTATACTGCATTTTCCATTGAACGTCTGCCCCGATATAGCCTACATACACAAGATGGCGGCGGTGTGCTGCCACGGAAACGACGAAATTGTCCACTCTAGTTTTCTTATATCTCTGCTTCGCCCTGCACCTCACCTCTTGAGGTGTAACAGATCTCACACACACCTGCTGCCAATCATTTGATGAGGCTATGCGCAGGCAGCGATTCTTTTTCAAACAGCGATATTAAAGGAAAGATTTGTAAGGCGTGGTTCTCTCGCTGAAACTTCAACAAAGTTATAAAACTCAGAACAAGCAGTACGGTGAAAATACGGCCTGCACGCGAGTCCACACAGGACTTGATTGAATGCAGCAGAGGTCACTCAAAGGATAGCATCATCTATAATTAAAAGGATATCCTAACAACGCGTTTCAGACTTGAGCTCCGAATCCGCGGTTTGCTAGAGATGAGACGAAACAATTAGGCAAAATGAATAGCGGCTCCTTAAGGCAGTCAACTGCAGTGTTTAATAGCTCTGAAAAGAGTGCGCAAGCATAAAATCAATCCATATCTTCATCAGTTAAATTAATCTCCGCTAAATTGCAGTAAGTCAAGGAGAAACAACCTAGATATGTGAATATTACGATAATTGCTTCCCGCCAGAGTAAAAAACCACAGCCTCAGAGCAGGTGGGCCAGATTAGCTTCAAATAGGAGAAGCCGTGGAAAAAAGCCTCTGGCTATCCCATACTGACGACAAAGGTTTACCTTGGGAGCAATCAACTTCACCGAACCAAAGAAATTGTCATGCTGCTTCGAGAAGAGATACATACTTCTTAGTTAATCAAGTACGCTAGTGATGTTACCCTCGATTCCAAGGCTTCGGGGCGTGTATTAAAAATGTGAAGCACTTCCTAACGGAGCTCCGTGTCGAGGCTTGTATCGTCTCGGCGAAATGACGTCAACCATTACGTTCGAAGCCTCATTTGGGATGCTGCTTCGAGAAGGGGGTTCACTTTCGGCGAGTGATTCGACTATAAAATGTCCCATTTCTCTTCTGCAGATCTTCTGTGGGTTGTTGTCAGTGCGGTTTGCGATTTTGTGCGTTGTGCGAGTTTATCATTGCCTGCGATGGAGCCAGCAAGAAAGAGAAAGTTTTCATCCGTTCGGGAATACTTTGATTTGATTGCACCGAATAAGGTCGCTTCGTGTGGCTAATTATTATGTGATGTCGTATTTTAAAGCCGTTTCAAATAATTTCCAATACATAACAAATTCCCTTATTTTGATCGTCTTTCCATTTTATTATTAGGGGAAATGCTTATTATTTTTGAACAAAAATACAATGCTCTTTGTTTCACAAGCACATTCACCGCCCTCTGTCCAGTCCCCGAAAGTATCTTTTAGTTTCGTGATGACATAATTTGTAGTCAAAATACCTGATTTTATTTTGCATTTATTGATTTTGCCACTTTCAGGCTGTAGGCGTATGCTTGCCTATCATTTCCCACGAAGCACAATTCGTATGTGTTTTTATTGACCAGTAGAGGTCTCTAGAGTGCATTCGAAACCTCAAGAAATGAGCCACACTTCAACACATCTGGCTGGAAAGCCTCAACGCTTCACGAAGCTTCATCTCACCAACACTAAAGTACGCGCGGTGTAAAGAGCACGGCGTCCTTGCAAAAGTGCTGGCAGAAAATGGCAAAAGAGTAGAAGGCAGCAGGTAGGTTTAAATTAAGCGCTGTACTTGATCTCATCCAATCGGGAAGCCTGGGTAGTTAGCTGGCCTGCACAATCAGCTGTGGCAATCAGCTGAGCCAGAGGCGCTTACGTCAACCAATGAGCAAGCTAGGAAAGTCAGCTTGGGCCGTGCAATCAACTGAGGCAGTCAGCTGGGCCCCGAGCTGGGCGAGAGGTGCTTGCCTCAACCAATGCTAGTTGTGCTGAACAGCTTGGGCCGAGCGATCAGCTGCGCCAGATGGGCTACTGGCCAGGGGATTAAGTTTAAGGCATGACTCTGTTGCCTGCCTGAACTAACGCAATGCTCAATTTGTTGGATAGTTACAAATAACCAGTAAATTACAGCTCCGGAAATCACTAATACGTTGAATCAATGAATGTCTCAACCAGTTTCAACAAAAACTGTACACCATTATGGAAACAAAGTTAGCCTTGCCTCTGATGACAAACCCCAGTGCTTCCCTTTGTTCCCCAGAGCTGTAACTAACAGCTAAACTCACACCAAACTCCAGCATCCTGCTGAATTCAGAGACTGAGGTTAGTATATGATGGGTGATGGACGCTTTTCCTCATGGTTGACCTTGAACATTTTAGAGAGGCATTACTCAAGTTCTTTATATATTTAACTCCAAAAGAAACACAAGGGTGAGGTATGTATTGTATTTGCGGCAAATTGAAGGATCGATTGATTTTTATTGCTTTTCCAGTGAGGCACGAGTGGAAATAAAGAAAAGCGCGTGGTATTGTAATCCTGATGCGCGCCACATGAATGCGCCAAGCACTTCAGTAATAACAAACATTGAGCTGTTTGTGATGTGTACAGTGACCCTTGACTTGTTCTTTTGGGTGTGCTCAATAGCCTCCATAAAGCCAACAAAAAAAATGAAAAATTCTACTGCATCAGTGGCACAGGAGAGAGAAAAAGAGCCATTAGCCCGTTACAGTCAGGTCTCAGCCGTCGAGAGGTGGTGCGTCACTTGCACTGTCACCGTTCAACAATCAGTCGGCTGTCTGTCCGAGAATGGAACACAGGCGCTGTCACTGACCGACCCCGCTTAGGGCAGCCACTAGTGACTATGGCAGCTCAAGAGCGCCACATCTGGTTACACCCTGTACGTGACAGATTCCAGACAGCAACCCAAACTGATCATGAAACAAGGGGTCCGAGACATCTGAGGGTGAGCACAAGTTCCGTTTAACGCCGTCTATGTGAGCGACACATGCGTGCACTCGCCCCCTACAGAAAACCCAGTTTTTGCCCATTTATGCATGGCTGCCCTTCGCGGGGTCGGTCAGTGACAGTCCCTGCTTTCCATTCTCAGACAGAAACAGGGAAATAAAGTGCCAAAAAATGACACAGCGGAAGGTGCCCCCAGTCAGAAGTGAAGAGTTCCTACTCCTGTTTATAGGCAAAAAATGGGTTTTCTGTAGGGGCCGTGTGCACGCATGTTTTGCTCACATAGACTACGTCAAACGGTACTTGCGCTCAGCCTGAATCGTCTTGGACCCCTCGTCTCATAATCAGTTTGGGGTGCTGTCTTGAATCTGTCATGTACTGGCTGTAACCAGATGTGGCGCTCTTGAGCTGCCATCGTCACTCATGGCTGCCCTAAGCGGGATCGGTCAGTGACAGTGCCTGTGTTCCATTCTCGGATAGACAGCTAAAATTGTTGATTCTTCAATTTGGGTCTGTAATAAAAATATTGATTCTTCAATTTGCCGCAAAACAGTACACACCTCACCCTTGCGTTTCCTTTGGAGTTAAGTTTAATTTCATTTTAATTCTTTTTGTGTCTTTTTGGTTACGTTTCATGCTGTTTCATGTAAAATGCATTTTATCATTTTGTGGTCTAAAATACTTCGAATGTGGTACTTGCTCACTGATTGTCTGCATTAAGCACAGGAATAGCCAAAACAATCATTTTTATTTGTGTATATGCTGTGCTCCCAGAAAATCTGTAGTCACTGCAGGTGTTTCCTGGGCAAAACTAGACCCCATGCTGGCATAATGAAATTAAATGGATATAATAAATCAGTCTTGGAAGTATGGACATAAGTATCATTTACACATGACATAAAAAATTGGTCTCTTTGATTGATTTATCACACATGCTCATTTTTAAATGATCAAAAAAAAAAAGTTTAATTCGCGAAATATGAAATCATGGTGATATAGACATGTGGGTGATTCAAATAATTTTCACTTTTTAATCAATGCATATGGTTATAGTTGTTAATTACCATCTCTTTCCTAATTTCAGTCAAAATAAAGATAATATATTTGCCTATAACTCAGATAACATTCTTGCTTTGCTTCGTGAACTCATTTTCACGAATTTATGTGGAGAGTAAATGCATGTAACAGACAATCACAAGCATACATCTCATGTGCTTACATTATGTGGCTCAGGGGAAGGGCTTCGGCAGCAGATGCAGAGCAATTTTTTCATCCATGGCAGCTGCTTAATCAGGGAGATGTAGAGAAGGGGGTGAGTGATGGAACTGAAGTCCTTAAGGCTGAATGTAATCACACCGATTGTGCAGAGGTCTAGGGAAAAAAAGTAATGAGTCATGAGACTGGTTACAACTGAAGGCAGGTAATGAAACACTATGATGCCCAGATAGATTTGCACAGTTCTGAGGGCTTTCTTTTTCATGGGGTTAATCTTCTCCTTGCCCAAGACCGACTTCCTCAGACTCCATATGATAGAAACGTTGCAGTCAACCATAATGGTGAAGCTGGCCAGGATCAGGCCAGTGCAGATGTAATGGTGGATGATGGATGCGCGGGTGAGCAATGTCCTGCTGAGGGCATAGGCTATCACGAGCCCCCAAACAAGCATGGAAATAGCAACTCTGATCTTTTTATCCTTGATGCTGGTGAACACAATGGGGTGAACCACAGCCACGTAGCGGTCCAGGCAAATGCAGGTGAGAAAGAGTGGGGAGCCGTTTTTGATCCCAGTCGTAAAGTATAGCATTTTATCAAAATATCCAATGTCAAATATAATGTAGCAATAGCAGCCAATGGAGCTCATTATGCAAAACCATGCATCAGCGATGGCCAGGCTGAAGATAAAGTGATTGGAGGTGGAAGAGTCACTCTTCTCTCTGGCCACCAGCCACATTACCATGATGTTGGCAGGGTAGCCCACTACAAGGTTGCTGATCCTTTCAATAAACAGAAACACAGGCGCAGCAAGGTGGTATGTGCATGGTGGTAATGTGTCCGAGAGTTGAGGACTGGATCCTGAAGAGGAGTGGTTGAAGGGTCGGCTAGAATTGATGACAGAGCTGTTCATTTTGGTTTTATTTTATCTAGCAGGTTTGAGGGTTGATGATCCTTAGAAAAGAGAGTGAATTTAATTTACATGGTCAAGCCTAACTGAACTCACCACTTAAACTGACTGCGAGGCTAAATTCTGTTCTTAAGCTGATTCCAGCATTATTTTACATTATTCTTCTCTCCAAAGTATTCCTCATCATAACACATTTACTGCATAATAGAGATGGAAACACTTATACTGGCCTATTTTGCACAAAGTTAAGCTCTCTCTTTTGAGAAGTTATTCATGTCAAAGAAGACCTGGAAAATTGTGTTGCATTGTTAGACTGAAGTTTTTGTTTTCTGGGAAGACGACCTCCATCCAGAGAAAACTCTCTCTCCTCTGAGACACCAGCTTTACTCTTTGAAACTGCACTGGAGCTTCCCGAGGTGGAGACAGTGTTCCCAGAAGACAGGGTTTGCCCTTTGGGTCTATATTTTACTGTCTGTGAAAGCCTTTCACTCAAGCACAACATAAGAAATGAAAGAGTGATTTATCAAATTGAAAAAATGAATAACTTACCTGAGAAATTGCAATAGCTTGACATATTCTCCTCAAGTTCAGACAGCTTCCCGAGGTGGAGACAGTGTTCCCAGAAGACAGGGTTTGCCCTTTGGGTCTATTGTATTACACTCTGCAACAGTCTCTCACTCAAGCACTGCTTAAGAAATGAAAGAGTGATTCATCAGATTGAAAGAATTAGTAACTTACCTGAGACACTGCAATAGCTCGACACACACTCCTCAAGGTCTGTATCCTGATCACCTGTTTCCAGGAGGGTTATGTTTTTATTCAATATCGTTTCACTTCAGAAAATAATCAATCTGAGTGGTGTGTAAGCAGGGCAGATGACAGGCTGTCACAAATCCACTGAGGAAGCAACAGCACTTGGAGTGACTGTACAACACCCTGTCACCACAGGATTATATTTAAGGATGGGTGGGTGTGCAAGAGGGGGTTGGGTTTGCAGAGGGAGTTTGTGATGTGACAAACAGATCTGCAGTAAAACAGAGGAGGGGCTAAAAGGAGGGGTAGATGAGTACCCCCCTATCCCTGTTCTAACAATATATTATTTGTCAGTGATGCAATCCAGGAAGTGCATCCCAGACAAACAAGTGACGCAATGCAGTCAGCCAGCTGGTGCACAAGTGAGACTGTGTAACCTGGTGTAAGGTCTTACACATGAAACCACAACGTTCATCAAAGCACTCAAACAATTCTCTTTCATCCTCACAAAGAAAAGAAATTGAGCACTCAGTTACAGTACATGTATTTCTGCAGATAATATTAGGTACATTTGTGACAGTTTAACTTTTATCAAAATGTTTGGCCATAAGGAGGTTGCAGTTTACAAGAACTTTTCTTTGCTTTCGCTACATAGACTTCACTAAAGCCTGGCATCTGTTCCAGGAGGTCTATTGTCCTGTTGGTTTCCATGCCGATCCTTTGAGAGGAGAACATAATCAAAGTTGAGAGATCTGAGTCAAAATTTGCCAATGTTTTACAAATCCACCAAAATTATGAATGCCCATGAAGGAAAAAAAATATTCATATCAATAATTTCTTAACCCCATCATTCGAAGACTAATGGCATTAATAAACAGTTGTTTTGAGATAACTATCACAAAAGGAGCTTTCATTCTTCTTTCGCTTTGCATTCATAGTCAAATTTTGCATTTCCAGTGTTATCAATTTGTGACATTTGTTACATGGCATCTTTAGCCACCAGAAAATCTGACTTCTGTTCATTCAAAATTGAATCAGTGGATATAAAGCCATGGTCATATAAATTAATTAATTCTTAGGATTTGGAAATAAAATATAAACACACACTTTATTATGAATTGTTGTTTTTAGTGTTCACGTGCATTGTGTGTGTCAGTCAGAAATGTACACGGGTGAAATCTTCAATTATTGGGTTTTGTCAATAATTTTCATCAGTGAAAGTCCATGGAGATCTTCAAATTAATAAATGACTTGCAATGAAATTATTTAAACTGCTATAAGTCAAAATTGATATGTTAGAACAATGTTCTGAAGTTGGCATCATCAGGAACTTAACAGATAGAGCAGTGGTCTGTTTGGAGATCATTACTGGTTTATGAGTGTATTGGCTGCAATGGAGGAACCACAAGGACAGGACTCCCATCTGTCAAAGGTAATTACACACGTTAATTTCTGTCAGGAGTGTAAAGGTGTTTTTACACTTGGTCATTTTCAGCCCTCAAAACGAACTCAGATCGATGACTCAGCATTTTTGTGCATATGTGAACACAACAATCACACTCAGACCCCTTTAAAACGAATCGTACTGAGACCACCACGGGAAGTGGTCTCAGTACGGTTCGCTTAAGCTACGTATTGTGAACACAGTGCGCCGGGTTCACTTCGCCTTTTTGCACTGTATTGTTACCCTCAGTGTCGGCGCCCTATCCGTACCTCCCGCCCGATCGCTGGCTGCCCGATCGGTTCTCCACATGCACAATACTAGTACTGCGCAAGTGCATAGAATTCCTGCTCGATTTGTTCCACACATGCGTAAACATTTTACTTGACGGCAGCCAGCGACTTTTTTTGTAACCTTAACAACAAAATAGTATACAATTTCGCTACAACGCCAGGGGGGTATGCTACGATGCAAGATAAGTGGGTTAGTGAGGTACGTCGAGCCTAAACCTTGGCTTTTCACTGTCACGAAGGTGCCTCTCTTTTAACGTGGCTAGATTACCATGGTAACTTACGCTGCATACTTATCCCGGTCGGGAGCAGGTTATGTGCCGAGTTTTGGCTTAAATCGGCTATAAATGTGCTGTCTTATCCCTAAGCACCTTCTTTGAAGTTGGCATCACCTTTCTTGGATAATCCTGTGGACTTTGGTGCCCGAATCGTACGCGGTTCTCTTCAGAGGGAGACTGGTATGACCTGATAGCTTTTTGAACGCAGCAGATTTTCATCGTTACTTATGCAATCTACTGGAGCCATATGATGTCAATGTAACAAAGAGAAGCGCTTACAGTTGCACGAACAGTTTGCATAGCGTTGCGCTTTGTTTGCCACGGGAACCGATAAGCAATCAGGAGGTGATGCAGAAAATCTGAGCAAGAATATTGTATGCCGCACTATACATTTTACATAGCATATCATTAAAATGATTTAAATAATTATGAAAGCAAAGCAGCATAGGGCGAACCACTTTGAAAAATGTTCTCATGCTTTGTTTTACCTTGCTGCCATGTCCTCTTGATAGTGCTTGTTCTGCAATTATTAAAGCACCAATTACAAAATTAAATTTGATCATTTTTACCATTGTTTTGATATGCCACAGGACTACTGTAAATTTGCAATGATGCAACTGGTTAGGGTTAGTGGTGGGATACGATTTTATTAAAATCATGCTGTATAAAAGAAAAGCAATAGAAAAAACACGTTAAACCAAAAACGTAGAAATTAGTAAAACGGAGTTCACATTGGTGTTTATCAGTCAGATAATATTAAATATATAAGTTCATTTCACTTTGTTTGATTTGGCTGAGAAACTGAAGTTATTTCCAATTCTCCTTCATCAGAGGACTTACGCGTTTACACGGTCAGCAATTTTCCGCCAGAATTCCTCTCTGGCCTTTTTAGCCGCAACAGTGTTGCTTTTTGCTGTTTTTATAGTTTTACATTCTTCCTAACTGCCCATAATCACGACCCACTCCTCCTAGGAGATTTTTTAAAAGATTTTATTAATCACCCAGCAGCCACTTACATTACATCCAATGAACAAGTGCGTAAATCAACCAACATGAATACATTATACTAACATACATCTCAATTACAATTTCCCAAACTGTCTATGCGCATGCATAATTGTTCAGTCTTTCAGGTGCCCAACCAATCAGTGTAAAACTTCATGTGTCTCCCATTAAGTCGCTGGAGGCGCCCCCTGGTGCCGCGAGGGGAGATATCCCACAGTCTTCCTGATCCTGGATCGGGGTAGCTTCCTCGGAGGAGCATTCAGTACCATAGATAAATTGTCTAAAAAGATGGACGCAGCGCTCGGGTCTGAAAACGGAGGCCAATGCGGAAATCTCCAAAATTTGCATTCTATTAAATGGCCAGCAGATGGCAACGTCGGTAGTTTCAGAAAGAAGTTCAGTCCAGAAGAAGTTTATGAGAAAAAGACCCTACTTTCCCACCTGATTTATTAGTGTGAATGCTGACAGCATTCACACTATTGTTTTTCATGTCGGCCATTTTCTTTATACTTATTAGTGTGAATGTTAGTGTGAATGCTGACAGCATTCACACTATTGTTTTTCATGTTGGCCAATTTCTTTATACTTATTATTATTATTATTATTATTTGTGTGAATGCTGAAAGCTGAAAGCATTCACACTATTGTTTTTCATGTCGGCCAATTTCTTTATACTTATTATTATTATTATTATTATTATTATTAGTGTGAATGCTGAAAGCTTTCAGCATTCACACTATTGTTTTTCATATCGGCCATTTTCTTTATACTTATTATTAGTGTGAATGCTGAAAGCATTCACACTATTGTTTTTCATGTCGGCCAATTTCTTTATACTTATTATTATTATTATTATTATTATTTGTGTGAATGCTGAAAGCTGAAAGCATTCACACTATTGTTTTTCATATCGGCCATTTTCTTTATACTTATTATTATTATTATACACTATTGTTTTTCATGTCGGCCATTTTACTTCTTCCGCCGTTCCACGCTATTAAACTCCTCCTACATACTTTGTGCTATTTTAACAATTCATATATCAAAACGTTCAGATTTTTCTGGACATTATTGCTATTATTTTTCTCTTTCATATTATTTATACTTTTCAAAATATTTAACTTTTTCTAAATTTTTTGTCCCATAGAAATGCATTGAAACAGTCTTCATACTCTTCTGTCACAGCTAGAGTGGGAGCTGAGAGCAGACAGAATGAAAAAGTTCTTTCTCTATCGCTCTAACTTCCATAAATTTGAATCCCTCTTCATGAAATTTCACAAAAATGAAGGAAAATTTGTTCTTGTTACAGCAGTATCACTTTTGTAGCAGTGAAGTATATAGTTTTGGCTCAGGGAACAGTCAAAGGACAGGAGGCACGTCCAACTTCGCTATCTCTTCCATTCAAAAATCACCCAAAAAATTTTGGGAGAACAGCAAACGGCCAGAGTTTTTAGATCGCTGTTATTCCAAAGATATATCACTCAGAGAAATAAAAAAGACATCCGCGCACTCAGCAAAGTCTTGTGCCTTGAATGATTTGGTTACACTGCTGACAGGATAAACGGTTTTTAGCGTGAGAAGCAAGAGTTTGAGGTGTCTTGTGAACAAGGCTGAGTGACTCAGCGATTGCCTGTGCGTGCACTTGTCTTTACATGCCTGGCTCTCACTGGTAATAGGACACCGCTTCTGCCATTGCCCTCCGTGTCGTGATTTTCTCATTTTAAATCTTAGTGAGCTGAGCTGAGTTTCCATGCAGATGCTTTCGTTAGGTGTCTTCATAATTGTTGCAACCGCTATTGTAATAACGGTCACTATTGTAATAAGTTATTACAATTGCGGGCGCGAATGCACAGTTAACTCAACCACTATTGTAATAAATTATTACAATAGCGGGTGGGAATACATGGTAAACTCAACCTCTATTGTAATAAGTAATTACAATAGCGGGCACGAATGCACGGTAAACTCAACCGCTATTGTAATAAATTATTACAATAGCGGGCGCGATGCACGGTAAACTCAACCACTATTGTAATGAATTATTATAATAGCGAGTGGGAATACATTGTAAACTCAACCACTATTGTAATAAATTATTACAATAGCGGGTGGGAATACATAGTAAACTCGAACCAATATTGTAATAAGTTATTACAATAAAGGGGGCGAATGCACGGTAAGCTCAACCATTATTGAATAAATTCTTTTGTCTTGAAATTATCCTAAAAGTATAAAATATGACACATACTAGTATTTCATTTACATATTTATAAATTAATTTCTTTTCATATCCGTTCCAAAAATGCATTTGTTCTATAATTGTACTAAATTAGTCATGGTATGTGACTAATGCCATACAGTAACTTTTGCCATGCCACCCCCCCCATCCCAGGTCACAGTCTTTCCATCTATCCATCGGTTTGTCTTTGGCTACACGTCCGTCTGCTTTGGCTATATATTTATATTGTCAAGTTCACAATGAAATTGTTACCAAACATTTTGACTGATTATGGTTTTGACCAGTTCTGGTGCCTGGGATTAATCTCCTTCCCTCAAAGTAAACTTACAGTGCCATTAACTAGTTGTAGTAGTAGTAGTTGTAGTTGTAGTCGTCGTCATTATGGGAAGTTTCTGGAAACTGTTGAAGCCATTGAAATTGGGAATGAATCTTATTTTCTTTTTTCAAATATTTTGACCTTTGACCTATCTGAGAGCTGGGTTACTGGTCAGAGAATGCTTAAAGCCCCTACTCTTTCCTCAATTTTTGGTAAAAATTTCCTGATATTGCACAGGAATGGCATCATAAGAGAGTTTCAAAAGGAATCCACCTCGCGAGAAGTGATTTGACCTATTTTCGCTGTTTCACGTGACCTTGAAATTTTGAAGTCGGGTCATTTTAGATATTCCTGGCCATAACTTGTAAACGGTGCACAATATAACCATATTTACTATTGAAGGTGAATGCTTTTTGTATTGGCATAAATATTTCTGACGTAGGTGGAAGGATGGCATCATAATGACCTCATCTATATTTTGCAAAGGCTATAACATGTAAACATCATGTAAATGGTGCAAGATAAAGCCATGGTTATGATTGAAGATGAATAGGAACATGCCCTTTCGACTGGAACCAATATTTTTACATTACAGGGAAGAGTGGCGTCAAAATAACGTAATTGAGAATTTCCAATCGTTGTAACATCAAAACGGTGCAATACCGAGCCATTGTTACTATTGAAGACGAACAGGACGTTATACATGGTCTATTGATTGGCACCAATATTTATGATGTAGTGCAAAGGATGACGTCAAGATGACGCCATCGATATATTCCGAGGGCTATAACATGTAAACAGTGCAAGATAGAGCCATTGTTACTATTGTTAGAGTCACTATTGAAGGGCTATCAGTTGTAAACAGTGCCCAAGAGAGGGCCAGAGTTACTATGAAAGATGAATGGAAAGTCGTAGATGCTCTTGCGTTTGGCGCCGAAATATATGACATAGACGTATGGCGTGGTAATGATATCATCGACAGTCACATGACGCCGGGGGATGGGATCCATTGTGGCCATTGCCACGACGTATTGTGTAGATTATTGCAATAGCGGGCGCGAATGCACGGCAAACTCAACCACTCTTGTAATAGAGTAGGCCTATAATAAATTATTATAATAATAACAATTATGGTCAAAACCATAATTAGTCAAAATGTTTGGTAACATTTTCATTGTGAACTTGACCATATAAATATATTGCCAAAGCAAACGAACGTGTAGCCTAAGACAGACCAATGGATAGATCGACAGACTGTGACCTGGGGACGGGGGGTTGATACAAGAATTGCAGGTGACATTCAATACCGTGACTCAATAAGTACAATTATAGGCAAAATGCATTTTTGGAACGGCTATGAAAAGAAATGAATTTATAAATATGGAAATGAAATACTAGTGTGCGTCATATTTTATTCTTTTAGGATAATTTCAAGACAAAAGAATTTATTTCAATTATGGTTGAGCTTACCACTTATTCCTACCCGCGATTGTAATAATTTATTACAATAGTGATAGAGTTTACTGTGCATTCGCGCCTGCTATTGTAATAATTTATTACAATAGTGCTTGATTTTGCTGAATATTTCCGCCCGCTATTGTAATAATTTATTACAATAGTGGTTGAGTTTACTGTGCATTCGCGCCTGCTATTGTAATAATTTTTTACAATAGTGGTTGAGTTTACCATGTATTGCCACCTGCAATTGTAATAATTTATTACCTCCGCCAAACGAAGAAGGCAGGAGGTTATGTGATCACCGGGGTTTGTTTGTTTGTCTGTTTGTTTGTTTGCAAGATAATTCAAAAGGTAATGCGCGGATTTTGATAAAATTTTCCCAGAAGGTGGGTATTAAAACAATGAACAGGTGATTAAATTTTGGCATATCTAGGCCAAAGTACAGCTGAGATATACGCCAAAGTTCAAGATTTCAAGTCTTTCCAATGGGCCGGAGTTCCAATCGACGTGCTTTTGGGTTTTGCTGCCACCTGGCGGAGGTCTGCGCTCTCTGAGTGCTTTTCTCGTTACAATAGTGGTTTAGTTGACTGTGCATTCGCGCCCGCTATTGTAATAATTTATTACAATAGTGGTTGAGTTTACTGTGCATTCGCGCCCGCTATTGTAATAATTTATTACAATAGTGGTTGATTTTGCTGAATATGTCCGCCCGCTATTGTAATAATTTATTACAATAGTGGTTGAGTTTACCCTGCATTCGCGCCAGCTATTGTAATAATTTATTACAATAGTGGTTGAGTTTACTGTGCATTCGCGCCCGCTATTGTAATAATTTATTACAATAGTGGTTGAGTTTACTGTGCATTCGCGCCCGCTATTGTAATCATCTATTACAATAGTGGTTGAGCTTACCGTGCATTCGCGCCCGCTATTGTAATAATTTATTACAATAGTGGTTGAGTTTACTGTGCATTCGCGCCCGCTATTGTAATAATTTATTACAATAGTGATAGAGTTTACTGTGCATTCGCGCCCGCTATTGTAATAATTTATTACAATAGTGGTTGAGTTTACTGTGCATTTGCGCCCGCTATTGTAATAATTTATTACAATAGTGGTTGAGTTTACTGTGCATTCGCGCCCGCTATTGTAATAATTTATTACAATAGTGATTGAGTTTACCGTGCATTCGCGCCCGCAATTGTAATAATTTATTACAATAGTGGTTGAGTTTACGTGCATTCGCCCGCTATTGTAATAATTTATTACAATAGTGGTTGAGTTTACTGTGCATCATACCGCTATTGTAATAATTTATTACAATAGTGATTGAGTTTACCGTGCATTCGCGCCCGCAATTGTAATAATTTATTACAATAGTGGTTGAGTTTACCGTGCATTCGCGCCCGCTATTGTAATAACTTATTACAATAGTGGTTGAGTTTACCGTGCATTCGCGCCAGCTATTGTAATAATTTATTTCAAAAGTGGTTGATTTTGCTGAATATTCCCGCCCGCTATTGTAATAATTTATTACAATAGTGGTTGAGTTTACCGTGCATTCGTGCCCGCTATTGAAATAACTTATTACAATAGTGACCGTTATTACAATAGCGGCTGCAACACAAGCTCATTCTCCACGCTGCTTATTTCTATTTGCAGGTCTCAGCTAATGCACCACTATTTTAAAACATTGCTTTCTGTGTCAACCAATCAAACGCAACGACAAGTTCGCTACAAATGCAACGTTAAAAAGAGAAACATATGTTCATGTATGCGATACAGCATTGTTTGCAGTTTACCTTAAATGGAAGTACTGCTTTGCAAAACTAGTATTTGTCTAAAACTATGTTCATTCGCAAACGTTATGTCTTTACTGATTAGAATACAGGCTCTGTACGTCAACAGTATCTGTTTGCCAGCGGTACCATTAAGATAATCTAAACCTCCGAGGATTTATTCGCGCAGACTGCGTTGAGCTCTCTATCCACCGGCTGCCTCTGCTTGCGATAGCAGCTCTCATCGACTGAAGCTCTTTTAGTTGCGCATCAGCAAACGCCGACATGTATTTAGTTTAATTTCATCAAATGAACACTTGAAATATTTTAAATCATTCTCCACTCTTCTCATATTGTATGTTTTATTATGGTTTTCATGGCGCGAGTTCGTACTTGTGAATGGCCTTTTTTTTTCTTTTTTTTTTTTTTTTTTTTTTCGCGTACTTTCCGATCCGATCCATAACCGGTGTATGCCGATGTTGATGACAGCGGACATGGAGCTGCTCTATTTATGCACGCAGTTACATTATTTTGTCACTAGATGGCACACCCGGATCAGTCAATGAATATTCACTGGCAAGCTGAACTCGAACACGGTTTGTAATATTGATACGTTCGATCCTACCCCTGATTTCCAGGAGTTGCATTAATTAAACTCCTCAGACATGCCTCATGTGCAGACTGCTCATATCCAATTCCAGGCAGTATAAACTTTCCAAAGTAACCAAAATACATTGTGTGTGCTCAATCATATAAGCTTTTTTTTTCTTTCTTTACAGCGTATGTCTTGACTACCTAAAATGGTTTTTGCCACCCTAAAAAACTCTAGCTTGCCCAGCTAACGACTGAAAAGAAAAGTTCATTTCTCGCCCTGGCTTTCATACTATTTATACTTTTTTAAAATATTTAACTTTTTCTAAATTTTTTTGTCCCATAGAAATGCATTGAAACAGTCTTCAAACTCTTCTGTCACAGCTAGAGTGGGAGCTGAGAGCAGACAGAATGAAAAAGTTCTTTCTCTATCGCTCTAACTTCCATAAATTTGAATCCCTCTTCATGAAATTTCACAAAAATGAAGGAAAATTTGTTGTTGTTACAGCAGTATCATTTTTGTAGCAGTGACATACATAGTTTTGGCTCAGGGAACAGTCAAAGGACAGGAGGCACGTCCAACTTCGCTATCTCTTCCACTCAAAAATCACCCAAAAATTTTGGGAGAACAGCAAACGGCCAGAGTTTTTAGATCGCTGTTATTCCCAAAAATATATCACTCAGAGAAAAAAAAAAGACATCCGCGCACTCAGCAAAGTCTCGTGCCTTGAATGATGTGGTTACACTGCTGACAGGATAAACGGTTTTCAAGCGTGAGAAGCAAGAGTTTGAGGTGTCTTGTGAACAAGGCTGAGTGACTCAGCGATTGCCTGTGCGTGCACTTGTCTGTCCATGCCTGGCTCTCACTGGTAATAGGACACCACTTCTGCCATTGCCCTCCGTGTCGTGATTTTCTCATTTTACATCTAAGTGAGCTGAGCTGAGCTTCCATGCAGATGCTTTCGTTAGAACACAGGTGTCTTCATAAGAACGAAGTGAATCGAGCCAGCTATTTTGCGGTTAGGGAAATTACTGCAGCTCATTCTCCACGCTGCTTTTTTCTATTTGCAGGTCTCAGCAAATGCACCACTATTTTAAAACGTTGCTTTCTGTGTCAAACAATCAAACGCAACGACAAGTTCGCTACAAATGCAAGGTTAAAAAGAGATACATATGTTCACTCATGCGATACGGCATTGTTTGCAGTCTCCCTTAAATGGAAGTACTGCTTTGCAAAACTAGTATTTGTCTACCACTACGTTCATTCGCAAACGTTATGTCATCACTGATTAGAATACAGGCTCTGTAAGTCAACAGTATCTGTTTGCCAGCGGTATCATTAAGACAATCTAAACCTCCGAGGAATTATTCGCGCAGACAACGTTGAGCTCTCTGTCCACCAGGTGCCTCTGCTTGCGACAGCAGCTCTCATCGACTGAAGCTCTTTCAGTGGCGCATCAGCAAACGCCGACACGTATTTAGTTTAATTTCATCAAATGAACACTTGAAATATTTTCAATCATTCACGACTCTGTCTTATATTGTATGTTTTATTATGGTTTTCATGGCTCGAGTACGTACTTGAAAATGGCCTTTTTTCTTTTTCTTTTCATTTTTTTTTTTTTTTACATACGTTCCGATCCGATCCGTAACCCGTGTGCGCCTATGTTGATGACAGCGGACATGGAGCTGCTCTATTTATGCACGCAGTGACATTATTGTGTCACTAGATGGCACACCCGGATCAGTCAGTGAATATTCACTGGCAAGCTGAACTCGAACACGGTTTGTAATATTGATACGTTCGATCCTACCCCTGATTTCCCGGGAGTTGCATTAATTAAATTCCTCAGCCATGCCTCATGTGCAAACTGCTCTTATCCAATTCCAGGCAGCATAAACTTTTCAAAGTAACTGAAATACATTATGAGTGATCAATCATATAAGGTTTTTTTATTTATTTTTTATTTTTTATTTTTTTACAGCGTATGTCTTGACCACCTAAAATGGTTTTTGAAACCTTAAAAAACTATAGGTTGCCCGGCTAACGACTGAAAAGAAAAGTTCATTTCTCGCCCTGGCTTTCATACTATTTATCATTTTTAAGATGTTTCACTTTTTATTTTTCTGTCCCATAGAAATGCATTGAAAGTCTTCAAAGTCTTTGAACTCTTGTGCTACTTTGAACCTTTATAACTTCAGAATACTTTCTCCTAGAGACATCATTCGACTTCTCATATAAGCGATGTGAGCTGAGTAACGTGGTTAGCATGGTAAGCATAGTTAGCATAACTGCTAACAACATAAGCTAAGTTAGCTGAGTAACATGGTTCGCATGGTGACGTGGTTAGCATTGTTAGCATAGTTAGCATAACGGCAAACAACACTAATTCAGTTTGCTAGGTAACGTGATTAGCATGGTAAGCATTGTTAGCATAGTTAGCAAAACCGCTAACAACATTGGCTAAGTTAGCTGAGTACCGTGGTTTGCATGCTCACGTGGTTAGCATGGTAGGCACTGTTAGCATAGTTAGCATAACGGCTAACAACATTAATTAAGTTAGCTGAGTTACATGGTTAGCATTGTTCTTTCATTCTTTCTTTGTGCAGCTTTCTTTCATTTGTTGATAAACATTCAAGAATTCTACATAATTCAAATATTATATTTTCAAGGCAGCTATTCAGTGTGGTGTCAGCAAACATTCAAATCATTCAAACTTTCTTGTATTCAAGACAGCATCGCAGTGTGGCTTCAGCTTTCAGGATTCACGCTAGTTAGTGTGAATGCTGAAAGCATTCACACTATTGTTTTTCATGTCGGCCATTTTCTTAATACTTATTATTATTACATATGACACCCAGAACACCTTAGCAACCGACTAGCAACGCCTTAGCAACAACCCAGAAGACCATAGCAATCGTCTTGTAACGCCTTAGAAACTGCGCAGAACACCATAGCAACCGCCTAGCAACACCCTAGCAACTGCCTAGCAAAGCCTTAGCAAGCACACAGAACACTTTAGCAACAGCCTAGCAATGCCTTAGCAACCACCCAGAACACTATAGCTACCACCTAGGAACGCCCTAGCAACCACCCTGAACACCATAGCAACTGGCTAGCAACGCCCTAGTAACCAGCTGGAACATCATAGCAACCGCCTAGCAATGGCATAGCAACCACCCAGAAATCCATAGCAATTGCCTAGGAATGCATTAGGAACAATTTGGAACACCATAGCAACCACACTGCAATGCTGTAGCAACCACCAGGAACTACATGGCAACCGTTTAGCAACCACCCAGTACACCAGAGCAACCACCTAGCAGCACATTAGCAACCATTCAGAACACAATAGCAACCGCCTAGCAACGTCCGAGCAACCACGCAGAACACTATAGCAAACGCCTAGGAACGCATTAGGAACAATTTGGAACACCATGGCAACCCCCTAGCAATGCACTAGCAACCATTAGGAACACCATAGCAACTGCCTAGAAACGCCATAGCAGCAACCCTGAACACCATAGTAACCGCCTAGTAATGCTGTACGAACCACCCTGAACACCATAGCAACCGCATAGCAACGCCCTAGAAACCACCCGGAACATTAAAGCAACTGCCTAGCAATGCCCTTGCAACTGCCCATTACACCATAACATCCGCCTTGCAATGCCCTAGCAACCATTAGGAACAATTTAGCAACCACCCAGAATGCCATAGCAACCGCCTCGCAACACCCTAGTAACCAGCCTTAACAATATAGCAACCGCCAAACAACACCCTAGCAAACACCCAGAACACCATAGAAACCACGTAGCAATGCCCTGGCAACCATAAGGAACACCATAGCAACTGCCTAGCAATGGCCTATCAACCACCCAGAACAAAATAGCAATCACGTAGCAACACCCTTAGCAACCACCCAGAACACCATAGCAACCACCAAGCAACGCCCTAGCAACCACGCTGAACACCAGAGAAACTGCCAAGCAATGCTTTAGCAACCACCAAGAACACCACAGTAAACACATAGCAACGCCCTAGCAACCACCCGGAACACCTTAGCAACCACCTAGAAATGCCTTAGCAACCACCCAGAAGACCATAGCAACTGTCTTGCAACGCCATAGAAACCATGCAGAACACCATAGCAACCACCTAGCAACACCCTAGCAACCAATCAGAACACCCTAACAACTGCCTAGCAAGGCCTTAGCAAGCACACAGAACACCAAAGCAACTGCCGAGCAATGAATTAGCAACAACCCAGAACACTATAGCCACCACCTAGCAACGCCCTAGCAACCACCCGGAATACCATAGCAACTGGCTAGCAATGCCCTAGCAACCACCCGGAACATCATAGCAACTGCCGAGCAACACCCGGGCAACCATTAGGAACACCATAGCAACCACCCTGCAATGCCGTAGCAACCACCAGGAACTACATGGCAACCAGTTAGAAACAACCGAGTACGCCATAGCAACCACCAAGCAGCACATTAGCAACCATTCGGAACACCATAGCAACTGCCTTGCAACGTCCTAGCAACCAGGCAGAACACTATAGCAACTGCCGAGGAACGCATTGGCAACTATTCGGAATGCCATAGCAACCCCCTAGCAATGCTCTAGCAACAATTAGGAGCACCGTAGCAACCACCCAGAACACCATAGCAACTGCCTAGAAACGCCATAGCAGCAACCTTAAACACCATAGTAACCGCCTAGCAACTCCCTAGCAACCACCCAGAACACTTTAGCAACCCCCTAGCAACCCCATAGCAACTACCCGGAACACCATAGCAACTGCCTAGCAATGCCCTAGCAACTACCCGGAACACCACAGCAACTGCCTAGCAATGCCCTAGCAACCATCTAGAACATTGAAGCAAGCACCTAGCAATGCCTAAGCAACTACATTGATCACCATGGCAACCGCCTAGCAACGCCCTAACAACCACCCGAAACATCATAACAATCACCTTGCAATGCCCTAGCAACCACCCAGAACACCATAGCAACCACCATGCAATGCCCTAGCAACCATTAAGAACACTCTAGCAACCACCCAAAACACCATTGCAACCACATAGCAACGCCTCAGCAACCACCGTTAATACCATAGCAACCACCTTGCAAATACCTAGCAATCACTCAGAACACCGTAGCAACCGCCTTGCAACGCCCTAGCAACCACCCTTTACACCTTAGCAACCGCCTAGCAATGCCTTAGCAAACACCAAGAACACCATAACAGCAGCCTAGCAACGCCTTAGCAACAACCCTGAACACCATAGCAACTGCATAGCAATGCCCTAGCAACCACCAAGAACACCTTAGCAACCACTTAGCAATGCCTAAGCAACGAGATTGAACACCATGGCAACTGCCTAGCAACGCCCTAGCAACCACCCGGAACATCATAGCAACCACCTAACAATGCCTTAGCAACCATTAAGAACACTCTAGCAACCAGCCAAAACACCATTGCAACCACGTAGCAAACGCAGCAGCAACCATTTTTTAACACAATACCAACCGCCTTGCAAAGACCTAGCAATCACCCAGAACACCGTAGCAACCGCCTTACAATGCCCTAGCAACCACCCTGAACACCAAAGCAACCGCCTATCAACACCTTAGCAACCACCCAGAACACCATAACAATCGCCTAGCAATGCCTTAGCAACCACCCAGAACACCATAGCAACTGTCTTGCAACGCCATAGAAACCATGCAGAACACCATAGCAACCACCTAGCAACACCCTAGCAACCAATCAGAACACCCTAACAACTGCCTAGCAAGGCCTTAGCAAGCACACAGAACACCAAAGCAACTGCCAAGCAATGAACTAGCAACAACCCAGAACACTATAGCCACCACCTAGCAATGCCCTAGCAACCACCCGGAATACCATAGCAACTGGCTAGCAATGCCCTAGCAACCACCCGGAACACCAAAGCAACCGCCTATCAACACCTTAGCAACCACCCAGAACACCATAACAATCGCCTAGCAATGCCTTAGCAACCACCCAGAACACCATAGCAACTGCCTTGCAACGCCATAGAAACCATGCAGAACACCATAGCAACCACCTAGCAACACCCTAGCAACCAATCAGAACACCCTAACAACTGCCTAGCAAGGCCTTAGCAAGCACACAGAACACCAAAGCAACTGCCAAGCAATGAATTAGCAACAACCCAGAACACTATAGCCACCACCTAGCAATGCCCTAGCAACCACCCGGAATACCATAGCAACTGGCTAGCAATGCCCTAGCAACCACCCGGAACATCATAGCAACTGCCGAGCAACACCCGGGCAACCATTAGGAACACCATAGCAACCACCCTGCAATGCCGTAGCAACCACCAGGAACTACATGGCAACCAGTTAGAAACAACCGAGCACGCATATAGCAACCACCAAGCAGCACATTAGCAACCATTCGGAACACCATAGCAACTGCCTTGCAACGCCCTAGCAACCAGGCAGAACACTATAGCAACTGCCGAGGAACGCATTGGCAACTATTCGGAATGCCATAGCAACCCCCTAGCAATGCTCTAGCAACAATTAGGAGCACCGTAGCAACCACCCAGAACACCATAGCAACTGCCTAGAAACGCCATAGCAGCAACCTTAAACACCATAGTAACCGCCTAGCAACTCCCTAGCAACCACCCAGAACACTTTAGTAACCCCTAGCAACGCCATAGCAACTACCGAACACCATAGCAACTGCCTAGCAATGCCCTAGCAACTACCGGAACACCACAGCAACTGCCTAGCAATGCCCTAGCAACCATCTAGAACATTGAAGCAAGCACCTAGCAATGCCTAAGCAACTACATTGATCACCATGGCAACCGCCTAGCAACGCCCTAACAACCACCAAAACATCATAACAATCACCTTGCAATGCCCTAGCAACCACCCAGAACACCATAGCAACCACCATGCAATGCCCTAGCAACCATTGAGAACACTCTAGCAACCACCCAAAACACCATTGCAACCACATAGCAACGCCTCAGCAACCACCGTTAATACCATAGCAACCACCTTGCAAATACCTAGCAATCACTCAGAACACCGTGCAAGTAAACCTTTGCAACGCCCTAGCAACCACCCTTTACACCTTAGCAACCGCCCTAGCAATGCCTTAGCAAACATTAAGAACACCATAACAGCAGCCTAGCAACGCCTTAGCAACAACCCTGAACACCATAGCAACTGCATAGCAATGCCCTAGCAACCACCAAGAACACCTTAGCAACCACTTAGCAATGCCTAAGCAACGAGATTGAACACCATGGCAACTGCCTAGCAACGCCCTAGCAACCACCCGGAACATCATAGCAACCACCTAACAATGCCTTAGCAACCATTAAGAACACTCTAGCAACCAGCCAAAACACCATTGCAACCACGTAGCAACGCAGCAGCAACCACCCTTAACACAATACCAACCGCCTTGCAAAGACCTAGCAATCACCCAGAACACCGTAGCAACCGCCTTACAATGCCCTAGCAACCACCCTGAACACCAAAGCAACCGCCTATCAACACCTTAGCAACCACCCAGAACACCATAACAATCGCCTAGCAATGCCTTTGCAACCACCCAGAACACCTGAGCAACTGCCTAGCAATGCCTTAGCAACCACCCAGAATACCTTAGCAACTGCCTAGCAACACCTTTGAAACCACCCAGAACACCATACCAAGCGGCAAGAAACACCCTAGCAACTTGCAAAAACACATAGCAACCGCCTAGCATGGCCGTAGCAACCACCTAGAACACCATAGCAACTGCCTAGCAACACCATAGCAACCACTCAGATCACCTTAGCAACTGCCTAGTAAGGCCCTAGCAACCACCCAGGAAACCATAGCAACTGCTTAGCAATGCCTTAGAAACCACCCTGAACACCAAAGTAACCACCTAGCAACATCGTAGCAACAACCCAGACCACCATAGCAACCGCCTAGCCAGGCCTGAGCAACCACCCAGAACACCATAGCAACTGCCTAACAACCACCCAGAATACCATAGCAACCGCCTAGCAATGCCTTAGCAAGCACCCAGAACACTGTACCAACCGCCTAGCAACACCTTAGCAAGAACCCAGAACACCTTAGCAATCGCCTACCAGAGCCTTAGCAACCACCTAGAATACCTTAGCAACAGCCTAACAACACCGTAGAAACCACCTAGAACACCATAATAACCGCCTAACAATACCTTAGCAATAACCCAGAACACCATAACAACTAGCAACGCCTTAGCAACCAGCCAGAACACATTAGCAACAGCCTGGCAACGCCTTAGCAACCACCCAGAACACCTTAGCAATCGCCTAGCAACCTCCCGGTACACCTCAGCAACCTCCTAAACCACCTGGAACACCATAGCAACCACCTAGCAATGCCATAGCAACCTCACAGAAAACCATGACAACTGCCTAGCAATGCCAAAGGGCATTACTAACATTACCAGTTTCATTCGTATTAAATGTTTTTCCAAGTTTGACAACTCTTATTTCAAGAAACTTTCGACACTTTCATATTTTCAGCAATTCATGGTAACAATACAATCATACACACATTTAAAAAATGTGGCTTTTATTCAAACAGTTTTTGTCTTAAATCTGCAATTGCAGTTCAGCATCAGCAGCTTCAGCAGACAGCAATCCCAGTCGCAGTTTCTTCAGAAACTGAGTATATGTTGTTCTACCAGTTTGTTGTACCTCCTCATCTTCCATCATCTTTCTCCTCCTGTTCCTCAACCACCCAGAACACCATAGTAACCGCCTAGCAACGCCCAAGTTACCACTTAGAACGCCACAGCATCTGCCTAGCAGTGCCCTAGCAACCACTCTGAACACCATAGCAACCATCTTGCAACGCCCTAGCAAACACCCACAACACCATAGCAACCGCCTAGCAACACCCTAGCAACCACCCAGAACCCCATAGCAACTTCCGAGTAACGCCTTAGCAAACACCCAGAACAATTTAGCAACTGCCTAGCAACGCCCAAGCATCCACAATGAACACCAGTGCAACCACCAGGCAACGCCCTAGCAACCACCCGGAACATCATAGCAACCGCCAAGCAACGCCCTAACAACCACCCAGAACACCATAGAAAATGCCTAGCAACACCCTAGCAACCACCCAGAACAATATAGCAACTGCTTAGCAACACCATAGCAACCACTCAGAACACCGTAGCAACCGCCAAGCAATGCCCTAGCAACCACCTGGAACACGATTGCAACCGCCTAGCAATGCCTTTTGAAACCACCCAGAACACCATAGCAACCACCTATCAACACCCAAGCAATCATTAGGAACACCATTGCAACTGTCTTGCAATGCCATAGCAGCCACCAGGAACTCCATGGCAAACGTCTGGCAATGCCTTTGCAAACACCCAGAACACCATAGCAACCACCTAGCAAAGCCCTAGCAACCACCCTGAACAAGATAGCAACCACCTAGCAACTGCCCAAAAATCCATAGCAATCACCTAGCAACGCCTTAGCAACCACCTTGAATGCCATAGCAACCGTCTTGCAATCTCCCGATATACCTCCGCAACCACCAAAACCACCTGGAACACCATAGCAACCACCTAGCAACACCCTAGCAACCACACAGAACACCATAGCAACTGCCTAGCAACAGCCTAGGGCATTACTAACATTACCAGTGTCACTCATATTAAATGTTTTTCCAAGTTTGACAATTATTCACTCTAATTTCAAGAGACTGACTACACTTTAATATTTTCAGCAATTCATGAGAACATTACAATCATTCACAATCTAAAAAATTTTACTTTTATTCAAATAATTTCTGTCTTAATTCTGCAATTGTAGTTCAGCATCAGCAGCTTCAGCAGACAGCAATCCCACTAGTTGAGTGGGATTTGTAATGTGGTAAATAGCCACTAGATGGCAGTATTGACTTTTTTTTTTTGTGAAGCCTAGTCTGAAACTAGGTTGGGCATGCCCAAAGAGGAAAGTCCCAGAAATGGGAGGGGGCTGGACAAGAGTATATAAGGAGAAAAATCGAGAGTGTGTGGTAGTAGGAGAAATTGCAAGAAGGATACATTTGACCAGACCTGTCACTCTTTTCAAGACCTGTTAAGCTTTTTGTGGATTTTGGCCTGTGTTGGAGCATTTTCCTGTCCCAGGACATCAAAACATAGCAGCCCATCTCCATTACAGGGAATTGTAAATATCTCATTTTTTTATTTTCTTTTCAATTTTGGTCAGTAGTGTAGGGTGTAGATTAGTTCTATGTGTTTGTTTAATTAAATCTGTTGAACTTAAAGGATTTTGTCTGTCATCCCTGAACAAATTGACGCCATAACAAATTGGGGCCATAACAAATTGGGGGCTCGGGTCGGGGTAGACCATTGTGCGAAATCATTTATTGAAAATCTAAAATTTCAAATAGTGAAATTGTTTTTGAATTTTCCTCGATATATATTGGCAGATCAACAGCAATGGATGATTTCTTGGCATCACCAACCGTAGAGGTTTTGAAGTCTTTAAAAAGACAGAACTGCTAGAAATATGCAGACAGTTAGAGCTGACAGATGTAAAACCAGCCATGCGGAAAAAAGCAAGACTGGCGAGAGAGATTGTTGAATATTACATTGATGAAAATGTGTTTGCACCAGGAGATCTGGAACAGTTTCCGTGGAAAATCCAAATGTAGAATTGGAACTTAAATTAAAAAATGCTAGAAATTGAGGAAAATGAAAAACAGAGAGTTCGAGAGAGCAGAAAGAGAGAAAGAAAGGCAGTTTGAGTTAGAAAAATTAGCAAGAGAAGAGGAAAGAGCAGAAAGAGAGAGACAGAGACAGAGAGATTTTGATTTAGAAAATTAGAGAAGAAAGGCTCCAAATGGAGCAACTAAAAATTAAAATAGAAGCCAAAAACAAATTTCGGGCTAGCCAGGAGGTAAAGCTGGTGCCTCCATTCTCAGAGAAGGAGGTTGATAAGTATTTCCAGTGCTTCGAGAAGGTAGCTAAGAGTTGTCAGTGGCTAAAGGAACACTAGCCTCAGATGTTGCAAACTGTCCTCAAGGGTAAGCTCAACAAGCCTATTCGGGCTTTGTCTGCAGATGATTCCTCTGATTATGGGGTTGTCAAAAGGTTATTTTGACAGCTTATGAGTTGGTTCCAGAGGCTTACCGACAGAAATTCAGAGGTCTGAAGAAATCTGACAATCAGACTTATGTTGAATTTGCTAACGAGAAGAAGATTTGCTTTGAGCGCTGGTGTACTTCTATGGAGGTCAAGGATGATTTCAACTCACTAAAAGAGATGGTGTTAGTTGAAGAATTCAAGAACTGTGTCAAGGATGATATTAAGACCTACCTTAATGAGAAGCAAGCACTGAATTTGCAATCAGCTGCTAAGTTTGTAGACGAATATGTTCTCACACATAAGTCCAAATTTCAGCTTAGCAGTAACAATAGATGGTCCCAATTTCAGAAGAAAGGTAACGGTGATACCCAAGATTCCTCACCCAAAGACAAAGACAAATCTGGTGATGGTGCTCAGAAATCCAGTACAAGGTCTGAACAAAGTGTGAAAGCTGACAGTGACAAAAGTGGTCTAGTTTGTAAATTATTGCAAGAAATCTGGTCATGTTACAACTAACTGTTGGTTCCTTAAAGCTAAGAAAGAAAAAGAAAAAAGGATACCAAACCCAATGCCTTTGTGAAGACAAGGTTAGAAACCCCTGTAGTAGATGACCGATCTGCTAAATTGCCTGCTCCTTGTGAGGCTAGAAGCCTGATACTGCTGACTTTGTGAGGGAGGAATTTCTTCCATTTGTGTCAGAGGGATTTGTGGCTCTGAATGAGCATTCTCCTCCTGTCCCCATATATATCCTAAAGGGATACTGGAGCTTCTCAGTCACTTTTGTTGATGGACTCTTGGAGTTACGTGATGAGACCGCTATAGGGGATTTCATACTTGTACAAGGTATTGAAGGGAGGACTGTATCTGTACCCCTGCGCTCTGTATTCTTGAAGTCAGATTTAGTTACAGGACAGGTAAAGGTGGGACTTATGTCAAGTCTACCTATCAAGGGTGTTTCTCTGTTGTTGCTAGGCAAATGACCTGGCTGGGGGCAATGTAGTTCCCCTGTTCATCTTACTTCACAGCCGAGCACTGAAGATGGCGATGAAGACCCATCTCTGTATCCTTCCTGTGCAGTGACTCGTGCTATGGCTAAGAAGGCTCAAGAAGAAGATGATGTGGTGCCGTCCAGCATCTTGAATAGACATGACTCAGGTGGTTAGCCTCATGACTCTGTTCAGCCTACTATGGTTTCTCCATTTGAGGACTTATCAGACACTTTTATCAGTTCTCTATTCAGCCAGCCAGATGGGTCTGGTGATTCTGATGTGTCTGGAGACTTGTCTCTGTCCAGAAAGCGGTTGATTCAGGAGCAAACCAATGATCCAGAAATTTGTGTACTAAAGAAGAGAGCCCTTCCTGATGAGGAAATAGACGCAGTTCCAGTTGGGTATTATCTCAAGGATGGAGTGTTGATGCGGAAGTGGCGCCCTCCTGATATCCCTGCCAATGCAGATTGGGCAGTGGTCAAGCAAATTGTTGTTCCGAAGGTCTACAGGAATGAGATCTTAACAATGGCTCATAGTTTGCCTTTAGGAGGTCATCTTGGGGTTAACAAGACTGTTGATAAGATCATGAAACACCTCTTCTGGCCTGGACTTCGGAAAGATGTTTCCAACTTTTGCAAAACCTGTCACACTTGTCAGGTAGTTGGAAAACACCAGTTAGACCCACCTGTAGCTCCATTGCAGCCTATCCCAGCATTTGGGGAGCCCTTCTCCAAGGTCATTGTTGATTGTGTTGGTCCATTACCCAAGACTAGATCTGGAAATCAGTACTTGTTGACAATCATGTGCGCAGCTACCAGATTCCCTGAAGCCATACCTCTACGCAACATCAAGGCAACTGCAATCTCGAAGGCTTTGATAAAGTTCTTCACGTTGTTTGGCCTTCCCAGGGAAATTCAGTCAGATCAAGGTAGCAATTTCACTTCGGGATTGTTTCAGCAGGTTGTGTATGAACTAGGTGCGAAGCAGATTCTTTCCAGTGCCTATCATCCAGAGAGTCAGGGTGCCATAGAGCGGTTTCATTCCACTCTCAAGACAATGATGAGGACTTATTGTTATGACCATGAGAAAGACTGGGATGAAGGTGTTCATTTGCTGTTGTTTGCAGCTAGGGAAGCAGTGCAGGAGTCTACTGGATTCAGTCCGTTTGAGCTAGTGTTTGGCCATGAAGTGAGAGGACCTATGCTATTGTTGAGTGAACAATGGCAAGAGAAAGAGCCAAGACATCAGTCTGTTAGACTATGTTAGCAAGTTCAAGGAAAGACTGCGTGCAGCTTGTGACCTAGCCAAAGAGAACTTGAAATCAAGTCAGGGAAAAATGAAAACTTGGTATGATCATAAGACTAGAAGCCGTGAGTTTAAACCAGGAGACAAGGTCCTTGTGTTGTTTCCCTTGCAGTCCAATCCATTGCAGGCTAGATTTCATGGTCCTTATGAAATTCTGACAAAACTCAATGATCTCAATTACATTGTGAAGACTCCAGATAGGAGAAAGCCAAAACAGTTGTGTCACATTAACATGCTGAAGCCTTATCATGATAGGAATGCTAGGGTTGCAGCTGTCACTTCAGATCCTCCTATGGCGGAGACTTGTGAAGATGAGGGGAGTTTCAAGATGATGAACCTAGAATTAAAACTGAAGTTCTTTCATGTGAATTGTCAAATTCTGAAGTGTTGCAAAATCTTGATGTAAAACTCCAGCACTTAGAACCCTCACAGAAAGATCAGTTTGAGAGGTTGATCAAGAAATATAAAGATCTATTTCCTGATGTTCCAAAGAGAGTTTCTATAGCCTCTCATGATGTAGATGTTGGTGATGCCAAACCAATAAAACAGCATCCGTGCGGATGAATCCTGAAAAGAGAAAGATTGCTGAGAAAGAGGTTGAGTACATGTTAGAACATGATATTATCAGACCCTCTAACTCAGATTGGAGTTCACCCTGTGTTCTAGTTCCAAAACCTGATGAAAGTACTAGATTCTGTACAGATTATCGCGAAGTCAATGATGTAACTAGAACTGATGTGTTTCCAATACCTAGGATTGATGATTGTATCGATAGAGTAGGGCAAGCAAAGTTTCTGACCAAGATTGATTTGTTGAAGGGTTATTGTTGTGTGCCTTTTAACTGAGAGGGCCAAGAGCATCTCTGCTTTTGCCACACCATCTGGGTTGTACCAGTATGAAGTCCTACCCTTTGGCATGAAAAAAAATGCCCCAGCCACGTTCCAAAGGATGATACAGTCTACAATCGCCGGATTGCCACACCTGCAGTCGTACATCAATGACCTGATCACATGGAGTGACTCCTGGGAGGAACATCTGAAAGATGTAGAGACGTTGTTCCAGCGCTTGACCCAGGCTAACCTGACTGTTAACCTGAACAAGAGTGACTTTGGTTGTGCTACTGTCACGTATCTTGGCTCGTCTATAGGCCAAGGGTAAGGTGGCACCCATAAGTGCTAAAGTCCAAGCCATCATGGACTTTTCCAGTTCCTGACAACAAAAAAGCTTTTGCGCCGCTTCCTTGGAATGATCGGGTACTACCATAAGTTCTGCAAGAACTTTGCTGAGATTGCTCTCAGTCTCATGTAAACCGACTGTAGAAAGGCGTAAAGTTCACTTGGGATGAAGCATGCCAAAGAGCCTTCGATCGCCTGAAGTCTCTGCTGTGTCACTTCCCCGTGCTCAAATCTCCTGACTTCAACAAACCGTTCTCCATAGCGGTCGATGGTAGCTACCAAGCTTGTGGATCTGTGCTCCTACAGAGAAGTGACTCTGATGACATTCAGCATCCTGTGGCATACTTCTCCAGGAAGTTCAATTGCCACCAAAAGAACGCTATTCCACAATTGAGAAGGAGCTGTTGGCTCTGGTTCTATCCTTACAACACTTTAAGGTCTATGTTTGTACGGGGCAAAAGCCAATGATTGTATATACTGACCACAATCCATTAATGTTTTTGAGTAAGATGAAAAACAAGAATCGGAGATTGTTGAATTGGAGTTTGATTTTACAAGAGTTTGACTTGGAAATTAAGCATGTAAAGGGTGCTGACAATGTAATTGCCGATTGCTTATCCCATGTTTGAATATGTGTATATATATCACCTGTGTTTATTAGCATATTGTATTATATGTATGTATATACAAGTGTCAACTTAACCATTTTTGTATTGAAAAGAAAAATTTTGCCTTTATGAGTCAAAATTTTCCCTTTTTGGAATGGAGGTGTAATGTGGTAAATAGCCACTAGATGGCAGTATTGACTTTTTTTATTGAAGCCCAGTCTGAAGCTAGGTTGGGCATGCCCAGAGGGACAGTCCCAGAAATGGGAGGGGCTGGACAAGAGTATATAAGGAGAAAAATCGAGAGTGTGTGGTAGTAGGAGAAATTGCAAGAAGGATACATTTGACCAGACCTGTCACTCTTTTTTCAAGACCTGTTAAGCTTTTGTGGATTTTGGCCTGTGTTGGAGCATTTTCCTGTCCCAGGACATCATAACATAACAGCCCATCTCCATTACAGGGAAATTGTAAATATCTCATTTTTTATTTTCTTTTCAATCTTGGTCAGTAGTGTAGGGTGTAGATTAGTTCTATGTGTTTGTTTAATTAAATCTGTTGAACTTAAAGGATTTTGTCTGTCATCCCTTGCTGTCCGTGACGCCATAACAAATTGGGGCCATAACAGATTGCTGCAGTCTACCTGTTTATTTTTTATTCCTCATCTTCCTCCTCCTCCTCTTCTGCTGTTTTACGGACCTTCCACATACTTCAACATATTTGAACAGTTCAAACTTCAAATTATTCAGCCCTATTCATACATTATCGGATAATATTCAGAATTTTTCAAAATTCATAATTTTCTAGATATTCCACATTTTTTAAAAAAATTGCACCAATTAGAAATGAAAGCAGAACTCTAGCCACAGTACAGCCTGTTTGATTAAGTAACCACCCAGACCATCATAGAACTGCCATAACCACCAGAAGATCATAGCAACTGCCCAGCAACAGCCTAGGGCATTACTAACATTACCAGTGTCACTATATTAAATGTTTTTCCAAGTTTGACAATTATTCACTCTAATTTCAAAGAGACTGACTACACTTTAATATTTTCAGCAATTCATGAGAACATTACAATCATTCACAATCTAAAAAAATTTTACTTTTATTCAAATAATTTCTGTCTTAATTCTGCAATTGTAGTTCAGCATCAGCAGCTTCAGCAGAGACAGCAATCCCACTAGTTGAGTGGGATTTGTAATGTGGTAAATAGCCACTAGATGGCAGTATTGGGATTTTTTTTTTTTTGAAGTTTAGTCTGAAACTAGGTTGGGCATGCCCAAAGAGGAAAGTCCCAGAAATGGGAGGGGCTGGACAAGAGTATATAAGGAGAAAAATCGAGAGTGTGTGGTAGTAGGAGAAATTGCAAGAAGGATACATTTGACCAGACCTGTCACTTTTTTCAAGACCTGTTAAAGCTTTTTTTGTGGATTTTTGGCCTGTGTTGGAGCATTTTCTGTCCCAGGACATCAAAACATAGCAGCCCATCTCCATTACAGGGAATTGTAAATATCATTTTTTTATTTTCTTTTCAATTTGGTCAGTAGTGTAGGGTGTAGATTAGTTCTATGTGTTTGTTTAATTAAATCTGTTGAACTTAAAGGATTTTGTCTGTCATCCCTGAACAAATTGACGCCATAACAAATTGGGGCCATAACAAATTGGGGGCTCGGGTCCGGGTAGACCATTGTGCGAAGTCATTTATTGAAAATCTAAAATTTCAAATAGTGAAATTGTTTTTTGAATTTTCCTAGATATATATTGGCAGATCAACAGCAATGGATGATTTCTTGGCATCACCAACCTAGAGGTTTTGAAGTCTTTTAAAAAGACAGAACTGCTAGAAATATGCAGACAGTTAGAGCTGACAGATGTAAAACCAGCCATGTGAAAAGCAAGACTGGCGAGAGAGATTGTTGAATATTACATTGATGAAAATGTGTTTGCACCAGGAGATCTGGAACAGTTTCCGTGGAAAATCCAAATGTAGAATTGGAACTTAAATTAAAAATGCTAGAAATAGAAAGAAAAAGAAAAAAAGAGAGTTCGAGAGAGCAGAAAAGAGAAAGAAAGGCAGTTTGAGTTAGAAAATTAGCAAGAGAAGAGGAAAGAGCAGAAAGAGAGAGACAGAGACAGAGAGATTTTGATTTAGAAAAATTAGAGAAGAAAGGCTCCAAATGGAGCAACTAAAAATTAAAATAGAAGCTGAAAACAAATTTCTGGCTAGCCAGGAGGTAAAGCTGGTGCCTCCATTCTCAGAGAAGGAGGTTGATAAGTATTTCCAGTGCTTCGAGAAGGTAGCTAAGAGTTGTCAGTGGCCAAAGGAACACTGGCCTCTGATGTTGCAAACTGTCCTCAAGGGTAAAGCTCAACAAGCCTATTCGGCTTTGTCTGCAGATGATTCCTCTGATTATGGGGTTGTCAAAAGGTTATTTTGACAGCTTATGAGTTGGTTCCAGAGGCTTACCGACAGAAATTCAGAGGTCTGAAGAAATCTGACAATCAGACTTATGTTGAATTTGCTAACGAGAAGAAGGTTTGCTTTGAGCGCTGGTGTACTTTCTATGGAGGTCAAGGATGATTTCAACTCACTAAAAGAGATGGTGTTAGTTGAAGAATTCAAGAACTGTGTCAAGGATGATATTAAGACCTACCTTAATGAGAAGCAAGCACTGAATTTGCAATCAGCTGCCAAGTTTGCAGACGAATATGTTCTCACACATAAGTCCAAATTTCAGTCTAGCAGTAACAATAGATGGTCCCAATTTCAGAAGAAAGGTAACGGTGATACCCAAGATTCCTCACCCAAAGACAAAGACAAATCTGGTGATGGTGCTCAGAAATCCAGTAAAAAGGTCTGATCAAAGTGTGAAAGCTGACAGTGACAAAAGTGGTCTAGTTTGCAATTATTGCAAGAAATCTGGTCATGTTACAACTAACTGTTGGTTCCCTTAAAGCTAAGAAAGAAAAAGAAAAGGATACCAAACCCAATGCCTTTTGTGAAGACAAGGTTAGAAACCCCTGTAGTAGATGACCGATCTGCTAAAATTGCCTGCTTTGTGAGGCTAAGAAGCCTGATACTGCTGACTTTGTGAGGGAGGAATTTCTTCCATTTGTGTCAGAGGGATTTGTGGCTCTGAATGAGCATTCTCCTCCTGTCCCCATATATATCCTAAGGGATACTGGAGCTTCTCAGTCACTTTTGTTGATGGACCTTGGAGTTACATGGATGAGACCGCTTCTGGGGATTTCATACTTGTACAAGGTATTGAAGGAGGACTGTATCTGTACCCCCGCTCTGTATTCTTGAAGTCAGATTTAGTTACAGGACAGGTAAAGGTGGGACTTATGTCAAGTCTACCTATCAAGGGTGTTTTTCTGTTGCTAGGCAATGACCTGGCTGGGGGCAATGTAGTTCCCCTGTTCATCTTACTTTCACAGCCGAGCACTGAAGATGGCGATGAAGACCCATCTCTGTATCCTTCCTGTGCAGTGACTCGTGCTATGGCCAAGAAGGCTCAAGAAGAAGATGATGTGGTGCCGTCCAGCATCTTGAATAGTCATGACTCAGGTGGTTCGCCTCATGACTCTGTTCAGCCTACTATGGTTTCTCCATTTGAGGACTTATCAGACACTTTTATCAGTTTCTCTATTCAGCCAGCCAGATGGGTCTGGTGATTCTGATGTGTCTGGAGACTTGTCTCTGTCCAGAAAGCGGTTGATTCAGGAGCAAAACCAATGATCCTGAAATTTGTGTACTAAAGAAGAGAGCCCTTCCTGATGAAGAAATAGACGCAGTTCCAGTTGGGTATTATCTCAAGGATGGAGTGTTGATGAAGTGGCGCCTCCTGATATCCCTGCCAATGCAGATTGGGCAGTGGTCAAGCAAATTGTTGTTCAAGGTCTACAGGAATGAGATCTTAACAATGGCTCATAGTTTGCCTTTAGGAGGTCATCTTGGTGTTAACAAGACTGTTGATAAGATCATGAAACACTTCTTCTGGCCTGGACTTGGAAAGATGTTTCCAACTTTTGCAAAACCTGTCACATTTGTCAAGTAGTTGGAAAACACCAGTTAGACCCACCTGTAGCTCCATTGCAGCATATCCCAGCATTTGGGGAGCCCTTCTCCAAGGTCATCGTTGATTGTGTTGGTCCATTACCCAAGACTAGATCTGGAAATCAGTACTTGTTGACAATCATGTGCATCTACCAGATTCCCTGAAGCCATCCCTCTACGCAACATCAAGGCAACTGTAATCTCAAAGGCTTTGATAAAGTTCTTCACGTTGTTTGGCCTTCCCAGGGAAATTCAGTCAGATCAAGGTAGCAATTTCACTTCCGGATTGTTTCAGCAGGTTGTGTATGAACTAGGTGCAAAGCAGATTCTTTCCAGTGCCTATCATCCAGAGAGTCAGGGTGCCATAGAGCGGTTTCATTCCACCTCAAGACAATGATGAGGACTTATTGTTATGACCATGAGAAAGACTGGGATGAAGGTGTTCATTTGCTGTTGTTTGCAGCTAGGGAAGCAGTGCAGGAGTCTACTGGATTCAGTCCGTTTGAGCTAGTGTTTGGCCATGAAGTGAGAGGACCTTTTGCTATTGTTGAGTGAACAATGGCAAGAGAAAGAGCCGACATCAGTCTGTTAGACTATGTTAGCAAGTTCAAGGAAAGACTGCGCAGCTTGTGACCTAGCCAAAGAGAACTTGAAATCAAGTCAGGGAAAAATGAAAACTTGGTATGATCATAAGACTAGAAGCCGTGAGTTTAAACCAGGAGACAAGGTCCTTGTGTTGTTTCCCCTTGCAGTCCAATCCATTGCAGGCTAGATTTCATGGTCCTTATGAAATTCTGACAAAACTCAATGATCTCAATTACATTGTGAAGACTCCAGATAGGAGAAAGCCAAAACAGTTGTGTCACATTAACATGCTGAAGCCTTATCATGATAGGAATGCTAGGGTTGCAGCTGTCACTTCCAGATCCTCCTATGGCGGAGACTTGTGAAGATGAGGGGAGTTTCAAGATGATGAACCTAGAATTAAAGCTGAAGTTCTTTCATGTAAATTGTCAAATTCTGAAGTGTTGCAAAATCTTGATGTAAAAACTCCAGCACTTAGAACCCTCACAGAAAGATCAGTTTGAGAGGTTGATCAAGAAATATAAAGATCTATTTCCTGATGTTCCAAAGAGAGTTTCTATAGCCTCTCATGATGTAGATGTTGGTGATGCCAAACCAATAAAACAGCATCCATACCGATGAATCCTGAAAAGAGAAAGATTGCTGAGAAAGAGGTTGAGTACATGTTAGAACATGATATTATCAGACCCTCTAACTCAGATTGAGTTCACCCCTGTGTTCTAGTTCCAAAACCTGATGGAAGTACTAGATTCTGTACAGATTATCGCGAAGTCAATGATGTAACTAGAACTGATGTGTTTCCAATACCTAGGATTGATGATTGTATCGATAGAGTAGGGCAAGCAAAGTTTCTGACCAAGATTGATTTGTTGAAGGGTTATTGTTGTGTGCCTTTAACTGAGAGGGCCAAGAGCATCTCTGCTTTTGCCACACCATCTGGGTTATACCAGTATGAAGTCCTACCCTTTGGCATGAAAAATGCCCCAGCCACGTTCCAAAGGATGATACAGTCTACAATCGCCGGATTGCCACACACGGTGCGCACATCAATGACCTGATCACATGGAGTGACTCCTGGGAAGAACATCTGAAAGATGTAGAGACGTTGTTCCAGCGCTTTGACCCAGGCTAACCTGACTGTTAACCTGAACAAGAGTGACTTTGGTTGTGCTATTGTCACGTATCTTGGCTACGCCATAGGCCAGGTAAGGTGGCACCCATAAATGCTAAAGTCCAAGCCATCATGGACTTTCCAGTTCCTGACAACAAAAAGCTTTGGCGCCCGCTCCTTGGAATGATCGGGTATTACCGCAAGTTCTGCAAGAACTTTGCTGAGATTGCTTTCAGTCTCACCTAAACCAACTGAAGAAAGGCGTAAAGTTCACTTGGGATGAAGCATGCCAAAGAGCCTTCGACGCCTGAAGTCTCTGCTGTGTCACTTCCCTGTGCTCAAATCTCCTGACTTCAACAAACCGCTTCTCCATAGCGGGTCGATGGTAGCTACCAAGCTTGTGGATCTGTGCTCCTACAGAGAAGTGACTCTGATGACATTGAGCATCCTGTGGCATACTTCTCCAGGAAGTTCAATCGCCACCAAAAGAACTATTCCACAATTGAGAAGGAGCTGTTGGCTCTGGTTCTATCCTTACAACACTTTTTGAGGTCTATGTTTGTACAGGGCAAAGCCAATGATTGTATATACTGACCACAATCCATTAATGTTTTTGAGTAAGATGAAAAACAAGAATCGGAGATTGTTGAATTGGAGTTTGATTTTACAAGAGTTTGACTTGGAAATTAAGCATGTAAAGGGTGCTGACAATGTAATTGCCGATTGCTTATCCCATGTTTGAATATGTGTATATATATCACCTGTGTTTATTAGCATATTGTATTATATGTATGTATATACAAGTGTCAACTTAACCATTTTTTTATTGAAAAGAAAAAATTTTGCCTTTATGAGTCAAAATTTTTCCCTTTGGAATGGAGGTGTAATGTGGTAAAAAGCCACTAGATGGCAGTATTGACTTTTTTTTTTGTGAAGCCCAGTCTGAAGCTAGGGCATGGGCATGCCCAGAGGGACAGTCCCAGAAATGGGAGGGGCTGGACAAGAGTATATAAGGAGAAATTGAGAGAGTGTGTGGTAGTAGGAGAAATTGCAAGAAGGATACATTTGACCAGACCTGTCACTCTTTTCAAGACCTGTTAAGCTTTTTTGTGGATTTTGGCCTGTGTTGGAGCATTTTCCTGTCCCAGGACATCATAACATAACAGCCCATCTCCATTACAGGGAATTGTAAATATCTCATTTTTTTATTTTCTTTTCAATCTTGGTCAGTAGTGTAGGGTGTAGATTAGTTCTATGTGTTTGTTTAATTAAATCTGTTGAACTTAAAGGATTTTGTCTGTCATCCCTTGCTGTCCGCGGACGCCATAACAAATTGGGGCCATAACAGATTGCTGCAGTCTACCTGTTTATTTTTTATTCCTCATCTTCCTCCTCCTCCTCTTCCGCTGTTTTACGGACCTTCCACATACTTCAACATATTTGAACAGTTCAAACTTCAAATTATTCAGCCCTATTCATACATTATCGGATGTATTCAGAATTTTCCAAAAATTCATAATTTTCTAGATATTCCACATTTACGAAAAAATTTTCCAATTAGAAATGAAAGCAGAACTCTAGCCACAGTACAGCCTGCTCTGATCAGAGCCAAGCAACCACCCAGACCATCATAGGAACTGCCAAGAAAAGTCTTAGCAACCACCCAGAAGATCATAGCAACCGCCCAGCAAAGCCCTAACAACCACCCAGAACATAGCAACTATAGCAAGCCACCCAGAGACACAGAGCAACCCAGCAACAGCAATGCCCTAGAAAACCATAGAACCGGCCAAGCAATGCCCTAGAACCGTATTAGAACCTTGCATCTTCTAGCAACACCTAGCAATCACCCTTAACATCCATAACAACCGTTTGCACTGCCCCAAATGTTAGAACAACCATAGGAACTGTAGAATGCCCTATAACCCAACCTAGGCAACAATTAATGCAATTTAGCAGCAACACAGAATATAACCACCTAGCACGTTTAGGAATTACCTAGAACAACAACCGCTAGAATCATTTTAGCAATGTTTACAAAAACCCAGCAACACCCAGAACACCTGGGTGGTTGCTTAGGCAACTAGCAGTTTGCAATTACACCATACAAACTGCTCTGGTATTCCAGGTGGCTTAGGGCAAATAAACCTGGAACACCTGGGTGGTTGCTAGGCAGGCATTGCTGGTGGCAGTTGCTAGGATATTTCGGGTGGTTGCTCGGGCATTGCAAGGCGGTTGCTCTGGTGTTCCAGGTGGTTGCTGAGGCATTAATAAAGGTGTTGCTAATGGTTGGTGTTCCAGGTGGTTGCTAAGGCATTGCTAGGGGCAGTTCCCAATGGTCGTTCTGGGTGTTTGCTGATGCTTTGCTAGGGCATTGCTAGGCGGTTACTATGGTGTTTAGTGTGGTTGCTTAGGCATTGCTAGGCAGTTGCTGAGGTGTTCTGGGTGGTTGCTATGGCGTCACAGGCAGTTGCTACTGTGTTCTTGGTGGTTACTAGGGTGTTGCTAGGCAGTTGCTATGGTGTTCAAGGTGGTTGCTAGGGCTTTGCCAGGCAGTTGCTATTGTGTTGTGAGTGGTCGGTAGGGAGTTCCTAGGCGGTTGCTATGGTGTACTGGGTGGTTGCTAAGGCGTTACTAGGTGGTTGCTAGGGCGTTCTTGGTGGTTGCTAGGGTTTTGCTAGGCATTTGCTATGGTGTTCTGGGTGGTTGCTAAGGCATTGCTAGGCGGTTGCAAAGGTGTTCTGGGTGGTTGCTAGGGCTTTGTTCGGCAGTTGATATGGTGCTCTGGGTTGTTGCTCGGGCATTGATAGGGAGTTGCTATGGTGTTCTGGGTGGTTGCTAAGGTGTTGCTAGGCAGGTGCTATAATGTTCAGGGTGGTTGCTAAGGCATTGCTTTGTGGTTGCAAAGGATTTTTGGGTGGTTCCTAATGCATTCCTAGGCAGTTACTATGGTGTTAAAGGAGGTTGCTAGGACATTGCTAGGCAGTTGCTATGGTCTTCTGAATGGTTGCTAATGTGCTGCAAGGCAGGTGCTAAGGTGTTCTGGGTGGTTGCTAAATGGTTGCCATGGAGTTCCTGGTGGTTGCTACGGTGTAGCAGGGTGGTTGCTATGGTGTTCCTAATGGTTGCTTGTGTGTTGCTAGGCAGCTGCTATGGCGTTCTGGGTGGTCTCTATGGCGTTGCTAGGCAGTTGCTATGATGTTCCAGGTGGTTGCTAGGGCTTTGCGAGGCGGTTGCTATGTTGTTCCGGGTGGTTACTAGGGCATTGCTAGGCAGTTGCTATCCTGTTCTGGGTGGTTGCTAGGGTGTTGCTTAGCGGTTGCAATAGTGTTCTGGCTGTGTGCTAAGGCATTGCTAGGCGGTTGTTATTATGTTCTGGGTGGTTGCTAAGGCCTTGCTAAGCAGTTGGAAAGGTGTTCTGGGTGGTTGCTTGGTGTTTTTGGTTGTTTAAGGTGTTCTGATGGTTGCTAAGGCATTTGTCAGGTGGTGCAATGGTGTTTTGGGTGGTTGCTGGGGCTTTGATCAAAAAAGTTGCAATATGTTCTGATGGTTGCTGCAGGCTTTGTTAGGATGTTAAAAATTTTTTTGGGTGGTGGCTAATGCATTCATAGGCAGTTGCAATGGTGTTCTGGGTGGTTGCTAAGTTTTTTGAATTTTGATGATGTTGAGGGTTTGAATATGTTGTTGAAATGTTGGTTATTAAGGATTTTTGGGTGGAAGAGGAGGAGGATGAAGATGAGGAATAACCAGAAAATTGGTGCAGAAATTGTTTGTGGTTGCTAGGGCATTGCTTGAGGCGGTTGCTAAGGTGTTCTGGGTGTTTGCTAGGGATTTGCCAGGCAGTTGCTATGGTGTTCTGGGGTGGTTACTAGGACGTTGCTAGGGGGTTGCTATGGTGTTCTCAATGGTTGCTAATGCACTGCAAGGCAGGTGCTAAGGTGTTCTGGGTGGTTGCTAAATGGTTGCCATGGAGTTCCTGGTGGATGCTACGGCATGGCAGTGTGGTTGGCATAGTGTTCTTAATGGTTGCCCGTGTGTTGCTAGGTGGTTGCTATGGAGTTCTGGGTGATCTCTATGGTGTTGCTAGGCAGTTGCTATGATGTTCCAGGTGTTTGCTAGGGCGTTGCTGCGCGGTTGCCATGATGTTCCGGTGGTTGCTAGGGCGTTGCTAGGCAGTTGCTATGGTGTTCTGGGTGGTTGCTAGGGTTTTGCGATGCAGGTGCTATGATGTTCAGGGTGGTTGCTAAGGCGTTGCTTGTTGGTTACAAAGGTTTTATGGTGTTCTGGCTGGTTGCTATGGTGGGTGGTTGCTAGGGCATTGGTTGCTAAGGTGTTCTGGGTGGTTGCTAGGGATTTGCTAGGTAGTTGCTATGGTGTTCTGGGTGGTTGCTAGGGTTTTTGCTAGGAGGTTGATATGGTGTTCTGGGTGGTTGCTAAGGCATTCTGGGTGGTTGCTAGAATGGTGTTCTGGGTGGTTGCTATGGCGTTGTTGAGGGGGTGAAGATGCTAGTGTTTGGCGGTTGTTCATTAAGGCATTGCTTGGGAGTTGGAAAGGTGTTCTGGGTGGTTATATGAGCGTTGCTGAGAGGGTGTTGCTAAGGTGTTCTGGGGTGGTTTTTATGGCATTGCATCAGGGAGGTTGCTAAGGTGTTTTTGGTTGTTGCTAAGGCATTGCTAGGCGGTTGCTAAGGTGTTCTGGGTGGTTGCTAAGGCATTGCCAGGGGATTGCTAAGGTGTTCATGGGTGGTTGCTCTGGCATTGCAAGGCGGTGTGCTAAGGTGTTCTGGGTGGGAGGCATTCCATGGTGTTGGGATGAGTTGCTACACATGGTGTTCTGGGTGGTTGCTAAACGTTGCTATGTGGTTGCTATGGTTTTCTGTGGTTGTTTCTAGGGCATTGCTAGGTGGTTGCTATGGTGTTCTGGGTGGTTGCCAGGGCCTTGTTTGAAGTGGTTGCTTGGTGTTCTGGTGGTTGCTAGGGCTGGGTTTGCAAGGTGGTTGCCATGGTGTTCTGGGTGGTTGCTAGGGCTTTGCTAGGAGGTTGCTATGGTGTTCAGGTGGTTGCTTGGTTTTTTGGGCGGTTGCTATGGTGTTCTGGATGGTTGCTTAGGCGTTGCTAGGAAGTCCCAATGATGTTTTGGGTGGTTGCTTTGGCTCTGATTGTAAGGTGTTCTGGGAGTTGGCAAGAGTTCTGCATGCATTTCTAATGGGTGTTTTCTAAATTGTTTGAGGAAAATCTCGGATTTTATCTGGGGTATTTGTGGGAAAATTCTGAATAAGTCCGATTATTTGAAGGTGTTTCATTGAATTATTTGAAGTGTGATCTGGGTTTGAATATGTGGGAAATGTGGAAGTTGTTTTAAGGTCCATAGGCGGTTGGAAAAGGAGGAGGATGAAGATGAGGGGGATAGAAAATTCGGGAGAAAGGTGGTTTTTGAATCTGCCTGCTGCTTCTAGGCGAAGCTAAGGTGTTATGGCTGAATAATAACCAGAAAATTCCTGAGTAGAAATGGTGAATGGGTGCCTAGGGCATTGCTGGGCACATACAGTGTTCTAATGGGTGGTTGCGAAAAAGGCCAGGGTTCTGGAAAATTCTGAATAAATCCGATAATATTTGAATTGGTTGATATGGTGTTCTGGTGAATATGTTGCTAGGGCATTGCTAGGCAGTTGCTATGGTGTTCTGGTGGTTGAGGAAGGCGTTGCTAGGTGGTTACGATGGTGTTCTGGGTGGTTGTAAAGGCGTTGATATTAGGCAGTTGCTATGGTGTTCTGGGTGGTTGCTAGTTCTGGGGGCATTGCTAGGCGGTTGCTATGGTGTTCTGGGTGGTTGCTAGGGCATTGCCAGGGCAGTTGCTATGGTGTTCTGGGTGGTTGCTAGGGCGTTGCTAGGCCGTTGCTATAGTGTTCTGGGTGGTTGAGGATGTTGCTAGGCGGTTGCTATGGTGTTCTGGGTGGTTGCTAGGGTGTTGCTAGGCAGTTGCTATGGTGTTCTGGCTGGTTGCTAGTGCGTTGCTAGGCGGTTGCTATGGTGTTCTGGGTGGTTGCTAGGTCATTGTTAGGCAGTTGCTCTGGTGTTCTGGGTGGTTGCTAGGGCTTTGCTAAGTGGTTGCCATGGTGTTCTGAGTGGTTTTCTAGGGCTATTGTTTTCTAGGTGGTTGCTATGGTGTTCTGGGTGGTTGCTAGGGCGTTCTGGGTGGTTGCCATGGTGTTCTGGGTGTTTGCTAGGTCGTTGCTAGGCGGTTGCTATGCTGTTCCTAATGGTTGCTTTGGCATTGCTTGTCAATGTTTGGGAGTTGGAACAGAGTTTCTACGTGAATATATGAGTTCACTGTGAGAGGGTGAAGATGAGTGAGTTTTCTCATTGACTTCCATTATAACGAGGTTTCAGAAGTCCATGAAATGTGGGAAATCCGTAAGTCGAATCGCTTAGAAAATTCATAGCACACTCCTTACAAGGGAGCCGCACGTTTTCATGTGTAATGTGTGGGGATCGGGTGAAAACTGTGGGAAGAGTAGCGAACCGTGCGATTACGGAAGAATATGGAATAATAATAAAGAAGTATGCAGGATTATAATATGTCTGCATTGCTGCAGGCACATAATAATAATAACTAGACAATTCCCGCAGAAATTGTAATAGTGGGCCTGGCCTCTGCAGGTCGGGACACAGGGGTGCCCTGGGATGCTGCTGGGACTACTCAATTGTCTATTTTGTCTCTGTCTATATTTTGTCTGCATTTTAAGATGTAAAAGAACACTAACGTATAAAAAAGAGTGTTTAGTAGCAGTTCAGAGGGCATTGCTAGGCGGTTGCTATGGTGTTCTGGGTGGTTGCTAGGTGGTTGGTGTTCTGGTGGTTGCTAGCTATGTGGTTGCTATGGTGTTCTGGGTGGTTGTTAGGTGGTTGCTATGGTGTTCTTGGTGGTGACTAGGGCGTTGCTAGGCTGTTGCTATGGTGTTCCAGGTGGTTGCTAGGCGGTTGCTATGGTGTTTTGGGTGCTTGCTAGGATGTTGCTAGGCGGTTGGTATCGAGTTCTGGGTGGTTGCTAGGTGGTTGCTATGGTGTTCTGGGTGGTTGCTAGGGCGTTGCTAGGCGGTTGCTATGGTGTTCTGGGTGGTTGCTAGGGCTTTGCTAGGCTGTTGCTATGGTGTTCCAGGTGGTTGCTAGGCGGTTGCTATGGTGTTTTGGGTGGTTGCTAGGGTGTTGCTAGGTGGTTGCTATGGAGTTCTGGTTGGTTGCTAGGCGGTTGCTATGGTGTTCTGGTTGGTTGCTAGGGCATTGCTAGGTGGTTGTTATGGTGTTCTCGGTGGTTGCTAAGGTGTTGCTGGGCAGTTGCTATGTTGTTCCTGGTGGTTGGCAAGGTATTGCAAGACATATTTCATTGTATTCTGGGCTTTTGCTAGAGCGTTGCTTGGCTGTTGCTATGGTGCTCCTCGTGGTTGCTAGGGCATTGCCAGGCGGTAGCTATGGTATTCCTGATGGTTGCTAAGGCGTTGCTTAGCAGTTGCTATGGTGGTGTGGGTGATTGCTTGTGCGTAATTAGGCGGTTGCTCTGGAGTTCTGCCTGGTTGCTATGGAGGGTTGAAAATCCATGTTTTTCGGGAATTGTGGGAAATCCGTAAGTCGGATCGCTTAGAAAAGACATACCACACCTTTCCCATTTGAGCCGCACAATTTAATATATATGTTGTATGGGTTTTCTCAAAGTTGTAAGACTAGTGGTGAACTGAAATTTTTACGGAAGAATAAATAATAAAAATATAGGCACAGAATAATATAAGTGGCCTGGGCTTCGCCTAGGCCCACTACACTCCCTACTGGGGAAAGTAGTGGGCCTGCACTCAGCTCAGGCCCACTAATAAAGTAGTATGCAGGATTGTAATATGTGTCTGCATTGCTGCAGACACATAATAAATAAACAGGTTGAATTACAAATAGTGGCCACTCAGCTAGAAAAGGCAGTTTCTGAAGATACTGCGAGTGGGATTGCTGTCTGCTGAAGCTGCTTATGCTGGACTGCAATTGCAGAATTAAGACAGAAATTGTTTGGATAAAAGTGAATGTGAATGATTGTAATGTTACCATGAATTGCTGAAAATATGAAAGAGTAGAAAGTCTCTTGAAATAAGAGTGAAATGTTGTCAAACTTGGAAAAACATTTAATATGAGTGAAACTGGAAATCTTAGTAATGCCCTAGGGCGTTGCTAGGCAGTTGCTATGGTGTTCTGTGTGGTTGCTAGGGTGTTGCTAGGTGGTTGCTATGGTGTTCCAAGTGGTTTAGGTGGTTGCGGAGGTATATCGGTTGGTTGCAAGGCGGTTGCTATGGTGTTCAGAGTGGTTGCTAACGCGTCACTGGGTGGTTGCTAAGGATTGTTGGGTGGTTGCTAAGGCGTTGCTAGGTGGTTGCTATGATATTCAGGGTTACTGCTAAGATGTTGCTAGGTGGTTGCTAAGGATTTTTGGGTGGTTGCAAAGGTGTTGCTCGGCGGTTGCGATGGTGTTCTGGGTGTTGGCAAAGGCATTGCTAGACGTTGACATGGAGCTCCTGGTGGCTTCTATGGCATTGAAAGGCGGTTGCTATTGTGTTGCTAATGATTGCTAGGGTGTTGCTAGGCGGTTGCTATGGTGTTCTGGGTGGTTGCTAGGGCGTTGCTAGGCAGTTGCTCTGTTGCTCCGGGTGGTTGCTAGGTGGTTGCTATGGTGTTCTGGGTGGTTGCTAGGGCAATCCAAGGTGGTTGCTATGGTGTTCCAGGTGGTTGCTAGGGTGTTTCTATGCAGTTGCAATGGTATACCGGGTAGTTGCTAGTTCATTACTAGGCGGTTGCTTCAATGTTCTAGATGGTTGCTAGGGCATTGCTAGGCAGTTGCTGTGGTGTTCCGGGTAGTTGCTAGGGCATTGCTAGGCAGTTGCTATGGTGTTCCGGGTAGTTGCTAGGGCATTGCTAGGCGCTTGCTATGGTGTTCTGGTTGGTTGCAAGGGCGTTGCAACCGGTTGCTATGGTATTCTAGGTGGTTGCTTGGGCGTTGCTAGGCCGCTGCTATATTGTTCCGGTGGTTGCAAGGCGGTTGCTATGGTGTTCTGGGTGTTTGCTAGGGCATTCCAAGGCAGTTGCTATGGTGTTCTGTGTGGTTGCTAGGGCATTGCTTGGCAGTTGCTATGGTGTTCTGGGTGGTTGCTAGGGAGTTGCTAGGCGGTTGCTTTGGTGTTCTTGGTGCCTGCTTGGGTGTTGCTAGGCAGTTGCTGTGGTATTCTGGATGGTTGCTATTTCGATGCTAGGCGGTTGCTATGGTGTTCCTAATGGTCGCTAGGGCTTTGCGAGGCAGTTGCTATGCTTTTCTGGGTGATTGCTAGGGCATTGCTATTTGGTTGCTGTGGTGTTGTGGGTGCTTGCTATGGCATTGCTTGGTGGTTGCTATGTTGTCCTGGTGGTTGCTGGGGTGTTGCAAGGCGGTTGCTATGGTGTTATGGGTGGTTGCTAGGCGGTTGCTATGGTGTTCCGGGTGGTTGCTTGGGTGTTGCTGGGTGGTTGCTATGGAGTTCCTAATGGTCACTTGAGCATTGTTGTTTTTGTGTTGTGGATGATTGCTAGGGCATTGCCAGGCAGTTGCCATGGTGAGCTGGGTGGTTGATAGGGTGTTGCTAGGTGGTTGCTTTGGGTTTCCGGGTGGTCGCTAGGGCGTTGCTATGCAGTTGCGATGGTGTTCTTAATGGTTGCTTGGGTGTTGCTAGGCAGTTGCTATGGTGTTCCGGGTGGTTGCTATGGCGTTGCTGGGTGGTTGCTATGGAGTTCCTAATGGTCACTTGAGCATTGCTTGTCAACGTTTGAGAGTTGCAACGGAAATTCTACATGAATCTATGAGTTCACATTGAGAGGGTGAAGATGAGTGAGTTTGAAGGATTTTCTCATTGACTTCCATTATAACAAGGTTTCAGAAATCCATGTTTTTCGGGTTTTTTGGGAAATTCATAAGTTGCATCGCTTCAAAAAATCATAGCACACTCCTCACAAGGGAGCAACATGTTTTCATGCATTATGTGTTGGGGCCAGGTGAAAACTGTGGGAGGAGTAGCGAACCGTGTGATAACAAAAGAATATGGAAGCCCTAGCATCCATTAGGAACACCATAGCCACTGCCTAGCAATGCCCCAGCAACCACCCAGAATACCATATCAACCACCTAGCAACGCCCTAGCAACCACCCAGAACACCATAGCAACTGCCTAGCAACACCCAAGCAGGCACCTAGAACACCAGAGCAACCACCTAGCAACGCCCTAGCAACCACCCAGAACACCATAGCAACTGCTTTACAATGCCCTAGCAACCACCCAGAACACCATAGCAACTGCCTAGCAACACCCAAGCAGGCACCAAGAACACCATAGCAACCATCTAGCAAAACCCTGGCATCCACCCAGAACACCATAGCAACCACCTAGCAACACCTAGCAACCACCCAGAACACCATATCAACCACCTTGCAATGCCCTAGCAACCACCCAGAACACCATAGCAACCACCTAGAAATGCCCTAGCAACCATTAGGAACACCATAGCAACCGCCTAGCAATGCCCTAGCAACCACCCAGAATACCACTGAAACTGCCTAGCAACACCCTAGCAACCATTAGGGACACCATAGGAACCACCTAGCAGCGCCCTAGCAACAACCCAGAACACCATAGCAACAGCCTAGCAATGTCCTTGCAACCACACAGAATACCCTAGCAACTGCCTAGCAACGCCTTAGCAACAACCCAGAACACCATAGCAACCGCCTAGCAATGCCTGAGCAACCACCCAGAACACCATAGTAATCGCCTAGGAACGCCCTAGCAATTACCCAGAGCTCCATGGTAACTGCCTAGCAATGCCCTAGCAACCACCCAGAACACCATAGCAACAGCCTAGCAATGTCCTTGCAACCACACAGTATACCATAGCAACTGTCTAGCAACGCCCTAGCAACAACCCAGAACACCATAGCAACCGCCTGGCAATGCCTGAGCAACTACCCGGAACACCAGAGCAACCACCTAGCAATGCCTTAGCAACCACCCAGAACTCCATGGTAACCGCCTAGCAATGCCATAGCAACTACCCGGAACACCACAGCAACTGCCAAGCAACGCCCTAGCAACAACCCGGAACACCATAGCAACCGCCTAACAACACCCTAGCAACCACCTGGAACTCCATAGCAACCACCTAACAATGCCCTAGCAACCACCTGGAACTCCAAAGCAACCACCTAGCAATGCCCTATAGAGCACCCAGAACACCATATTAACGGCTTAACAGATCCCTGGCAAGCACCTCGAACACTGTACGTGTAGAGCAGCAGGCACATTCAAAATTTCTACCGGAATTTTTTAGTTGGACTTTCTTATTCGTTTTTTAGCTGGTTTACAGATGTATCTAGACATTGACAGACGGCACTAGCCGTTCCAAACTTTGGAAATGTTCAATTTTTCCGCCGGCCAGCTTTGGATAGCGATTTGCGGTTCTCATATGTTACTCCTTGTTTTCTTTTTTTTGTGACGTTTTCGCCATTACTCGGGCGGGATCTTACAGGTTTTTAGACTTTTATGGCTGTTGGGCAGGTGGACAGCTCATCCGCACCCAGCCATGGAACCTCTGGGGCATTCGAGTCTGAAGATTCCTCCTTGAGAGGAGGAAGGGGAGGCTTCTGGGCTCGCCTGGCTGGGGCCTTTGCTCCACTGCCCTTGCCTTGCCTGTAGTACCCCTTCTCTTAGCTGGCATGATGAAATGAAGTGTGATAGTACTCCAACATAATAGTATTCCAAGATAATGGTGATCCAAATATAATTTCAAAACAAGCGATGTGGACCGTCCAGGAGCTATGACTGTTGTGACGAGGTGATGGGCGGAGCTTGGCCTTTTATAAGACGCAAACCAGATGCTGATAGTTGTAATTCAGACGTTTTTCAGCTGTTTCGTTTGTTACTCATACTTAAGCAGATGTTAGTCAGGCGTTCGATGTTAAGCTGGGCTGAATGAAGACGTTACTCATACTTAAGCAGACGTTTTTCAGACGTATTTAGATGTTACTCATGCTGTTCTATCAGCCGTCCATGGCCAAAAAATTAGAATTTGCCACCGTATGACAACATCTGATGTAAATATGCAGACGGAGGCAGACGGAATTGTTAAACGGCAGTATGGGACAGGGCCTTAAGATATACTTTATTGAACCCCGTGGGGAAATTCATCAATAAAAATATAGAAAAATTGGCAAGATTTGGCTTTGGTTTTTTAGACCTACCTGTCAACTAAATAAATTTGAAGTAGCCTAATAATTGGTGTCATATAAGCTAAAGTCACTTTTTTTTTAAATATGGCCATCATATTGTGAACATCTATCAATATTTTGCTGCAAACCAAAGACCCTAAATGGTATTTTCAAGATGGCTATCATGGTAACTAATAGAAATGATCGACAAATGAGTCCGAATCATATATGAACTTAGATCAGAATACCACGAACAAACTTTGAATTCCTCAATGGTAGGCATATGCATGTCAGGCAGTTTTGGACAAAATTTTTAAATGTAGCCCATGGGAAAATTGGCTGTTTCATTTTCTTGGTTTTATCTGCCTCGTGGGCTGTTGGTGGGTGGCAGCGGTCAGGCTTTGGGACCTAGCGGTGTGGTCAGCCTTAATGAGATTGTGCTTGGAGAATATAACGTCAGGTCCGTACCTTGCCTAGCTTTTGACTCCTCAGCTCTTTGTTGGAACGTATCGGTTCACCACTTGTGCCGCGTTTGCCTCGCTGTACCTTTGGTTTTAGATTTTTCGTGGGATTTTATCACAAGAAGGTAGGCTACGTGCTTGCCTTGGTAGCTGTGTGATTTAGCCGCTGGCTGGGCACCAGCGTTTGATGTTTGTCAGTAATTTTTTTATTTTTTTTTTTTATTATTAACCTTTATTTATACAGGTGAAAATCTCATTGAGACCCAGGGTCTCATTTACAAGAGAGACCTGTTCAGGGTAGGCAGCAGCAAAACACTAAGTTACACACTAACTGAACATACAAGGACAAAACACAAAACAATAAAATAATTGATGCAAAACTGCAAAAGTGTGACAAGAAGAATAAAACTAGTGAGTACATGTGCAGACCCCCACAGACTCTCGCACCAGCCTTCCTACAAGTAGTTTGAAGTCCCCTTGTGGAATAAAGCTTGACAGCTTCAGCTTCTGCTGAAGCATGTTCCAGGTTGCAGGGGCAGAGTAGGAGAACGCCTTTTTGCCAAGTTCGGTATGGGCTAAGGGGATGGCAAAAGTGATGTAGTCCAGGGACCGGAGGCTACGATCAGACTGTTTTTGTGTCATATACATGGACAGATAGGAGGGGAGCAGACCGATGATGGATTTATAAATAAAAAGATACCAGTAAGTGATTCTGCGCATGGAAAGTGATGACCAGTTTGTGAGAGAGTACAAAGTACAGTGATGTGTGGGGGGTTTACAACCGGTAATGAATCTCAAAGCTCCGTGATATGCAGCATCCAACAGATGCAAGGAGTGAGCAGAGGCATTCATATACACAACATCACCGTAATCCAGGAGCGGCAAGAAAGTAGCCGCAACAATACGTTTTCTGGCTTTAAATGAAAAACAAGCTCTATTTCTGAAGAAAAAACCCCAGCTTCAATTTCAATTTCCTCAGCAATTTGTCAACATGGCATTTAAAAAGAAAGGTTATCGTCCACTGTGATGCCTAGGTATTTATAAGTGGCCACAGACTCAATAGGGGTTCCCTGAGCAGACATAATACAGGGCAGAACAGCAGGCACCTTCTTTTTATTTGAAAACAACATAAAGTTAGTTTTACCTGCAACTAGCCTGAGATGAGACAGTTGCGCCTGAATGGTGTCAAATGCAGACTGCAGATCTTTAAACACCTGGGCAACAGAAGATGCACAACAATAGACGACGGTGTCATCAGCATGAAGATGCACGGAAGCATTAATATTTTGGCCCACCTCGTTCATATAAATAGTAAAAGAGTGGGTCCTAAAACAGAACCCTGCGGCAGACCATTTGTAGTGTTTAGGAACCCGGAGCAAAGACCATTGGACTGCACACACTGCTTACGGTTGGAGAGGTAGTTAGAAAACCAGCCAACAGCATGGTCTGACATTCCAATGGTAGACAGTCGCTGACATAAAATGCTGTGGTCAACTGTGTCGAATGCCTTTGAGAGATCGATAAACAGGGCAGCGCAGTATTTCTTAGCATCCATGGCTTCCACAATATCATTTATCACCTTAGTGGCAGCAGTTGCTGTGCTATGCTGCTTCCTAAAGCCAGATTGAAATGGAGATAAAATATCGTTCAGACTCAGGTAATCCTTGACCTGGTCATTCACCAGCCTTTCAGGAACTTTCGCTAAAATAAAGAGCTTAGAAATAGGTCTGTAATTATTCAATAATGTGGGGTCACCTCCTTTCAAGAGAGGGAGGACATGGGCGGTTTTCCACACATCAGGAAGAACGTTGCTCTGGATAGAAAGATTAAAAATGTGGGATACAGGCTGAGCTATAATATGTGCAGCCAGACGTAAGAAGTAAGGGGGAAGATTATCAGGGCCTGCTGATTTTCGAGGGTCTAGGTCCTTTAAGGCCATATGAACCTCTTCAATTTGTTGCGTTTAAATGTGTTATAGTATTGCTGGCGGCCTGTTTAGCTGAGCGGATGCAAAAAAGCAAGTTTATATGGAACACTTCTGATGGCAGGTTCGTGTGCGAATGCTATTGGTAACGTACTTTTTATCTGTGGGTCATTTTGTTATAATGATGGCCATTTTTTTATTCGGAAGTTGCCGTAGTATCGCTGGTGGTGAGAGCCTAGTTGAACAAGTACAACACCAAGACGAGTCGGGGGTAGAGCGAGGCAAACATAAGGTAACATTGTATCCATTTTCTCTAAACTTAAAATGGCATTGCACCCGTGATTCATGCGGGCGTATGTAATGCTTGTGTACACCCTATTAGCCATGAAGGCAGTTTTATTGATGGCACAATTTATGTCGCTATTTTTAGATTTCCTAGATGGTGGCTTGCTGCGGCAGTGAGTGTACACGGATGTGCTTCGACGTAGAGGGGGGCACCACTGTTTTTCCTAAGTTTGTTTTCGTTCTTTTCTTTTGATTTTCTTGAATGTGATTAACGTAGTGTGGCAATTTGTAATGGTGGGCGGAGTGCCATTGTAACAGCGTGTCATGTTTGTTCTTCCTTGCATATTGGTTAACATTTTATCTGGGCCTGTGCAATATATTCTTACGGGGAAGTGCAATAAGATGCCCATAGCTTAAGTAATTGTTAATTTTATGTCTACTCGGGCCTGTGCAATATTTATTCTTTTGTTGCATTATGGGGAAGTGCAATGCTATAGTTATAGTCTACTTAATTGTTTCTTTAATATATCCTTGGGTTTGTGCAATACCTAAGCTGCTCTGTGGTTGTAAAAGCAATTGTTTTACTACCACAATAGTAACGCAAATATTTGTTTGGTACTGTGCAACACTGGTCGAGGGTGCTCATTGGTGAGTGGTAGGCCTGCTAAGAGTGGCTGTGACCCTCTTCATTTATCACTGTGTGTGACAATCTAAGTGTGTGTGCAACACCTTATTGAAGGTATCTTCTCCTGTGTGGCCTCTGCGTGGATTTTGTTGATTTGGGTTTTTATTTGATTTATTTTTGCTTTTTGATGGTTTATTGATTTCGTCTTTGCTTTATTGGTTTGTGTTTTTTTGCGTGGAGTGCCCACTTAAATGGGTGTTACAGTCTCACTCTTTGGATTTATAACTAGCTATTGAATGCAACTGAATTAATGGTCACTGAAGGAGCAACAACTCCGAACAGCGACTGCACGCAATACAGGCAATACAGGAAAACAACAGAGTCAAGAGAAAAGTTGAGTGATAAACTTTCTCACAAACTCTGTAATAGAGCCCTTTTTTCTGAACTAAGAAAATGGGTAAACCGGGAAGAAGAGACAAACCAAGCCCTCCGGATCCTTCATCAATTATGGAGACCCTCGAAGAAATGAGAAATGAAATGAGGGAGAGGTGGGACAGTATGAAGGAGCAGCTGGACCAGCTTTTGAAGGAAAACTGTGATCTCAAAAAGGAGATTGCCAAGAAAGACACACAGATTAAATCTTTATCAAACAAACTGGAGGAGCTGGAGCAACAAGAGAAATGTAATCATGTAATCCTGACAGGGCTCAAAATCAAACCCAGGAGTTATGCCAGGGCAACAGTGAATGACGACGATCAAGACGAGGAGGACAATAAATCTGTGGAAATGCAGGTAGTGGAATTCCTTCGGTCCAAAAGTATTTCTCTGCAATACTGACCCCAGCAATGTGGATTCATGTTATCTGCTACCGAAAAGGAATGTAAGCGGAGACCGGAGTACAGCACGGGCCATGTTGTTACGACTTACAAGCAACAAGCACAAAATCTCTCTGTTGAAGCAAGGGAAAAATCTCAAAGGATCCAATGTTTTCATAAATGAAAACCTCACCAGGCACAATGCAACCATCGCATGGAAAGCTCGTCAACTAAAGAAAGCGGGTAAGATACACAGCACTTGGTCGGCTAACTGCAGAATTTTCATCAAACCAAATGGGTCTTCACCGGAAACTACCAGACCGGTGCTGATCAAGATGATGCGGGATCTGGAGAATTTTGACCACTGAGGCAGGTTAAAATCCTTGACAAATCTCTATGAGCAGTTATCTGATGAACCAAACTGTAGATCAGGAAACTGGCTTTTTAACAACAAGTCACCATCATTCAGGAATAAACCCTAATGAAGAAATTGATGCGGATAACCATTTTTTTCTGATTTAAACAAACGCATGCGGATACTTTACTGTAGACAAATTTAACAAGAGCATTAAAATGGAAGGGAGTTTGTCCATTATCCACTTTAATAGTAGGAGTCTATATGCAAACTTTGACCAAATAAAAGAATACCTTCTGTCATTTGCTAATCCGTTCAACATCATCGCATTATCGGAAACTTGGATTAAAGAAGAAAAGGACAAGGACTTCTAAATGGAGGGTTAAAACTTCGTGTGTAAGAGCAGACTGAATAAAGCTGGTGGGGGTGTTGGACTATTTATTGATGAGGCCATAAACTTCCAGGTACTAGAATGCAAATCAAATGTTGTGGAAAATGTAATGGAATGCCTTACAATTGAGATTCCTAGGTTGAAAGGTAAAAATACGGTTATTTGTTGTGTGTCCAGAGCACCGGATTCGCAAATTGATGTTTTTAGTAAATGTATGGGTGAATTACTCGCCAATATGAACCAGAAAAATGTTTTTATGTGTGGGGACTTTAATATTGACTTGATAAATCCAAATAATAGCTCTATAATAGAGGATTATATTAACACCATGTATGCCATGGGTATGCAACCATTAATCACAAAACCAAGCAGGATTACTAGACACAGTGCCACCTTGATAGATAATGTGCATACTAATATATTAGATTCTGAAATATTAAGTGGCATCATGGTAAATTACATTACTGATCATCTACCAGTTTTTGCTGTTTGTAACTGCAAATTAGATATAAGGGACCAGGCTAGATCGAAAACCCTGGAACACACAGAAATCAGAATTAAAAGTTTAAAAAAGGCTAAAAGAAACTAGAATTAGATATGTTGAACCAAAAAATGGGATTATGTATCAGCAGAAAACGATCCAAATAGAGCCTATGAGGCTTTTCTATGGACAGTAAACTCCGTGTATGATAAACACTGTCTAGTCAAAACAACGAACAAACTGAAGCAAAACAAAGAGAGAAGACCTTGGGTTTCAAAAGCACTAGCAAATGCCTGTAAGAAAAAAAAAAATACACTGTATAAGCAGTTTCTGAGAGAAAGAACTGAGAAAGCAGAAATTAGGTACAAAAATTACAGAAACAAAATGACACATTTACTAAGGAAACATAAAAAAAGAGTATTAGGAAAAAGCTTTTATTAGAAAATAAACATTATACCAGAAATCTCTGGAATATAATAAAGAACGTCTCTGGGAGGACTCCAAGAGGGGAGTACCCTGCCTTCTTTAATATAAATGGCAAAAAGGTAGAGAACATGGAATTGGTCGTGGAGAATTTTAACAGTTATTTTGTGAATGTTGGGCCAGAACTAGCAAAGGGTATTAAATCCTCACACCTAAGATGGGACTACCTTGATAAGGATGAGGAAATCCAAGACACAATGACATTAACTCCTGTTACCGAATCTGAAATCAGATCAATTCTGAAAATTGTACAGCTAAGACATCTGTTGATGTAAACCAATTGGATATGAAATTACTGAAAACACTAGCTAACATAATTGTAACTCCACCACGCATATATGCAATCATCCTTTCTCCCCACGGAGTGTTTCCAGATAAAATGAAGATAGCGAAAGTTATCCTCTCTGCAAAAGTGGGGATAAATATGATTTCTCAAACTATCGTCCTGTCTCGATTTTACCTCAATGGTCAAAGGTCCTAGAAAAGCTCTTCAATGACAGATTGGACAAGTACATTGATAAACACAAACTACTATGTGACAGTCAGTATGGGTTCAGGAAAAAGCATTCGACAGCACTAGCCCTAAAGGAATTTATTGAAATGATTAAAGATTCACTAGATTCAAACTTATATTCTATAGGCATATTTATTGATCTGAAGAAAGCATTCGACACTATAAATCACGATATATTGATTGAAAAACTTTACAAATATGGAATAAGAGGACCGCATTAAAATGGATCAAAATTACTTAACAAGTTGGACGCAATTTGTGCAGATGGGCAATAGCAAATCAAATTGCTTGGACATTACCTGTGGAATTCCTCAGGGCTCGGTCATAGGTCCCAAGTTGTTCATAATTACATAAATGACATTGTTAAGGTGTCCGATATCCTAAAACTAATTTTATTCAAGAGGCGACACAACTATTTTTTGCTCAGGTGTTTCCATCTCAAACAATTGGTAAAATTGGCTAATAACTAAATGTCTAAACTTCACACGTGGTTTAATGTAAACAAATTATCACTAAATCTTACAAAGACCAAATTTATGATATTTGGGAAAAAAGGCCTAAAGGACAAAAGACTTAAAGGTGAATGGTACCAGCATTGAAAAGGGTAAACGAATATAAAAGTCATGGGAGTTATGTTAGATAATCTCTTAAGCTGGAAACCACATGTAAATTTGGTTCAAAGAAAGTTAGCTAAAAGCGTGTCTATTCTTTGGAAAATGAAGAAATTATTAAAACACAAGTCTCTTAAAATAATCTATTCAGCACTCATAGCACCCCCACTTACATTACTGCGCTGAAGTATGGGGACACACTTATAATAATACAATAGAATCATTGTTTAAACTCCAAAAAAAGGCCCATAGAATTATTCATTACGTTCTTATGGAACTCATACAAACGATTTGTTTATTAAGGCAAAGTTTCTTAAATTACAGGATATAATAAAATTCAACTCCTTGCAAATTGTATATTTAGGATACCACAAAGAATTGCCTAGAAATATACAAAGCCTATTTCTTCAACGTGAATGTATCCATGACCTAAGAGGCAGAATGTTGTTGCAAACGAGAAGGGTCAAATCGACTCGGAGTGAGCACTCCTTATCTGTGGCTGGAGTCAGTGCATGGAACATACTTGAAGACAATATTAGAATGGCAGACAATCTGAAGGTCTTTAAGTATCTTTTTGAAATGTGCATGTTTGAATAACTATAAACTTATCCAACAAAAATGGCATTGGATAAATTAAACGGAACCATAACGGGCATAAACAATAGGGGTTGTTTAGACTAAATATGTGGACTGCTATTAAAGATCTGGTATTATTGCACCTTCCAACTACTCCAAATCACTAGGAACAAACCAAATGATGAAGAAAGGAGTCCAGGTTTTTCTGGACCAAGTCTAAATGGATTAAATCAAGAGTGACATTCAAATCTAAACTTATATAGACACTCAACTATTTTGTGATTAAAATTCTTCATGATGTTCATAAATCTTTATGATCTTATGTTGTGACGCTTAAATCGTAGTGTAAATGGACACTCAGCTCTGTTGTGATTTATAAATCTTTATGATATCTTAACCATAATCAAACTGTTTTTCTGGGAGTTGGGGGCGGGACTTTGACAAGCGATCTCGCTTCTCCCGTGACCCTTTCGGTCATGATACATGTTGTGTTGAAATTGTCATGAAAAGACTATACAATCATGCCGAAATAAAAACAAACAAACAAATAAATAAATAAATGCCTCTTAACTGGTATGCTAATTTGCACAGTACAGTTTTTTTCTACAGCGAATAGTATGATTCATTGGTCTCCCTAACTGCAGTATTTATTGGAATTACTTATTCTGTTTTTTATGCTGTGTAGTTTACTGACCTATTTATTGTCAACTTGGTTGTAGTAATTTGCCCGTATTTATTTACATTTATTGCCCATTTGCACATTCGTATTGCTGCCCTCTGCACAGTCAATTGTCATTGGCACATTTGCCTGAAAGCCCACGCCTTCTTTTAAAAGAATATGATTTTGTGAAATAAAGTGAGCTAAGTATATGACAGCTGTATCCTGGTTTCTTCTCATTGGACTTGCTCGGGGTTTGAGGGGTGTTATCTAGCCTAAGTGGGGTTCTCCTACGCATTAATAAGGAGCGGCGTAGTCGTCTTACCAGTTAACTGTTAGCCTTACTGCTGGTCACATAAAGATATCTATGAAATGTAGGAGCGACCTTATGATAAAGGTGAAATCAAGGCCAAAATGGAGTGTACACTAAAACCAGGAACACATGTGCTGAGTCTTGGTACATCGGAAGTACATATCACATTTCAGCTAAATTGCATAGAAATGCTTGTCAAATGAGTCAAAACAGCATTTTAAAGATGGCAGCCCTGAACCTTAACCCTTTCGCAGGCAAATTTTGGCCCAGATGCATACCCCCACGGACGGATTAATTTTGGGTTTTTACCAAAATATGATTGTTATTCAAAATAACAATAAAATAACACCAAATCTCATAATAAGTTTCCCATAACTGATGTTTTATGTTTTAATCCTCTCCAGAATCGCTAAAATCGTTTGGATCCAAGTCACTCCCGCCTCTGGATATTCAAACTCATCGTCAGAGTCATTCAATAAAGCAAAAACTTCATCCACGTTGTATTTACGTTTAGAAACACGGCTAGAATGCCGGCTGTTTGTACTCGTCGATGCCATGTTCACATGTCCCACAATTTGACCCGAAGTAGTCTCGTATTTAGCGTTTTTAGGAAATCCCATGCCTCGTTCACGGCTAAAAATACAGTGCTGGGTGACCTGAGAGACAGCCAATGGTAATGAGTGTAACTAACAAGGGAATTTAATCGCCAATGAGAGAAGACTTTATAAAACACGTTGGTTAAACGACAAAATGTCGCTGTGCCTGCGAAAGGGTTAAAAAGAAACCGTGGTGTCTCATTGGTAGGAAAAAAGCATTCCAAGTTTCAGCTTCATCGCTGAGTGGTTTTGGAGGCGAAGATGTTTACACACCGATGACGACGGATGATGAGGGACAAGCAGGATGTGACATTGGCCCACCGAATCTTCGGTCCAGGTGAGCTAATAACTGTCCTCGCACATGCTGGTCAGAACACTAATTTAAAACGCGAGTCGTCCTGACTGAACTATGGTTAAGATGGCACTGTAAGGCGAAAGGCTCAAACTTCAACATGCTCTGATCTCTGGGGCTGCCGGGACTGAATTTCAGCTGCAGTCATTAAATGACATTTCACCCGTCGAGCTGGTGGGCTTATACTGCGACATACGGTGAAATAGTCCATTATGGTCATCCATATGTGGCCCACATCTCTGGTCATATGGCTTTATGTGATGAAAGTGATATATCATACCATTAAATCGCCAGTTCAGGCAGAAGGTTAGGGTATAGAGCGAAAGTGACCCTACATTTAGTTATCACGTGTCTTATACAGAATGACTGACATCAGACATCCCATTACAGTCAGCCATATGCTGCTAATATTTCTAACCATGTGGTTTCATGTGATGACCATTAAATACTCCCTGTACCGTCACTTCAACACACTCATCTAGAGTATAAATGCATGTGTTGTGTAGATCAGACTGAACTATGGATGAAGTAGCAGTGTAGTCAGCTAGTCTGTGTACAGAGGAGTGCAGAGTTATGCCAGTTTATGTTCTTGGAGTGTTTGACGTTTGTGTTGATGCTGAGCTCAGCAGGTAATGTTATAAGTGTACAGTTATGAGTGTGTTTGTACAGAAATCCTGGAGCTCACAGGTCTGGGAGTAAATGTTTGTGCTCTGTAAGGCGATTTTTTGACCTTAAAGGTGACCTATTATGCTATTTTTCCAAGTTTATATTTTGGTCTTTGACTCTGCTAGAGTACTCCTGATCGCGCAAAGTAAAAAAAGGCCACTTATTTCGCTCATACTGCCATCCTCAAAAAACCCCATTTATAGTCTATTATAGTCTCTGCCTGAAACGCCTCACTCGGGTGGCTCTTCCGCTATGGCCCCCACTCCCCGTGTGCCCACTTTCTTCTGACTGGCCAGCTCTGTGGAGGGCGGAGTTGGGCGAGACGAGGCTGCAGAACGCAGTTTTCCGGGTCCGCCTCCTAAGAGTGAAATGTGAGACACGTCTGCCATCTGATAAGGAAGCGGCAGGCAAATTCCGCAATCTAACGTTACACTTGAAAACAGATCTAATGAAATTAACTCGTTCTAATAAACGCAGCGGCGAAAGTGGAGGACGCAGTGCGAAAATCTGGCAGCTCAAGCTCAAATTTGCATCGGCTATAGTTTGCTACGGCAACAGCGGTGAGTACAGCGATTTTTTTACTTAGCTAGGATGCAGGGAAAACTAGAATCCACTGCATACAGACACATTTGTAGAACGGGTCGACATACTACTTGTAGACCGGAGACCGTAGAAATCCAGTGGGTCTGAGTTTAGAGGGAAACATGGACAGTGAGGAGCAGCTAAAAGTGGACCAACAGCTTATGGACTGCTTCGGTCTGTATTAGGACCTGCTGGTTCGTGTGCATAGCTGTGGTGTGTTGTTAGCGTGGAGAAACGAACAGCTTCTGTGCTGGTATATGACGGAGGGGAGAAACCTCCAGGCTAAACGGCCTTATCGGAAATTGCCCGTGGTCATGGTTTACTCATTGCGTCGGAATGACAAGCGTTTCCTCGCGGAAAATGGGCGCGTTATGGATAGTGCGCGAGAGCTAGATAGAGCTCCGGTTATGTTATGAGCATAATTCAGGTTTTACAGACCGTAAGTTCTGTTTGCGTGAACCGTTGCTCATGTGGAGCTAGCGAATCGATCACTTTTACAGGAAATAATTTCATATTCAATCGCCGATTTAATATTCAATCGACAGCAATGCAGAGAAATCGTTTGTGATACCAGACACGTTATAGCCTGTGCGTTTCCCTATTGCCTTCACCGGTAGCATCAGAGTGCTTACCCAGATATTGGAGCAGTATCAGGCTGACCCCGGACATGGATAAGTAAAGCGATCTTTTCACAAGCACCCAAAAATGCACCCCAAGCTCTGCAAAACCTGCGTCTGGTCTAACTGCACCTCTCCGGTTAGCTTCAACTGTAGTGGCTACAATCAGGCAACGTTATGATGAAACTGCCACATTGATGCTTACCGAAGTAACGCAAGCATGCCGATCAGAATTGCTGTATATAAGTTAACCAGGAGCATTTTTAATTAGCAGAGCACGGGAACTAACATGCAGTAGCTAATAAGCGGTCATGACTTTGAATGTAATCTGTCGCGTGAAAAATTAGTTTCGCGTCCGGTGTGAAAGCTGCTTAACACGCCCACAATGTGTGTATTCGTCTCTTTGCATTGACTTTGAATGTAACCTGTCGCGCGAAAAATTAATTTTGCATCCGGTGTGAAAGCTGCTTAATGCGCCCACAACGCATGTATTCGCGTCTTTGCATTGACTTTGAATGTAGGCTAATCTGTCCCGCGATCAAGTAGTTTTGCGTCCGACATGAAAGCAGCTTTATGGATAGTACGTGATAGCTAGAGAGAGCTCAGTTATGTTATGAACATAATACAGGTTTTACAGACCGTAAGTTCCGTTAGCGTGGACAAGTTGCTTATGTGGAGCCAGTGAATCGATCTCTTCTCCATGAAATAATTTCCTATTTAATCTCCGCCTTTTTTGGCTTTTTATTACCCACAACAACTTCTAAAGGGGGATGAAATTATGTCACGGTAGTGCAGAGAAATCATTTGTTATACCAGACACGGTAGAGCTTCTGCATTTCGCATTGCTTTCTCGGTAGCACCAGAGAGCTAACCCAGATATTAGTGAAGTATCCGGCTGATCCCGGTAATGGATAAGTGAAACGATCACAAGCAGCCGTAAACAAACCCAAACATGTACCCCAAGCTCTGCAAAACCTACGTCTGGTCTAACTGTGCTTCTCAGCCCAACTTTGCGGACACATACAGCACCTCTCCAGTTAGCTTCAACTGTGGTGGCTACAATTGGGCAAGGTTATGATGAAACTGCCATATTGATGCTTACCAAAGTGAAACAAGCATACCGATCAGTATGATTGCATATAAGTTAAGTGGGAGAATTTTTAATTAGCACGGCACACAAACTAACATGCAATAGCTGTTAACCAAGCAGTCATAACATCCACAGAGACAAACCCTTGCAATACAGGTTTTACAGACAGCAGGTTCCGTTACCGTGGACAGTTGTACCAAGCATCCAAATGACAAACAAGTATAAAAAGTTAGCTTCAAATGAGGCTTATGTTCACACACCTTCTGGAATTTCCCTGATATCACTCTTGCATATTTAGGACACAAACATTAGCCACAGTAACAGCAAGTTAGCGCAGTGCTACAGCCACAATCAACTGGCTATCACATCAAGTTGGCTTATGCCGTAAAAGCAACTTACAGCTTCTGTGTCTGTGAGTCACGGACAGTCACAACCGATCCAGGATTTATCTTCAGATATTTTACAAAGCCTGCGTTTGAGGCCAGTTGTTAGTGCTAACTATCGTTATCGGTCCTGCTAGCCAGTAGCCACCCATAACACGTTAACTTCACTTACATTATTTGCTGTTATATTGTTACTTACAGCTTGTGGCTCTGAGCGCTTGATCGATGCAGCTGCTTCAGGTTTGAGAAGCAGCTGAAACGCTTATCCAGTGTCGAATTATCCTTTATTGACAAAACTGTCTTTGGTGAAATGCTGAGCACAAACAGCTAACGTTACCTTTTGCCGTGGCTGTTTGCTGCCAGCAAACAAAAAAAAGCTACCCACTGATACCTGGTGTCATCGTCTTTTGGAAGAGAAATACATTTTTTTTCGCGTCCAAAAGTAAACGGACAAGCAGCTTTGGGAGAGATACTGACAAAACTGCACCTCAAATGATCTGCGGTTCTTCTTTTGTATTTCCAAAAGTGTAGACGCTACTAAGGCATAGTATGATCTGCCGTTGTTAGTGCCTGCTAGAATAGTTTCCGGTGTGGGCAGGTCCAGCGCCGTGGTTGGCTGTGGCTAGGTCTGTATTAATTGAACGGCACAACCTGACATCAGGTTTTGCCCAGATCTCGTGAAGATCTCGGGAGGAGCTGTTCAGAGAGGAAATCACGTTCACGAAATCACGTTTTTGGATTACGGCAAAACCCCTGTATCTTATGTTTAGAAACTTTTCAGAGGTTGAGTATGGACAACCAACATCATAGCATTACTAATATGTATTAAAAGAAGGATCAGCATAATAGGTCCCCTTTAATCTCAAGAAGCATACTCACCATTTCACTGAGCCAAAACCAACACTACAAGGAGCAGAAAGAACAATAAATTATTTTGAAAATATTTTTTATATTTATATCACCTTTTAAAATTACTTTTTTCCGGCCACAAGAAAATATCTTGTGTGTATGTGTGATATATAGCTGTTGTTAGCGTTCACAAATGGCCAAAAATCAAACAATTGGGGTAGTGTTTGTATGACAGGAGTGTGTATTTCTGTGGGCATAATTCACCTGACAGTGAGCAATGTGTCAGTGTGTTTCATGCAAGTTGTGTTTTTGAATGCAGCAGGATAGTGTTTCAGACAGTCTGTGTGTGTGTGTGTGTGTGTGTTTGCGCAGTATGTTTGTCCTCTGAATGTGTTCCCAGTGGAAAAGTCATTATTCTGAATTGAAGCACCTTAAGAATCATATTAGCTGTGGGGGAAATGAGATACATCTTGTTTACTTGCAGAGTTGGGCAGGTAATACTGCAGTACCAGCTGTAAAGCTAGAATCCACCCCATAGAGACACATTTGTAGAACGGGTCGACATACCCAAGTGTAGACCGGAGACCGTAGAAATCCGGTGGGTTTGAGTTTAGAGGGAAACATAGAAAGTGAGGAGCAGCAAAAAGTGGACCAACAACTTATGAACTGCTAGGGTGTGTATTATAAGGACCTGCTGGTTCATGTGCATAACTGTGGTGTGTTGTTAGCGTGGAGAAACGAACAGCTTCTGCGCTGGTATATGACGGAGGGGCGAAAGCTCCAGGCTAAACGGTCTTTTTAAAAAATTGCCCGTGGTAATGGTTTTACTTATTGCGTCAGAATGACCAGCGTTTGCTTGCAAAAAATGGGCGATTATGGATAATGCGAGAGCTAGAGGGAGCTCTGGTTATGTTATGAACATAATACAGGTTTTACAGACCGTAAGTTCGCTGGTGTGAACAGTTGCCTATGTGGAGCTAGCAAAGCGATAACTTTTTACAGGAAAGAATTTAATATTCAATCTTTCTTCGCCTTTTTCGACTTTTTTATTAGCCAGGGCAATTTCTAAAGGGGATGAAATGCATACGGCGATGAAGAGAAATCGTTTGTTATACCGGACACGTTATAGCCTGTGTGTGGGCGACTGCTTTCACCATGGTAGCATCAGAGAGCTAGCCCAGGTATTGGGGAAGTATCCAGCTGACAAATTTAAAAAATAAACCGCGAGCTGCAGTGAACAAATCCAAACACTTACCCCAAGCTCTGGTCTAACTGCAGCCTTTCCAGCCCAACTCTGCAGACACATACAGTACCTCTCCGGTTAGCTTCAACTGTAGTGGCTACAATCAGGCAACGTTATGATGAAACTACCACGTTGATGCTTACCGAAGTAACAAAAGTCTAACCCCTTGATTTTAACTGATGCTACTCTTGCAGGAATCACAGGCAGACAGGACGAATGGGTTCACAGCGCTTGTTGTTTATTAGACTGGCAATAAACGGCACATAAAAGACAAGTTGTCAGTGCGGTAGCTCTTAACTTTCTGGCTCCTGTGTATCAAAATACAGTGTAATCACTATCTGTTGTTCATTTCGTGACAGCTGTCAAACTGATCTCAAAAGACGTCACCAGCCAAACATTCTATGGCCAACTGTCATTTCAAGTAGCTAGCAAGTTGTAACAGAGATGATATATAAAACGAGACAGCAGTTAAAACAGTTCTATTACCGCTCTGCTTACTCTCTATATACCCATAAAGAGATTTACATAGTTTGACAATGATTACAAGTTAAACAGACGGATATTATACAGGTAAGTTAGAGGAGCTCATATTTCAACCTACCGCAACATCACCAGCATAACGCAACCTAAGTGACGCGTTACTGCGTGACCATGACAACCTGTCACTGACAGCTTGAGCCAGGCATTACACATTCCATTAAACCTGAATATTCTCATATATTTTGGCGAACTCCATATACATCCAATACATGTTTAAACCACTCTGGTTACAAAAGCATACCTTTCATAATTACTGCATATAAGTGAATCACAAGCATTTTTAAATAAATATAAATGAATTTTATTTATATAGCACCTTTCAAGCAATACAGCACAAAGTGCTTCACAAACAGGTAAAATACATGTACATAAAAGCAATAAAACAAAATGGGGGAAGTAGGGAATTAAACATCAAAATAGGAAAAATTAAGATAATAAAAGGAGACACGCATGAAAACACACCTATAATAAAAGAATTTAAACCGTAAAATCAGCAAAGCAAGCCTAAAAAAATGAGTCTTTAAAAGAGATTTAAAAGATAATAGAGACTCAGCATTTCTTATGTTGTTTGGGAGGATGTTCCAGAGTATTGGAGCCTTAACCGAAAAGGCTCGTTCACCCTTTGATTTTAATTTGGACTCTGGAACAGCCAAAAATGCTTACTTGGAAGATCTCAGCAATCGTTTAGGTCTGTATGGATTTAAGAGCTCACTTATATATTCAGGTGCCATGCCATGGAGTGCTTTGAAGGTAATTAACAAAATTTTAAAATCAATTCGGAACTGGACTGGCAGCCAGTGCAAAGAAGCCAAGATTGGAGTAATGTGGGCTCTTTTATTCGTTTTAGTGAGCAATCTTGCTGCTGAATTTTGAACCACTTGCAGTTTGTTCAAAAATGTCCTATTCAGACAAGTAAATAATGAGTTGCAATAGTCTAATCTTGACGAGATAAAAGCATGAATAATTTTTTCTGTATCTTCAAATGACTGAACAGACCTAATTTTAGCTAAGTTACGGAGTTGCAAATAGTATGACTGTACAAGTTTCTTTACGTGGAGCTCAAATTTGAGTTCAGTATCAAATATCACACCAAGATTTCGGAAAGAGGGCCTAATATTAGAAGCAAGAGGTCCAAGTGATGATTGGATTTTATCCGACACCAACTTTGGACCAAGTATAATGACTTCAGTTTTATTTGAGTTTAACTGCAAAAAATTATTAGGCAACCAATTTTGAACATCAGCTAAACAGTCAGGCAACATCAACACATTGCTGAAATCAGTGGATTTTACTGAAATATACAACTGTGTGTCATCAGCATAACAGTGAAAAGCTATTTTATGCTGACGAATAATAAAACCCAGAGGTAACATATAAATACAAAACAATATAGGCCCAAGTATGGAGCCTTGAGGTAAACCTGAAGTAAGCAGTACAGACGAGGATACATGTTCACCGATGGAAACCAAAAATTTTCTGTTCGACAGATAGGAAGAGAACCATTTCAGAACAGTCCCAGAGAGCCCAACCCAATTTTTCAGCCTATCAATCATGATGACATGATCAACTGTGTCAAAGGCAGCACTAATATCCAAAAGCACCAATAATGAGCAATCGCCAGAGTCAGCATTCATCAAAAGATCATTAGTGACCCTGAGAAGAGCCGTTTCCGTACTATGCTGACGTGTAAAGCCTGATTGAAATTTCTCAAAAATATTGTTGGTTTCCACCACTTCTAAAAGTTGCTTTGCGACCACTTTTTCCAAGACTTTCGAAATAAAAGGCAATTTTGATATTGGTCTAAAATAACTAAGAATGGCTGGATCAAGATTTGGTTTTTTTGAGAAGTGGTTGAATGCAGGCAATCTTAAAATAGTCTGGAACACAGCCAGTAGAGAGAGAACTGTTTACCACGGAAAGCAGGGCAGGGCCTGTGCCATTTAAGTAGCACAGGTTTTACAGACCGTTACCAGGGGGAGGGGGACAGTTGTACCAAGCATCCAAAATTAAAAACAAGTATAAAAAGTTGGCTTCAAATGAGGTTTGACACCTTCTGTTGAATGTCCCCTGCTATTACTCTTGCATATTTAGGACACAAACATTAGCAACAGTAACTTGGCTACGTTAGCCGCAGTGCTACAGCCACATTCAACAGGCCATCAGGTTAGGTAGGCTTATGCAGTAAAAGCAACTGCTTCCGCATCTGCGACCGATACAAGCTTTATCTTCATATTTTACAAGGCCTGCGTTTGAGGCCATTTATTTGTGCTAACTATCGTCAGTGGTCCTGCCAGCCACCCGTAACACGTTAGCTTCACTTAGACTATTTGCTGTTATATCGTTACTTACAGCTTGTGGCTCCGAGTGCTTGATCGATGCAACTGCTCCAGGTTTGAGTCGCAGCTGAAACACTTATCCAGAGTCGAATTATCCCTTATTGACAAAGCTGTCTTTGGTGAAATGCTGAGCACAAACAGGTAACGTTCCCTTTGGCCGTGGCTGTTTGCCGCCAGAAAAACAAAAAAGCTTCCCACTGATTTCTGGTGGCATCGTCTTTTGGAAGAGAAAAAGGTGCTTTTCTTCGCGTCCAAAAGTAAACGGAGGAGCGCTTTGGGAGAGATACTGACAAAACTGCGCCTCAAATGATCTACGGTTCTTCTTTTGTATTTCTGGAAGTGTAGACGCTACTAAGACATAGTATGATCTGCGGTTGTTTGTGCCTGCTAGAATAGTTTCCGGTGTGAGCAGGTCCAGCGCCTTGATTGGCTCTGGCTAGGTCTGTATTAATTGGACAGCACAACCTGATGTCAGGTTTTGCCCAGATCTCGTGAAGATCTTGGTAGGAGCTGTTCAGAGAGGAAATCACGTTCATGAAATCACATTCTTGGATTATGCAAATCCTGTATCGTATGTTTGGAAACTTTACAGAGGTTGAGTATGGACATCCAACATTACAACATTACTTATATGTATTAAAAGAAGGATCAGCATAATAGGTCCCCAAAAATACCATCATCCCAAACATCCTGATAAACAAACTGCTGAACCTCGGCCTCCCCTCACCCGCCTGCAGCTGGATTAAGGACTTCTTGACTAACTGTCCACAGGCCATCAGAGTCAGCCCTCACCTTTCCTCCACAATCACACTCAGTACCGGCTTACCTCAGGGCTGTGTGCTGAGTCCCCTCCTCTATTCACCATACACCGCTGACTGTACACCAACATTTCCCTCTAACTCTGTTATTAAGTTTGCAGACAACACTACTGTGGTCGGACTTATTACAGGTGGTGATGAGTCCGCCTACAGGCAGGAAGTCAAGAAACTGTCTGAGTGGTGCTCTGTCTCTGTCTCTCTCTTTCTGCTCTTTCCTCTTTCTCTTTCTTTTTCCTCTTCTCTTGCTAATTTTTCTAACTCAAACTGCCTTTCTTTCTCTCTTTCTGCTCTCTCAAACTCATTGTTTTTCTTTTTCCTCCCTTTCAATCTCCAGCATTTTTAATTTAAGTTCCATTTCTACATTTGGATTTTCCACTGGAAACTGTTCCAGATCTCCTGGTGCAAACACATTTTCATCAATGTAATATTCAACAATCTCTCTAGCCAGTCTTGCTTTTCGCATGGCTGGTTTTACATCTGTCAGCTCTGTCTGCATATTTCTAGCAGTTCTGTCTTTTTAAAAGACTTCAAAACATCTACGGTAGGTGATGCCAAGAAATCATCCATTGCTGTTGATCTCAGTATATATCTAGGAAAATTCAAAAAAACAATTTCACAATTTGAAATTTTAGATTTTCAATTAATGATTCACACAATGGTCTATCGGACGAGCCCCCCACTTTGTTATGGCCCCAATTTGTTTTGGTGTCAATTTGTTATGACGTCTTGGACAGCAAGGGATGACAAACAAAAAATTCAACTTAAACTTCAACAGATTTAATTAAACAAACACTTAGAACTAATCTACAATCTGGAACCCATTAAATGTAACCTGATATTGAAATTAAAAAAAAGATATTTACAGTCCCTGGTAATTGAGATGGGCTGCTGTGTTACAGTCCCCGATGATCCTGGGACTGGGGAAAATGCTCCAACACAAGCAAAAAATCCAAAAAAGCTTCACAGGTCTTGAAAAGAGTGACAGGTCTGGTCAAATGTATCCTTCCACAATTTATCCTTGCAATTTCTCCTACTACTTTTCACTCTCTCAATTTTTCTCCTTATATACTCTTTTCCAGCCCCCTCTGAGGCATGCCCAGGACATGCCCCAAAACCTAGCTCCAGACTGGGCTTAACAATAAAAAAAAGTCAATACTGCCATCTAGTGGCTTTTTTTTTTTTTTTTCCACATTACAGATGAAAAGAATGGGACCGAGCACTGATCCCTGGGGGACTCCGTGTGTGACTGGGGCAGTGCGGGACTTGTGGTTATTGATGGAGATATAGTGGAATCTGTCAGACAGGTAGGAGGTGAACCAGGAGAGTGCAGAGTCGGTGATGCCAATGGATTGCAGGCGACGGAGGAGGATGGAGTGATTGATGGTATCGAAAGCTGCACTGAGGTCGAGGAGGAGGAGAACGGTGAGGGAGCCGGAGTCATAGGAGAGTAGGAGGTCGTTGGTGACTTTGAGTAGGGCTGTTTCAGTGCTGTGGTGACTTTGGAAACCGGATTGGAATGTTTCATACAGGTTATTGGAGAGGAGGTATTTCTTCAGTTGGGTTGCGACGGCTCTTTCCAGTATTTTTGAGAGGAATGGGAGATTGGAGATGGGTCTGAAGTTGTTGGGGTCGTCGGGGTCAAGGCCGGGGTTTTTTGAGGAGAGGTGTTATGGCAGCAAGCTTAAGAGGCGGTGGAACGGTGCCATAGGTAAGGGAGGAGTTGATGGTTTCAGTGATGAGTGGGGCAAGAGAAGTGAGACAGACTTTGACGAGAGCAGAGGGGATGGGGTCCAGTGGGCAAGTGGATGAGTTCATGCCGGAGACAATTTCAGAAAGGTCAGCTGTGGTTATGGGTGAGAGGAAGGAGAGGCGGTGGTCGGTGGGCGGGGGAGGTGCAGGTTCCGAGTCAGGGGTGATGGCAGAGGAGGTGGCTAGCTGGTTGTGGATGTTTTCGATTTTGGAATGGAAGGAAGATAGAAAGTTGTTACATTTCTCTGGGGTAAATGAGAGTGAGATGTTGTCCTGGGTTTTGAGGAGTTTATTTACAGTGGAAAACAGGTTGCGGGGGTTGGAGGATCAAGAGTGAATGATGCCTGAGTAGAGGTCGGAGCGGGCCTTGTTGAGTGCAGATGTATAAAAGTGGGTGTGCTCTTTGAGGGCGAGGGCGTGCACAGTGAGTCCTGTTTTATTGTGTAGGCGTTCTAGCTGTCTCCGTTGTTTTTTGAGTTTGTGAAGTTCCGGGGTGAACCAGGGGGCCGAGTGAGTGAAAGTGACAGTTTTTGTTTTTATAGGGGCGAGATTGGTTGAGGGGGTAGACAGTGTGTTGTTGTAAATGTTGACAAAGTCTATGGGCGCTGGGTTAACAGGGAGGGTGAGATTGGAGAGAGTGTTAGATATGCAGGTGGAGAGAGAGACAGGGCAGATGGATTTCAGATTGCGGAAAGTTATTGTGCGGTCTTGTTTAACATTGATTTGTTTGATTTAAGCTCTTGCATACCTGGTGAATAAATTATTGTTATTCCTTTAAACTTAGGTGGTCTCTGTGACTCCTAATCTTTTTATTCTTTCTAGCCACGTTACGACGGAGACTTAGGGGTTAAGCTTAACCAAGGACTGACTGATCAGCAGCTTTGGGATGAGAATTGGTTTTATTAAGTTGGAGAGACAATCATGATCTACTTAAAGGGTTTATGTATTGCCGGTTCTGGGATTTTAACCTTAAGGAAACCCATGGACGAAAAGTTGGTTATCTGTTAAAATTCCCCGAAGGAACCCATGGGCGTGCATAGATCTGGGTTCGCTGTAGTCACGCCAAAAGATGCTGTTGCTGCGATGATTGACTTCCATCCCCTGGTATTACCAACGAACCTAAGCTTCGGCAATAATGCTAAAACCTGGGGCCACGTAGGGGTTTATTCTCTCATGCGTTTAAGATGAAAAAAGCTCGTAGCTTCGCGCTTTTCAGCCCACGCGTATTCTCCCCTTGACTTAAGTCTGTGCATTACGCGCCCCGAAGGCAGTTATGCACTTCGGGGTCTATTCTCCCATTTGCCTGTAAGTCCTTTTTTACGCAATTCGAGCTACGCGGATTTGAGTTACGCGTATTCTCCCCTACGCACTTCGATCACGCCCACAGTGCTTAACTTCAGAATGTAGGCGGCCTTATGACAGAGGTGTGACTAATCCAAAAGAGAGGCAGACTCTTTACCAAGCTCAGTGATTATGGCTATCAGGAAAACATGGAACAAGGATTTTCTGATTAACCATGAAAATGCAGTTGTAGTCCATGGAAAACGCAAACCAGACTTTAAATTTGAATATCGTCGGCCTGCTGATAAAACCTTGTATCTCCAAATTGATATGAAAAAAAAACTCGTATGTCCCCTATTATTACATGCAAAATTAAACTTTTTTTATTTTATTTATATTTTAAATTATATTTATCAATTATTATTTTTTAATATATTTTTTAATTTTCCTGTGAAATTTATCATTTTGAAGATAAGAGGTTTTATCAGCAGGCCGACGATATATCTGCTTGTAAATTGGAGGCCTATGTATGTCTGCCAATTACAAGAAGTAATGCAGACATCTCTTCTTTATTTCTTATTCTAGCCACCATGACATTAAAGCAATGCAAACAAACAAATTGCCGCGATAATGAAATGACAAATAAAGAATTTAGCGCTTCTCAACCAGCGCAATCAGATCATTGAAAATGTGCCCCTCCTACACCAGCATGTTTGTTCTGTGGAAGACGGGGAAGAAGACAAATGAAGAGAACATTCTAGTCACACAAAAAATAACAATCAAAGACAGTTTATATGATCTCATTTAGAAAATTGCGACTTGAAATCTCAAACTACTCTGATGTCAGGTTTGCAACTAAAGGACATGGCAACGCTTTTAACCGAGCCAGGGAATTTGGCGCAGATGCTGAATATATGCTGCGTATGCAGGGCCGGCACTTACTTAGACAATTGCCTTAGCAAAAATCCATCCCTTTATTGGCAACAATTAGTCCTGGCTTGTTCTTAATGGTCTTCCTTTATTAACACGTTTTCCAATTTAAGAATAATCAAGTGGCAATTGAAGACACGGCTTCTCTCCCCCTATGCGATCTAACAGAGACAAATGGGCTACATTCAGTTCGGAAAAATAATTTAATTATAATTAGGTCTATGTACTGGCACTCAGCCACGTAACTTTTTTCCAGCGAGAGCGGCATTTCAGAACTCTTCAGCGAATGAAGGTAATTCTGGTGACAAAGTACGTGGTTTTAGATCCGTTTACATTTTCAATCGGACAGCTGTCTTTTTTTACAGCAAGTTGCGTGACCGAGCTGCAAAAACAGGTGTAGGCCTACGTATTTGTCGCCAAAATTACCTTCATTTGCAAAAGAGTTCTGAAATGCCGCTCTTGCTGGAATAAAAATACCGTTGCTGAGTGCCAGTGCATAGACCTATTTATAATTAAATTATTTTTCTGTACTGAATGTAGCCCATTATTTTGTCGCTGTTAGATCATATGGGGGAGAGCCGTGTCTTCAATTGCCACTTGATTATTCTTGATTTGGAAAATGTGTTAATAAAGGAAATAAGGAAAACCATCTAGAATTAGCCAGGACTAATCGTAGTCAATAAAGGGATGGGTATTTTCCCCAAATTTTCAGGTCTAGCGCCGGCCCTGCGCGTATCATTATCGCAAACCTGAACGTTAATGCTGTGCCGACGTCTATGGTCTCTGTACATATTCCCAAAGCCGGCCCAAGCCTCCATGAGGCCCTAAGCAAAATTTGATTTTGGGACCCTCTATTTCTGCCAATAATATTGATTATTGATCATTAATACACCTATTATAAACTTATCCTATTGTCAGCCTGACATGTCTTTACCCATGTATAGTTTTTAATCTCAAAAAAGGGAGCACATTCAGCTACAAGAGCGGACTGGAGTTGATTTACACAACATTGCAAGTGATAAAGCACTAAGTGGGATACTGAATATAATCTAGGCCTACTAAAAGTAACAAAAATAAACCAGTAGACAATGCATTTACTGTAAAAGTGTCTTCTGGTTTTTATTTTTGGTTTCAAAAAACTGCGACAATGTGCAAAAATAATTTGTAGTGCAAGAACAACAATAAAGTGCAACAACAAATAAAATCACTTAGATATATAAAAATAACTACAAATGGACAAAAACAGAGCATTAAATAAGCTCGGTTTGCTTGTGAATATTCAATAACTGATCCGGGTGTGCCATCTAGTGATAGAATATTGTAACTGCGTGCATATATAGTACTCAAAATTTGATAGGGATCATAGGAATTTTTTTTGTGAAATGACATGCAAATTTGGTAACTGCCACTGATGAACAATATATTGGATAAATGACATGCAGTCAGACACAAAACACATTTGCACGCGCATTTCATGACATTAAATGAGCGTGCAGCCTCACATTTTGGCTTTGACTAACACTTCACCATTTCAACTCAGACGTGTGTGTGTTGCTTGTTGGTGAAAATTTGGAAGTTCCCAAATTTTTTTGCATTACATTTAGCAATAACAATGTCTCCTCAACGTCTTAGGCGTCGATTGACTTCAGAGTAATTGGGAAGATGCATCGGAATGCTTGACTCTGGCTTCTCACAACGTCGCGTTGCTAATGCATAACGTCAGCCAAAGCGTTGTGAACAGAGTGTGGAACCGGCATCAAAGTTTGGTACAGCAGCACACCGTCATGGGGGTGGTCGTCAGAGATCGACTACACAACAACAAGACCACTTTCTCACACTTCAGGCACGACGTCATCCTTTCTGGACAGCCACCACCCTATGAAATGACCTTCATAACGCCTCGGGGTCAAGGTATCCACTCAGGCGATACGGAATGATCTTCGCGTACTGCCGGCCTCAACTCAAGAAGGCCATGTGTTCGAATCCCACTGACCATGCGTCATAGGCGTGACCGTTTGGATTGAGCTCACGATCATGTCACATGGACACACAACGATTGGGCTCCAGTTCTCTTTACTGATGAGTCCCAATATTGCTTGGACTTTACTGACAGGAGGCAACGGGTGTGGCGAAGACAACGTTAGCGATTTAATGATGCCTACATCAACGAACACGACCGTTATGGTGGCGGATCAATTATGGTCTGGGGAGGAATAAGCAGGAATGGCAGAACGGACCTGCATGTCATGGGGAGAAGGACGATGACAGGGGTACAGTACAGGGATGAGATCCTCAATGTGTACCTAAGACCATACGCTGGTGCTGTTGGCCCTGATTTCATCTTGATGGATGATAACGCCCGTCCCCATCGTGCTGGGGTGGTGAATCAATTCCTCGAGCAGGAGACAATTGTCCGCATCGACTGGCCCGCGTTCGCGGACCTAAACCCTATCGAGCATGTGTGGAACATGCTGCAGGTCGCCATTTCGGTCGTGGGCACAACCCACAACTCTAGAATAGCTCGGAAATGCCCTTTTGAAGAATGGAACAACATTCCAATTGCAAGCATCCGGGTTCCGATTGACAGTATGACCCGACGTTGTCAAGCCATCATTCAAGCTAGGGGAGGCCATACCAGTTATTGACATTAACTGTGGTAATGAAACATCAAACGAACACTGTCTGTTTTCACTTTACATGTCAGAGGTGAAACCATGAAGTGTTCGTGAAAATAAAAGTGTGAGGCTGCACGCTCATTTAATGTCATTAAATGCACTTGCAAATGTGTTTTGTGTCTGACTGCATGTCATTTATCCAATATATTGTTCATCAGTGGCAGTTACCAAATTTGCATGTCATTTCACAAAAAAATTCCTATGATCCCGATCAAATTTTGAGTAGTATATATCTGCAGCTCCATGTCTGCTGGCGGACACATCTGAACAAAGCGCTTAAGATACCCTGCTGAGCACCGTTGTTCTTCTCAAACACACCAAATCCAGATAATCCTTAAATGATGAATTACATTCATATTTTAATTTGTAACGAGTATCAAAGTGGCCAGTGTCAAAGTAACGAAGTAAAAGTATACTTTTTATCTTTTAAATGTAGTAGAGTAAAAGTCCCGGTTAAAAAAAAAAAAACTCAAGTAAAGTACAAATCCTCAAAATAAAAAACGACTCAAGTACTGTAACGAAGTACATGTACTTCGTTACAATACACCTCTGCCTGCCAGTTAAGAGAAATGTTTTTATACTCAGTAAAAAAAGAAACTTCACACTCATAAATTTCTAAATATTTTCTTGAAACTTAATACAAGAGATATTATTATTATTATTAGGGGTAAATGCGTTGTCAAAGACATCATGACACACAGCAACTCCGACGTGCCCAAGCATGCAGCACGTGCGAGCATACATCAAGGTAAAAGCATGTTTCCTCGTGTTCCTAGCCACGTGACCTTATGAGACACGTGCAATTGAGCCCACATTAGCACGGTAGAGTGACATCTCGGAAAAACAAGTTCTTACAGTCAATTATCCGTTGATTTGCAACGCCACGACTGTCAAACATTCAACGTGAACGTGCCATTGGCATGCTGAATACGGGAACGTCGGTCACTGACGTTGCCAGGGTTATGGGATGCAGTCGACGGACTATCCATGATCTTCGGACACGTCTCCAACAAACTGGCACCACAGCAGACCGACCTCGTTCGGGTAGACCACATGTGACGACACAAGCAGAAGACAGACAAATCGTCTTCGTCATTTTGCGTCATCGATTTCTCACTGCAACGTCCACTAGGAATGAATTGTTTAGAGGTCGTGTGACTGCCCAAACCATACGTAATCGCCTGCGCACTGCTCGTCTCCATGCACGTCGGCCATATCGTGGACCAATTTTAACCCAGTTACACCGACGTCAACGGCTTCTCTGGGCACAACGACATCTGAGATGGACTCAGCGTGATTGGAATAGGGTCGTTTTTAGTGATGAATCCAGATTCACTTTGCACTTCGCTGATGGGAGAGTTAGAGTTTGGAGGAGACGCGGTGAACGCAACGCCCAGTGTTGTGTGCAGGAAGTGGACCGTTTTGGGGGCAGTAGTGTTATGGTTTGGGGTGCCTTTAATGGTCCTGCCCGTTCCCGACTGATGGTCATTCAAGGAAACCTAACTGCTGCAGGATACAGAGATCAAGTGCTCATTCCAGAGCTTTTTGCCATTCATGGCAGCTCATGGCCCAGGTCTGACATTCCAACACGATAATGCCAGACCTCATACGGCCAATTTAACGCGGAATTTTCTTAGGAATGCTGGCATCAATGTCATGGAGTGGCCCTCAAGGTCTCCCGACCTTAATCCCATAGAACATGTATGGGATGTGTTGGGCAGAAGACTCCGTGAAGTAAGGAACCCTCCACAGAATTTGCAGGAACTTGGTGCCATGTTGGTTCAATTATGGCGACGCATCCCCCAAGCTGTGTTCAGACGCATCATTCAATCCATGAGGAGACGTTGCGTCGCAGTTGTGAACGCTCATGGAGGGCATACGCGCTATTGACATGCTTTCATCAAGTTGTAACTTACCATTTTTACTCTTTTACATTTCCGTAGCATTTCCGGTGGAACTGGTTACATTATGAACATGATTTTTATGGTACACCATCCTTAATGGGTACAGAATGGAATTAAATCATTATTTAAAACCACTTTTCTTGTATGTTCAACTTATCGATCTCCAAATGAGTGTGAAGTTTCTTTTTTGACTGAGTATAGTTTTTAACTAGCTAGCTAATTTGCTATTAACGGCTACTCGCAACCAGTTGCATCAAAATGTTAAGGATATTTAGGGACTTTCCTAACTTGAGGAAACTTACATTACCAAGACATGCAAACATACGTTCATCATAGCCTTTTTTCTCCTCTTCCTCTTTCTTTTCTCTGCTCCTGAAGGATATGTATTTTTTGTGACATTGTTTAGCTTTCACCCAGCTGCTCCTTGGATGCGCAGTGCGCACTGCACGGCAGGATACACAGATTACCGGTGCACCGGAACTTTGACATTTAAAGCGAGAGGCAGTAGGAATCACTAGGCCTACATCAGCAGTACTGTTTTTGTACGATAAAATACCTTTGATCATAAGGGAATCATCACTCACACATGCAAAAAAAATAAATAAATAAATAAATTAAACAATATTTTTGTTAATTGCTCTTGGGGGCCCCCTAGTGGTCGCGGGGCCCTAAGCATTCGCTTAGTTGGCTTATGCCTTGGGCCGGCTCTGCATATTCCCATTAGTGGAAGGGGTTCTGATTGCAACCTGAGTACAATCAATGGCTCCCACAACACTGGGGAACCTGGCGACGTGGTAGAACCCTCCCCCCTTTAACTCTCCGTCTTTCAGCGGGTGTTTCGGGGAACTTTATGAAATTGCTGATGGTGAAGCATAGCATCAACGAACTGTGTCAGACACCTTGACACAGACGCCTGTGATATGTGCATGACATCACCAGCCACTCTCTGGAACGACCCAGATGCCAGGACCGACAGCGCAGTTGTGACCTTGATGACCACCGGTATGTTTTGTGGATGATTGCTGCGGCTGGATAGCTGTTCATCCAGAAGTCGGCAAAGATAGATGATTGCCTCACGGTCCAGACGAAAGCGCTGGATGCACTCAGTGTCTGTTAGTCCCAGGATATCCAAACGAGGCCGATATATGCGTGGTCGTCTTCGAGCTCGGCGCGCACCTCTTACTCTTTCCCAATCACGCAAGAGAGCAAGCAAATGCAGGACTGGCATTTTGGTTTTAGATTTGAAACGCCTGAGAAACGCCCAGATTTTGGCCTTGCTCCGCCCAAAGCGCGTAACTGTCTTTGGGGCGCGTAATGCACAGACTGAAGTCAAGGGGAGAATACGCGTAGGCTGAAAAGCGCGTAGCTACGCGCTTTTTTCGACTTAAGCGCATGGGAGAATAGACCCCTTTGGGCGGAGCAAGGCCAAAATCTGGGCGTTTCTCAGGCAAATAACACTTACGCGTATTCTCCCCCTGGCTTACGCGCTTTTTCTGTTAAGCACTTTTGAGGGCTGTATTAAGGTCAAGCGCCAATATATGGCGACATAGAATATTGTGTTTGATGTCGGTTATAGGCCGAATTTTAACATTTATTTTATTTAACATGGTAAAGGTTGAGACATTCAATATTCGATTGTACATCCTTATTTCTAAACTTCATTTCTCATGACCATAATAAATTATAAAACAAAATCATCACACGATATTACAGCCTATGTTTTTATGTTTTATGAGGTTTTATCAGCAGGCCGACGATATTCAAATTTAAAGTCTGCTTTGCGTTTTCCATGTACTACAACTGCATTTTCATGGTTAATCAGAAAATCCTTGTTCCATGTTTTCCTGATAGCCATAATGAGCTTGGTAAAGAACCTGCCTCTCTTTTGGATTAGTCACACCTCTTTCATAAGGCCGCCTACATTCTGAAGTTAAGCGCTGTGGGCGTGATCGAAGCACATAGGAGAGAATACGCGGAACTCAAATGCGCCTAACTCGAATCGCGTAAAAAAGGACTTAGCGCAAATGGGAGAATAGACCCCATATTGAGTAACGCAGGCCTTCACCTACGAGTCCGAGGTGTAATCACCCCGAGGTCCACGCATGTTTCCCCTAAATTATTCATTCTAATTCTAAATGGAGTCAGATTTGAAACGAGAGTAAATACAGTAAATGTGACGATTCTTTTGCAGTGATCACTGATATGTTTGATGTCCCGCCTCTTTCTGGTGTAATATTCTAATGCTCACATCCAGAGCCGGATTAAATAAATGGACTACACTAGGCAGACTGTATTTTTTGGGCTCCCTCCATCAATGTTATTTATGAATTGAAATCTGAAACTTACCAAAGTTACTAATAAGAAGTTAATTCACATTTTACATAGTGTATTCTTTGGTTACAAGTTGGTTCTTTGTATGCCAAAATAAGTCATGTGTCGTACATTAAAGACTTTTTTATTTTTATTATTTATACGTTATTACGCAGCTCTATTAAATGCTGTATTCTGATTGGTCAGTCACTGCCTTCAGAAGTCTGATATTTCTGTATAATGACCGTTGTTATAACTGCAGACCGTTGCTAGGGACAGCGCTGTCCAGCTCCTCTCTCAGGCAGGTCTTGAAAGTGGGCAGATCATACCTTCAGGGGGTCACCCTCACCCCTCCACTGCGCGTGGGGGTTCAATCCCCCTGTCAGGAGTTATTCTTTCAGTAATCGCCAGATCACTATAAATTATCCTTATCTTATCCATTGCCAGTGTCATTGTTAAGGCAGTAGTCTTAATCACCAATAGGTGTCAGCATTGCTATGCAAACAGAGCAAATCAGATAAATGTTGTTTTAACCAGTAGTGATGGGAAGATGAAGCTTCATGAACCATTTTCTTTATTTTCTGTGCCCACAAGATGGTGCACTCTGTTCAACAAAGGCTTGTAAGTTCATTCTATAAGCCTTCTAATTTTTACTATGGGCGCCATCTTGAGGGCACAGAAAATAAAGAAAATGGTTCATGAAACTTCACCATCACTACTAACCAGTTCGGCTACGGTAGTTTCACCCACAGAGATGTGGTTTCACCATTCGAAATTCATCCACTATCCAACTTGTAACCATAGCAACGTTAGACCTGGTATTCGGCTCGGTACAACAGAAACCTAGCTGCTCATTTATCTCCTGTAAATTTGGCGGCGTCATATAAGTTGCGTCCTGTGGAGCAGTTAACAATAGGTACTCAAGCGATAATGACCGTAAATATTATAGCAGCGAAGTAATCAGGCTTTATTCATTAAACGATTGTAATTGTGTGCGGTTACAAAGGAAGCTAAAGCGTCCACTTCATGTATCAGCAACTGCTGACAGTTCGCTAGCTACGTGCTATGCCAGCAGACTGATTTCAGCTCGCTGACTCTACGGAAACCGTCATAAGTTCATTGTAATAGACCGATCCATAGCTCCGCCCACCCCCTAACTACGCATAGCAACGGCCGTACCTAGGTCAAGCTTTGCTGAAGATGGCGCCAACGTTCCTTATAACCTCATTGGAAGCGCTTCCTGAAAACATCAGTCTCGAGTTTTTAAAAACGGATCGCATCGCAAAAAAAAGCAAAGGATTATAATTATTTTTTGTCTGGGTATATTCACGAACTGTCATTTTCTGTTATAAACGCCCGTGAAGTTGAAGCGAAATGCAAATGCTATCGCTCAATGCTGAAGTCCCAGAAGCCACACTCATTGATAATAACGATCGACAAGGAACAGAGAAGCATTGTTCACGGCCAGTGCTCTTGCAAAGCAGGGTACGTAGCATTCAATTTACATATGATGTGATAAGATCATAAACCTTTTCCGGAGCACCTAAGTGTTATTGCCCAAGACAGTCTTTGATTGAAACGGAGCTCTGTGTGAAGCCTGCATTAATCGTATCAGGTGTGTTTCTGCTCTGTTTGAATGAAAACCTGCAGCCTCTTGACCCTTTTACGGCCCAGTGCAAAGCCATCAAGAGGCGTGATTGTTCGTAAACAAAGCGAGTTGAGCTTTCAGAATAATGAGTAATTATTAGCAAATAAATTGCCATATCCAGCCCTCTCCCTCCTGAAAGTAGTGTTTACGACCCTGTCTGGGTATCTCGTGTCCGATTTACACTGACCGTAACAACACCGCTTTGCCATTGCGAGATTTTATAATGACAAAAATGCGAAAACAAAGCGCGAATGTACTCTTCCGAATAGAGAAAGCAGTTCGGATAAGTGTTTGTTTGTCCGAGGTTATGGCGGGCGCTAGCTGGGTGCGGTCACGTGACTGCAGCCCTGGATCTCATTGGCTGGATAGGCCTGGGTGGGCTGTATTCTGGATCGGTCTATTGTGGGTAGCAAGTTAGCTACAGTCTGCATAATCGCGGATAATGTTGTGTTATGCATAATCTCCATTTCAGCTGGAATCCGTTATCAAATAATCAGCTGGTAAACGAATGTAAGCGTGTGCAAAAAATTATTTCTCCATGAGCGTAAGATGAACTAACATACCTCTTTCAATTTAGCTTGGCCTGTAGGGTTGGGTATGAGAAGGCGTGGCGCCTGTTTAATAATTACCAGCTCGTTTTTTTTTTTTTTTTTTTTGTGCAAAACTTTCACCAAAAATTTCTGAATGTTGTGATTTGATATTGCTGGCAAATGACCATGGTATAAGCGGGATAATCAACTCGTAGGTGAGCATTCCAAGGTTTTCAGGCACTTTGCGGAGGCAGCCACTCTCCGCTTCGCATGGGATGGTTATTTGCCTCCGCGTCGTGCCTTAAAACTGTGGAATGCACACCTCCACGTTGATTATCCCTTACTTAATTAATAAATATTGATATATTAACACTGGAATAAATTGTAGATAGGATATTTGTACTTTATTTTATTTATTTAAGTTTTTTTTTTTTTGGTCCCTCTGTCTGGGCCCCCCTGCCAATTGGGCCCTAGGCACGTGCCTAGTTTGCCTTTGCATTAATCCGGCTCTGCTCACATTGGATTGTTCACCACAGGGCGGCAGATCAGATATATCCGTGATTACAGCATGGCCCCGTTTACGAACGGAGAAAGTTCATTACCATTATTTTATTTTTGCCTCACAACAGCCTGAGTACACGCATTCGCTCCCAGCTCTTCCGTCATTGGTTTAGCTGTGTGAGTTTTACAAAGATCTCCATGGACTGTCACTGAAGAAAATTATCAACAAAACCCAATAATTGAAAATTTCACCAGTGTAAATTTTTGACAGACGCACATAATGCACATAAACACTAAAACAACAATTCATAATAAAAGTGTGTGTTTATATTTTATTTCCAAATCTTGTAATTTCATAAATTTAATTTATATAACATTATGTCCACTGATTCAATATTGGATGAACAGAAGTTTGATTTTCTGGCGGCTGAAGATGCCATGTAACAAATGTCACAAATTGATGTCACTGGAAATGGAAAATTTGACTATGAATGTAAAGAGAAAGTAGAATAAAAGTTCATTTGTGATAGTTATCCTGATACTACTGTTTATTAATGCCATTAGTCTTCAAATAATGGGGTTGAGAAATTATTGATATGATTTTTTTTTTTTTTTTTTTTCATAGGCATCAATAATTTTGGTGGATTTGTAACACGTTGGCAGATTTTGACTCAGATCTCTCAGCTTTGATTATGTTCTCCTCTCTGAGGATCGGCATGGAAACCTACAGGACAATAGACCTCCTGGAACAGACAGCCAGGCTTTAGTGAAGTCTATGTAGCGAAAGTAAAGAAAAGTACTTGTAAACTGCAACCTCCTTATTGCCAAACATTTTGATGAAAGTCAAACTGTCACAAATGTACCTAATATTATCTGCAGAAATACATTTACTGTAACTGAGTGCTGAATTTCTTTTCTTTGTGAGGATGAAAGAGAATTGTTTGAGTGTGCTTTGATGAACGTTGTGGTTTCATGTGTAAGACCTTACACCAGGTTACACAGTCTCACTTGTGCACCAGCTGGCTGACTGCATCCCCCCACCTCGTCACTTGTTTATCTGGGATGCACTTCTTGGATTGCATCACTGACAAATAATATATTGTTAGAACAGGGATAGGGGGGTACTCATCTACCCCTCCTTTTAGCCCCTCCTCTGTTTTACTGCAGATCTGTTTGTCACATCACAAACTCACTCTGCAATCCCAACCCCCTCTTGCACACCCACCCATCCTTAAATATAATCCTGTGGTGACAGGGTATTGCACAGTCACTCCAAGTGCTGTTGCTTCCTCAATGGATTTGTGACTGGCTGTCATCTGCCCTGCTTACATACCACTCAGATTGATGTATTTTCTGAAGTGGAACGATACTGAATAAAAACATAACCCTCCTGGAAACAGGTGATCAGGATACAGACCTTGAGGAGTGTGTGTCAAGCAATTGCAGTTACTCAGGTAAGTTACTGAATTCTTTCTTTCAATCTGATGAACCTCTCTTTCATTTCTTAAGCAGTGCTTGAGTGAGAGACTGTTGCAGACTGTAATACAATAGACCCAAAGGGCAAACCCTGTCTTCTGGGAACACTGTCTCCACCTCGGGAAGCTGTCTGAACTTGAGGAGTGTGTGTCAAGCTATTGCAGTTTCTCAGGTAAGTTATTCATTTTTTCAGTTTGATAAACCACTCTTTAATTTCTTGTGTTGTGCTTGAGTGAAAGGCTTTCGCAGACAGTAAAATATAGACCCAAAGGGCAAACCTTGTCTTCTGGGAACACTGTCTCCACCTCGGGAAGCTCCAGTGCAGTTTCAAAGAGTAAAGCTGGTGTCTCAGAGGAGAGAGAGTTTTCTCTGGATGGAGGTCGTCTTCCCAGAAAACAAAAACTATCCTTCAGTGTAACAATGCAACAAAATTTTCCAGGTCTTCTTTGACATGAATAACTTCTCAAAAGAGAGCGCTTAACTTTGTGCAAAATAGGCCAGTATAAGTGTTTCCATCTCTATAATGCAGTAAATGTGTTATGATGAGGAATACTTTGGAGAGAATAATAATGTAAAATAATGCAGGAATCAGCTTAAGAACATAATTTAGCCTCGCAGTCAGTTTAAGTGGTGAGTTCAGTCAGGCTTGACCATGTAACTTACATTCACTCTCTTTTCTAAGGATCATCAACCCTCAAACCTGCTAGATAAAATAAAACCAAAATGAACAGCTCTGTCATCAATTCTAGCCGACCCTTCAACCACTCCTCTTCAGGATCCAGTCCCCAACTCTCTGATGGATTAATATATTGCACATACCACCCTGCTGTGTTTGTGTTTCTGTTTATTGAAAGGAGCACCAACCTTGTAGTGGGCTACCCTGCCAACATCATGGTAATGTGGCTGGTGGCCAGAGAGAAGAGTGACTCTTCCACCTCCAATTACTTTATCTTCAGCCTGTCCCTCGCTGATGCATGGCTTTGTGTGATGATTGCCATCTGCTGCTTAGGTTTCGAAATACTCAGATATTTACGTGAATATTTCATATATGTAGTGAACTTTACCACTGGGATCAAAAACGGCTCCCCACTCTTTCTCTCCTGCATTTGCCTGGACCGCTACGTGGCTGTGGTTCACCCCATTGTGTTCACCAGCATCAAGGATAAAAAGATCAGAGTTGCTATTTCCATGCTTGTTTGGGGGCTCGTGATAGCCAATGCACTCAGCAGGTCAGTGTTCACCACCAATTCCTACAACCAACTTCACACCTACATTGGGCTGATCCTGGCCGCCTTCACCATTATGGTTTTACTGCAACGTTTCTATCATATGGAGTCTGAGGAAGTCGGTCTTGAGCAAGGAGAAGATTAACCCCATGAAAAAGAAAGCCCTCAGAACTGTGCAAATCTATCTGGGCATCATAGTGTTTCATTACCTGCCTTCAGTTGTTATCAGTCTCTTGGATTATTATCCTGATTTCTTAGTAAACCACAATTACTGCGCAATTGGTGTGATTATATTCAGCCTTAAGGACTACAGTTCCAGCACTCAACCCCTTCTCTACCTCTCCCTGATTAAGCAGCTGCCATGGCTGAAAAAATTGCTCTGCATCTGCTGCCGAAGCCCTTCCCCTGAGCCACATAATGTAAGCACATGAGATGTATGCTTGTGATTGTCTGTTACATTGCATTCTCTCGACAAATTCGTGAAAATTAGTTCATGAAATAGAGCAAGAATGTTATCTGAGTTATATGCAAATATATCATCTTTAATTTGACTGTAATTACAACCCCAATTCCGAAATAGTTGGGACGAAGTGTAAATTGTGAATAAAATCAAAATGCAATGACTTTCAGATCACATGAGCCAATATGTTGTTTAAGAACATAAATAACATTTCAAATGTTGAAACAGACATTTTACATTTTAATCCACAAAATGAGCTTATTTCAAATTTTCTGGCTGCAAAAGGTCTCAAAAAAGTTGGGACACAGGCAAAAAAAGGCTGAAAAAGCCATATAAAAGAGAATCAGCTGAAAGAACATTTAGCAAGTAATTAAGTTAACTGGCATCAGCTGTGTAACATGATTGACTATAAAAGATGTCTTAGAGAGGCTGAGTCTCTCAGAAGTAAAAATGGCCAGAGGCTCTCCAACCTGTGAGGGCTTGTGTAAAGAAATTGTGGAAAACTTTAAATTCAATGTTCCTCAACGTCAAATTGCAAAGGCTTTGAAGGTCTCATTATCGACAGTGCGTAACATCATCAAAAGATTCAGAGAAACTGGAAAAATCTCTGGATGCCCGTGATCTTCGGGCCCTCAGATGCCACTGCATCACTCACCGGCATGATTCTGTCATTGACATTACTAAATGGGCCCAGGAATACTTCAAGAAACCACTGTCTGTAAACGCAGTCTGCCGTGCCATCCACAGATGCCACCTAAAACTCTATCATGCAAAAAGGAATCCATTGTTGAGCATGATCCAGAAGTGCCGCAATGTTCTGTGGGCCAAGGCTCATTTAAAATGGACAGTAGCAAAGTGGCAAAGTGTCCTGTGATCAGACAAGTCCAAATTTGACATTATTGTTGGATCTCATGGGCGTTGTGTCCTCCGGGCTAAAGAGGAGAAAGACCACCCCTCCTGTTATCAGCGTTCATTTCAAAAGCCAGCATCTCTGATGGTATGGGGATGCATTAGTGCATATGGTGTGGGACACTTGCATGTTTTAAAAAGCACCATGAATGCTGAAAGGTATATAAAGGTTTTAGAGCAACATATGCTCCCCTTCCGACGACATCTATTCCAGGGAAGGCCTTGTGTATTTCAGCAGGACAATGCAAAACCACATACTGCAGCAATTACAATAGCATGGCTTCATAGTAGAAGAGTCCGTGTGCTGAACTGGCCTGCCTGCAGTCCTGATCTTTCACTGATTGAGAACATTTGGCACATAATTAAATGAAAAGTCTGTCAAAGGAGACCCAAAACTGTCCAGCAGCTGGAAGCCTGTATTAAACAAGAGTGGGATCAAATTCCAATGGCTAAACTCAAGAAGCTTGTCTTTTCAATGCCCAGACGCCTCCATTCTGTGTTAAAAAGAAGAAGGGATGCTACACCATGGTAAACAGGCCCCTGTCCCAACTTTTTTGAGACCTGTAGCAACCGTCAAATTTGAAATGAGCTCATTTTGTGGATAAAATTGTAAAATTTCTCAGTTTCAACATTTGCTATGTTATCTGTGTTCTATTGTGAATAAAATGCTGGCTGGTGTGATTTGAAAGTCACTGATTGATTTTGATTTTATTCACAATTTACACTTTGTCCCAACTATTTCGGAATTGGGGTTGTGGGAAAGAGATGGTAATTAACAACTATAACCATATGCTTTGATTAAAAAGTGAAAATTATTTGAATCAACCACACACATATATATATATATATATATATATATATATATATATAAAATAATGATGATGATGTCATATTATGCAAATTAAACTTTTTTTGATTATTTAAAAATGAGCATGTATGATCAATCAAAGAGATCAATTTTTAATGTAATATGTAAATGATACTTATCTCCATACTTCCAAGACTGTTTTATTATGTCAATTTAGTTTCATTATGCCAGCATGGGGTCTATGTCATGGTTTTTGGAGGCTGGTGAGCTTTTCTTTTTATTTCTCTCGTCTGGGAGAGGTTCGTTTTGCCCACAATCGGATTCTTTGGCCAGCTATCATTAATTGTGGGTGGCGCCCGGACTCTATTTAAACCCAAGTTCCGCCTCGCCGCCTTCGCTAGTGTGTCAGAGTTCTTTTGCACTTTTGCCAGTAAGGTCTCTAGTTGGAGAATTGTTTGAGGAATTAGTTTCTGAGAGAAAAGTGCTAGTTAGCAAGGGATTTTTTCTCTCTCTTTTCCTCTGTTCTGTGCACCGTTTGGTGCTAAATCTTTTTATCTCTGTTGCCGAGATTTTCCCTTTTTTTTCCCTTTCAGTCCTGCTCGCGTTGCTTCCTTTTTACTCGGACTAGATCTAGGTCCGTTGGAAGCGCGAGTCTCTCTCCTATTCTATTTGTTCGTCTCTCTTATTCTGCGGGACTTCCTTTTGTTCCGGCCGCTGCGTTTGGCGTCTTGAAAAACCAACCATCACAGTCTAGCTTTGCCCAGGAAACACCTTCAGTGACTACAGATTTTCTGGGAGCACAGCAGATACGCAAATAAAAATGATTGTTTTGGCTATTCCTGTGCTTAATGCAGACAATCAGTGAGCAAGTACCACATTCAAAGTATTTTAGACCACAAAATGATAAAATGCATTTAACATGAAACAATGTGAAATGCAATCAAAAAGACACAAAAAGAATTTAAATTAAATTTGAAGAACTTGAGTTATGCCTCTCTAAAATGTTCAAGGTCAACCATGAGGAAAAGTGTCCATCACCCATCATATTCTAACCTCAGTCTCTGAATTCAGCAGGATGCTATAGTTTGGTGTGAGTTTAGCTGTTAGTTACAGCTCTGGGGAACAAAGGGAAGCACTGGGGTTTGTCATCAGAGACAAGGCCAACTTTGTTTCAATAAAGGTGTACGGTTTCTGTTTAAACTGGTTGAGACATGAATTGATTCAATGCTGTAGTGATTTCTGGAGCTGTAATTTACTTGTTATTAGCAACTATCCAACAAAACTGTTTTTTGTGCTGCCATAATTGTGCCCTTCAGAAGTAAAGTGGGCTATCCCACATCTCTGTCAAAATGAGTTGGGTGCAATACTGCGTATTAAAGGTCAATGCAACTTCCCATGATACCAGCATTTTCAGGACTATGCTGTGCTGCCATCTATTAAAAGTCATAGAAACCATTCTTCACATGTTGTGACAGCCAGTGAGAGGCAGAGCGGGCTATCCCACATTCCAAGATGGCAGCCCCCATGCTGACTGGAGCTGAGGCAGTTCTTGAGAAGATTTTTGAGTCTGAAAGTGACCCCAACCCCCAGTGGAAGCCTACAGGTGAATCTAGTGACGACTCTTCTGCAGGTGATAACTGTCCAGTTTCCAGGATTTAATTTCATGCCCAGATAAAATAAGTTTTTCCTGGCAATGATGAGGTGTCACAAGCGTTATGATGGTTTTGTGGATTCACTGGAAGGTTTCTGCGACTTTCTCCAGCCAAGAAAGTTAAAGTTAAAGTGGTCTATTCCGCATTTCGGCCATTTTCCTTAAGTCAGTAAAAAGCTGTCTTGTACAAATTTTCCACAAACTAAGTTTCACTTGGACAATTATGCAAACATGTATAATTATCATGGAGATGGCATCCTGATTTTTTCAAACTGCTTTAACTTGAAATCTCATTTTCTCAAAACAATGGATTTGTGGGATAGCCCACTTTACCTCTCAAAAGCTCAATTGTTGATGCAGTTCTTTTGCCAAATTAAAGACCTGTTTCTGACAACAACACACAAGCAAATTTGGCTCCAGCAAATTCACCTTTTTTGGGTTGAACCCCAATTATGTTTTTATTATTTTTACTATTATGCCCCTGCCTCGAATGAGCAGGGGGCATTATGTGAACGCCCCTTCCGTCCGGCCGTAAACTTCTCATTTCCATGCAATAACTAAAGAATGCCTTGTCCGATCCATCTCATTTCTTGATGGTGTATGGGGGTGGGTAGAGGAAGTTCCTTTGAAAACCAGGTGCCATCGATATCAATATCCTCATCTTCGGCAGCCATCTTGATTTTTTATTTTCATGCAATAACTAAAAGAACGCCTTGTCCCCGATCCATCTAATTTCTTGTTGGTGTACTGTGGGTGGCTAGAGTGTTTATATTAATAGAATTCCTTTTCAAAAACCAGCCCAGGGGGTGCAATATCCCAATATGGCTGAGGGGGGACTTCACACAGGATTGGCTGCCATCTTGATTTCAGTTTTCTATCTCTGCAATAACTAAAGTTTAAATTCCTCATCTTCATTCCAAAACCAGTTTTCTTTTAACATGTTTAACCTTATTATTCTCTCACTATTCACTATGCTAAACTAGCAACCATTTCAATCTTATCCCCAATTAAACATACGGGCAGGGGCATATGCCACGCTCCGCGTTGCTCTTGTTGAGACTTATATTGCAAAGTACTCAGGGATTTGGTTTGTCCTCTGTTAAACACACCCCCTACAGCTAATAGTGTTTATATTAATAGGAATGATACTGGCTTGTTCAGTAATTAGGTTTTGAGTCTTCAAATTTAAAAGTATTATTATTATTATTATTATTTTTTCAGGGGGACTTCAATATTTTGTCCATCCCCCAATATCTGCAGTTTAGAAAAAGCTGAGAGGGGACTTCACACAGGATTGCAGTACAGTGACATAAATTTAGCATGTTTCACAGTCCAAATTCAACCTTATCATTGTTGATACTCTATCTCTGCAGTCAGGCACACACACAATGGCTGTTTAAATTATGTAAATATCATTCCCCATCCATTGGCCATTAGTTACATGTATTGGTTGGTTAAACCCAGGAGGGCTAATGGTTTTTTGATCAGATCTGTGTGCCTATTTTACCCATCTTGCTGTTTAAGTGTCTGAGTGACTTGCCATTGTATGACCTGGAAAATCCTAAATGGCATTGTGGTATATCCAGCATTACAAGCATTGCAATTAACAACTAAATATATAATTTTAGTAAAAAGAATTAATTCCACTGGGGATTATTAAGGGTTAACAGGCTTCCACTTTGCTGCAAAGACTGTTTAAAAAAAAAAAAAAAAAACACACTTGACGATGCATCTTGTTTGGACCTTGATTGCATCGTTATTGATTTAAAAGTAACTTAGCTTAGCTCAAGTTTACAAGCACTTAGTTACTGTTCAGGTCTTGCAGAAAAAATCTTGAAAATGCTTTGTTAATCTCAATGCCGTGCTTTGTAATATAGATATTAAGGCTTTTAAATGTTTTGAAATGTTTGAGTCATGCAATGTAGAGCATTTGTGGTTGCTTTCTATTTCCCAAACGGTGAGCTGTTGCACAAAAGCAGAATTCATAAATCCAGGAAGACTGAGAAAGCGAGGCTTGCCCCATTCTACTCCGTGCATCCTGGCTTAATCCTTTAGTCGTTTGCTAAGCCTGGCCGAGGAACGGCTACGTCAAGCCAGGTGTAACTTATTCAGATAAGTGCACATTCACAACATTGTGAAATAGGCCGTGCAGTCGATAACATAACATTTTTTGAGTTATAAGACTTTATTTCGAACAAATTATTAATTATAATACTTAGGAGGTCACAGGAGGCCCTGGTAATGAAAAACTCCCTTGTAGACCATGGAAAAAGACTTGAGTGAACACAGAACTGGAGTTCAGTTTGGTTCAGTTTATTAGGATCCCGATAAGCCATTACCCAGGGCAACAACTACTCTGCCTGGGGTCCACACTTAACAGAAGATACATAGATACATACAGCCCAAGAAATCAAGATAAAATAAAAACTATTTTCCACAGCATTAAAACTAAAAAAAAAAAAAAAAAAAAAAACCTACAAAAACCCAACCAACAACAAAAAAACAAAGCTTTGTAAAAATCATGAAGACATAAAACACAAAGTGGCATCTCTAATTAGATCATAAAGAGGCTACCTTCTATATCATACCACAGCCACCTTCCTTCTGGTGATTGACAACATTTTACATATCGTATCCAACACCATACCATTTACAAAACTAACATTTATTCACATTTAATTCCCTTAACAATTGAGAACTATGCAGATATCCTCTCCTCTGGTTTTTAAAAGTGGGGAGCCCAGTGCATTTTATTGTAAAGGTACAGAGTATACTCAGTTTATCATGTGGGGCTAAAGAATACCAATGGCTTGAGTGTAGAAAAGGAAAATACAGAGCAGCAAAGAGCCTATGGAGACTGAAGGACACTGAAGTGTTGGTTTATCATCAGACCCTGGCACATTTTCAAGCTTAAGTGTCTGCAGTGGTGGAAAGCAGGCAAACGGGCTCATTCTATTGGGCAAGAGGTACATGTAATGAAGAATTAGGCAAAATCTATTTGTTTCAGGTCTCTGTATGTAACTCACTTAATATAACAGCTCCATTTAAAATGGGAAGCAAGAGTACAGCTTAATTGGCAAGATGGACTCCCTTCATTGCAGTTAACTTTGAAGGCCATGTTCTAATAAACCTGTCAGTCAGTCCTCCAGTATATTGTTGGGAATCAGCAGATGGAACCTGAAAAACAGAGCGCAGGGTAATACATCACGTAAGGGTACTGATTGGGGCTTTGGTAACACCTGGAGGGCAGGAGAAAGGTATACAAACATCAAAAAACTGATTATATTGTCAAAATGGAGCACAAAGAAAAATCAAGGTGAGCGATGGTATCAATTCTGTTGAAATGCTCATGTCAGAGGACATATTTCAAAGACTCCAATCAGGTAAGCACAATCTACAAAACACTGGAGTTTTTATACCATCTACAGCATAGTGGTACCCACAAACTGTTGTCATATTTCTACATTTGAGACCAATACTGAGGAATTGTTGTTTGTGCGCTATTATTAACTGCAATGAGAAACTGCATTTTGCAGACCCATCATTCGCAGGAAACCTTTTCACAAATGCGTGGCAAATGTTCACGGAAGCCCCAGAAGAGTGTGTAGTTGACGATGCCAACATAAAGTAGGAACAGCATGTACATGTGTTGGCACGAGTTTCCAAATGGATGTTTGTAATCGAGCAACTTGTGTGCATTGTCACCAATAGGTGCTGAGACTGTACCAGCAGGTTCAGCTCCAAACATCACACTGCCCCGACAAACACATCACATTCACATTATCTATTACTCTTGCTGTCATGTATTCTTTGATTGCAAGTCTGAAACCAAGAACCCAAGCTAACTTGGGGTCAAGCTACCTTGGAAATATCCCAGGGTAAAGAAAGCATTTTATGACGAACTTTGACTGTACATCTTAATAGTAATAATAATGTAATTTACGTGTATACTAACTATTACTCGACACAACTGTACGTTCAGGATGCAACCTGTAGGTGGCGCCAATGCATAAGCATCAAACAGACACAGTGCATGGAATTTACCTAATATATACAAAAATACTGAGACTCCCAAGCCACCAGCAGCTTCCAATCTAACCACTTATTGCCTTCATTTGACAAATGCGATACAAGTACATTTAATTTTTTTGCAAACATGTAACTTCTATGACATTCAGAAAATAAGAAACAAATAGCCGGTCTTTGCGACAAATATGCACACAGTGTTAGTCATATTTTACATACCTTCGTCTCCGGTCAAAATTTTAATCTGTAAGTCCATAAATAAGGAGAGGAATGCCTAGAGCATCCATCTCCTCGATTACTTCCAGCGTTGCCAAGTAAGTCGCCATTGTTTTCTGGTGTGAAGTCTCGTGATGTTTCACGTGATGAGCTGCGCAGCAATTTCAGCGAGCTGTTCGAGCAGATGCGAACCGACCCAGGAAACGTGTCATGTTACAGTGCGACGCAGACGCGCCCGAACGCAGCCTAAGTATCAGTTCTTATTTTACAGGCCCTCTGGAAAACAAACAGTTGCGTCAGACAAAGAGGAAAATAATGAAGGATTACCGAATACATTTGCTTTTGTTTTCGCTTTATTTGGCAAGAAAAAAATGCGCACTTCAATTGGTGTCTATGGAGCTGCCACGTCTTTGGCCACAAAATTGTCTCCAGTGGGGAACGCGGAAGCAGGAAGCTAACATGCTAACTGGCTGAAGAAAAGGTACTTCCTCGTTCTCTCTGGTTCTATTATATATCTTTATGTGCTGGACTGACCCTAGCGCCATTGCTGTGACTAACGCTCATGGAGCCAGTGAGATGTCATTCAAATCAATTGAGTGGCAAGTCAAACCGTGATGCGCCACGCCCACACTGTCTTGAGAACTGGACTGAATAGCAAAATGAGCCGTTTTTGAATTAGGTTTTCTAATAGTGATGAATGTTAATTTTCACTCAGTTATTTGTAGATGCTTTATGAGACACTCAACTTTGATATTACACGTTAATTTTCACCATGGCAAGACAAGTTTCCAGAGGCTTTAACAGAGGTTGAGTATGGACATCTAACATAACATTACTTACAACCTCAATTCCAAAATAGCTGGGACATAGTGTAAATTGTGAAAAAAAATCAAAACGCAATGACTTTCAAATCACACCAGCCAGTACTTTATTCACAATAGAACAGAGATAACATAGCAAATGTTGAAACTGAGAAATTTTACAATTTTATCCACAAAACAAGCTCATTTCAAATTTGATGGCTGCTACAGGTCTCAAAAAAGTTGGGACAGGGGCCTTTTTACCATGGTGTAGCATCCCCTCTTCTTTTTAACACTGAGTGAAGGCATCTGGGCATTGAGGAGACAAGTTTCTTGAGTTTAGCCATTGGAATTTGATCCCACTCTTGTTTAATTCAGGTTCCAGCTACTGGAGAGTTTTGGGTCTCCTTTGGCGGACTTTTCATTGAATTATGCGCCAAATGTTCTCAATTGGTGAAAGATCAGGACTGCAGGCAGGCCAGTTCAGCACACAGACACTTCTACTACGAAGCCATGCTGTTGTAATAGCCACAGTATGTGGTTTTGCTTTGTCCTGCTTAAATACACATGGCCTTCCCTGGACTAGATGTCATCAGGAGGGGAGCATATGTTGCTCTAAAACCTTTATATACGCTGCCCGGCCAAAAAAAAAAGTCACCGTTTGGAAATTAATGAACAAATTCTATAATTGGATCATTATTGCGGTTATTAATATGTTTCAGCAGGCAATAATCATTTTTACCCTGACTGATGAAGCGCGTCGCTGCTCATTTCTTAAAAAAATCGTGTCGGAAGACACATCCCCTGATGGTGGAAAAAGATGTTACAGTATTTCAGAATGGGCAAGTTATTGGCCTGTATTTAGCAAAGAAAACCATGAATGACAAAAACAAGTATGAGGAATCTTTTTCACAAACAAATTTGCCACCACAAAGTCCTGACCTTAAACACATTAAAAGTTATTGGGATGTGCTCAAGAAAGACCACCGAGTGGTTCAACCATTATGTCGAGAAGACAAGATCTCGGCCAAAAATTATGGCATTTCTGATCGAAAATAAATGTTCTGGCATTGCTTATAGTTGTCAAAAGAATAACAAGACGAATATGCACTGTAATCAAAGCTACAGGGGTTCCAACTAAATATACTCAGTCAAAAAAGAAACTTCATACTCATAAATTTCTTAATATTTTCTTGAAACTTAATACAAGAGATATTATTATTATTATTATTAGGGGTAAATGCGTTGTCAAAGACATCATGACACACAGCAAGCTCGGGACGTGCACAAGCATGCAGCACGTGCGAGCATACATCAAGGTAAAAGCATGTTTCCTCGTGTTCCTAGTCACGTGACCTAATGAGACACGTGCAATTGAGCCCACGTTAGCACGGTAGAGTGACATCTCGGAAAAACAAGTTCTTACAGTCAATTATCCGTTGATTTGCAATGCCACGACTGTCAAACATTCAACGTGAAGCGTGCCATTGGCATGCTGAATACGGAACGTCGGTCACTGGCGTTGCCAGGGGTTATGGGATGCAGTCGACGGACTATCCATGATCTTCGGACACGTCTCCAACAAACTGGCACCACAGCAGACCGACCTCGTTCGGGTAGACCACATGTGACGACACAAGCAGAAGACCGACAAATCGTCTTCGTCATTTGCGTAATCGATTTCTCACTGCAACGTCCACTAGGAATGAATTTTTAGAGGTCGTGTGACTGCCCAAACCATACGTAATCGCCTGCGCCGCTGCTCGTCTCCATGCACGTCGGCCATATCGTGGACCAATTTTAACCCAGTTACACCGACGTCAACGGCTTCTCTGGGCACAACGACATCTGAGATGGACTCAGCGTGATTGGAATAGGGTCGTTTTTAGTGACGAATCCAGATTCACTTTGCACTTCGCTGATGGGAGAGTGAGAGTTTGGAGGAGACGCTGGTGAACATAACGCCCAGTGTTGTGTGCAGGAAGCGGACCGTTTTGGGGCGGTAGTGTTATGGTTTGGGGTGCCTTTAATGGTCCTGCCCGTTCCCGACTGATGGTCATTCAAGGAAACCTAACTGCTGCAGGATACAGAGATCAAGTGCTCATTCTAGAGCTTTTGCCATTCATGGCAGCTCATGGCCCAGGTCTGACATTCCAACACGATAATGCCAGACCTCATACGCCAATTTAACGCGAATTTTCTTAGGAATGCTGGCATCAATGTCATGGAGTGGCCCTCAAGGTCTCCCGACCTTAATCCCATAGAACATGTATGGGATGTGTTGGGCAGAAGACTCCGTCAAGTAAGGAACCCTCCACAGAATTTGCAGGAACTTGGTGCTATGTTGGTTCAATTATGGCGACGCATCATTCAATCCATGAGGAGTCGTTGCGTCGCAGTTGTGAACGCTCATGGAGGGCATATGCGCTATTGACATGCTTTCATCAAGTTGTAACTTACCATTTTTACTCTCTTACATTTCCGCAGCATTTCCGGTGGAACTGGTTACATTATGAACATGATTTTTATGGTACACCGTCCTTAATGGGTACAGAATGGAATTAAATCATTATTTAAAACCACTTTTCTTGTATGTTCAACTTATCGACCTCCAAACGAGCGTGAAGTTTCTTTTTTGACTGAGTATATTTGAGTGTGCGACTTTTTTGGCTGGGCAGTGTATCATTCAGCATTCATGGTGCTTTTTAAAACATGTAAGTGTCCCACACCATATGCACTAATGCATCCCCATACCATCAGAGATGCTGTCTTTTGAACTGAACGCTGATAACAGGAGGGGTGGTCTTTCTCCTCTTTAGCCCGGAGGACACGAAGCTCACGATTTCCAACAAGAATGTAAAATTTGGACTCGTCTGACCACAGGACACTTTGCCACTTGGCTATAGTCCATTTTAAATGAGTCTTGGCCCACAGAACATGGCAGCGCTTCTGAATCATGCTCAACAATGGCTTCCTTTTTGCATGATAGTTTTAGGTGGCATCTGTGGATGGCACTGCAGACTGTGTTTACAGACAGTGGTTTCTTGAAGTATTCTTGGGCCCATTTAGTAATGTCGATGACAGAATCATGCCGGTGAGCATAGTGTTCGCCAGAACGGAACCTCAGGGTGTCTCACCCCTGCGACCAGCCCAACCGGGCCAAGACGAAACCACCTACGGAAGTGGTTCATCACAAAGAACCAGCTTGTTGCAAACAAAAGAAATAACTGATGGGTATTTCCTGCCATTGACACAGAAGAAAGAGTCAAAGACGCCACTTCAATTCAAAACACCACATTTAATCATTCAAGAAACTCAAATATACAGCTGTACTTCCATTTAAACACGAGTACATTAGTGTATTTGGTTTCTGTATAAAAGAAACTCACGGCATTAGTGAAACCTCAACTCTAAATGAATTCAGTGTAGTACTATATCTATGTCGCAGGGAAAACCGAAAGTGATCTTTGGCGATACGCATGCGCCAAGTGCGGACAGCCTTGATTTGAACTATCCCGAAGAATACTGGGAACAGCCAAAGGACGTCTCAAATTCCGAATGTCTTAGACCTATGGTCTTCAACATCATGCCTGAGGACCCACTGTGTATGCAGGTTTTTGCTCCAACCACAATAGTAATCACAGGATTTTAACAAGCTGTTAATTTGTCTTAAGTGCATTTAATGTTTAGAGCAGTTATTTGCCCTCTTAACTCACAAGTTAACAAAAACATCTTTGTTTGCCATCAGGAATAAAAAAAATAAATAAAAAATTCCATACCTGCATTGCGATGCATCAGAAATATCATAAAATGAGAGAAAACCATGTAACCAATCAAATTAAAGATGTAGTTGGCTCCTAATTGGTGAAAACTAATTTGCACATCATGACAAATTCATTCAACAAGCCAATGGTAAAGAGTCAAACCAGTTTTGTGTTATTTTAATCTACTTATGTTCACCTGAAGTTTTTTGAAAGAACTTGAAACAGTTGTGTCCAGCAGCCCAAATTGGGGTTTACGGATTTCCTCAGTGTCTAATTTAATCTGTTTGAAATGTTATATTACTTGAAATTTCTTGCAGAATAGAAATAAACACACCATCTTCTAGGGCATTTTATTCTTCATAGCACATATGGATGTAACATTTGGCTAAAGAGAGTAACAAGAGCACTCCGAGAACGCAGCACCTCCGCCCAGGGCCCTAACCTAACCTAACCCTAACCCTAACCCGGATCACTCACAAAATCTTATCAATTGGTCTTTGTGTCATTTCTGACCTTCTCTGAAATTTTCATCAAAATCTGTTCATAACTTTTCATGTAAAGATGCTAACAGACAGACAGACAAACCAACCAACACCGGCAAAAACATACACCTCCTTGGGGAGGTGAATTAATAACTCTAAACATGTAAAAAACCTAATTAAGACATTAACAGCTCGGTAATATCCTGCGATGACAATTGTGGTTGGAACGAAAACCAGCATACACAGTGGTCCCCAGGAACGACGTTGAAGACCACTACCTTGGACTCAATACGCACCTGAAGACCGAATTTTCATTCTTTACAACCGGTAATTCCGCACATTTATTTAGCTTGTTTAGAAGAGATTCTCCAAGAATGGGCTCTAGTGGAAAGACTGGCCATTTCCCCGACATCAGTAGCCTATTCAATCGGTGATAAGATCGTGTAAGGAGATAAAGTTCACCGCTCCATCCGCCGGTCTACCTTTCGGTTTTTTTTTTTTTTTTTTTGGTCATTTCTCGGTGTTACGGCCTCGAGCATTTTTCTAAAGTAACTAAATGGGGCTCCCAGCAGCAGTATCCGGGGTGATCTTTCAGTTGAGAATATAGCTCTCATGCAATAGGCGTGGCCTAGCTGTGGCAAATACGAGGTCAAGCTTTGTCCGCCATTGATGTGGCCAACCAAAGCTCCAGGCTATTGACGCTACACACTGCACACAGAGAAAAGTAGAGAAAATGCAGAGTAAGTGTGCCATTGTTGGCTGTTCCAACCGGTCTGACCGGGAGAGGGAGAAACGATTTTACCGTGTGCCCGGTATTATACGGAATCAGGGTGAAAAAACTTTGGAGTTGTCAACAATTCAACGAGCTAAATGGTTTTCAATCATCTCCAGGGCCGACTTGGACATACACAAGAAGGAAATCCGTGTTTGTAGTGACCACTTCATCCGTGGTTAGTTTTTTTATGATTATACACTTGAGACAGTTTGTTGGATTATAGCTGCAAACTGATAACAATAGGCCTATTTAAGAAAACTGTTGTTATGACCGCTCGGTCACTACCGCATGTGTGTTCGCGTGTCGTGCTACTAGAAGCACTCCTGGTGGACTTATTTGCAGTAATTCTGACTGGTATGCTTGTGTTACTTTGGTAAGCAATCAAGGTGGCAGTTTCGTCTTAATGTTACCTGATCGTAGCTGCTACAGTTGAAGCTAAGCGGAGAGGCGTTTTATCTGTCTAAGTTGGGCTGATAAGGCTGCAATTAGTGAAACGATCGTTTTGCTTATCCAGGGTCAACCGGGAACTTTGCCGTCATGCGCCCTTACGAAAAAAAATGCTATTTGATTTACCACTGGATACCATTCATTTACCATTGAGAATTTTCGTAAGGGTGGGCTAGCTCTGATGCTAAAGCTGTGTCTGGTATAACACGATTTTTCTGCGTTGCCGTGGCGGAATTTTATCCCCTTTTAAAAAATGTTTTGGCGAATTACAAGCTGAAAAAGTGGAAAATGGATTCGGAATTTTTCCCGGTACGAGTTACCGATTCGCGAGCTCCACACAAGCAATGCTTTCGACCGTTTGCGTGTTTCTGCTTTGAGCTCATTGAGTAACTTGCTGTCGGAATTGTTTTGTTTTGGAAGAAATGGTTATCAGGAGCTTATAGCAAAGTATCTACCAGAAAAGTGGGTATATAACAGTACAGCTACAACCGCATGCATGCAAGGCGAGACAGTACAATACTGTGATTTAGGCTCAGTCGAACTGTCCTCTGCCTCCATTGCTGATGTGCTTGGCCACACTAATGGCGGCGCAGGCCGTTGCTACTAGTTACTGAGGCAGTCCACTGTTAGGTCACGTGACTATTGCAAGTCAGCTATAGCCCGGCCCGCAATCCCCCCCCACTCAGGTTTTGAACTCAAATATAACATAAAATATGACCAATCATTTCTAGTTTCAGTCTCGCATACATAAACTTGGAATAACGCAGCAAGCAATTGGGAGCCTTTTGGCATGCTTGGAATGACGAAAATTGCACTTAAATTGGAAGCCTTTTTGATGTATGGGCTGTATCGCACAAATTTGCGCTTCGTAGCTCGCCTCGCAATTTCAGAGACGATTAATATGATTAAAATAACTTGTAGGGAATCACTCAGTGGCGGGCGGTGGGCAGAAAACTGGGGGCGGAAAACATCCCTTGAAACGGATGAGATTAGTGACCCGATTTCAATCATTGTTCTTGGTCAACATGTTATTTTCCCTTATAATGAAATGTTTAGACGAGTGAATAATAAATTCTATAAAATGTTTAATTCACGTGCCTTAATAGGCAACTCTTCACGAAAAACCCACTGGATTTTCCGCGTTAAATTTTGTCACATCCTAAGCAAGTCGTCAAACCTGTGCGTAATGACTATTTAATTGAAAAAGATTGAAATGTGCTCTTTTTTGCGTTCAACTGGTGCGTTTGATTTCTCGTCTTAACGAAGACAATTGGCTACACCTGAGAGGGGAGAGTTCAAGCGTCTTTGACCAGGGAAATTGACTGAAAACAGATCTACTAATAAGCAGTTTAAAGACATGTTTATCGCCCTCCTTGTTCTCTGTCCACCGCCCGCCCCTGGAATCGCCATCTACGTGATCAAGAGACAACCGGTTTTGAAGTGGCAGAACTGTTAGCTTCTACACGTAGTTCACATCAGCTGCAGTAGATGGAACATTATCTCGCTTTAGGATTGTCATTTCAAATTAATTATTAATAGGAATATCCACTCAATTCTTCCACTTGTATGAAACATGTCCCCGTGAGAATTTTATTTTGTGTCCTGTGGGCTCGGATTTCAAGAGAGAGCCAAGATAGGGTATCTGCAGGTTTCAGCAAGTCAAATTTAAGACTTTTTAAGACCTTTTTAATGCCACCTTGAATGAAATTTAAGACCAAAAAAAACTATAAATATAGGCAATGGTTGGGGGATCCCACTGTATTACAACCCAAGCATTAGCATGTGTGTCACTCAATGAGACTCATTCAAGTTTACTTTTTGTCTGTTTAGTGAACATGAAGTGATACTCGGTGCTCTCTGGTTCAATAGCTGTATGTACAAGTGCAGTTATTTGGTCAGAAACATCCAACAAAAAAAAAAAAAAAACACACACACATAGATGAACACATACATGGCATGTGGCCTTAATCTCCAGTTCTGCCTTTATACCCAAGGATAAAAAATACAATACAAAAAAATGGTACATTTGGTCAAACAGTAGTGTGCTCCGTGGTTCACTGTACTGCGCAGGCCTGCATCATGACATTGCCAAAATCTGCCAAAATGCATATAAAGTTAACAATTAGTCATTGAAAAAATACATATTACTTTAAAGCGGTGCAGTAAATCTTGAGCTGTTGCGTGTCCCATGAATTTCGAGCCCAAGAAACATGAATGCGCTTGATTTCCGACCCAATATCCTAAGTGCACGTCGAGTTGCTTATTATTAGTGGCGTGGTCTCGTCGAACATTAAAACAAACAAAAAAAAAAAAAAAAGACTTGTTGACCCTGCAGATTAGCTCGCTTCTGATGAAAGGCGCAAGTCCAAAACAAGTTATATATAGGGCTGGGTATCGTTTCAATTTTATCGATTCCGGTTCTGATTCAGATTCTGCTTATCGAATCCGGTTCTTATCGAATCCCGGTTCCAATTTCTTTTTTTTTTTTTTTTTTGAGAGAAAAATAAATATTTCATGAACAAAAAATAGCCTCTTTATTCTGTGCGCATTTAATAATTATAAACTGTGACAACTGTTTGCTTCCGTTATAAAAATATTTTTATGGTTATTTCTGAATAGCAGACTTCTGCTATGCATAACAGACCGTTGCTGTGCTGTGCACGCAGTTCGCAGCATGGTCGCGTCCCAATCAGGGATTCACTGTTGTGTCCCGCAGTGCGCTGGGGATACCAAATTGTACTTTGATCTTTTTTTTCATCGTTTTACGGAAGATCATCTTTGTAAAGACAGATTAAGGGCCAGAAATACAAGTGTTTTATGATCGCCATATTCGTTCCAAGTGGTTCTATTTATTGTGGCATTACCGGTGGCCTGATCAGGTCATGACTGAGAGTATTGAATGCTGTTTATCACAAAACCGAACCGCGCAATTTAATGGAAAACCAAAGTAATTTCCATGAGCTCCAGAATAGTATTGCTATCATTCTACACTGCGGTCAAGCCATCACTTTCGCGTTCGAAGTAGCTTCGGTTTGTACTGATCACTTTCACGTCAGGAGTTGAGCTATGGGAGAAGTACTACAGTTCAGTGAGAGAGAAAAATAAGGCACAAATGCCAAATCACGGTTTTTCCCCACTGTCAACTGAATGGCTGACTAACCTTAACTCGTTAGGAAACAAACTGCTGTTACATAATGGTTATGGAAAGGTCTGCGAGCACACTAGTTAAGTAACCTTAACTTCGTTATGAGAGAGGCACTTAGCTAGCCTGCTACAGTGCTAAGTAATACCGATTTAACCAACATTACACTTGGCATTCAGTTTGGTTAAATATTAACGGCATGAGCTAACATGGAGCGATTTTTCCCCTCAAGCTCGCAGACAAATATTTCCGTAAAAGTGATATGTACCTAAGGTCATACCAAATATATGTCACGAGTTGGGCTATGGAAAAAGTGCTATAGTTATGCGATGAAGAAAAATCTGGAACAAATGCCAAATCACGGTTCTCTTCTACGGGCAAGCCATTGCAAACACCACGTAAACAAAGCCGACGATGCAGTTGCGCGTTGGACAAAAATGAATATTCATGAACCACGCAAACAGAAGCGAATCCTCTTGTTTAAATGACGTACTGCGTAAAAAAAAAAAAAATCGGACATTAGGTCCGCGAACTGATAGCAGATCCTGCCAAATCTATTCTCATTGCAGTTCATTTCGGACCGCGATTGAATTAATAAATTTGGGACCGATAAGCAGATTAAATAGTTCTGCCCCGACAAATTTAAGACCTTTGAGTAATGTATTTAAGACCAGCGTATAATATTTTTAATGATACTAAGAAATTTTAAGGCCTTTATTTTAGATACACGAATTTAAGACTTTAAGACTTTAAGGATGCGCGGGCACCCTGCAAGAAGGAAATCATGCGCGTCTTGCGCCACAACAAGTGGATCAGCTGGGGATGAAATCTGGCGACTGTTGAACTTCTAAGAGCGGAAAGCCGGCGACATGAATCTAAAATAAGCGGAGCCACGATTACCGTGATATACGTACATGTATTTCTTTCAGGCTACATTTACTCAAATGCCCGATTCCTGATATACAATTTTCTACTGCCTAGACACACACACACACACCGATACGAATAAAAACTACTTCAAGGGGCTTTGAAAGAGGCATTGAATCTCTTACAAATCCGTGCAACGCACAGCGTTTTAAATCACATTACATTGAATAAAATTATCTTGGACATCCACGTTATCAATAGCATTTCTGACCTACCTATAAAACAACTTAATTCAGCTCTTTTACAAGTGGACAATGCCCAGTTGCGCACACACGCTACGTGACTTGGTCATGGCGCCATTGTGCGCTGCAAATAGTATAATAATACAGAAGTGCGCGGATTGGTCATATGTTAATAAGTTTATGTTTGAGCCCCATTTCACGCACGGCCTACCAAACTTCACTTCTCTCAAGAATTAAAGTCAGATCGACTGCGCAGATTTTCGGGACAACTATTGTTATCTATACAAATGCCCGCCCGTCTCACAGGAAATTTAATGCTGGAAACAGCCGGACCCGTCTCAAATCGGACTCACCCGTCTCGGCGTCTCAGTTAAACATTGCCCGTCTCAAAGACGGGGAGACGGGCGGCTGGCTAACACTATGCCGGTGAGTGATGCAGTGGCGTCTGAGGGCCCGATGATCACGGGCATCCAGTAAAGGTCTTCGGCGTTGTCCCTTACGCACAGAGATTTTTCCAGTTTCTCTGAATCCTTTGATGATGTTATGCACTGTCGATGATGAGACCTTCAAAGCCTTTGCAATTTGACGTTGAGGAACATTGATTTTAAAGTATTCCACAATTTTTTTTACGCAAGTCTTCACAGGTTGTAGAGTCTCTGGCCATCTTTACTTCTGAGAGACTCAGCCTCTCTAAGACATCCCTTTTATAGCCAATCATGATACACACCTGATGCCAGTTAACTTAATTACTTTGTAGGAGCCACACATTGTTTTCTGGGGATTATTTGTGTATTACCGCCACCTGGTGAGTATGCAGGGTTTGGGTCACATGGCCACCGTAGATTATAGTCATAGGTTATAATAGGCACTGAATCACCTGCACTGGGGGAGGAGAGAGGCGAGTTAGGTAGCCGTAACTTTTGTTGACCGCATTTTTGTTGTTTAATTGCAACAGAGTGCTTTTGATACATGTGCGCAAACAGTGTACACGTTTCCATCAATTAACATCAATTAAGAAAGTGATCGCTCACAGCGCAAAGGAATCACGGAGACGCCAAGTAAGTGCAGTGGTGTCAAACAAAAGTAAGACAAAGCGCCTCATCATGCATCAGGCATGGAGGACAGGTAAGCTTACCTGTGCATGTATGTGTGTGGAGAAGGAATCCGGATTGCATCAATGTCGAAGTGGCTCCGTTTGGAACATTTGAATGAAGGAATGCTGGTCGGATACGCGTTGTCTGTGCATTTTGTATGCTCTGGGCTCTGAAAGACGTCTGCACTTTGTGGCTTGTATATGCGAAGCTTTTTGATGTTTTAAGGAGGAACTCTGATGCTGCCTTGTTGAGATGAATTGCTCTGATTTATTGTGCATTGTGGATGGATCTAAATGCCACCGTTGACTGAAAACTTAATGAAGAAGGGTTAAAATGAGTCAAACAAATGACGCTGCCTCGTGCTCTGACATGCAGTTTGGGAACAGAAGGGGGAGGAAACTCACGGAAAAGGCTTTGGTGAATAAAATTGAAAAATTGCAAAATGAACGCAAACGTGTTGTTGATAAAATTAAATGTTTGATACCAAAAATAAAAGAGCTCATGAAACAAAGGGAAAATGTGTCTCAGGTGAAACAATGTTTGGGGAATTTAAACACAATGGGTCTCATTCATGAAACGTTCGTAAATCTGCGAACAGATTTACCCATAAAAGCCTACTCTACTAAAAACCTACTCCGGATTCGGGAACACGTGAAACTGTGTTCGGGAAACTCAGATCTGATCAAAACGTGTGTAGATCATGAATGCCAAACGAAGAAGAAAATTGACAGCAGAGATGGTAATCAGCTATTTTGCATAAATCTGCCCATGAATTGGCAATAAGCACCAAACAGGATTTAGATTGATCGTCCGGCTTACCTGTCTGTCATGGCACAAGCAAAACGAGAGAGAGAACGAAAGAAGAACTTTTCTGAAGCAGAGATGGAGATTATTTTGAGTGAAGTTGAGTTAAAAAAACACATTTTATTTTCATCAATTAGCAGTGGTGTGACAGGGATAGGCAAATCAAAAGCCTGGAAGGAGGTAACAGACGCAGTTAATGTGGTCTCTGCTGTCCCCAGAACCATGCCCGAGGTCAAAAGAAAGTGGTTTGATATAAAAATGGAGGCCAAAAAAACGTATTTGTGCACACAGAAAAAAATATATCTGCCACAGGAGGCTCACTGTCCAAATTGTCAAATACAGCTGAGCGCATAGCAGGAATTATTGGGGAGAGCGCTTTGTCAGGAATCATCCCTGACGGAGACAGCGACATGCCTTCACTGGAGTCATCAAACCCAGATGGTAAGGTAATAAATGTGTCACAATAGTATACATTCTGAAAAATCAGATACCTTAGTGATCAGTTTAATCTAGGTCATACAGTCCCAAACAATTTGGACGATTTTCTCTCCAGATTGAAGTAGAAATGTGAAACCAGCAATGTTATATTGTGCGTAATTGATATAGCCTAATCTAAATCCGCGATAGCTGTCGGAATGTAGAGCTATCTAACATTTTAAAAAATGATACGGATAACAGCCCACAGCAGTTTTGTATGCATAGTCTTAAAATTTGAATCCTAAAGCTACATTTTATACAGCTCCAAATAAGTCAGTCTGCAGCCAAATTAAACATTGTTCAAGTCAGCTTTATTACAAAAAGGTGTTCAAATTATAGAAGAGCCACACAAAAACCAAAATAAACGTTGTCTCAATTTTGTCGCTGGCGAGTGCTCCTCCTCTGATGTGGCTCCACCTCCTGCTCCTGCACCTCCTGCTGCTCCTGCACCCCCTGCACCTCCTGCTGCTCCTGCACCCCTGCACCTCCTGCTGCTCCTGCACCCCCTGCACCTCCTGCTGCTCCTGCACCCCCTGCACACAGAGGCCGAAGGGGTGATTCAGCGGTCCTTACGGATGAGGTCCTGCAAAATCAGGAGGCGTTACTGTCAGCAGTGAACCAAATAAACGCATCCCTTCAAGAGATGAACAATACCTTAAAGGGAATCTGTGAGGCACTTTTGCGCCCTAAATAAAGTATTTCTTGCAAGTATTGTGTGATATCTGGTTTCCTTGGAAAACACTTGAAAGATAGTTGTATTTCTTTGTGATAATTAAACATAGCCGATACATTTTCAAGAGCATGATATTCAAATTAACTGATGTAGCCTACTGAAACAGGACGTTGTATATGAAAAATACAAATGAATCTAACTTTTTGCAAAGCATGTCAGTTTAAAATGTGTATGATTTATTCAGTCCCTGTCTTAGTAACACTTACCTTAAAATCGCTCTATAAGTCTCTGCCGTCTCTCTATGGCAGCCGTATTTCGAGGCCCAACAGCTGGTTCGGAGGCAGGCGTTCCACTGGATTAAGAACCTCAGGCAGGGAAGGCCATGTTTAAGGGCCACGTTGTAGGACACAACAGGCCAGTATAATGCGGCACACCTTCTCGGCGCATAGCAGAGTAGGGTGCCACCTTTGCTGTCCAGGCACAGCCACCTCGCCTTCAACACCCGTTGTGCGCTCCACAGCGGCACAGTAGCAGCATGCGCCTCATTGTATGCCAGCTCCTGTGGCGTCTGTGGGTTGGCCAATGGGGTCATAAGCCACGGTGTTAGTGGGTAACCCCTATCCCCTATGGATGTAGAAGGGTAAGTACATATAAAACACATGCAATTGTATAGGCTGGCTATATTCTTACCAATGAGCCAGCCATCTCTCACAGCTCCATCCTCCGAACGCCTGCCAACTGCGCTATTACGCAGGATGAAAGAGTCGTGCGTCCCACCAGGCCACCGTGCCACAACGTTTAATAGCAGACACTTTGCATCACTGATCAGTTGCACATTCACGGAATGAAAGTTTTTCCGATTTATGTACGCAAATGCATCACCAGATGGAGCCTTGATGTGCACGTGTGTGCAGTCTATGGCACCGATAACACCTGTAATGTGGTAAAAAGCCACTAGGTGGCAGTATTGACATTTTTTTTTGTTAAGCAATCTAAAACTAGGTTTGGGCATGTCTCGGGCATGCCTCAGAGGGGGCTGGACAAGAGTATATAAGGAGAAAAATCGAGAGAGTGTAGAGTTGTTGGAGAAATTGCAAGGAGAAATTGCAAGAAGGATACATTTGACCAGACCTGTCACTCTTTTCAAGACCTTTTAAGCTTTTTGTGGATTTTTGCCTGTGTTGGAGCATTTTCCTGTCCCAGGACATCACAACAGAGCAGCCCATCTCCATTACAGGGAACTGTAAATATCTCATTTTTTTATTTTCATTTCAATCTTGGTCAGTAGTGTAGGGTGTAGATTAGTTCTATGTGTTTGTTTAATTAAATCTGTTGAACTTAAAGGATTTTGTCTGTCATCCTTTGCTGTCCGTGACGTCATAACAAATTGGGGCCATAACAAATTGGGGGCTCGTCCGGGATCCGGGGTAGACCATTGTGCGAGTCATTTATTGAAAATCTAAAATTTCAAATTGTGAAATTGTTTTTGAATTTTCCTATATATATATTGACAGATCAACAGCAATGGATGATTTCTTGGCATCACCAACCGTAGAGGTTTTGAAGTCTTTTAAAAAGACAGAACTGCTAGAAATATGCAGACAGTTAGAGCTGACAGATGTAAAACCAGCCATGCGAAAAGCAAGACTGGCTAGAGAGATTGTTGAATATTACATTGATGAAAAATGTGTTTGCACCAGGAGATCTGGAACAGTTTCCGTGGAAAATCCAAATGTAGAATTGGAACTTAAATTAAAAATGCTAGAGATTGAAAGGGAGGAAAAAAAAGAAAAACAAAGGCAGTTTGAGTTAGAAAATTAGCAAGAGAAGAGAAAAAGAAAGGAGGAAAAAAGAAAAAACAAAGAGAATTTGAGAGAGAGAAAGGGAAAGAGCAGAAAGAGAGAGACAGAGAGATTTCGATTTAGAAAAATTAGATAGAGAAGAAAGGCTCCAAATGGAGCTACTAAAAATCAAAATTCAGGCTGAAAATAAATTTCACGCCAGCCAGGAGGTAAAGCTGGTGCCTCCATTCTCAGAAAAGGAGGTTGATAAGTATTTCCAGTGCTTTGAGAAGGTAGCTAAGAGTTGTCAGTGGCCAAAGGAACACTGGCCTCTGATGTTGCAAACTGTCCTCAAGGGTAAAGCTCAACAAGCCAATTCGGCTTTGTCTGTAGATGATTCCTCTGATTATGAGGTTGTCAAAAAAGGTTATTTTGACAGCTTATGAGTTGGTTCAGAGGCTTACCGACAGAAATTCAGAGGTCTGAAGAAATCTGACAATCAGACTTATGTTGAATTTGCTAACGAGAAGAAGGTTTGCTTTGAGCGCTGGTGTACTTCTATGGAGGTCAAGGATGATTTCAACTCACTAAAAGAGATGGTGTTAGTTGAAGAATTCAAGAACTGTGTCAAGGATGATATTAAGACCTACCTTAATGAGAAGCAAGCACTGAATTTGCAATCAGCTGCCAAGTTTGCAGACGAATATGTTCTCACACATAAGTCCAAATTTCAGTCTAGCAGTAACAATAGATGGTCCAAATTTCAGAAGAACGGTAACGGTGATACCCAAGATTCCTCACCCAAAGACAAAGACAAATCTGGTGATGGTGCTCAGAAATCCAGTAAAAGGTCTGAACAAAGTGTGAAAGCTGACAGTGACAAAAGTGGTCTAGTTTGCAATTATTGCAAGAAATCTGGTCATGTTACAACTAACTGTTGGTTCCTTAAAGCTAAGAAAGAAAAAGAAAAGGATACCAAACCCAATGCCTTTGTGAAGACAAGGTTAGAAACCCCTGTAGTAGATGACCGATCTGCTAAATTGCTGTTCCTTGTGAGGCTAGAAGCCTGATACTGCTGACTTTGTGAGGGAGGAATTTCTTCCATTTGTGTCAGAGGGATTTGTGGCTCTGAATGAGCATTCTCCTCCTGTCCCCATATATATCCTAAGGGATACCGGGCTTCTCAGTCACTTTTGTTGATGGACTCCAGCACGTGATGAGACCGCTTCTGGGGATTTCATACTTGTACAAGGTATTGAAGGGAGGACTGTATGTGTACCCCTGTGCTCTGTATTCTTGAAGTCAGATTTAGTTACAGGACAGGTAAAGGTGGGACTTATGTCAAGTCTACCTATCAAGGGTGTTTCTCTGTTGCAGCAATGACCTAGCTGGGGGCAATATAGTTCCCCTGTTCATCTTACTTCACAGCCGAGCACTGAAGATGGCGATGAAGACCCATCTCTGTATCCTTCCTGTGCAGTGACTCGTGCTATGGCCAAGAAGGCTCAAGAAGAAGATGATGTGGTGCCGCCCAGCACCTTGAATAGTCATGACTCAGGTGGTTCGCCTCTTGACTCGGTTCAGCCTACTATGGTTTCTCCGTTTGAGGACTTATCAGACACTTTTATCAGTTCTCTATTCAGCCAGCCAGATGGGTCTGGTGATTCTGATGTGTCTGGAGACTTGTCTCTGTCCAGAAAGCGGTTGATTCAGGAGCAAACCAATGATCCTGAAATTTGTGTACTAAAGAAGAGAGCCCTTCCTAATGAAGAAATAGACACAGTTCCAGTTGGGTATTATCTCAAGGATGGAGTGTTGATCACCGGAAGTGGCGCCCTCCTGATATCCCTGCCAATGCAGATTGGGCAGTGGTCAAACAAATTGTTGTTCGAAGGTCTACAGGAATGAGATCTTAACAATGGCTCATAGTTTGCCTTTAGGAGGTCATCTTGGTGTTAACAAGACTGTTGACAAGATCATGAAACACTTCTTCTGGCCTGGACTTCAGAAAGATGTTTCCAACTTTTGCAAAACCTGTCACACTTGTCAGGTAGTTGGAAAACACCAGTTAGACCCACCTGTAGCTCCATTGCAGCCTATCCCAGCATTTGGGGAGCCCTTCTCCAAGGTCATTGTTGATTGTGTTGGTCCATTACCCAAGACTAGATCTGGAAATCAGTACTTGTTGACAATCATGTGTGCATCTACCAGATTCCTGAAGCCATACCTCTCGCAACATCAAAGCAACTGCAATCTCGAAGGCTTTGATAAAGTTCTTCACGTTGTTTGGCCTTCCCAGGGAAATTCAGTCAGATCAAGGTAGCAATTTCACTTCGGGATTGTTTCAGCAGGTTTGTGTATGAACTAGGTGCGAAGCAGATTCTTTCCAGTGCCTATCATCCAGAGAGTCAGGGTGCCTTAGAGCGGTTTCATTCCACTCTCAAGACAATGATGAGGACTTATTGCTATGACCATGAGAAAGACTGGGATGAAGGTGTTCATTTGCTGTTGTTTGCAGCTAGGGAAGCAGTGCAGGAGTCTACTGGATTCAGTCCGTTTGAGTTAGTGTTTGGCCATGAAGTGAGAGGACCTTTGCTATTGTTGAGTGAACAATGGCAAGAGAAAGAGCCGTATATCAGTCTGTTAGACTATGTTAGCAAGTTCAAGAAAAGACTGCGTGCAGCTTGTGACCTAGCCAAAGAGAACTTGAAATCAAGTCAGGGAAAAATGAAAACTTGGTATGATCATAAGGCTAGAAGCCGTGAGTTTAAACCAGGAGACAAGGTCCTTGTGTTGTTTCCCTTACAGTCCAATCCATTGCAGGCTAGATTTCATGGTCCTTATGAAATTATGACAAAACTCAATGATCTCAATTACATTGTGAAGACTCAGATAGGAGAAAGCCAAAACAGTTGTGTCACATTGGAAGCCTTATCATGATAGGAATGCTAGGGTTGCAGCTGTCACTTCAGATCCCCCATGGCCGAAACTTGTGAAGATGAGGGGGAGTTTCAAGATGATGAACCTAGAATTAAAGCTGAAGTTCTCTCATGTAAATTGTCAAATTCTGAAGTGTTGCAAAATCTTGATGTTAAACTCCAGCACTTAGAACCCTCACAGAAAGATCAGTTTGAGAGGTTGATCAAGAAATATAAAGATCTATTTCCTGATGTTCCAAAGAGAGTTTCTATAGCCTCTCATGATGTCGATGTTGGTGATGCCAAACCAGTAAAACAGCATCCGTACCGGATGAATCCTGAAAAGAGAAAGATTGCTGATAAAGAGGTTGAATACATGTTAGAACATGATATTATCAGACCCTCTAACTCAGATTGGAGTTCACCCTGTGTTCTAGTTCCAAAACCTGATGGAAGTACTAGATTCTGTACAGATTATCGCAAAGTCAATGCTGTAACTAGAACTGATGTGTTTCCAATACCTAGGATTGATGATTGTATCGATAGAGTAGGGCAAGCAAAGTTTCTGACCAAGATTGATTTATTGAAGGGTTATTGGTGTGTGCCTTTAACTGAGAGGCCAAGAGCATCTCTGCTTTTGCCACACCATCTGGGTTATACCAGTATGAAGTCCTACCCTTTGGCATGAAAAATGCCCCAGCCACGTTCCAAAGGATGATACAGTCTACAATCGCCGGATTGCCACACAACAGATCGGCGACCTGATCACATGGAGTGACTCCTGGGAAGAACATCTGAAAGATGTAGAGCGTTGTTCAGCGCTTGACCCAGGCTAACCTGACTGTTAACCTGAACAAGAGTGACTTTGGTTGTGCTACTGTCACGATCTTGGCTACGTCATAGGCCAGGGTAAGGTGGCACCCATAAATGCTAAAGTCCAAGCCATCATGGACTTTCCAGTTCCTGACAACAAAAAGCTTTTGCGCGCTTCCTTGGAATGATCGGGTACTACCGCAAGTTCTGCAAGAACTTTGCTGAGATTACTCTCAGTCTCACCAACCAACTGAAGAAAGGCGTGAAGTTCACTTGGGATGAAGCATGCCAAAGAGCCTTCGATCGCCTGAAGTCTCTGCTGTGTCACTTCCCGTGCTCAAATCTCCTGACTTCAACAAACCGTTCTCCATAATGCTAGCGACCAAGCTTGTGGATCTGTGCTCCTACAGAGAAGTGACTCTGATGACAAGCATCCCGTGGCATACTTCTCCAGGAAGTTCAATCGCCACCAAAAGAACTATTCCACAATTGAGAAGGAGCTGTTGGCTCTGGTTCTATCCTTACAACACTTTGAGGTCTATGTTTTATGCAGGGGCAAAAGCCAATGATTGTATATACTGACCACAATCCGTTAATGTTTTTGAGTAAGATGAAAAACAAGAATCGGAGATTGTTGAAATGGAGTTTGATTTTGCAGGAGTTTGACTTAGAAATCAAGCATGTAAAGGGTACTGACAATGTAATTGCTGATTGCTTATCCGTGTTTGAGTATGTGTATATATATATCACCTGTGTTTATTAGCATATTGTGTATATATATATATATATATACACAAGTGTCAACTTAACCATTTTTGTATTGAAAAGAAAAATTTTGCCTTTATAAGTCAAAATTTTTCCCTTTTGGAATGGAGGTGTAATGTGGTAAAAAGCCACTAGATGGCAGTATTGACATTTTTTTTGTTAAGCAATCTAAAACTAGGTTTGGGCATGTCTCGGGCATGCCTCAGAGGGGGCTGGACAAGAGTATATAAGGAGAAAAATCGAGAGAGTGTAGAGTTGTTGGAGAAATTGCAAGGAGAAATTGCAAGAAGGATACATTTGACCAGACCTGTCACTCTTTTTCAAGACCTTTTAAGCTTTTTTTGTGGATTTTTGCCTGTGTTGGAGCATTTTCCTGTCCCAGGACATCACAACAGAGCAGCCCATCTCCATTACAGGGAACTGTAAATATCTCATTTTTTTATTTTCATTTCAATCTTGGTCAGTAGTGTAGGGTGTAGATTAGTTCTATGTGTTTGTTTAATTAAATCTGTTGAACTTAAAGGATTTTGTCTGTCATCCTTTGCTGTCCGTGACGTCATAACAAATTGGGGCCATAACACACCTGGCATGTTTGAAATAGAACTAAATCCCTTCATCACCTCTACTTGCCTTTGTACTTCATGAGGGAATTTAATGTACTGTGGCATTAATTTAATAATGCCGTTGAGCACAGCAGGAAGGATGCGGCTCATAGATGGCTGAGAGATCCCGGACCTATCACCTATCTCCCGCTGGAAAGTCCCTGTGGCTAAAAATCCGACAACAGATAATACCTGCAGATGTGGAGGGATGGCACAGCTGCGTTTTGTTGGCCTCGTCAGATTTGGCTCCAAAATATTGCATAAATGCAACAGAATTGGTCGTGGTAGTCTGAAACGACTAATTAACCAGTCATCACTCTCAGCCAACATATCTGCCCGATCCCTGAAATGCCGCTCTCTCCAAATAGCGCCTTGTGCCAAATCATGCAAAAGTGCGAGTTCTGCCATTTTTGCCATAAATGGGGGGGGGGTGGTAATTATAATTGACACCACCTGAGTAAGCCACACATGGTAATGGTTTACATCATTTTTGTGATTTTATTATAGCCTATAGCCTATTTTTTTAATCATATTTCAACACGCAGGAAGAACATATGATTAATCTAAGTCTATTGCATCGATTTGACTAGATAATTTGCAATCATCAACCTAATCTGGATCTTAAACCTACCCATTGACAATTAATTTAACTAACTAAATGTTTTATATTTCTAATCGTTTGTCAAGTTTAAGATATGCCTATGTCAAGTTTTTCAAAGGCATCTGCCTATTATTTACATAACAGAGCACAATATGAATTAAAATTGTAATTTACAATAGTGACAAGCATTATTGATGTGTGATCGTAAATTTACACAAGCGCTACACACGGTCGAAAGCATGTGTAGATTTTGTTAGTAGCTACGAACAGATCTGAGCTACTAAAATGTTGATGAGTGCGAGATTCACGTAAATTTACGTCTACGGACAGTTTACACACAAATTCGCTCTGCTTACGTTTCATGAATGAGACCCAATGTGTGAAAATGCCAGCACTGCTCACAATGAATTATTGCCTCTACTTCCTGAGGATGAACTCATAAAACAAAAGGAATGGTTTTCAAGTATCATGAATTACAGCAATGCATTTCAAAAGGACATGCAAAAATGGATTGTGGAAATTGGTCAAAAAATCTCTCAGGAACAACGTTTAAAGGCGGAAGCTGAGCTGGCAGCCTCAACCAGGAGGCACAAATTATTAAAGGAAAAGCATGCTGTGGAAGCAGAGGAGCAACGGCTGCGCGAAAAGAGAGAAGAGCTCCAGCTGAACACTGAAATTGCAGAAAAAATAGCAAAACTTGAAATTTTCAAGATAGAAAGCACAACAAGTGGAAAAAGCACATCAAAGGTCTCGGATGGAATGAAATCATATTTGGAAAAGGCACAGTCTAAACAGTTACTCAATGTCAATGCAGATGAATTCTTTCCAAATCAACTTGAAACTAACACAAACCCAAATATAACCTCATATGGACAAAACCAAGCGCAATTTCATATGAACCCATTCAACACACAGGATTCATATGGACAACAAGGATTTAACACGGAGGATCTGGAAAACAGACATGAGGTTTTTGGCATCATGAGAAAACAAAACAAAATAACAACCTTGCTAATACAGCAGCAATGCCTCTCAGCTCTACCAAAGAGAGAGATCCCAATCTATGATGGTGACCCATTGAAATATCACACGTTCATTAAAGCCTTTGAGAATGGAGTTGAGAAGAACACAACTAACAGCTGTGATTATATTTTTTGGAACAACATACTGAAGGTCATGCCAAAGAGCTTGTGAGAAGCCGTCAACACTTAAGTCCAGAAAGAGGATATGCAAAAGCAAAAACTTTATTAAAGGAGCAGTTTGGCAATGAACAAAAGATCGCTTCTGCTTACATGGACAAAGCCCTCTCATGGCCTCCAGTTAAAGCAGAGGACGTAAAGGCCCTGCAGGACTACAGCCTCTTTCTCAGAGGCTGCTGTAACGCCATGGAGGACGTGCACTATCTTTTGGATATGGATGCCTTCCAACATGTTGAGTATCATTAAAAAACTACCTTACAAACTCAGAGACAGATGGAGAAACCATGCCTGTGAGCTGCAGGAACGACACAACTGGAGAGCCAAGTTCACAGATATTGCTGACTTCATTGAAAAGCAAGTGAAAATTTTGACTGATCCCGTGTTTGGCAACATACAAGACTCCCAACCAATGACCATAAACAGAGGAACAAATAAACCCAAGTCGCAGCTTCGTTCTGGAAACAAAGGGAGCAGCTTTGCTACCACTGTAGGCTCTGTGGAGAACAATCATTAGTCTGCAAGGAAAGAAAAGGAAATTAAACAAACAGGAAGGAAAGCATGTATCTGCTGTGGAGGAGGACACACATTAGATGTATGTGCACAGATGGGAAAAATGCCTCACGAGAGGAAGATAGGCTTCTTAAAGGAAAATGGCAACTGTTTTGGTTGCTTGTGTACAGGACACATTAGTAAATATTGCCGTAAAAGGATTTCCTGCTCAAGGTGTAGCCTTAAACATCCCACTATGCTTCACAAGGAACCCGTTAATGATTCTAAGCAGACGGAGAGGAGCCCAGAGCTGCAGGTTGACAATACACTGGTGTCAAGTGGTCTTACAGGGGCTGGAGACCAGGACTGCAAACTGCCTATTGTTCCAGTCCAAGTTAAATTTAATAAAGGATCCAAAGTTGTCATTACATATGCTTTCTTAGACCAGGGGAGCACTGCAGTTTTTTGTACTGAGAGTTTAATGCACAAGCTCCACCTCACAGGGATGAAGGGCCCTATTCTCCTTCGTACCATGGGCCAGGAGAAAGTTGTAAGTAGAAACATTGTGTCAGGACTGGAAGTTGCAGCACTGGAGGGGGATAATTTTCTCGAGCTGCCAAGAGCTTACACACAAGAGTATATGCCTGTGCACAGAGGAAATATTCCGACTGAAAGAGATATTAAACAATGGTCACATCTGAAACACATTCACTTACCTCAGATTGATGCAGGAATAGAGCTATTGATAGGAACCAATGTTCCTAAAGCGCTGGAACCACTGGAAGTGGTGGGTAGTGTGAATGATGGACTATATGCCATCCGAACCTTGCTGGGCTGGACTGTTAATGGTCCGCTGACAGGAAACAGTGGAGAGACTATTAACTGGGAACATTCACAAATAACTGTCAACAGGATTTCGGTTGTGAACCTGGATGTCCTTTGGCAGCAACAGTTTAAGAATGACTTCCCTGAAAGCAGCCTTGATGAGCAATCCGGAATGTCAAGAGAGGATCAAAGGTTCTTGGAGTTTGTCACAAACTCAGCCAAACAGGTGGAGGGGCATTACCAGATTGCGTTACCTTTAAGGAACATTGACATCAGCATGCCAAATAACAAAAGAATTGTTGAGCAGCGCTTGTGTTACTTGAAAAGAAGGTTTCAGTGGGACTCAACATTTCATGCTGATTTCAACACCTTTATGAATGACCTTCTGGTTAAAGACTATGCTGAGAAGGTGCCCGAAGAGGAGCTGAACCGTGGTGATGGAAAATATAGTATATACCACACCAAGGAGTATACCATCCCACCAAAGGAAAGATCAGAGTTGTGTTTGACTGTGGGGCAAGTTATCAAGGAACATCATTGAATGCTCAGCTTCTACAGGGCCCTGATCTAAACAGCTCTCTTATTGGAGTGGTGACCTGATTTAGGAGGGAACCAGTTGTGATCATGGCTGACATTGAGTCCATGTTCCACTAGGTACAGGTCCCTCCTGATGACAGAGACCTCCTCAGATTCATCTGGTGGCCGGGGGGGATATGAAGCAACTACCCACTGAATATCGGATGAAGGTGCTTTTGTTTGGGGTGACATCATCTCCCAGTTGTGCCAATTTTGCACTCAGAAAGTGTGCAGAGGACTATGGGCATTGCTACAGTGAAAAAACAGTGGATAAGCTATTGCACTGTTTCTATGCAGATGACTGCCTTGTGTTAGTGGCCACAGAGAAGGAAGCAGTGTTGCTTTACAGGAACCTGGTCTCTTTGTGTTCCAAGGGTGGATTTTCTCTTAGGAAGTGGATGAGTAACAGGCCTGGAGTGCTGGAAGTCATCCCAGAGAACCACTGGGCAAAAGGCACTGAAGGTTTGAACATGGAGCTGGATTCACTACCTGTAGAGAGAGTGCTGGGTGTGGAATGGAACATTAAATCAGACTCCTTTAAGTTCAAGATTGTACTTAGGGACAGACCACTCACCAGAAGAGGAATCCTCTGGATTGTCAGCTCTATCTACGATCCCCTTGGAATGCTGAGCCCTGTAGTTTTAACAGCAAAGAAGATCCTGAGAGACCTGTGTAGGAGAGGGATTGGCTGGGATGACACTGTGCCCAAGTTGGTCTCTAAGGAATGGTTAGGGTGGTTGCAGCAGCTGCATCTGTTGGACAGATTTGAAGTTAGCAGATGTGTGAAGCCACCAGGCTTTGGAAAGGTTACTTCAGCCCAGTTGCATCATTTCTGTGACGCCAGCGAACATGGATATGGAACAGTGACTTACCTGCGGTTGAAAACCAAGAATTCAGAAGTACACAGTGCTTTTGTGATGGGAAAGGCTCGAGTAGCTCCTTTGAAATGCATTACAATCCCCAGAATGGAGCTTATCACTGCAACTATGGCCAGCCGCATTGACACGCTTTGGAAGAAAGAATTACAGTTGGATCTTTTGGACTCTGTGTTCTGGACGGACAGCACATCTGTTCTGAAATACATCAGGAATGAGACCTCACAGTTCAAAGTTTTTGTTGCTAACCAGGTCTCACAAATCCTCAAGGTTTCCTGTTCTACTCAATGGAGGTATGTGGACACCGGCAGCAATCCAGCAGATATAGCCTCCAGAGGTGTGAAAGTTGATGTGTTCATTGCAGATGCTACATGGGTGTCCAGGCCTCACTTTCTTTTGCATTCCGAGAGTGAATGGCCTGACCAGGAAAACCTTGGTCACCTCTCATTTGGCGACCCTGAAATTACAAGAGTTGTTGTAGTGAGTGTTGTCCAGGCCCGGGAAGAACCTGTCACTCGTTTGAGTACTTTTCCTCCCGGAAAAGTACTCTAAAGAAATCAGTGGCATGGCTCTTGAGGATTAAAAGCTGGCTCATATTCTGTGTAATGAAGAGAAGACAGTTACATCTGACCTATATGCAGTCTGACATTAACAAAGAAGAACAGGCATCCTCTGTGGAAGAGCAGATCAATGCTTTTAAGAGGACTGCGGCATACAGGGGTCTCACAGTGGAAGACCTGGACCAGGCTGAGTTAGCCATCATCAAGTTCTGTCAGGGAAGGAAGTTCCCTGAAGAGCTAGCCAATCTGGGGAAAGGGCATCCTGTTAAGAAGTCCAGTCACCTCCATAAGCTCTGTCCACAGCTGCAAGATGGAATCCTGAGAGTTGGTGGTCGGCTCAGTAGATTGTCTATGCCTGTGGAAGAGAAACATCCTATAATCCTAGCAAAAGATCTCCAAATCTCAGAGCTCTTGCTTAGGCATGTACATCATGTAGACAATGAATGGTGGCGCACACAAACGCAGCGGCTCATAGCTCCTCTCACTTTAAGTGTTTAGTGTTTTTGTACGTGTTGTTGCTTGATATTGTTCGTCTGGTTTGTTATGCAAACCCTGTCTACAGTCGCTCTGATCTCCTAAGCGTGGGATTACGGAGTGAACAACCTGTAAACAGTGACTTTATCTGATCGCACAGTATACCACAGGATCTAGCCCGTACACCGGGCTGTCCGTGGATCATCATCCCCGCCGGCAGGAGGAGGAAGCCGCGGAGGGAGAGGAAACAAAAGCGCAGCTGCCGGGCTGGCATCCTCACGCGGCTGAAAAGACGGCCACACAAACTACCTCTTCCCAGCATCTTCCAATCAAACGCCAGATCCATCACAAATAAAATGGATGAGCTGAAGCTACAGATTGCAGGAAACAGACTCATACAGGACTGTTGCATCCTGCTGATAACGGATACCTGGCTCCGCTCATCCATTCCGGACACCGCCATTGAGTTAGCAGGCCGCACAGCCTACCGCCTGGACAGAGACAGTAACCCCGGTAAGAGCAAAGGAGGGGGGTTATGCATGTACGTGAATAACAACTGGTGTACCGACGCTAAGATCATCAATAGCCACTGCTCCGTGGACCTGGAGTATATGACTGTCAAATGCAGACCCACGTATCTCCCAAGAGAGTTTACTGTTGTCATAGTGACGGCTGTGTATATCCCACCGATTGCTAATGCTAACCTAGCCCTCAGCCACTTGCACAATTCCATTAGCCTTCAACAGAACACCCATCCAGAGGCAGTTTATATCATAGCAGGCGACTTTAACCAGGCAACTTGAAGGTAGTGCTTCCTAAGTTCCACCAACACATAAAATGTGCCACCAGAGGAGCAAATACTCTGGATAAAGCCTACACCAACATCAAGCACGGTTACAGGGCTATACAGATGCCACACCTTGGCCTTTCGAATCACATGTCCCTGCTCATGATACCTGCATACACCCCCTGAAGAAAAAAAGCCCCCCCCATAACAAGGTCTGTTAAAACTTGGCCCGATGGTGCCTCCCAGCAGCTTCAGGACTGTTTTGATAATACCAACTGGGACATTTTCAAACACCAGGACCTGGAAGTGTACACCTCAACTGTGCTGTGTTACATCAGACACTGTGTTGACACCATCACAGTGGACAGGCAAATCCGGGTGTACCCTAACCAGAAGCTGTGGATGACAAAAGAGGTCAAAGTGCTGCTAAAAGAGAGGAACAGTGCCTTCAGGTCTGGGGATGAAGCCCAGTACAGGGCTGCCAGAGCCGATCTGAGGAGAGGCATCAGGGAGGCCAAGACAGCATACAAGAGGAAGGATTGAGGACCACTTCAGCAGCAACAACATAAGGCAGGTGTGGCAAGGGGTCCAAAACATCACCAGCTACGGGTCCAACAACCTGACTGCAGCCAACGGTGACGTCTCACTGGCCGAGGAGCTAAACCACTTCTTTGCCCGTTTTAAGGTTGGGACACCAGCAGCATTAAGGCCTTATTCACCAGCCCCCAGCAGCCACATCCTCACAGTGCAGGCACAGGAGGTAAGGCGTACTGTGCGGGCAGTGAATCCCAGAAAAGCTGAAGGACCAGACGGTGTGACTGGGAGGGTGCTGAGGGACTGTGCTGACCAACTGACTGATGTGTTCACTGACATATTCAACCAGTCCCTATCCCAGTGCTTGATCCCACCCTGCCTGAAGTCCTCCACAATCATTCCTCTACCAAAAAAGACCAATGCCAGCACCCCCAATGACTACCGGCCAGTGGCACTTACACCCATAATTATGAAGTGTTTTGAGAAACTGGTTAGGAGTCACATCACAACAAGCCTGCCACCCACATTTGATCCACACTGTTCGCATACAGGGCAAACAGGTCTACAGAAGACGCCATTGCCACAGCTCTACACACCACACTCACACACGTGGAACAGAAAGGGAGCTATGCCAGGCTGCTCTTCATAGACTTTAGCTCTGCCTTTAATACTATCATACCAAGTAGACTGGTCACCAAATTACTGGACTTGGGTTTCTCACAGCACACAAGCAACTGGATTTACAACTTCCTGACAGACCGCTCCCAGAGGGTGAGAGTAGGACCCCATCTCTCCTCAGCTCTCAGCATCAGCACAGGCTCCCCACAGGGCTGCGTGCTGAGCCCCCTTCTTTACACCCTCTATACCCATGACTGCACCCCCACCTACTCGAGCAACGCCATCATTAAGTTTGCGGACGATACGACGGTAGCAGGACTTATCTCAGGAGGAGATGAGACCGCATACAGAGAGGAGGTGGAAAGGCTGACAGCATGGTGCTTCATAAACAATCTCATTCTCAACACCTCCAAGACAAAAGAGCTGATAGTCGATTTCAGGAGGAGGAAACCAGACATTCAGCCTATTGTCATAAATGGGGACAGAGTGGAGATGGTCTCAGACTTCAGATTCCTGGGCACGAACATTCAAGAGGATCTGTCCTGGACAGCAAACACCACAGCACTGCTGAAAAAGGCACAACAGAGACTGTATTTCCTGAGGATACTCAGGAACAACAACCTAACAGAGAAACTGTTGATGTCCTTCTACCGCTGCACTGTGGAGTCAGTGCTGAGCTACGGCATCTCGCTTTGGTTCTCCAGCTGCACGGCAGCAGAAAGGAAGGCCCTGCAGAGGGTCATCAACACTACGCAAAAGATCATCGGCTGCCCTCTTCCATCTCTTGAGGACATCTACAACATACGCTGCCTCAGGAGAGCCCACAGCATCCTCAGAGATCCATCCCACCCTGGTCACCACCTCTTTGAACTTTTGCCCTCAGGGAGGCGTTTCAGGACCATCAAAGCAAAAACAAACAGACTGAAAAACAGCTTCTACCCCAGAGCTGTCATTGCACTAAACTCCACACAATTCCATAACACTTGAACATTCACAATATACACCCCTCAGTGCAATATTCTGAGGCCTGTGCAATATTCCTGTGTAGCATATATTTATATTTTCAGTCCAGTGTCATGTTATTTATTTTATTATATTATCATTTATTGTTAGTTGTTGTTTTTTATTATCTGGTTTTAACTTATGCTTTTTACACGTATTGAATCTGTGAGAGCTGCTACTTCGATTTCGTTGCACTGCTGCAATGACAATAAAGAGATTCTGATTCTGATTCTGATTCTGATCAGGAAGTGGGACATGGTGGCCGTAACCATATGTTGTCCAAGCTGAGGGAGAGATCCTGGATAGCTGGAGTGAGTTCAGCCATTAGGAGAGTGCTATCTAAGTGTATCATCTGTCGCTGTCACCACGCCCTGCCAGTTCACCAGCAAATGGCAGATTTGCCTCATGAAAGGATAGTCCCAGATGAACCACCATTCACTCATGTGGGAGTAGACTGCTTCGGACCTTTCAAGGTTAAGAGTAGAAGGAGCATGGTAAAGAGGTACGGTGTTCTATTTACTTGCCTCACTATCAGAGCAGTACATATTGAAATTGCATCATCTTTGGACACCGACTCCTTTATTAATGCACTCAGGCTTTTCACTGCCAGAAGAGGGAAAGTTCGGGAGCTATGCTCTGACAATGGTACGAACTTCGTAGGATCAGAGCGAGACCTGAGGAAGGCCATCGAAAAGTGGAATCAGGTGCAGATCCATGATGTCATGCTGCAAAAGGGAATCCAATGGAGCTTTAATCCACCTGCTGGTTCGCACCACGGAGGGGCTTGGGAACTGTTGATACGGTCTGTGCGAAAAGTTCTTAATTCAACCTTAAAGTACAAAATTTGGATGAAGAGAGCCTTCACACAGTGCTTTGTGAGATTGAAGTCATAATAAACAGCAGACCAATCACTAAAGCCTCCATGGATCCAAATGATCTGGAAGCATTGACGCCTAATCACCTGCTTCTGTTGAAGACCTCACCAACATTGCCACCAGGAGTGTTCCTACCCTCAGACATTTATGCACACAGGAGGTGGAAACAGGTTCAGTACATGTCTGACTTGTTTTGGAGGAGATGGGTTTAGGAATACCTACCTCAACTGCAGGAGCGTCAGAGATGGACGGGAGTAAAAAGGAATCTTGTCGCGGGAGACCTTGTCATCATAATGGACAGCATGGCACCTCGAAACTCTTGGCCTGTGGGACGAGTGATACAAACCTTCCCGAACCGAAGAGGATTCGTTCATCAGGTGCGGATTAAAACCCGGAGCTGCCTGGACTGGCCTATTACAAAGGTTTGCCTGCTGCAGGAAGTGGAAGCCACTTGAGGACACACTGGCTTCAGTTGTGACTTCTTTGGCTGTTGCTAGACTCCCTTTGCTGAATTTTGACTGTTTGACTTTGACCAGTGAGACTGTGGGCCTTTGAGTCACATCGATATGATTCAAGAAGAAGGAAAGAAGATTCAAATGTGAATTGTTGATGGACATTAATTGTTGAGCTTTATTGCTGAAAGTCATTTTGCGTGTTTATGTCTCCTACTTGGTATGTGAGTAATTATTGAGGTTAACTCAATAATTAGGGGCTGGTGTGTAGGAGCCACACATTGTTTTCTGGGGATTATTTGTGTATTACCGCCACCTGGTGAGTATGCAGAGTTTGGGTCACATGGCCACCGTAGATTATAGCCGTAGGTTATAATAGGCACTGAATCACCTGCACTGGGGGAGGAGAGAAGCGAGTTAGGTAGCCGTAACTTTTGTTGACCGCATTTTTGTTGTTTAATTGCGACAGAGTGCTTTTGATACATGTGCGCAAACAGTGTACACATTTCCATCTTCTGTGCATGTGTAAGTCCGAAAGCCGCTGTAGTAGCGGATGTTTCTGATTAAATAACCTGAAACTTATCTGGACTCAGCGTTCTTCTCTGTATCAGCAGTAGCATGTCACACAAATATACAGGACCTAATCTCTACCTCTCAAGCGACTTTAACAGGACTGGAAAGTCGTAACATACTTGCTAAATGTTCTTTCAGATGATTCTCTTATATATTAATTGCTTTTTCGGCCCTTTTTTGCCTGTGTCCCAACTTTTTTGAGACATGTTGCAGCCAAAAAATTTGAAAGAAGCTCATTTTGTGGAAAAAATGTAAAATGTCTCAGTTTCAACATTTGAAATGTTATCTATATTCTATTGTAAATAACATATTGGCTCATGTGATCTAAAAGTCATTGCATTTTGATTTTATTCACAATTTACACTTCGTCCCAACTATTTCGGAATTGGGGTTGTAGAACACAATGTAATTATACTAAATTAAACACATTATTTTCATTCTTAATTTTACTTGTTTTTATTTTCAATAAATTGTGTCCAAATACAATACACATTTTCTATAAGCTAAGTCTGCCACTTGTTTCAAAAACATTTCCAGTGCAAAACAAAATGAAACAATTCCATGGTATCAGAATTTTGGAAATTTTATTACACTTAATTATAAAATGGAAAGGTGAAATCTGGCAATCTGATTGGCTGTTAACTGTGATATAATGAGCGCATACCACAGCTACTATTCTATAAAGCCTTATCTCAGCATATCACTCCGCGTCAGGGAAGCAACAATGTTTCCATGACAACAACCAACTGTTACAGTACGAAACAAAAAATAGCCGGTTTTGAAGTTTATTTTTTGGCGGCATAAACAATTAACATTGAAACATGTTCACGGTTAACTTTGATCTCCAGGGAGGGCTAACGATGGATGAATGAATTGAGGAGTGCCTGTCTCCGAAAAAAAAAAGCTGAGCAAAAGACGACATGCAGAGCTGACGTCCGGAGAGGTTGACCAACTGGAGAAGGAGAGAAGCGAGGCCAATACGGTTAAACAGACCAAGTGGGCAGTGAAGTGCTTCGAAGACTGGTCTCAAGATAAAGGTGTGGCGGTGGACTTTCAGTGTCTAAACAACAATTCAATAACATTTTAAGAGAATTTTACGTGTAATGTGGTAAATAGCCACTAGATGGCAGTATTGACTTTTTTTTGTGAAGCCCAGTCTGAAGCTAGGTTGGGCATGTCCAGGGCATGCCCAGAGGGGAAAGTCCCAGAATGGGAGGGGGCTGGAAAAGAGTATATAAGGAGAAAAATCGAGAGTGTGTGGTAGTAGGAGAAATTGCAAGAAGGATACATTTGACCAGACCTGTCACTCTTTTCAAGATCTTTTCAGCTTTTTGTGGATTTTTGCCTGTGTTGGAGCATTTTCCTGTCCCAGGACATCACAACAGAGCAGCCCATCTCCATTACAGGGAATTGTAAATATCTCATTTTTTATTTTCTTTTCAATCTTGGTCAGTAGTGTAGGGTGTAGATTAGTTCTATGTGTTTGTTTAATTAAATCTGTTGAACTTAAAGGATTTTGTCTGTCATCCCTTGCTGTCCGGGACGCCATAACAAATTGGGGCCATAACATACGGCACTGTCAGAAACTGTAAAGGTGAACTATATGGACTGAGCAGCTACATCGGTATCCGCGCTGGACTCAACAGATACATCAATGACTCCCCGCGCAGCCTCTCCTGGTGCTATTTTTTTCACAACGGGGCTATTTTATTAGATAATATGTATTTCTGTTTAAATAAAAACTATGTGAAATTTATTGTGTATTCCTCTTTCATATTGCCATTATTGGTAACCATTTTATAAAAGCAATACATCACTCCAGTCCGTGATAAATGCTCATTATACCACGCTAAGGGGGTATTCGTCCCTCCGCTTCGCGTCGGGCCGAAGAACGCCCCTTAGCTGTGGTATAATGAGCGTATACCATGGCCTTTCGTGATGTATTGCTTAAATATCCATGGTGCATATTTTATAACAAAATTAAACAGGTTTTTCACATTGCAGTGTGAATGTGTCTATAAATGCAGTAGTGTCAATATCCCAGTCCATTGTCATCAGATTCCCTATGCCAGCCCAAGCAATTTGGAAGGGAGAGAAATAAATGTAATGGTAACGTCATACACCGTACTACTACTTAAAATCTCAATGTCATTCATCTGATCGCTGGATTCTCAACATTCTGAGACTCCTAAAACTTCAGTTTGTTCAACCACATTATCTTGGGAGAAATTGACTGTGATTTTAGTCTTTAATCAAAAATGAAAGACTACATCAAGATAATTGAAAAGTTTAAATTTAGGGAAATCCGCAGACACCAAGCATGTTAGTATGGGAATATGGCTTGTTGGGAAAGTTTCTTTATATTGCCTAAAAGTTGCGGTCGCTTTTGGTTAAGTACTGTACTTGCCACAGCTGAATTGACTGAAGTATAATAGTGACCAATGTTGATTTGCGACCAACGTTTAACTTTGAAGTGACACTTTTTCAGTATTTCAAAATATATAACTGAGTTCAGGCCCGTTGCAACAAGGCAAGCAAACCAATCAATTGCCTAGGGCCCCGAGCTGGCCTGGGGTCCCCAGACAACGACTGGTTATGAATTGAATGCAACGACAAACTGTGTGAGCGCCCGTTTAAATTCTGTGACAGTCAATGCAGGAAAGTACAACGACACCGGTATCGGAATTCCCCTCAAGGGGGGCCCTCCCCACTAGTTGCAGACAGTAGCCAGCCAGCCAGGTTTGTGATCCCTGCAGCCGGTGTTACGGATCAACTGGTGTCCCTGTTTACTGGTGACCTTTGTTTACAAAAGTCGGGTCTTTCTCACAGCAGCAGAAGATTTTCCGCTGGCCTTAGCTGTTCGTGCAAATGCCTTTACAATTACTATCCTATTTTACTCGTTATCTATCCATCCGATTCAAGTATTTTGTTGATTTTTGACAGTTGTAAAGCCGTGATGACAGTTTAAAAATCGAGTTTAATCTTCTTGCTCTTCAAAATAAAATTTAAAAAAAAAATGTAACCTCACCCGGGATTCGATACGATATATGATGTAAAATGCACATAAGTACGACGGATTAACCTGCTAGGCCATCAAAGCACCACAGTTAATAAGGAATCCAAGTGCATTCCAGAGCTCAAACAGAAACAACCGGACATACATTTCTTGGTTGAAAACACTTCGGCTGGATTAACTTGTGACCATTGTTACCGCAGACATAGTAGCTGAACCTGAGTTTGTTGCGCCTCTGAAATTGAACATTTTAGGTTTTTGTTGATAAGAATCTAATCGGCAGACGCTTTTTTAATATATTGAATTTATTTTGTTATTAAACAGTCAAGAAATTCAGTTTATGGGATTATCCCCGCCGTCTGAAAGATGAAGATAGGAACCGTGTCCTATCGCGTTACCCCTATTCAAAATATTATCTGTAAGTAACCTGCCATTATAAACACATGATGCATGGACTTTGTTTTGACTGGTTATATATTATGCATTATTATTTATAACGGCTGGTTATTAACGGACTATTGAAAAAGGTCTACCCGATAAAACAGTATTATACTACTCCTAGACACGAGATAATCTCGTGAACTGAATTTGTTTCGGCTGGTTAATGGCAGGATTAAATTAAATATATTTTTTTAAAGCGTCAGCCAGTTAGATTCTTATCAACAAAAAATAAATAAATAAATAAATAAACAAATAAATAAATCCCTGTGAGAAAGACTTGACTTCTATAAACAAAAGTCACCAGTTAACAGGGAAACCACGTAACACCTGTTGACCTTTGTTTACAATCGTCGGACCTTTCTCATAGCAACTGCAGATGTTCTAACTACGGAAAAGAAACGGCGCTGATCCTGGATATGCCTGAATAGTTATAGTCCAATTTTACTCGGCATTAACTCTGTTATCCGTCCAATTCATTTATTTATTTTTTAATAGAATTGAGTTAAACTGATGACAAATTGAAATCGCATTTTATTTGCTTCTTTTAAAAAAAGGCATCCTCCACCAGTTTTCGATACCCAAGAATTCCATGAGCATGAACATGGTTTCTTTGCAGCAGTCCACTGGGTCACTGCAACTGGGCGTTATTAAGAAGCGTTTGAGTAGGCTACATGCCGGTTTAGCACGAACAACCAAACACTGATTTGTCGATTGAAAACACCTCGGCTGGATTAATTGTGACCCGTTGTTGCAGTGATAACCCGTTATTTTCGGTTCTAGTTGATGATAAACCCATTATTACAGTCTCATTTTTCGAAACTATTCTGTATTTTTAGAGATCAGAGGTAGTAAAGTCTGCTTTTTGGGGGTAAAATAAGCAGTGAGATTCAATGGGAACATAATAAATTATCCACATCACAAATTCATCCCACGATTACCAAATTGTGTTATCGAGAGAGTAGCCTACATTGATTAGACTTCAATACAGAAGCCATCGTTTGACATTTCCTGGTCATTATGCATTTTAACATAGGCTAATATTCAACAAATTAACCTCTGAATGGGAGCCTATTATTCGTATTTATGAAACCCAATTCCAATTCCACCCTCAATTCTAACACTTTTGATACGGTTTTGTTTATTATTTCAACAACTGCTACTACTTTGACGTTTACTGATACGTTTCACAGTATCAATGCATGTTCACCAATGAACCAAATGTGAGGTAGCGTTCAGGAACCAGTTCGAGAATCCAGCAATGCAGTAGAAGTGATTTTTATTAAGGAGGGGGAAAACCCCCGCAGGGCAGAAGGCAACAGTACAAAGTCCACAATCCAAAAATCACAATCCAATGGGCGGAATCCGAGTCGAAAACCAGGGCAGCAATAACAGTATTCGTAGTCAGGCAGAAAAATGGTTCGATAGCAGATGCAGACAAAAATACCAAAACAGAGCCAAAAATCGAAAGTCGAGGACGGTCCAGTCAGAATAGCAACACTAAGAGTACGAGGCGAAAACAAGAGCAGCACAGGTAAAGCAGGGAAACGTTCTGACAGGGAACTGTTGTGAAAATACTGCTTAAATACACACACGGGAAGTCACATGCTATGATTAGGATCAGGTGAAGAGGATCAGACTAATTACGTGAGAGCAAACACGAGGGAGAACCTAACTACATTACTTGGCAAAAGCCAAAACGCGGACAGGGATCACGAGACAACCTATGACAAAACATACAGCTCCGGTTAGGGAGTTCTAACGTGCACAGATAATAAGAAGCAGGACAGAGTTGAGCAGGTGCGGAGGATCCGCTGAATTGCAGCAAAGATTAAGTGAAGGCAAGAGGCGGAGACTAGAACAGGGCGAGTGCTGAGAGCTTGTTAATCAATTAGTAAGGTGCAGCTATACAATCCCTGGTGCTCGTTAGTAAGTTAGTATTATAAACAATGTTAGTTCTGGTTAGTAACTTTAACAAAATAACAAACTGTTAGTACTTGTTAGTAAAATAGGAAAGCAAGGCAAAGGAAGCAAACGAGACTCGGTTTGGAATGGAATGGTTGGAAACCCAGAAACCATGAAATCACCTAAACATGCGACACGCAGTACTTGGGGAATAAGCTGTAGCTCAACACAAGACCAGACAGGGGAGACAAAGTGCAATGCAGGGCATGAGCAAAAACATGGACAGGAATATAACAGAAATATGGATATGGCAGGGAATGCAAAACATGGCAATCACAAAAACATGGCAATGATCTAGACTTAAGCAGAACATGAACAGAAACAGAACAGGTCATGGCAGAATCATAACACCAAATTATTAATCACAAATGAACCAATGACCACTACACCACAGGTCAGCAGCCCTTTTTTGAGAGCTGATTTTTGAATCGAATTATCCAATTACCCATGACCCCTATATAAGTTTTGGGTTTTGAAGCAAGTGAGAGGAAAAAAAAAAAAAACAATGAATCCTACAATTGTGCGAGAATTGATTGACTTTAAAGTCCATAATCAATTCCCCCAAAGTGCAACAAAACAACAAAAATATGTTATCAAGAGGAGAGCAGCAAATTTCATCCTTAAGGGTAAATAAATCAACAAAACTTTATTTTTCAGTGATATTTTGGAGCTTAATAATTCAGGAGCAGCATCCTTTCTAGATGGAGAGCTCTTCTACATTTGTAGAAGACGAAAAAGTCAGGAAGAACACCTTGCAAAGGATGTTCTTTCGTCTGAGGAGGCGGATGAAATTTTTTGGGACTTCCACTGCAGCACTCATGGAGCTCACTGTGGAGTGGAAAAAACTCACCATTCCATCATCAGTAGGTATTATTGGCCTGGCATGGAAGATGACTTTCGTAAATGGGTAAGTGAACAAAGGAATTACTTCACCCCAAACATTTTCATGTATCAGCTAACTTGAAAGAATGGGCACTCTAAAAGACCAAAGTTTTAAAAAGTAGATGTGACTGTCACCATCTAAATATTCCTGTGTACATTACTTGTAAAGACAGACCTGACATGATGGCTATTCTGAGGACTTTCATTTTTCAGGTTGCCCAGTGCCCAGCATGTCAGTCTAAGCAGGCCAGCCTAAAGGAAAAGAAACAATATAACCCAATAGAGGTGAGCTTCCTTGTGACTTAAGAGTCCGAACTAACCTTCCAGTGGAGTTGTATAATCCGCATTCTTGTCTTTCAGGAGTCTGAGCCATTTGAGCTGGTTGGAATGGATCTTCTCAAGCTCACTGTCCCTCAGAGTGGTAACCAGTACATCTGTATTATGGCTGACTATTTCACTAAGTGGGCAGAGGCCTACCCTCTTAAAAGCAAATCAGCAGAAGAGGTAACCCATTGTATTCTTGACTTTGTATACAAATTTGGGGCTCCTCAAAGGCTGCTTACAGATCAGGGAACAGAGTTTAAAAATGAGGTGAGGTGAAAATGGAGTATTTGCAGTACCCTAGTATTGGTCATCCATGCTGACTTGTATTAATATTTGGCATATGGAAGGTCAACGCTTGCCTCTTTGAGAAGCTGGGCATAAAAAGGAGCTTTTGTTCCCCCTACCATCCCCAAACAAACAGGCTTGTTGAGAGACTGAACAGCACCATCCAACGGTATGTTCTTAAAGGGTAAAAACAACTTTAAGTTGATAATGAATACATGATCACTTTCAATATGACACCACTGAATATTTCAGGTCTCTGGGCAAGCTGGCGAGGTACAATCCCAGGACATGGGACCAATATCTTGGTGCCACAATGTTTGGCATCAGGACCAAGAAACATCTCACCACAAAATACAGCCCTTACTACCTCATGTTAGGTAGGGAGGCCAGATATCCTTCAGAGGTACCCAGAGAGTATGAGGTAAGCCTGTCAAGAAATTGTTTGCAATATTTTTATACAGCAGCCAATTAAATGTGATAACTCTCTAATGCCCTTGTATTTTCTTGCAGGTGACCGAGAAGGTGGAAACACTTGTGAGGGATGAAGTGGTGGTCTCAGAAAGATTCAAACAGCATGAGGTGTATCAGGAGTTGCAGGAAAACATTAAAAAAAGCCATGAGAAAACAAGGAAAAGGAAAGAGGACCAGGGTCAGGATGACGCGTTCAAAGCTGGAGATGTCGTGCTGCTGAAAAACATCAGGGAACAGCAGCGGAAGGGGGGGAAAATGGAGGCTGACATGCTTGGACCATTCACAATCACAGACCTCCAAGAGAAAATTGCTGTACTCAAAAGCACCACCAGCACAACAAAAACCACCGTAAACCTAGATCATCTGGTTCATTTCATCAAGCCAGAAGAGAGGATTCCAGCAAAGCTTAAAAGAACAGACAAGCCCTCTCATCTGGCTTCACACCACAGTTTAACAGCGAGTACTCCTAGTCCAACCCACCAAAACATCCAACCTGATGCTGTTAGCGCCCCTGATCACCCTCTCTCCAACCTCGTCAGCCACTCTGTCGTGTCCCCGCACACCCATCTCTCCAGGCAAAAAACCCAGTTCCAGCACCTCTCCCACTGAAGGAATATCTCCAATCAAAAATCCACTCCAAAGCAATAGTATTTATATATCTTGTCAGATTAAATTTGTATCTAATTCCTTTTTTTTCCCCATTTCTGTAACTTCAAAATACCACTCTGCCTTTCCAGTGACAGACATCTGGGATCAGAAAAAGGGGGAGATCTTACGGGCAAAGATTGGGCCAAATAAGATCTTTACAGCAGATCTCCAGAGCCTTGCCCCTGGAAAGGAATTGGTGAGTGAGGTTAGTATTTCTGAATATACTCTGCTTTAAGCTGGCTTGTAGATTTTTATTTATTTTGTTGAAATAGACCATCAATAACAGGCAACTATTTGCAGGTCCTGAACTGTTACATGTCAACTGTTGCCAGAAAAGTGCCACCCAAAGCCTTTGTGATTGACTCCTTTGAAATGACCGCTATATGGAATGGCACATCTAGGGGGTTGAGAAAGGCGAGTATCATTTAATCTTGATGTTTACAAGATGTGCAAGTCATAACGGGTGGAATTTTTGTAGCTGGATGCTGCACTGTATGATATACTCATTGGAGCAGTTTGCAAGGACAGACACTGGACTCTGGTAGTAAGTGCACATTTATCCAAAGCTACATGCACATCTTTAGTAAGCATAAAAGCTTTCTGTAGACTTGGGAATCATACTGTATTTTTAACAGGCCATGTACCCCGTGGAACGAAGGCCCTTTTTGTTGACCCCTTTGGAGCTAGTTGTGAGGTACGATTCAGGAACCACATGCGAGAATCGAAATGCCAATCTTCGTAAAACTTTATTCGTTCCAAGTCGTGACCAAAAAAGCACAGAGATTGCAGTACCGGAGGAATAATCAACAACAGTAGTCGAGGGACAGGCAGGGGTCAAAACCAAAGGATCAGAGTTCTCACGGTACATAAACGTAAGGCAAAAATTCGAAGTCCAAAAACAGGCAGTGGTCATACACAGGGCGTCAGTAGAAGGAATCGTAGTCAAACAGGCAAGGGTCAAAAAATCCAAGGTATCAAACAAACAAGGCTAGGCAATCTCATGGTCGTACGGAAGGGTGTTGAAGAAGAGACACATCACAATTGGCATACAAGGCTCTCTGCTCAAAAGGAAATGATCAACGTACTGACAAAGTCAGAACCGCAGTGAGGACTCTAAATAGACAGAAGGGAAGTCACATGCTATGCAGGGAACAGGTGAGCTGGATCAGACTAATTAACAAAGGAATGAACAAGAGGAAGTACCTAACCACATGCAATTGGCGAAAGCCAAAACGCGGACAGGGATTACACAGACAGCCTATGACAAACAGATGACTCTGGTTAGGGAGTTCTAAAGTGCACAGAGTGAGAGGCAGAACAGTGTTTAACCAGGTGCGGAGAATCCGCTGAAGCGCAGCAAAGTAAATTGAGTGAAGGCAAGGGGCAGAGACTAGAACAGAGTGCTGAGAGCTTGTCAGTCAATTAGGAATGTGCAGCTATACAATCCCTAGTGATCGTTAGTAAGTTAGTACTATAAACAATGTTAATGTTAGTAATTTTTCTAAAATAATAAAGTTAGTATTTGTTAGTAAAGATAGAACAGAAAGGTGAAGGAAGCAAACGAGATTGGAAGGAATGATTGAAAACCCAGAAACCATGAAATCACCTGAAGCAGGTAAGCACACGGATTGGGGAGACAGACTGAACCAACTAGACCACAAGACAGGGGAGACAAAGGTGCAATGGAATACAGCAATGGCAAGAACAGAAAACCAGAATGTACAATAAATGGAAAATCATAAAGATAAAGACATCGTAAGCACAAAAACATGGCAAAACAGGACATGACAGATCAGAATCACAACAGTACACCCCCCCCAAAGAAACGCCACCAGGCGTTTCTCACCGGCGTGGCATAGGATGCTCCTTGTGAAAGTCTCTTAGGCTGGATTTACACTGCAGGTCTTGTTGCCCAGATCGGATATGGATCGGATTTTGAGGCCCATATCCGATTTGTTCAACTGCGTGTTTACATCTTGTTTTGAGCGTGAATGATATCTGTTTCGTTTCGATTCCGTTTGTTTACACCACTCACTACCTGGCCATTGTCTTCGGTGATCCACGTGCACACAGTTGAGAAGGCTACCGAAAATAAAAGCAAATGTGCGTGCAGCGCAACAAAAGCATGCAGGCCTAACAGTCATAGAAATTATCAAAACATCAAGCAAGCTTGCAGCATTTCACTGGGTAACTTACTACATCTGATTCTCCGGTTAACACCTTTTAAGCCGCTTTCACATTGGACACGAAACAAATTAATGTGGATACTGATTTACTGAGGAATATGATGAGAAATATTGAAATATAATCTTCAACACATTGAAAGTCAATGCAAAGCCCGCGAATACACGCAAAAACGCGTATATTCGCGTCTTTGCATTGACTTTGAATGCAATCTGTCGCAAAAAATTAGTTTCATGTCTGGTGTGAAAGCAGCTTTACACACCAATCACCTGCATCATCGCAAATGCGTAGGCAGACTCCGCCTTAGTCTTGGCTTTTTTCTAAATGAAATATCCAATCTGCATGTTGATATGCATTTACACAACGGGCACATTGGCACATATCCGATCCACATCAGATACATATCCGAACAAAAACCACATTTGAATGAGGCCTGGATCCGATCTAACGGATCCGATCGAGGGCGGAATCAATGTGTTTTTTTCCTGTTTACACAGCCATGTGACAGATCGGATATTGGCCACATTTGAGCAAAAGATCCGATTCGTGTCACATTCGTGTCACATTTAACCCGCAGTGTAAATCCAGCCTTATTAAGGATTTGTCCTTAAGTTGAATGGAGAGGGAATCCAGCTCCTCTCCTCGGGGCCATAGCCCTCCCAGTCAATAAGATACTGTAGGCCCCAACCCTGCCGACGACAGTCCAGGATGGCACGTACGGTGTACGTTTCTCCTCCATCCACAACCCGAGGGGGCCGTGGAGGGTCGGGGCCAGAACACAGGGGGTGGGACACAGCAGGCTTAATCCCGAGAGACATGGAAGGTAGGGTGCACTCGGTGCATGGTAAGAGGTAGTCTCAGCCTGATGGCTGTGGGGCTAATGACACGTTCAATGGAAAAGGGACCAATAAACTTAGGGAAAAGCTTACGTGTACCTCCCCGGAGGGGAATGTCTTTAGTTGAGAGCCACACCCTCTGTCCCACACAGTAGATGGTGGCCGGAGTATGCCTGCGGTCCGCCAGCTCCTTCATCTTGCTCTCGCCTTCAGCAGTGCGATACGAGTAGTCCTCCAGGTGCGGCGGCAGCGTTGAATGAAGGCGTGAGCTGATGGTACCGCAACCTCCTCCTCCTGAGTGGGGAACAGGGGTGGTTGGTACCCCATACAGCACTCGAAGGGAGATAACAGTGGATGAGGAGGTATGACAGTTAATGGCGTACTCCACCCATGGCAACTGATGACTCCATGAAGCAGGATTTTTAGCACAGATACATCGTAAAACAGTCTCAATACACTGATTTGCCTGCTCAATCTAGCCGTTGGATTGTGGATGAAAACCTGATGATAAACTGATAGAAGCACCAAGAGCATGACAAAAAGCTTTCCAGAACCAGGCAGTGAACTGGGGACCTCTGTCGGTGACTATGTCAGTGGGGATACTGTGTAGGCGAATAACGTGTTGAATGATAAGTGCAGCAGTTTCGGAGGCTGAGGGAAGCTTGGTTAAGGAGACAAAGTGAACAGCATTGGAGAAACGGTCAACAATAGTAAGGATGGTGTTGTGGTGATTGGAAGGGGGAAGGTCGGTGATGAAATCTAGGGAAATGTGTGACCAGGGGCTTTGAGGTGTGGGTAGTGGCTGTAGGAGACCTTGTGGGGGTTGATGAGAGTCCTTGGCTTGGGCGCAGACTGAGCAGGCAGAAACAAAATCAAGGACATCTTTACCTACATCAGGCCACCAAAAGCATCTTAAAATAAAATTCACAGTTCTTCTAATGCCAGGCTGGCAAGACAGATTGGAGGCATGGCCCCACTCTAAAACCTTAGCTCTGATCTGAGGAGGTACATACAAACAATGGGTAGGACAGTTACTAGGGGCGGCTGAGTTACCGAGTGCCTCCCTCACCTGGTGCTCAATGTCCAAAGTGACCGCACTGACAAACACCTCCTTGGGAAGGATGGTGTCGATAGGCGTTTCCTTGGTGGAATGGTCAAACCTCCGGGATAGAGCGTCCGGTTTGATGTTCTTGGAACCTGGGCGGTAAGCAATATGAAAGTTAAATCTTGAGAAAAAAAGGGCCCACCTGGCTTGACGGGGGTTAAGGCGTTTAGCTGTCGGGAGGTACTCAAGATTTTTATGATCCGTCCACACCAAAAACGGAAGCTTAGCGCCCTCTAGCCAATGTCTCGACTCCTCCAGGGCCAGTTTCACAGCCAACAGCTCCCGATTGCCAATGTCATAGTTCTGCTCTGCGGAACTGAGACGGTGTGAAAAAAAGGCACAAGGGTGAATCTTATGATCAGTGGTAAGTCTTTGGGACAATACAGCACCCACCCCTATGTCAGAGGCGTCGACCTCCACAATGAACTGGGAATCCGGGTCAGGGTGAATGAGGATGGGGGCAGTGGTGAAGCGCCTCTTGAGCTCCACAAAGGCCTGGTCAGTTTGCTGGTCCCAGCTGAATTTCACCTTTTTGGAGGTGAGGGCCATGAGAGGGGCTGCTACAGTGCTGTAGTTACGAATGAATCGTCTGTAGAAGTTAGCAAACCCCAGAAACCGTTGCAGTGACTTATGGTTGGTGGGTTGGGGCCATTCCGTAACCGCATTCACCTTAGCAGGGTCCATGCTGATGTTGCCGGTGGCAATGATGTAACCCAGGAAGGTGGTGGTGGTCATGGAGAACTCGCACTTCTCGGCCTTAACAACCTGTTCTCTAGGAGGCGTTTGAGGACCTGGCGAACATGGCTGGTGTGTTCCTCCTCACTCTTGGAGAAAATTAGTATGTCATCAAGATATACAAAGACAAATCGGTTTAACATGTCTCTAAGCACATCATTAACAAGATTCTGGAACACGGCAGGTGCATTAGTCAATCCAAAGGGCATAACTAAGTACTCCCAATGACCAGTAGGGGTGTTGAACGCCGTCTTCCACTCGTCCCCCTCCCTGATACGAACCAGATGGTAGGCGTTGCGAAGATCTAATTTGGTGAAAATCCTGGCTCCTTGGAGGAACTCAAATGCAGTGGACATGAGAGGGAGTGGGTAACGATTCTTAACAGTTATGTCATTGAGAGCACGATAATCAATGCATGGGCGGAGCGACCCGTCCTTCTTACCGATGAAGAAGAAGCGCCCCCCGGCTGGTGAGGAGGACGGCCTGATGATTCCGGCGACCAGTGACTCCTCCAGGTACTTTTCCATGGCCTGGGTCTCCGGTCGGGACAGTGAAAACAGACGCCCTCTAGGGGGCATGGTACCTGACTTGAGCTCTATGGCACAGTCATAAGGTCTATGAGGGGGTAGTAACCGTGGCTCGTGATGGGCAACTGGGGGAGAGACCGGAGGCAGGAGCAGGAGCAACAGGTGGTTCGGAAGCAGAGGGGAACTGTGAAGCTCGCAGGGTAGACGTCAAATCAGTCATCTGGTGCGACATCGTTTGCAGGTGCTGCATGACAGCCAGCAGCTGTTGTTGCTGGGAAACCAGGACGGCTTCTTGATGCTCCACCACTGCTTGTAGCTGGGGGTTGCTCGCTGGTTCCATTGTGGTCAGAATGTACTGTGAGGTACGATTCAGGAACCACATGCGAGAATCGAAATGCCAATCTTCGTAAAAATTTATTCGTTCCAAGTCGTGACCAAAAAAGCACAGAGATTGCAGTACCGGAGGAATAATCAACAACAGTAGTCGAGGGACAGGCAGGGGTCAAAACCAAAGGATCAGAGTTCTCACGGTACATAAACAAAAGGCAAAAATTCGAAGTCCAAAAACAGGCAGTGGTCATACACAGGGCGTCAGTAGAAGGAATCGTAGTCAAACAGGCAAGGGTCAAAAAATCCAAGGTATCAAACAAACAAGGCTAGGCAATCTCATGGTCGTACGGAAGGGTGTTGAAGAAGAGACACATCACAATTAACATACAAGGCTCTCGGCTCAAAAGGAAATGATCAACGTACTGACAAAGTCAGAACCGCAGTGAGGACTCTAAATAGACAGAAGGGAAGTCACATGCTATGCAGGGAACAGGTGAGCTGGATCAGACTAATTAACAAAGGAATGAACAAGAGGAAGTTCCTAACCACATGAAATTGGTGAAAGCCAAAACGCAGACAGGGATTACACAGATAGCCTATGACAAACAGACGACTCTGGTTAGGGAGTTCTAAAGTGCAAGTTTAAAGTGCAAGATTCCTAGGTGCTGAGTTCACCAGTAAGGTGTGATCACCACGGAGTGTCGACAAGAACACTGACAGGATGCCATCCAAAATTGAAACTTTATTTGTGAAGCAGCCCAGACTCCATAGAACAAGAGGAAAGCTGGTGTGGTACAGTGTGGTCTTTTGGCACCCACGCACACCTTGAACACAGCTATCCCCTTTTCCCCACAATCTGTCCTTTCAGTCCAAGAGTTCAGTCACTAACTGAGGAGGAGTAACAATGACCCTTAATTCAGTGTGCGGGGTGCCTAGTGCTGATTGGAGAGAAGTTGCTGGGGTCCGTTGCTAGGCAATGAACCTCCCAATCACCTAGCTGGAGTGCTTCAGGGGCCAGCTCAGAGGGCTAGCTAGGGTTCATAACCTGAGCCAAGGGGGAGCAGGCCTCCCGGAAGTTGCAAAACCAGTTCCGGCTGGCTGCCACAGCAAGAGACAATCTGAGGGCTGGAAACTCCCCACCCCCAATCTTTCTGGCCTTTCATACAACTTTCACTTTACTTTCATTTTCTCTTAACATTGGATGGGACATGCATGATATGTACTGAGCTGTACTACTGCAGTAGTTTCTAGTGTGTGATCAAGAGCAGAATGGCTGTGGGACTTGAAAAGTGTACTGTTGGAATACTTCTTCAATCGGAAGACTGTCATAAGAGACATTATGTGTGGAGAGTTGATCTTATTCCCCTGAAGAGTCTTAGTGAGGAGGAGAGGGAACTGCTGATTTGGAGAACGGAAGCAGCGTTTCCTGATATCGAAACGGACACAATATGCCTGCATCATCATGCTGTTTTCGTATCAAAATTCGAAACAAGACAGACAAGTTGCTGCAATCCCTTTTCGGTTCATAAGAAAGGCATCAAAGGTGCATTTTTAACATTTTCTGCATTTTGGAAATTCCTGAGCTAAGGTTTACACTGAAGAAACTATTATCATGGGCCATAGCTGAATGTCTTATTTGATCGAGTTTTGCCAAACCTTCGACTGATTAGGGGTCAACCCCTTCAGTCAAAAGCAAGGCAAAACTCGGACCAAATCACACATTCGGCTCCATGGCACATAATATTATGGAATCACTATCGTGAGTAAGTCGTTTTTTAGCTTACCGGCCCTATGGGCCGATAAGCTATTGTCATGGTGTGGCGTCCATCGTCTGGCGTCCGTCGCCCGGAACATTTTTTATCTTTTTTTTGGCCTGATGGATTTTCGTGTAAATTTGCAATAACATTCTATTAGACCGTATTTTTTTCTCGGATTTTTGATTGAATTATTTTTGTCCATTTTATGGGCCTTTGAAGTTTTGGCTCCAATGTTAAAGATAGGACTGAGAAATTTTAAAAAATCATTTCTCAAAAACTGCGTGATCATTTTTTTTCTAAATCAGGCAATCAACTTACCTTGGTACCCTCAATTCACAGTGCGAGTGCCATTTTGATTGAATCGATGGAAGTGGGTCTATTGGGGGCGCTGTACTTTATGAATATGCAAGATGGCCTGTGAAGGCCAAATGGTTGCAGATAGAGATTAGGTTTGCATTACTGACATATAGGAAGTAATATATGACCTATATTTTGGCTGTGTTAAAGTTGACCTCAGATGACCTTGAAATGTCAAACTTGAGGTCAAGCAAAATGTTACAATTTTTAAAGGTTTCTAGGTTTGAAAATATTGAAGATTGGGAACATATGTGCATTGAACACATATAGGAAGTCATGTATGAACTTTCATTAGGTGGCCTTGAACTTGACCTTCGGTGAGCTTCGAAGATCAAACTTCGCATAGTGAAATTTCGATGACTTCTATCACCAAAACTATTACAGATAGAGCTTAGGTTTGTATTGCGGGCATATAGGAAGTCATGTATGAAGTTTCATTCGGTGACATTGAACTTGACCTTCAGTGACCTTGAATGCCCAAACTTCACAGTGAAATTTCAATTACTTATATCAGCAAAATGGTCACAGATACTTTCGGTTTGTATTGGAGATGTATAGGAAGTCATACATGAACTTTCATTTGGTAGCCTTGAACTTGACCTTCGGTGACCTTTGAAGGTCAAACTTCACATAGTGAAATTTCAGTGACTTCTACCACCAAAACTATTACAGATAGGCTTAGATTTGTATTGTGGCCATATAGGAAGTCATGTATGAAGTTTCATTGGGTGACCTTGAACTTGACCTTCAGTGACCTTCAACGGCCAAACTATTCAGTGAAATTTCAATGACTTATATCAGCAAAATCGTTACAGATTGAGTGTAGGTTTGTATTGGAGAAGTATAGGAAGTCATGTATGAACTTTCCTTCGGTGACCTTCATATTGACCTTCGAAGGTTTAACTTGACCTAGGGAAAATTCAATGACTTCTATCACTGAAAAGGTCACAGATGGAGCCGAGGTTTGTATTACTGACATAGGAAGTCACATATGAACTTTCATTTGGTGACATTCAGCTTGACTGTTGATGACATTCGAAGGTCAAACTTGACATAATACAATTACAATGACTTGTCCTGCCAAAACGGTCACAGATGGAGTCTAGGTTTGTATTACTGACATATAGGAAGTCGTATATGAACTTTCATTTGGTGACCTTCGTATTGACCTTCAAAGGTCAGATGTGACCTAGTGAAAATTCAATGACTTGTATCGCTAAAACGTCACAGATGGAGCCTAAGTTTATGTTACTGACATCTAGGAAGTCGCATATGAACTTTCATTTGGTGACATTCAACTTGACTGTCAGTGACCTTTTGAGGGTCAAACTCCACAGTGAAATTACAATGACTTGTACCACCAAAATGGTCACAGATTGTGCCAAGGTTTGTATAGAGACATTTAGAAAGTCATATATGAAGTCCATTTGCTGACCACAACTTGACATTCTGTGACTTTTAAAGTTCACAATTGACATATTGAATACACATTGACATATTTTAATGACTTGTATCACCAAAGCTGCTTCAGAGCTTAGGATTGTATAACAGAAGGTCTTATAAATCTATGTGAACTTTTATTTAGTGACCATGACATTGATTTTCATTGATTCAAATGTCACATTACAAGAAATTTTCATAACTTGTATCATTGCTGTAAGACTGCTTGCCAGTTTGTTCCTATTTTTATGTTCTTCAAACCATAATTTATTGGTTTTGGCATTTAAATTTCAGCTTCACTAAGGACAGTTAACAAGGATTTAGCAGTGATGGTTGCACAGCATGGAATTAATGTTAAGGTTAGGTTACAGGCAAAATTCTTATATCTTCATAAAATCATACAATTTGATCATAAAATGATATGTAATGACAAGGAAAGCATATTTCCTGATTTTTGCATAATTATGCTAATTAGGTCATGTGATTCAAAGATGGCCGCCACCAAAAAGTGACATATAGAAAATGGAGCGTATCTCAAGAAGTAATAACATCATTGGGGTTCAAACCAAAAAGGGTAAATTTGCTGGAGCCCAATTTGCTTATGTGTTGTTGCCAGTAACAGCTATTTAATTTGGCAAAAGAACTGCATCAATAATTGTGCCTTTGAGAGGTAAAGTAGGCTATCCCACAAATCCCTTGTTTTGAGAAAATGAGATGACGTTAAAACAGTTTGAAAAATTCAGGATGCTCTAAAATTGCTCTGAAAATACTCTTTTATACTAAAAATCACTTTAAAACCTTTATAAAAATAAAGATGATTCTCAACAAGAGAATACAGATTTCTTAGCAACTGTACATCCAATTAACTTCATATTTGGCAGTTTTCTTCATTTTGTGATGATCTATGTCTGTACAGAGCTCTTTTTGCAATATGTACCTCTGAATATGAGTAAATCAAAATATGCATCTTTAATTAGCAGTTTCCCGCTGAAATTGATTTTTTTTTTTGGGGGGGTCAAAATCAATGCTATAACATAGAAACCTGGAAAAAAAGCTCTGTAGTGACATGTTTTTTCCTTCACATTACAGCTGAAATTATAACCAAAGACTGTTTATTTATCTCAATAACTGTGTATATCTAAGTATCTATATATTCATTAAAACAGCTGTTGCCATGGCAACCACTGATGTGATGCTACAGGAACTCTGTGTTTTCAATTTAATTTCTAATAGAATTATTCTGACAATAATAATTCTTAGTTTAAAAAGGGAATATCTTGGAAAAATGTTTGCTGAACTATAGGTCCCCTTAAACGCATTTTATCATTTTGTGGTCTAAAATACTTTGAATGTGGTACTTGCTCACTGATTGTCTGCATTAAGCACGGGAATAGCCAAAACAATCATTTTTATTGGCGTATATGCTGTGCTCCCACAAAATCTGTAGTCACTGTCGGTGTTTCCTGGGCAAAACTAGACCCCATGCTGGCATAATGAAATTAAATGGACATAATAAAACAATCTTGGAAGTATGTGGATGAACATAATTTACTCATGACATAGAAAAATTGGTCTCTTTGATTGATCATACATGCTCATTTTTAAATAATCAAAAATAAGTTTAATTAGCGTAATATGAAATCATGGTAATATAGATGTGGGAGATTCAAATAATTTTCAATTTTTAATCAATGCATTTGGTTACAGTTGTGTTATTAATCATCTCTTTTCTAATTACAAACAAATTAAAGATAATATATTTGCCTATAACTCAGATAACATTCTTGCTTTGTTTCATAAACTCATTTTCACAAATTTATGTCGAGAGTAAATGCAATCGGGTCGGTCACAATCAGGGTGCTCAATGGCATGTCACTGTCATGAAAATTATTTCTCTGCCCCAAAAACCTGAAAACACTATTAATGCTAAGCACACACATTTGTGTTGCTGACGTCCAAATTTCAGGTACAAGTCTTTTGTAGTTTTGCAGAAATCAACATTTAAACATATGCCTGTCAGGGCGTATATTGTATGTCACGGACACTACCATAAATTAATCGTCTTGTTTCACCAGATTTCTAACATTTTGTGCTCTATTTGATAAAAAAGAACATTGTTCAAGAACATTATTTTACACATGGTATATTAACGGATATATATAGACATGGGAATTAACTGACAGCAGTTATCCTTCTTGTCACGGACACTACACGCGTTGTGTCCGTGACAGACGGTTATTCCCTACTATAAGGAATGGTATAAGATTGAACTACATTTATGACCAAAAGGTGTCTTATCATCTAGCTTGACACAATGTGAAAAGATAACCCCTTGGCATAAATGCTGTTGGCTCTATTATGGAGATAAGAACACGTCACGGACACTACAAGTTTTTTGGCAGATCGATTGTCTTCCAGCTTGAATGGTTGTGATGAAAACACATGCATTATGCGCATACAAAGCTCACTATACCATAAATGCCAATCCTTCGGTAATCAAAATGAGACATAATCTTGTTGTATAAGGTATTTTAAACAACACTGGGTAATAATACAGTGATACATGTTGAAATTGGTGAAATTCTATAACAAAATGCACAATTTACATAAATGCACGCCATTTCGGATATTTCACTCCGATTTTGATGATTTTTTTTGTACGTATAAAAAACAATATATAGTTACAAATAAATGTTCAAACTAGAGCAGGTTTCCACACAAAACAAAGAATAAACACACAAAAATAAGCATTAACACCTGGTGACTCGTCATAATGCTAAAATGCCTGATTGCAAGGCACCTTCACCAGATTCACGCCATCACCCAAAAATGTCTAGCATCAAGTATCAATACACCATTGTATGCGTTCACAAAAAGTATAACCCAAAACTACTTGTAATATGCTATTTACATATTAAATAGTCATGTTATAAGACTATAACATCCAGTAAAACTGTAATGCACCCCGACTGTGACCGACCCGAATGACAACAGACAACAGTAACCGACAATCACAAGCATACATCTCATGTGCTTACATTATGTGGCTCAGGGGAAGGGCTTCGGCAGCAGATGCAGAGCAATTTTTTCAGCCATGACAGCTGCTTAATCTGGGAGAGGTAGAGAAGGGGTTGAGTGCTGGAACTGAGGGCCATAAGGCTGATTATAATCATATCAATTGTGCACATTGTTTCTACGGCATCAGGATAATAATTTAAGAGAGTGCTCACAACTGAAGGCAGGTAATGAAACATTATGATGGCCAGATAGATTTGCACAGTTCTCAGGGCTTTCTTTTTCATGGGATGCATCTTCTCCTTGCCCAAGACCGACTTCCTCAGACACCATATGATAGAAATGTTGCAGTAAACCATAATGGTGAAGGCGGCCAGGATCAGCCCAACGTAGATTTGAAATTGGATGAAGGATCCGCTGGTGAGCACTGACCTGCTGAGGGCATAGGCTATCACGAGCCCCCCAACAAGCATGGAAATAGCAACTCTGATCTTTTTATCCTTGATGCTGGTGAACACAATGGGGTGAACCACAGCCACGTAGCGGTCCAGGCAAATGCAGGCGAGAAAGAGTGGGGAGCTGTTTTTGATCCCAGAGGTGAAGTCCATTACATACATTAAATATCTGAATCTGAGTATGTCGAAACCAAAGCAGCTGATGGGGCTCATTATGCAAAACCATGCATCAGCGAGGGCCAGGCTGAAGATAAAGTGATTGGAGGTGGAAGAGTCACTCTTCTCTCTGGTCACCAGCCACATTACCATGATGTTGGCAGGGTAGCCCACTACAAGGTTGATGCTCCTTTCAATAAACACAAACACAAATGCAGCATCGTGGTATATGCATGGTACTAATGTGTCCGAGAGTTGGGGACTGGATCCTGGAGAGGAGTGGTTGAAGGGTTGGCTAGAATTGATGACAGAGCTGTTCATTTTGGTTTTATTTTATCTAGCAGGTTTGAGGGTTGATGATCCTTGGAAAAGAGAGTGAATGTAAGTTACATGGTCAAGCCTAACTGAACTCACCACTTAAACTGACTGCGAGGCTAAATTCTGTTCTTAAGCTGATTCCTGCATTATTTTACATTATTCTTCTCTCCAAAGTATACTTTATCATAACACATTTACTGCATTATAGAGATGGAAACACTTATACTGGCCTATTTTGCACAAAGTTAAGCTCTCTCTTTTGAGAAGTTATTCATGTCAAAGAAGACCTGGAAAATTCTGTTGCATTGTTACACTGAAGGATAGTTTTTGTTTTCTGGGAAGACGACCTCCATCCAGAGAAAACACTCTCCTCTAAGACACCAGCTTTACTCTTTGAAACTGCACTGGAGCTTCCCGAGGTGGAGACAGTGTTCCCAGAAGACAAGGTTTGCCCTTTGGGTCTATATTTTACTGTCTGCGAAAGCCTTTCACTCAAGCACAACATAAGAGATGAAAGAGTCGTTTATCAAATTGAAAAAATGAAAAACTTACCGGAGAAACTGCAATAGCTTGACATACACTCCTCAAGTTCAGACAGCTTCCCGAGGTGGAGACAGTGTTCCCAGAAGACAGGGTGTGCCCTTTGGGTCTATTGTATTACCGTCTGCAACAGTCTCTCACTCAAGCACTGCTTAAGAAATGAAAGAGTGGTTCATTAGATTTAAAGAAAGAATTAGTAACTTACCTGAGACACTGCAATTGTTCGACACACACTCCTCAAGGTCTGTATCCTGATCACCTGTTTCCAGGAGGGTTATGTTTTTATTCAGTATCGTTCCACTTCAGAAAATACATCAATCTGAGTGGTATGTAAGCAGGGCAGATGACAGCCAGTCACACATCCATAGAGGAAGCAACAGCACTTGGAGTGACTGTACAATACCCTGTCACCACAGGATTATATTTAAGGATGGGTGGGTGTGCAAGAGGGGGTTGGGTTTGCAGAGTGAGTTTGTGATGTGACAAACAGATCTGCCGTAAACAGAGGAGGGGCTAAAAGGAGGGGTAGATGAGTACCCCCCTATCCCTGTTCTAACAATATATTATTTGTCAGTGATGCAATCCAAGAAGTGCATCCCAGACAAACAAGTGATTTAATGCAGTCAGCCAGCTGGGGCTCAAGTGAGACTGTGTAACCTGGTGTAAGGTCTTACACATGAAACCACAACGTTCATCAAAGCACTCAAACAATTCTCTTTCATCCTCACAAAGAAAAGAAATTCAGCACTCAGTTACAGTAAATGTATTTCTGCAGATAATATTAGGTACTGTTCTGTCCTCTGTCACACGGTGTATGATTTGACAGGCAGCTAAACTCCTTCCCAATCAACAAGACGTGGGTTCAGATCATGGCTTTATTGTTAGAAAAGGGTAAAACTGCAAAAGGAGAAATAAAACCTTACATGAGATCTTTCCGAAAGTAAAGCGATGCAGCTCATTCAAAATAGCAAACGGAGCTTAGCGGAGGCTAAAATTCCACATAGCTAACTCATAGCTCATACTAGAAACCAAAAGACTGTAAATACATTCATCTGTGAGGACACAAAGACCTCGGTTACTCAAATTAGTACAATATTTCATAAAAAGTGTGAGAAACCTACCGAAGATGCTGGTACGCAGAATGAAAATAAAAGTGGAGAGATCACGAAACTCGTGAGGAATACTTCTTTCAAACTTGCATGCATAAAACATCCACACCACTAGGGGGAGACAACTGATCGAATACCATTCATAGAACATAACAGGTACATTTGTGACAGTTTGACTTTCATCAAAATGTTTGGCAATAAGGAGGTTACAGTTTACAAGTACTTTTCTTTACTTTCGCTACATAGACTTCAGTAAAGCCTGGCATCTCTTCCAGGAGGTCTATTGTCCTGTAGGTTTCCATGCCGATCCTCAGAGAGGAGAACATAATCAAAGCTGAGAGATCTGAGTCATAATTTGCCAACGTGTTACAAATCCACCAAAATTATTAATGCCTAAAAAAAAAAATCATATCAATAATTTCTTAACCCCATTATTTGAAGACTAATGGCATTAATAAACAGTAGTATCAAGATAACTATCACAAAGGAACTTTTATTCTACTTTCTCTTTACATTCAGTGATGATTCTAGGATGCGTAATTTGCGGGATCCTGCAAGTTTGACAGACTTGGCGCTAAATGAAGATTACAGTGCGCCAGCAACTACGCATTACATTATGATTTGGCGCGAATCCTATGTTCTAGTGTGTAGATTGATATGAAAACATCGTCTATAACAAACTTCTGTGCATTTATTCAACAAATTTATAAACCTACTGCAAAGATTGTTGTCAAAATGTCGGCAGCAAGAGACTTCTATATAGGCTATGCCTGTATATGACTGTGGCTGGATGCATGTTTCTGTAACCCCCTGTCACGCTCGAGTGCTGCTTTCCAGTTGGTAAAACCACGCAAGGTAAAAACAGCATCCCTCTCACCAGCAGTAACATATTTCCTGCAGGGAAAGCAAAAGCATGCATCCCGCTGAACTGCGTATTCCAGCCACGGTCGTGTACGATACCAGGCTGGATTGAATGATCGCCATAAAGCACCGAATGCACGCTTTGGGTAGCTAGCTAGTATTGGCTGGGATGGAGCATCGCCATTCAAGTCGCTAACTGCGTGAGGTGGGGCTGAGGCAGCAGAGAGAGGGAGCTGGTTTGGGGCAGTGCTTGTGGAGGGTACTGGAGCGTTAGTCATAGCTTCTGGTGTGCATGCTACGGCATTGCCAGAGATGCCAAGTCTCACGCATTCGGTGTAGGTCTCAAGCATTTTTTAGCCTTATTCACCATAGTCCGCAATTATTCAATGAACGCTTATTAATGAGATTCTCACGCGGAATTAAAATCCTTGTGCATTGAAGTTTCAGTTTCACTTGCGTAAAGGTGGACCTCACCACAAGTAACATGGAAAGCGACTCCGGACTTCTCTGCTTCTCTTTACTCAGGGATTGGAAACAATGCATGTGTTTCATGATCGTTTGAATTGTTTTAATGAAATAAGACCATTTGAAATGTCTTTAAGCAATTCCATTGCTTTCAATCCCTGAGTAAAGACAAGCCTGAGAATTCCCGAGTCATAATCGATTTCCGTGTCAATTGTGGGGAAATCCACCGTAACGCACGTGAAACTGATTAACTTAATGCACAATGACTTAAATTCCATGAGTGAATTTCTTCAGTGCGCGTTGATTGAATAATTGCTGACTACAGCACAGGAACGTGAATGCAACTAAGAGGCGACTTGGCATCTCTGCATCGCTTGAGGTTGAAGCAGCACAAGGCTTGCTAACAGGTTTTAAAAAAACGATACATGGCTCAGAACTCGTTTGAATGAATAAAAGGAAATGTAGGTAAAATTGTGAGTCTCTGCGCGCTGCTCAACGTACTCCTATGAGGAGAATGGCTTCACTGCCTGGTGAAGTATCCGTACTTACAACTTTAGCAGTAGGACTTCGGTTTGGAGGCGGGCTTTAAGCTGTGCACCAAATCAGGCGTTAGGAACTACCGGTATTATTTTATGCACTATTTTGTAATTGACTTTATAATTGTTATGATTGGCAGAGACTGTTAAGGTTTTCTATTAAAACTTTTAACTCAAACTGTCATTCATGTCTTAGTTTTGTCAGTAAGGTGTAAAAACTGAATGTGTGTACATATAAGTAAGTGAGCCAGTCAAGGTACTGTTTAAAAATTTGATATAAATGGCATTTTACCAGGTATACCCAGTTGGCCCACTTTTGAAATTTTCTAGAATCATCACTGACATTCATAGTCAAATTTTGCATTTCCAGTGACATCAATTTGTGACATTTGTTACATGGCATCTTCAGCCACCAGAAAATCAGACTTCTGTTCATCCAAAATTGAATCAGTGGACATAAGGTTAGATAAATTAAATTTATGAAATTACAGGATTTGGAAATAAAATATAAACACACACTTTATTATGAATTGTTGTTTTTAGTGTTTACGTGCATTTTGTGTGTTTGCCAAAAATTTGCGCTGGTGAAATTTTCAATTATTGGGTTTTGTTGATCATTTTCGTCAGTGAAAGTCCATGGAGATCTTCAAATGAATAAATGACTTACAATGAAATGATTTAAACAGCTATAAGTCAAGATTGATATGTAACACTCGTAAAACTTGAAAGCCCTGCTATATCAAGTATAGTAGCCAACAACAATTTTGGATTGAGCAAATAGACACCTGTGAGTAAGTTACAAGTTTACAGACATACCTTTACTTTGCACATGTTGTTTCAACTTTCCATTAGCCAACTGGGTCGCTATGGATCTGCTGGTGCATCCTGAGGGTGTAAACTGCGTGCCTATAGAGGCCTTGATCACAGCTGTCTGGGTAGAGACGCTGACTCGGTCTGCTTCTCGTGTGTTTCTCGGCGGTTTGGGGGCGGGCGTCGTGGGCGCGTTTAGAGCGGATTCTTACTGATTCATCACAGGTTTTATACATTCCTCTTGATTGGCTTGAAATTGGGACGAAAGAATTTCGACAGATCTCTCAAAGTTCTCGTTACAAGGCGTACCGAGAGGCAGGAAATCACGTGAATTCCCGTTTGAAAATTACGGCAGAACCCCTATGTGTCATTTTTGTCAACTTTTTCGACGTTCCGCATGGAGGTGGAAGCTTATAGAATTGTCAGAATGTCAAAAAGCATGGATCAGCATAATATGTCTCCTTTAAAAGCAGGGGAGCAGCTGAAATGCTGAGAGAGTAAAGAAAGTGGGTATTTGAGGCTCTGGCTTTCAAAGACAAAAAATTGACTTGCTTTGCATGATGATCCTCATGAGGCAAGCAGTTTTCATTTGGAGCGAGACACGGAAGCAGTAAGATTGACGTCAAATTAATAGGCTATCGCGAGTATGTGTTCATTTCAAATTTGCTTGTGCTTACAAAACAACCCCAGTGATGGACGATTTATTAGCCTACTATTTAATGCATATTGATGCATTGTTTTACGGTGCCAAATGAACTTTGTCCTGGAATACAGTAAGACTCTCCCAACTTTCCATTCCAAAGCCCTGTCTTGAGGTTCAGAATCACCTGTCATTAGACTTGCAACCAGTGAGTACTATGGTTCTGAAGCTAGTGGACTTTGCTGTGCCCTTTTGAGATTGTAAGATATGCAATGTTATTTTAAAAACACTAAGTACGAGTTGATCTAAATGATGCAATGGCCTAATTGAAAAAAATCTAAATGGCCCTAAAGTCACATTTCTTCTTCACATTCATTCATGTAATAATAATAATTCTGTAAAAATATTTTGTATGTTAACAATGTTATGTTTTTAAGTTAGGACAGCATCATTGTATTTAATTTACACAACCCCAATTCTGAAATAGTTGGGACTTGAGTTGAATAAAATCAAAACGCAATGACTGTCAAATCACACCAGCCAGTATTTTATTCTCGATAGAACAGAGATAACATAGCAAATGTTGAAACTGAGAAATTTTACAAGTTTATCCACAAAATGAGCTCATTTCAAATTTGATGGCTGCTACAGGTCTCAGAAAAGTTGGGACAGGGGCCTGTTTACTATGGTGTAGCATCCCCTCTTCTTTTTTAACCGAGTGGAGGCATCTGGGCATTGAAGAGAGAAGTTTCTTGAGTTTAGCCATTGGAATTTGATCCCACTCTTGTTTAATACAGGCTTCCAGCTGCTGGAGAGTTTTGGGTCTCCTTTGACGGACTTTTCGTTTAATTATGCGCCAAATGTTCTCAATCGGTGAAAGATCAGGACTGCAGGCAGGCCAGTTCAGCACACGGACTCTTCTACTACGAAGCCATGCTGTTGTAATAGCTGCAGTATGTGGTTTTGCATTGTCCTGCTGAAATACACAAGGCCTTCCCTGGAATAGATGTCATCTGGAAGGGAGCATATGTTGCTCTAAAACCTATATATACCTTTCAGCATTCATGGTGCTTTTCCAAACATGCAAGTGTCTCACACCATATGTGCTAATGCATCCCAATACCATCAGAGATGCTGGCTTTTGAACTTAACGCTGATAACAGGAGGGGTGGTCTTTCTCCTCTTTAGCCCAGAGGACACGACGCCCATGATTTCCAACAAGTCAAATTTGGACTCGTCTGACCACAGGACACTTTGCCACTTTGCTACAGTCCATTTTAAATGAGCCTTGGCCCACAGAACACAGTGGCGCTTCTGGATCATGCTCACTAATGGCTTCCTTTTTGCATGATAGAGTTTTAGGTGGCATCTGAGGATGGCACGGCGGACTGTGTTTACAGACAGTGGTTTCTTGAAGTACTCCTGGGCCCATGCATTATAGTCAATGACAGAATCATGCCGGTGAGTGATGCAGTGGCGTCTGAGGGCCCGAAGATCATGGGCATCCAGTAAAGGTCTTCGGCCTTGTCCCTTACGCACAGAGATTTTTCCAGTTTCTCTGAATCTTTTGATGATGTTATGCACTGTCGATGATGAGACCTTCAAAGCCTTTGCAATTTGACGTTGAGGAACATTGTTTTTAAAGTATTTTTTAAAGTAATTTTTTTACGCAAGCCTTCACTGTTAGAGATCAGTGATTTGTATGTTTGTTTTTAGTTAGTTTCTGGTTTTAGTTTGTTTCTTGTTAGTTTTTTAGTATTGCTATTATTTATATATTATATTTATTCGTTTTAGAGCATGTATGTTTCTGGATGATTGCTCTGTTTCTGGTCTTCAGTGTCTTCATCTTGTTTCTGTCTCGTGGCATCTTGTCTTTTTCATCACAGTCTCTTCCTGTAATTTCGGTTGGGTGTTTCCACTTCCTTCTCTCGCTGTTCTCATTGGCTATCCGCACCTGAGAGTAGTTTATTGAGGCACGGGTGTTTAGTTAGATTAGAGTTAGGACTCCACCCGTTCCCTCTCTCTCCTATCACCGTCCTTGCTTTTCTAGTTCCACCTCTCTCTACAGCTGTTCTGTGTTTAGCTGGGATTCCACTTAATTTGTTTGCATTTAAAAGGCCCACTTTTCCCTCAGCTTCTTGTCGACTCGTTTCTACCACAGCTCGTTCTTGGTCAGTCTCGTTTCTGCGCTATTTTCTCGTTTCGATTGTTGAAAGCTCGTTTCTTGTGATTCTCCCGTAAGTCTTGTATTTGATTGTTTGTATTGCGTTGTGAGATTGCGGTTTGGTTGATTAGTACTTCGTTCTCCCTGATCCCCATTTTGTACCTATCTGTTTAGTATCTCCTGTGTTCTCCCTCATCCCATCCAACTCCCTTTTTCCTTCCCTTCCATTCCCTTAGTTTCAGCCCCCTTTGTTACTGTCTTTTGTGCGGACTGATTCTCTGGTTACTGGATTATTTTGCTTGTCCCCTGACTTCGATTCTGCCTAGTCTGCATTTGTCTGTTTGCCTGGCTATTGATCCATTTCTGTTTTGACCATGAGCTTGGTTAATCCCAATAAACGCCCTGCCGATGCTGAACTGCATTTGGAGTCTATGCCCGTTCCTTTCAGTACGAGTCGACCAGTACAGACTCCAGCGGATACTGCTGAACTACAACAACTTTATCAACAACAACAGGTTGTCATTCAGCAGCAGCATCGTGACTTGCAGGAGATGAGAGCAACTCTACAGCATCTCACTCGGGGCCCACCTTTTCCCAGTCCTGCAGTCGCACCGGCAGAGGCAGCTCCCATTCGGGAGCCACGTCTTACTCCCCACGGAGTATGACGGAGACCCCACCACCTGCAAAGCATTCCTGTCCCAGTGCTCGATCATATTCGAGTTACAGCCCCTAACCTTTCCTACCTCACGTTCCAGAGTGGCCTACGCCATCACACTTTTGACCCGGCAGAGCAAGGGACTGGGGAACCTCAATGTGGACGCTGGCCACCCCTGCACCCGCACCATTGAAGATTTCATGGCGGAGATGAGGGAGGTGTTTGACCGGTCCTACCAGGGGCGAGAGGCAGGAAGTGCACTACTAAGTCTACGGCAAGCCGGCTGCAGTGTCTCGATTATGCCATCCAATTCCGTTCGTTGGTCGCCTCTACACACTGGAGCGAAGACGCCCAGTTTGATGTGTTCTACCGGGGGTTGGCAGAGAACATAAAGGATGAGTTGGCGTCCCGCGAGCTTCCATCTGATCTGCAGGGGCTAATTAGAGTGGCCATCCAGATTGATTCTCGGATCCAGCAGCGTAAGAGGGAGCGCCAGAGCCATTCAGAGCCCCGACGGTCAGACCAGCATGGCAACTTTCGATCTCCTCGGGGCGACTCTCCTATCCAGGAGACCGGCGAGCCCCGGGATCGGGAGAACCCATGCAGGTCGACCGTTGCGGTTATCGCCACAAGAGCGAGCTAGGAGACTGCGCGACGGGGCATGTCTGTACTGTGGGCTGGTGGATCATCGTATCCAGTGCTGTCCCTACTCAAGAAGGAGGGGGTGAGTGGGAGGATCGGACAGCTGGCTCAAGATAACAACGATCCACGTAAGCTGGTTTCTGTCACTCTACTTTTTGGCAAGCGATCATTGGCTACTGATGTTTTGTTTGATTCTGGATCAGACATCAACCTGATCGACGCCAACCTGTGCAACCAGCTCCAACTCCAGCCCCAGAAGCTACCCACGCCCGTTCCAAGCACTTGGCTTTTGTGGGCAACCGCTAGGTCAGGTGACCCAGGTTACGCCCCCACTCACGCTCATTGTCTCCGGCAACCATCAGGAGCAGATCCGGCTCCATGTCATCACCTCCTCCTCTGCTCCCATCGTCCTGGGCCTCCTTGGTTGAAACAACACAACCCCACCATCAACTGAAGGACTGGGCAGGTGGCTGAGTGGAGTACTCATTGCCTGCGTTCCTGCCTCCGCAAGGCTCCCGCCAAGCAGGACGAGGAAGGATCCAGTGAGCCTCCAGTCACTCGGATTTGTCCAAGGTCCCCAGTGAGTACCATGATCTAGCTGAAGTCTTCTCAAAGTCTCGTGCCCTGTCTCTGCCCCCTCACAGACCCTACGACTGCGCCCATCGATCTCCAACCTGGCACAGCGCCCCTAGGGGGGGGGTCTCTATTCTCTGTCCCGTCCAGAGCAAGAGGCCATGGAGAAATATGTGGAGGAGTCACTGGCTGCTGGCATCATCCGTCCTTCTTCCTCTCCTGCTGGCGCTGGCTTTTTCTTCGTTAGCAAGAAGGACGGATCTCTCCGGCTATGTATTGACTACAGGGGACTCAATAACATTACTATTAAGAATCGATATCCCTTCCTTTAATGAATTCTGCTTTTGAGCTGTTGCAGGGGCCACTATCTTCACCAAACTTGACCCATTTAACGCTTACCACCTCGTCAGGATTAAGGAAGGGATGAATGGAAGACAGCTTTCAACACCGCTTAGGGGCACCTACGAGTACCTGGTCATGTCGTTTGGTCTAGCTAACGCCCTGCTGTCTTCCAGAACCTCGTTAACGACATCCTGCATGACATGATTAATCAATTTGTCTTTGTGTACCTTGATGATATATTAATATTCTCTCGTTCCAAGGAAGAACACATACGTCATGTTCGTGCAGTCCTGCAGCGCCTCCTGGAGAACCAACTCTACGCCAAGGCAGAGAAGTGTGAATTCCACTTGGACACAGTCCCTTTCCTCGGATTTGTGGTCACTCCAGGAGGCATCCTAATGGACCAGGAGAAGGTGAAGGCGGTAAAGGATTGGGCCACCCCTACTACACGCAAGGAACTACAATGCTTCCTAGGGTTTGCTAACTTTTACCGTCGATTCATTCGCAATTACAGTACCGTTGCTGCTCCATTGACCTCTCTGACTTCCCCCAAAGTTCCTTTTGTGTGGACCCCTTCGGCGGAGAAGGCTTTTCAGGAACTAAAGCAAAGATTTACCACTGCTCCTGTTCTCCAACAGCCAGATCCTGAAAAGCAGTTCATCGTCGAGGTAGACGCCTCTAACACCGGCGTGGGGGCAGTCCTGTCGCAGCGCAATGGCAAAGATAACAAGGTAAACCCTTGCGCCTTCTTCTCCCGCAGACTTAGCCCAGCTGAGCGTAACTACAACATCGGAAATCGGGAGTTACTGGCGGTGAAGATGGCATTAGAAGAGTGGCGTCATTGGTTAGAGGGGGCTAAGGTTCCATTCCAGGTCTGGACCGACCACAAGAATCTGGAGTACCTCCATTACAGCTAAGAGGTTAAATTCCGCCAATCTCGTTGGTCACTGTTCTTTGACAGATTTAACTTCACCTTAGCTTATCGCCCAGGCTCCCAGAACAAGAAACCTGATGCCCTGTCACGTAAATTTTTTAGCCTGACGCCCCTCCCAAGGAGCCCCAAACCATCTTACCTAGTTGCGTTGTGGTGGGAGCATTAGTTTGGGAGTTAGAGGATCGAGTCAGAAGGTCACAACCTTCTGGGGGGCCACCTACTAACTGTCCCAAGAACCGCCTCTTTGTTCCAGACTGCCTCCAAGCCAAAGTTCTCCAGTGGGCCCATTCTTCCCGTCTCGCCTGCCATCCTGGTGCTAACCGGACCTTGGCCATGCTTCTTCGCAGGTTTTGGTGGCCAACGGTCCGGAGAGATGTAAAGAACTTTACGACTGCTTGTCCGGTCTGCGCCCAAAACAAGGCCACCCACACGGCACCAGCTGGTCTCCTGCAGCCGCTTCCGGTTCCTTCCAGACCATGGGCTAACATCGCATTGGACTTTGTCACTGGCCTTCCGCCCTCCAGAGGTAACACCGTCATCCTGACCATTGTTGATCGCTTTTCCAAGGCAGTACATCTCGTCCCTCTTCCCAAACTTCCCTCTGCCAGAGAGACAGCTGACTTACTCGTCCAACATGTAATCAGAATACACGGCATCCCCTCTGACATTGTCTCCGACCGTGGCCCTCAATTCATCTCACAAGTCTGGAAAGCCTTTTGTCAAGCCCTGGGAATAACGGTCAGTTTAACCTCTGGGTTTCACCCGCAGAGCAATGGGCAGACAGAGAGGGCCAACCAGCAGATGGAGAGTGTCCTTCGGTGCCTCACTTCCCGAGATCAGGGGGACTGGAGCGAACAACTACCCTGGGTCGAATACTCCATCAACAGCCTTCCCACGGCTGCCTCAGGTGTGTCCCCCTTCCAAGCTTGTCTCGGTTACCAACCACCTCTGTTCCCCTCACAGGAGGTCGAAGTTGATCTTCCCAACATCCAGGAATTTCTACAGAGGTGCCGAAGGACGTGGGAGGAAACTCGTTCCGCTCTCCTGAAAGCTGCTGACGAGATGAGTCGCCAGGCCAACCGTCGTCGCTCTGTTCCACCACAATATAAAGTAGGACAAAAAGTTTGGCTTTCTTCCAAGGACATTGCACTAAGGACTGAAAGTCGCAAGCTAGCCCCCCGTTTCATTGGTCCTTTTATGATTGAGAAGATCATTAACCCTGTCTCTGTCAAACTCAAGCTACCAGCCTCTATGAGCCGTATTCACCCAGTCTTCCATGTGTCTTGCATTAAACCTGTACTGTTTTCCATCCACACCCCTGCCCCGACCAATCCTCCTCCCCCAAGGCTCATCGATGGAGGAGAAACTTACACGATGCACAAGTTGCTGGACGTTCGTCGGCGAGGAAGGGGTCTCCAGTACTTGGTGGACTGGGAAGGATACGGCCCAGAAGAACGCTCATGGGTTCCTGCTCGTCACATCCTCGACAAATCACTCATCAAAGACTTTCACAAGAGGACTTTTAAGCCGAAGCTTAGACCGCCAGGTGGCGGTCATAGAGGGGGGGGTTCTGTTAGAGATCAGTGATTTGTATGTTTGTTTTTAGTTAGTTTCTGGTTTTAGTTTGTTTCTTGTTAGTTTTTTAGTATTGCTATTATTTATATATTATATTTATTCGTTTTAGAGCATGTATGTTTCTGGATGATTGCTCTGTCTCTGGTCTTCAGTGTCTTCATCTTGTTTCTGTCTCGTGGCATCTTGTCTTTTTCATCACAGTCTCTTCCCTGTAATTTCGGTTGGGTGTTTCCACTTCCTTCTCTCTCGCTGTTCTCATTGGCTATCCGCACCTGAGAGTAGTTTATTGAGGCACGGGTGTTTAGTTAGATTAGAGTTAGGACTCCACCCGTTTCCCCTCTCTCTCCTATCACCGTCCTTGCTTTTCTAGTTCCACCTCTCTCTACAGCTGTTCTGTGTTTAGCTGGGATTCCACTTAATTTGTTTGCATTTAAAAGGCCCACTTTTCCCTCAGCTTCTTGTCGACTCGTTTCTACCACAGCTCGTTCTTGGTCAGTCTCGTTTCTGCGCTTATTTTCTCGTTTTCGATTGTTGAAAGCTCGTTTCTTGTGATTCTCCGTAAGTCTTGTATTTGATTGTTTGTATTGCGTTGTGAGATTGCGGTTTGGTTGATTAGTACTTCGTTCTCCCTGATCCCCATTTTGTACCTATCTGTTTAGTATCTCCTGTGTTCTCCCTTATCCCATCCAACTCCCTTTTTCCTTCCTCTTCCATTCCCTTAGTTTCAGCCCCCTTTGTTACTGTCTTTTGTGCGGACTGATTCTCTGGTTACTGGATTATTTTGCTTGTCCCCTGACTTCGATTCTGCCTAGTCTGCATTTGTCTGTTTGCCTAGCTATTGATCCATTTCTGTTTTGACCATGAGCTTGGTTAATCCCAATAAACGCCCTGCCGATGCTGAACTGCATTTGGAGTCTATGCCCGTTCCTTTCATTCACAGGTTGGAGAGCCTCTGGCCATCTTTCCTTCTGAGAGACTCAGCCTCTCTAAGACATCCCTTTTATAGCCAATTATGTTACACACTTGATGCCAGTTAACTTAATTACTTGCTAATTGTTCTTTCAGCTGATTCTCTTATATAATAATTGCTGTTTCAGCCCTTTTTTGCCTGTGTCCCAACTTTTTTGACCTGTTGCAGCCAGAAAATTTGAAATAAGCTCATTTTGTGGATAAAAATGTAAAATGTCTCAGTTTCAACATTTGAAATGTTATCTATGTTCTATTGTAAATAACATATTGGCTCGTGATCTGAAAGTCATTGCATTTTGATTTTATCCACAATTTACACTTCGTCCCAACTATTTCGGAATTGGGGTTGTACTTCTTACATTGACACTTCTAATTATCTGAACTGTGTCTTAAACGCAAAATTATATAATACTCCCTTCCCCTTAGTTGAAGAATGAAGAGCATAGTTGAAGTCCTTTTCATATTGAAACAGAAAAATTTAAGACATTAAGACCTCTGTCAAATCATACCTGGCGCACTTCACAAGTACACATATACACAAAATGTACAATGCGGGAAGAATGAATACCAGCTTCCATAAATATATTCCATCTGCACATGCTGCAGAAGCACGTGTGGGAAATCGCCTAAGATCTTCCATGACTAAATTAAAGCTGACCACGGCATGGAGATGCGCATGGGGGAAGTTGAATGCAATCTTCCATTGTGATAACGGCTACACACATACAGATGAATGTGTGGGGAAGTCGTCTACGATCTTCCATAACTACTATTGGCTACACACGGCATGGAGATGCACGTGTCGGTTGCCATCTTCCTCGAATAGTTTTTTTTCCTACCTTTTATGCCCGAACTCAAGAAGCGCTTCCTACAGCAGGGTCATAAATCATTTGGGTACTCAGGAAGGCAACCCCTCCTCAGAGGGAATTCGGGAGGGGACATTACCACAAGGAGAAGCAGAAGTATATTTCTTTTCATACTTATTGAATGAGGGTTCAGGACAATTTTAATCCCTTCGAAATATGCACCATGGGATTTCGGAATCTTAGAGGAGTAAAATGATACCAAACACGATATGCATTTCCAATCCCACCCGTATCAGGTGAAATTTCGATGACTTCTATCACCAAAACTATTACAGATAGAGCTTAGGTTTGTATTGCGGGCATATAGGAAGTCATGTATGAAGTTTCATTCGGTGACATTGAACTTGACCTTCAGTGACCTTCAACGGCCAAACTATTCAGTGAAATTTCAATGACTTATATCAGCAAAATCGTTACAGATTGAGTGTAGGTTTGTATTGGAGAAGTATAGGAAGTCATGTATGAACTTTCCTTCGGTGACCTTCATATTGACCTTCGAAGGTCTAAGTTGACCTAGGGAAAATTCAATGACTTCTATCACTGAAAAGGTCACAGATGGAGCCTAGGTTTGTATTACTGACATAGGAAGTCACATATGAACTTTCATTTGGTGACATTCAGCTTGACTGTTGATGACATTCGAAGGTCAAACTTGACATAATACAATTACAATGACTTGTCCTGCCAAAACGGTCACAGATGGAGTCTAGGTTTGTATTACAGACATATAGGAAGTCGTATATGAACTTTCATTTGGTGACCTTCGTATTGACCTTCAAAGGTCAGATGTGACCTGGTGAAAATTCAATGACTTGTATCGCTAAAACGTCACAGATGGAGCCTAAGTTTGTGTTACTGACATCTAGGAAGTCGCATATGAACTTTCATTTGGTGACATTCAACTTGACTGTCAGTGACCTTTGAGGGTCAAACTCCACAGTGAAATTACAATGACTTGTACCACCAAAATGGTCACAGATTGTGCCAAGGTTTGTATAGAGACATTTAGAAAGTCATATATGAAGTCCATTTGCTGACCACAACTTGACATTCTGTGACTTTTAAAGTTCACAATTGACATATTGAATACACATTGACATATTTTAATGACTTGTATCACCAAAGCTGCTTCAGAGCTTAGGATTGTATAACAGAAGGTCTTATAAATCTATGTGAACTTTTATTTAGTGACCATGACATTGATTTTCATTGATTCAAATGTCACATTACAAGAAATTTTCATAACTTGTATCATTGCTGTTAGATTGCTTGCCAGTAAGCTACAGGACCTTTGTTCCTATTTTTATGTTCTTCAAACCATAATTTATTGGTTTTGGCATTTAAATTTCAGCTTCACTAAGGACGGTTAACAAGGATTTAGCAGTGATGGTTGCACAGCATGGAATTAACGTTAAGGTTAGGTTCCAGGCAAAATTCTTATATCTTCATAAAATCATACAATTTGATCATAAAATGATATGTAATGACAAGGAAAGCATATTTCCTGATTTTTGCATAATTATGCTAATTAGGTCATGTGATTCAAAGATGGCCGCCACCAAAAAGTGACATATAGAAAATGGAGCGTATCTCAAGAAGTAATAACATCATTGGGGTTCAAACCAAAACGGGTAAATTTGCTGGAGCCCAATTTTCTTATGTGTTGTTGCCAGTAACAGCTCTTTAATTTGGCAAAAGAACTGCATCAACAATTGTGCCTTTGAGAGGTAAAGTAGGCTATCCCACAAATCCCTTGTTTTGAGAAAATGTGATGACGTTAAAACAGTTTGAAAAATTCAGGATGCTCTAAAATTGCTCTGAAAATACTCTTTTACTCTAAAAATCACTTTAAAACCTTTATAAAAATAAAGATGATTCTCAACAAGAAAATACAGATTTCTCAGCAACTGTACATCCAATTAACTTCATATTTGGCAATTTTCTTCATTTTGTGATGATCTATGTCTGTACAGAGCTCTTTCTGCAGTATGTACCTCTGAATATGAGTAAATCAAGATGTGCATCTTTGATTAGCTGTTTCCCGCTGAAATTGATTTTTTTTTTTTTGGGGGGGTCGAAATCAATGCTAGAACATAGAAACCTGGAAAAAAAGCTCTGTAGTGACATGTTTTTTCCTTCACATTACAGCTGAAATTATAACCAAACACTGTTTATTTATCTCAATAACTGTGTATCTCTAAGTATCTATATATTCATTAAAACAGCTGTTGCCATGGCAACCACTGATGTGATGCTACAGGAACTCAGTGTTTTCAATTTCATTTCTAATAGAATTATTCTGACAATAATAATTCTTAGTTTAAAAAGGGAATATCTTGGAAAAATGTTTGCTGAACTATAGGTCCCCTTAAATGCATTTTATCATTTTGTGGTCTAAAATACTTTGAATGTGGTACTTGCTCACTGATTGTCTGCATTAAGCACAGGAATAGCCAAAACTATCATTTTTATTGGCGTATATGCTGTGCTCCCAGAAAATCTGAAGTCACTGTCGATGTTTCCTGGGCAAAACTAGACCCCATGCTGGCATAATGAAATTAAATGGACATAATAAAACAATCTTGGAAGTATGTGGATGAACATAATTTACTCATGACATAGAAAAATTGGTCTCTTTGATTGATCATACATGCTCATTTTTAAATAATCAAAATAAGTTTAATTCGCGTAATATGAAATCATGGTAATATAGATGTGGGAGATTCAAATAATTTTCAATTTTTAATCAATGCATTTGGTTACAGCTGTGTTAATTATCATCTCTTTTCTAATTACAAGCAAATTAAAGATAATATATTTGCCTATAACTCAGATAACATTCTTGCTTTGTTTCATAAACTCATTTTCACAAATTTATGTCGAGAGTAAATGCAATCGGGTCGGTCACAATCAGGGTGCTCAATGGCATGTCACTGTCATGAAAATTATTTCTCTGCCCCAAAAACCTGAAAACACTGTTAATGCTAAGCACACACATTTGTGTTGCTGACCTCCAAATTTCAGGTACAAGTCTTTTGTAGTTTTGCAGAAATCAACATTTAAACATATGCCTGTCAGGGCGTATATTGTATGTCACGGACACTACCATAAATTAATCGTCTTGTTTCACCAGATTTCTAACATGTTGTGCTCTGTTTGATAAAAAAGAACTTTGTTCAAGAACATTCTTATTCACATGGTATATTAACGGATATATATAGACATGGGAATTAACTGACAGCAGTTATCCTTCTTGTCACGGACACTACACGCGTTGTGTCCGTGACAGACGGTTATTCCTACTATAAGGAATGGTATAAGATTGAACTACATTTATGACCAAAAGGTGTCTTATCATCTAGCTTGACACAATGTGAAAAGATAACCCCTTGGCATAAATGCTGTTGGCTCTATTATGGAGATAAGAACACGTCACGGACACTACAAGTTTTTTGGCAGATCGATTGTCTTCCAGCTTGAATGGTTGTGATGAAAACACATGCATTATGCGCATACAAAGCTCACTATACCATAAATGCCAATCCTTCGGTAATCAAAATGAGACATAATCTTGTTGTATAAGGTATTTTAAACAACACTGGGTAATAATACAGTTATACATGTTGAAATTGGTGAAATTCTATAACAAAATGCACAATTTCCATAAATGCACGCCATTTATTTCATTCCGATTTTGATGATTTTTTTTGCACATAAAAAAAACAATATATAGTTACAAATAAATGTTCAAACTAGAGCAGGTTTCCACACAAAACAAAGAATAAACACACAAAAATAAGCATTAACACCTGGTGACTCGTCATGATGCTAAAATGCCCGATTGCAAGGCATCTTCACCAGATCCACGCCATCACCCAAAAATGTCTAGCATCAAGTATCAATACACCATTGTGGCGTTCACAAAAAGTATAACCCAAAACTACTTGTAATATGCTATTTACATATTAAATAGTCATGTTATAAGACTATAACATCCAGTAAAACTGTAATGTACCCTGACTGTGACCAACCCGAATGACAAAGGACAACAGTAACAGACAATCACAAGCATACATCTCATGTGCTTACATTATGTGGCTCAGGGGAAGGGCTTCGGCAGCAGATGCAGAGCAATTTTTTCAGCCATGGCAGCTGCTTAATCTGGGAGAGGTAGAGAAGGGGTTGAGTGCTGGAACTGAGGGCCATAAGGCTGGTTATAATCATATCAATTGTGCACATTGTTTCTACGGCATCAGGATAATAATTTAAGAGAGTGCTCACAACTGAAGGCAGGTAATGAAACACTATGATGGCCAGATAGATTTGCACAGTTCTCAGGGCTTTCTTTTTCATGGGGTGCATCTTCTCCTTGCCCAAGACCGACTTCCTCAGACACCATATGATAGAAATGTTGCAGTAAACCATAATGGTGAAGGCGGCCAGGATCAGCCCAACGTAGATTTGAAATTGGATGAAGGATCCGCTGGTGAGCACTGACCTGCTGAGGGCATAGGCTATCACGAGCCCCCCAACAAGCATGGAAATAGCAACTCTGATCTTTTTATCCTTGATGCTGGTGAACACAATGGGGTGAACCACAGCCACGTAGCGGTCCAGGCAAATGCAGGCGAGAAAGAGTGGGGAGCTGTTTTTGATCCCAGAGGTGAAGTCCATTACATACATTAAATATCTGAATCTGAGTACGTTGAAGCCAAGGCAGCTGATGGGGCTCATTATGCAAAACCATGCATCGGCGAGGGCCAGGCTGAAGATAAAGTAATTGGAGGTGGAAGAGTCACTCTTCTCTCTGGCCACCAGCCACATTACCATGATGTTGGCAGGGTAGCCCACTACAAGGTTGATGCTCCTTTCAATAAACACAAACACAAATGCAGCATTGTGGTATATGCATGATACTAACGTGTCGGAGAGTTGGGGACTGGATCCTGAAGAGAAGTGGTTGAAGGGTCGGCTAGAATTGATGACAGAGCTGTTCATTTTGGTTTTATTTTATCGAGCAGGTTGAGGGTTGATGATCCTTAGAAAAGAGAGTGAATGTAAGTTACATGGTCAAGCCTGACTGAACTCACCACTTAAACTGACTGCGAGGCTAAATTCTGTTCTTAAGCTGATTCCAGCATTATTTTACATTATTCTTTTCTCCAAAGTATTCCTCATCTTAACACATTTACTGCATAATAGGGATGGAAACACTTACACTGGCCTATTTTGCACAAAGTTAAGCGCTCTTTTTTGAGAAGTTATTCATGTCAAAGAAGACCTGGAAAATTTTGTTGCATTGTTACACTGAAGGATAGTTTTTGTTTTCTGGGAAGACGACCTCCATCCAGAGAAAACTCTCTCTCCTCTGAGACAGCAGCTTTCCTCTTTGAAACTGCACTGGAGCTTCCCGAGGTGGAGACAGTGTTCCCAGAAGACAAGGTTTGCCCTTTGGGTCTATATTTTACTGTCTGCGAAAGCCTTTCACTCAAGCACAACATAAGAAATGAAAAGAGTCGTTTATCAAATTGAAAAAAATGAATAACTTACCTGAGAAACTGCAATAGCTTGACATACACTCCTCAAGTTCAGACAGCTTCGAGGTGGAGACAGTGTTCCCCAGAAGACAGGGTTTGCCCTTTGGGTCTGTTGTATTACCGTCTGCAACAGTCTCTCACTCAAGCACTGCTTAAGAAATGAAAGAGTGGTTCATCAGATTGAAAGAAAGAATTAGTAACTTACCTGAGACACTGCAATTGCTCGACACACACTCCTCAAGGTCTGTATCCTGATCACCTGTTTCCAGGAGGGTTATGTTTTTATTCAGTATCGTTACACTTCAGAAAATACATCAATCTGAGTGGTATGTAAGCAGGGCAGATGACAGCCAGTCACAAATCCATTGAGGAAGCAACAGCACTTGGAGTGACTGTGCAATACCCTGTCACCACAGGATTATATTTAAGGATGGGTGGGTGTGCAAGAGGGGGTTGGGTTTGCAGAGTGAGTTTGTGATGTGACAAACAGATCTGCCGTAAACAGACGAGGGGCTAAAAGGAGGGGTAGATGAGTACCCCCCATCCCTGTTCCAACAATATATTATTTGTCAGTGATGCAATCCAAGAAGTGCATCCCAGACAAACAAGTGACGCAATGCAGTCAGCCAGCTGGTGCACAAGTGAGACTGTGTAACCTGGTGTAAGGTCTTACACATGAAACCACAACGTTCATCAAAGCAAACTCAAACAATTCTCTTTCATCCTCACAAAGAAAAGAAATTGAGCACTCAGTTACAGTAAATGTATTTCTGCAGATAATATTTGGTACATTTGCGACAGTTTGACTTTCATCAAAATGTTTGTCAATGAGGAGGTTGCAGTTTACAAGTACTTTTCTTTACTTTCGCTACATAGACTTCACTAAAGCCTGGCATCTCTTCCAGGAGGTCTATTGTCCTGTAGGTTTCCATGCCGATCCTCAGAGAGGAGAACATAATCAAAGCTGAGAGATCTGAGTCATAATTTGCCAATGTGTTACAAATCCACCAAAATTATTATTGCCTATAAAAAAAAATCATCTCAATAATTTCTTAACCCCGTTATTTGATGACTAATGGCATTAATAAACAGTAGTATCAAGATAACTATCACAAAGGAACTTTTATTCTACTTTCTCTTTACATTCAGTGATGATTCTAGGATGCGTAATTTGCGGGATCCTGCAAGTTTGACAGACTTGGCGCTAAATGAAGATTACAGTGCGCCAGCAACTACGCATTACATTATGATTTGGCGCGAATCCTATGTTCTAGTGTGTAGATTGATATGAAAACATCGTCTATAACAAACTTCTGTGCATTTATTCAACAAATTTATAAACCTACTGCAAAAGATTGTTGTCAAAATGTCGGCAGCAAGAGACTTCTATATAGGCTATGCCTGTATATGACTGTGGCTGGATGCATGTTTCTGTAACCCCTGTCACGCTCGAGTGCTGCTTTCCAGTTGGTAAAACCACGCAAAAAAGGTAAAAACAGCATCCCTCTCACCGGCAGTAACATATTTCCTGCAGGGAAAGCAAAAAGCATGCATCCCGCTGAACTGCGTATTCCAGCCACGGTGGGTGTGCGATACCAGGCTGGATTGAATGATCGCCATAAAGCACCGAATGCACGCTTTGGGTAGCTAGCTAGTATTGGCTGGGATGGAGCATCGCCATTCAAGTCGCTAACTGCGTGAGGTGGGGCTGAGGCAGCAGAGAGAGGGAACTGGTTTGGGGCAGTGCTTGTGGAGGGTACTGGAGCGTTAGTCATAGCTTCTGGTGTGCAAGCTACGGCATCGCCAGAGATGCCAAGTCTCACGCATTCGGTGTAGGTCTCACGCATTTTTTAGGCTTATTCACCGTAGTCCGCAATTATTCAATGAACGCTTATTATAGAGATTCTCACGCGGTATTAAAATCCGTGTGCATTGAAGTTTCAGTTTCACTTGCGTAAAGGTGGACCTCACCACAAATAACATGGAAAGCGACTCCGGACTTCTCTACTTCTCTTTACTCAGGGATTGGAAACAATGCATGTGTTTCATGATCGTTTGAATTGTTTTAATGAAATAAGACCATTTGAAACATCTTTAAACAATTCCATTGCTTTCAATCCCTGAGTAAAGACAAGCCTGAGAATTCCCGAGTCATAATCGATTTCCGTGTCACTAGTGGGGAAATCCACCGTAATGCACGTGAAACTGATTAACTTCATGCACAATGACTTAAATTCCATGAGTGAATTTCTTCAGTGCGCGTTGATTGAATAATTGCTGACTACGGCACAGGAACGTGAATGCAACTAAGAGGCGACTTGGCATCTCTGCATCGCTTGAGGTTGAAGCAGCACAAGGCTTGCTAATAGGTTTTAAAAAAACGATACATGGCTCAGAACTCGTTTGAATGAATAAAAGGAAATGTAGGTAAAATTGTGAGTCCCTGCGCGCTGCTCAACGTACTCCTATGAGGAGAATGGCTTCACTGCCTGGTGAAGTATCCGTACTTACAACTTTAGCAGTAGGACTTCGGTTTGGAGGCGGGCTTTAAGCTGTGCACCAAATCAGGCGTTAGGAACTACCGGTATTATTTTATGCACTATTTTGTAATTGACTTTATAATTGTTATGATTGGCAGAGACTGTTAAGGTTTTCTATTAAAACTTTTAACTCAAACTGTCATTCATGTCTTAGTTTTGTCAGTAAGGTGTAAAAACTGAATGTGTGTACATATAAGTAAGTGAGCCAGTCAAGGTACTGTTTAAAAATTTGATATAAATGGCATTTTACCAGGTATACCCAGTTGGCCCACTTTTGAATTTTTCTAGAATCATCACTGACATTCATAGTCAAATTTTGCATTTCCAGTGACATCAATTTGTGACATTTGTTACATGGCATCTTCAGCCACCAGAAAATCAGACTTCTGTTCATCCAAAATTGAATCAGTGGACATAAGGTTAGATAAATTAAATTTATGAAATTACAGGATTTGGAAATAAAATATAAACACACACTTTATTATGAATTGTTGTTTTTAGTGTTTACGTGCATTTTGTGTGTCTGCCAAAAATTTACGCTGGTGAAATTTTCAATTATTGGGTTTTGTTGATCATTTTCGTCAGTGAAAGTCCATGGAGATCTTCAAATGAATAAATGACTTACAATGAAATGATTTAAAGGGCTATAAGTCAAGATTGATATGTAACACTCGTAAAACTTGAAAGCCCTGCTATATCAAGTGTAGTAGCCAACAACAATTTTGGATTGAGCAAATAGACACCTGTGAGTAAGTTACAAGTTTACAGACATACCTTTACTTTGCACATGTTGTTTCAACTTTCCATTAGCCAACTGGGTCGCTATGGATCTGCTGGTGCATCCTGAGGGTGTAAACTGCGTGCCTATAGAGGCCTTGATCACAGCTGTCTGGGTAGAGACGCTGACTCGGTCTGCTTCTCGTGTGTTTCTCAGCGGTTTGGGGGCGGGCGTCGTGGGTGCATTTAGAGAGGATTCTTCCTGATTCATCACAGGTTTTATACATTCCTCTTGATTGGCTTGAAATTGTGACGCCATCTCTCAAAGTTCTCGTTACAAGGCGTACCGAGAGGCAGGAAATCACGTGAATTCCCGTTTGAAAATTACGGCAGAACCCCTATGTGTCATTTTTGTCAACTTTTTCGACGTTCCGCATGGAGGTGGAAGCTTATAGAATTGTCAGAATGTCAAAAAGCATGGATCAGCATAAAATGTCTCCTTTAAAAGCAGGGGAGCAGCTGAAATGCTGAGAGAGTAAAGAAAGTGGGTATTTGAGGCTCTGGCTTTCAAAGACAAAAAATGGAATTGCTTTGCATGATGATCCTCATGAGGCAAGCAGTTTTCATTTGGAGCGAGACACGGAAGCAGTAAGATTGACGTCAAATTAATAGGCTATCGCGAGTATGTGTTCATTTCAAATTTGCTTGTGCTTACAAAACAACCCCAGTGATGGACGATTTATTAGCCTACTATTTAATGCATATTGATGCATTGTTTTACGGTGCCAAATGAACTTCGTCCTGGAATACAGTAAGACTCTCCCAACTTTCCATTCCAAAGCCCTGTCTTGAGGTTCAGAATCACCTGTCATTAGACTTGCAACCAGTGAGTACTATGGTTCTGAAGCTAGTGGACTTTGCTGTGCCCTTTTGAGATTGTAAGATATGCAATGTTATTTTAAAAACACTAAGTACGAGTTGATCTAAATGATGCAATGGCCTAATCGAAAAAAATCTAAATGGCCCTAAAGTCACATTTCTTCTTCACATTCATTCATGTAATAATAATAATAATAATTCTGTAAAAATATTTTGTATGTTGACAATGTTATGTTTTTAAGTTAGGACAGCATCATTGTATTTAATTTACACAACCCCAATTCTGAAATAGTTGGGACTTTAGTTGAATAAAATCAAAATGCAATGACTGTCAAATCAGCTACAGGTCTCAAAAAAAGTTAGGATAGGAGCCTGTTTACCATGGTGTAGCATCCCCTCTTCTTTTTAACACAGAGTGGAGGCATCTGGGCATTGAGGAGACAAGTTTCTTGAGTTTAGCCATTGGAATTGATCCCACTCTTGTTTAATACAGGCTTCCAGCTGCTGGAGAGTTTTGGGTCTCCTTTGACGGACTTTTCGTTTAATTATGCGCCAAATGTTCTCAATCGGTGAAAGATCAGGACTGCAGGCAGGCCAGTTCAGCACACGGACTCTTCTACTACGAAGCCATGCTGTTGTAATAGCTGCAGTATGTGGTTTTGCATTGTCCTGCTGAAATACACAAGGCCTTCCCTGGAATAGATGTCGTCTGGAAGGGAGCATATGTTGCTCTAAAACCTATATATACCTTTCAGCATTCATGGTGCCTTTTCCAAACATGCAAGTGTCTCACACCATATGTGCTAATGCATCCCAATACCATCAGAGATGCTGGCTTTTGAACTTAACGCTGATAACAGGAGGGGTGGTCTTTCTCCTCTTTAGCCCAGAGGACACGACGCCCATGATTTCCAACAAGAATGTCAAATTTGGACTCGTCTGACCACAGGACATTTTGCCACTTTGCTACAGTCCATTTTAAATGAGCCTTGGCCCACAGAACACGGTGGCGCTTCTGGATCATGCTCAACAATGGCTTCCTTTTTGCATGATAGAGTTTTAGGTGGCATCTGAGGATGGCACGGCGGACTGTGTTTACAGACAGTGGTTTCTTGAAGTACTCCTGGGCCCATGTATTATAGTCAATGACAGAATCATGCCGGTGAGTGATGCAGTGGCGTCTGAGGGCCCGAAGATCATGGGCATCCAGTAAAGGTCTTCGGCCTTGTCCCTTACGCACAGAGATTTTTCCAGTTTCTCTGAATCTTTTGATGATGTTATGCACTGTCGATGATGAGACTTTCAAAGCCTTTGCAATTTGACGTTGAGGAACATTGTTTTTAAAGTATTTTTTAAAGTAATTTTTTTACGCAAGCCTTCACAGGTTGGAGAGCCTCTGGCCATCTTTCCTTCTGAGAGACTCAGCCTCTCTAAGACATCCCTTTTATAGCCAATTATGTTACACACTTGATGCCAGTTAACTTAATTACTTGCTAATTGTTCTTTCAGCTGATTCTCTTATATAATAATTGCTGTTTCAGCCCTTTTTTTGCCTGTGTCCCAACTTTTTGACCTGTTGCAGCCAGAAAATTTGAAATAAGCTCATTTTGTGGATAAAAATGTAAAATGTCTCAGTTTCAACATTTGAAATGTTATCTATGTTCTATTGTAAATAACATATTGGCTCGTGATCTGAAAGTCATTGCATTTTGATTTTATCCACAATTAACACTTCGTCCCAACTATTTCGGAATTGGGGTTGTACTTCTTACATTGACACTTCTAATTATCTGAAATGTGTCTTAAACGCAAAATTATATAATACTCCCTTCCCCTTAGTTGAAGAATGAAGAGCATAGTTGAAGTCCTTTTCATATTGAAACAGAAAAATTTACCAGGAAGTTGCTTGAATATCAAAACTATAAACAGCAAAGATTTTGTAAAGAAAAAATATAAATAAATGAAAAACCAACTAAATAGATTTATCATGGTGACATTTAAGCTTTACTTTGTAAACACCGTGCAACTAGGCCAAGGAGGGTCCTAGCTGAGGCGGAAGGTCTCAGCGTGTTTGCCTAAACAGCCAGGGAAAAGAAAGTCTTTATGGTCTCCATTATAATAATGGGGTCTGGCTACAGCTTCAGCGCTAGGCCACTGCCTCAGGCCAAACGTGATGACGTCTTTCACGTTCTGCTTTCAAGTGAGCCTGAAGCGTGTCTGGCGGTTGCTGCAGCCCTAATATCTTAGCGGTTACAATACATCTGACTCCATATCAAATTTAGGATATAAACTTTAATTTTAACCAATTGCGGTTACGATTAAATGATGTGTTTGCATAAATATTGATCTGACTCCAATTTATGAATTTAGAACTATGTCGTGCATCGGACCCATACTGGTCTATACCTTACTCCGCCGGACCAAAACATCTGTACAACCCAATCCGGTGAATTAACTCAGAGGCTGGCGGTATTATTAAGCGTGATAATTTGACATAGAAAATAGCTATGCCTCGGGATTACCAGGGCCCAAAACGAGTAACTCCAAAGTTTAACGGACGTCGTTCAGTGACTTGGGGGTTAGAATTCTAAGATCTCCGTTCAGTGACTGAGATGGTAACGAAAGACGCCCCAACCGCTCAGTATAACGGAATCTCCTCGAGGCCTGTCAAAATAACACTCATCACAGCGTGGAAAATCCACCTTATAACGCGGACCAAGTGTGTTGATCAGGCATGCGATTACAGTCCTACGTCACTCAATTGGAATACAGGACTCCGAACTGTAAGGAAATACGTTAGTCAGAATCAGAAACCCACAACAGATGCAATTATATCAATTTATTTTGCCAGGTAGGCACAAGCTTAAATCAGAAACCAAATTATACCGTTACAGAAAACATTAAGACCTCTGTCAAATCATACCTGGTGCACTTCACAACTACACATATGCACAAAATGTACAATGCGGGAAGAATGAATACCAGCTTCCATAAATATATTCCATCTGCACATGCTGCAGGAGCGCGTGTGGGAAATCGCCTAAGATCTTCCATGACTAGATTAAAGCTGACCACGGCATGGAGATGTGCGTGGGGGAAGTTGAATGCAATCTTCCATTGTGATAACGGCTACACACATACAGATGAATGGGGAAGTCGTCTACGATCTTCCATAACTACTATTGGCTACACACGGCATGGAGATGCACGTGTCGGTTGCCATCTTCCTCGAATAGTTTTTTTTCCTACCTTTTATGCCCGAACTCAAGAAGCGCTTCCTACAGCAGGGTCATAAATCATTTTGGTACTCAGGAAGGCAACCCCTCCTCAGAGGGAATTCGGGAGGGGACATTACCACAAGGAGAAGCAGAAGTATATTTCTTTTCATACTTATTGAATGAGGGTTCAGTACAATTTTAATCCCTTCGAAATATGCACCATGGGATTTCGGAATCTTAGAGGAGTAAAATGATACCAAACACGATATGCATTTCCAATCCCACCCGTATCAGGGTTGTCCAATTGGGGAATTATGTAAAGGTTTTTAGGCTTATTCGCATATGCGTCCACCTGTTGACAATACAGGAGAGTGTGCACAGCCCGCGGCCGTAATCAATAGGAGCGATCTGATATAGCGCAAAAATCGTAAATCGGGAGATGAGATGAAGGAAGGGGATTTTTTGTCGACATCCGCACTTCCGGTAATAAGACCAGCTTTGCCAAGCCATTGCATGCATTATGAAATGCGATGAGCATTGCGCAGCTTCGCAGTCGAATACCATGGTGGATACACGGATATAAACATGAAAATACCGCAAAATTCAAATAAACGCTGCAAACGAGTCAAAGCAGGAGTTCACGTTTTGGAACGAAACGCTATAAAACGCCATTATATTAGCTGGCATTCGACCGTGCGCGGATATGAGCGGACGTTCACCTGTCGACATATTTACGTTTGACCCACGATCTTCTGTCATCACATCTGCCTGACGTTGTATGTGCGCCGTACTGTATAGTAGAGAACTCCTGTTGCTTTATCAATGTGCACTGGGGAATTATGTAAGCTGAGAATAAGGGCAGGGATTGGGCAAACGAGCAATACAGCAGAAAATCTATTTTACTAGCGTCCGTCTGGCCAACAGGACGCGCCTAGGAGAACTCTAATCGACATAACCCTTCCCAGCAGGCCCTTCGTAATTTGCATCCCTACAGACAAGAAGCGCATTGGCCAATTGTAGTGCTACTTCAGTGGACAACAATGAAAAAAAAACCTGTCGAACACTGCTGGTTGATACAAGGCGGGGTTCTTTCCGTGTGGGAATTTAAGAATCCTGTTGTTTCATCCCTGTAAGGAAAAAGTCTGGGACCTTTAGTTGCTATACAAGCATCTCAGATAAAAGACAAGTGTCTGTTCATTAAAACTGTGAACAGAAATGTAGACTTTGTCTTCAAATTCATTAACCACAGTGAAATGCTCAAATAGATGCGAGGATGAAAATGACTTTTGAAAGGCATGTTTACTTGAATGAAAGTTCTTCTGTGTACTTTTATTTTGTTATTTTTGTTTTATTTTGCTACATTTAGACTAAGGACCTCTGAGCCATATTCATCTAGAAACTGCATTACAGACAAGATAGAAAACATTGCATTTGGTGGATGTAACAGTGTAGTGTATTACCTTTCAGTGGATGTGTATGAGCTGTAATGATGTGAATCCAATTTTATCTAATGTGGTGAATATGGCAGTGATTTAAACTTGAAAAAATGCTTAATTGATTAAATGAACATAATCAAACCATTTTGTTTTTATACATTTCCTTCTCTTCCACAATACACAACTCAATCTTCATAGAATGGAAATAAGTATGGTCAAGAAAGAATTGATGACCTTGTTATTGTTCATGTTTCAGGAAAAAAATGTAACAAATAGTTTTAGGACTAATATGCAGATATTACCTTGAGAATAAAATATGAGCTAGGCATCATGTATGACAGTTGCAAAAGTAAGATATGAGCTATACAATAGGTATGACAAACAGAACCTGCCACTGGGTATATGAGCTAGTATAGGAGACCTATATGCCCTGTATATGCACATATATGTAGCTGAATTTGGCCTATGGGTGGTTGACGTGACGCTCCATTTTTGTGTTCATAGTGACAAATATAAATAAAAATTTATAATATTTCATTAAAATATCTGTTTTTAGATACAGTTAAATCTTCCAGAACTAATACATCTGTAATTAATGAGCATTATCATTCAAATATGTAAATATTTTGTTTTAAACATGACATTTGTCCACTGGCGTGACTGTCCGGGGTAGCGTTGCTTAGCTTAAAACTACTGGAATTAAATGAAAAATAAGTCTAAATACATTAAAATACTTGAATAGATGTTATAGTAGTGTTAACTTAATGAAACTAAAGGTTATAAGTCTTAAGGTCCCCATTTAGAATAATTATGACACATTACATTTTGTCCACAAAACTGGTGTCCACCTGGTGTGACGCCATTCTGTAGATATAAAACGGGCATTCAGTTGGGCACCTTGGTGCTGAGAGGGGCCCTTCTTCATCCAGGAAGTACAGTAGACATCACTGGAGCACATGGACTGCACACAAGGTGAGTTCTGTCTCAAATATTTTCATAACATTGCTATTTCCGTGCACTCTTGGAAATTGGATCCATTATGCTGTCCTTTGGTGTGACGTAATTTAAGTATTGATCTGAAATTTTTCATCAATTCATACTGATTGACTATTAAAAATAATGTAAACCTTAACACTGTTACTCAGGATTGAAGGCTGTCTCTCATATAGCTTGGCCACAAACTGGCCTTGATCTTGAAAACGTCCACTGGTGTGACAGCACTGTCCTATAGTGTGACATGAAATCAGCGTCACACTGGTGGAAATGGCCGTCACACCAGTGGACTTAGGCTCTATCAAGGACAAAACCATCACTCTCTCCCTTCTCACCTCCCTCCCTCCCCCTCCCGTCCCTCCTAACCTCCCCTAACCTCCCTCCCTCCCTCCCCCTCCTGTCCCTCCTAACCTCCCCCAACCTCCCTCCCTCCCTCCTAACCTCCCCCACCCTCCCTCCCTCCCTCCCCCCTCCTCCATCCCACCCCCCAACCTCCATCCCTCCCCCCCTCCCCTCCCTCCCTAACCTCCCCCAAACCCCTCCCTCCTAACCTCCTCCCTCCTAACCTCCCCCCAACCTCTCTCCCTCCCCCCAACCTCCATTCCTCCCCCTCCTCCCCAACCTCCCTCCTAACCTCCCCCCCCCTCCCCCCCCCAACCTCCATCCCCCATCCCCTCCTAACCTCCCCCAACCTCCCCCCCCTCCTCCCCCCCCCCCAAACTCCCTCCCCCCTCCCCTAACCTCCCCCAACCTCCATCCCTCCCGCTCCTCCCTACTAACCTCCCCCCGTCCTCCTCCCTCCTCCCAACCTCCATCCCTCCCCCCTCCCCCTCCCCCCCCCAACCTCCCTCCCTATCAATGACCCTCCTTCTAACTTTGAGATCCACATTGAAAGTGAGAGGGTGAGATGACAAACAAGGAAAGGACCAAGAAGTATAGGGAGAGGCTGAATGAAGATCCTCAGAGGAGAGAGAACATTCTGAGAGAGAGACGCAGAAAGTAAATTTGACGAGCTACCAGAAGTTATTTTAGCCTGAGAATTGAAACGTTTCATGACATGATTAATGCTTCATCGTATCACAATAGTCATGGTTGGTTTCATAATTTTCCCCACAGATATCAGGAGAAGAAAGCATGCAGGAAACTTGTTCAGCTCAGTGTAAAGTCTGTCGCCAGCAACAAGGAAGAAGCTACGAGAAAAATGGAGAGAGTACAAGAGGAGATGTAGGGCAAGGGAAAAACCCACTAAGGCTGTCCTTGATCTAACGCCATAATCACCTCAGGATCAGGATCATGACCAGCCATTCAATCCTGAAGAGATCAATGAGGCCCCAGTGGCAGGGCCGGTTTTGTGTAGCACACCAACACAGTCACCTAAAGAGATGTCCACCCGAGACCAAAGTACACCCAAAAGAGTACGAAAAAGACATTCTGCAAACAAACAACTAAGGAAGCTAAGAATGCAAAATGAGAAGTTAATGAAGCAACTTGAAGCTGAAAAAAGAAGAGCGGATAGGTTTAGACGAAGGAATCAACGCCTTGTGCAAAGATGGAATGTGGATAAAAATGCACACACAAACACACAAGCAAAACAGTCAAAACGAAGAAACACTGCTCTCAAGAAAGGAAGAAACAAGTGGAGTCCTTCCTAACGAGTGACGAGAACAGCAGGCTTCTTCTGGGGAAAAAGGACACTGTTGGGAGGAAAGAAAAAATGCAAAGGAGAGTACTTGTAAAGTCTTTGGTGGACTTGCACAAGGAATACACTCAGACAACTGAACCAAAACATAGAATGTCTTACAGTCAGTTTTTACGCTACAAGCCATTTTATGTCACAGGAGCCAAGGCAAATGATCGTAATACATGCGCCTGCTATCAACATGAGAACATGCGTCTCCTTATTGATGCCTTGTTACAGCGTGGTATCCTACCTTCAAAAAGCCTATCGTATCTTCTCTCCAGCATAACTTGTAATACGGACAACATGAAATGCATGGAGCGCACATGCACTGAGTGCTGCTATGATGAAGTCCAGATTGCCAGACATAATCCAGATGATCGGGCTTGATGGGAACACTGGGCAAAGGAAGATGTGGTCGTAGGAGACAAAACATACAAAAACTGGGTGAAGAAAACTGAAAATGGTACAGTGGGAAAACTGGTGGAGGAGTTCAACAAAGAGTTGGAGGGTATTGCCATCCATCAATTCAACTGGCTTCACCAGGCCCAGAAATTCAGGCATCTTAAAGAAAATCTAAAAGACAACGAAATGGTTCTGCATGTGGACTTTTCAGAAAACTATGTCATTTCATTTTGGGGGAAACCGGCAGCAGACATCCATCCATACAGTAGTCGCTTACACATCCACAGGCTCACAATCCTCTGCCACAATCTCTGACTCTGTCAGCCACACTAAACATGCTGTATGGGCCCACCTCAGACCAGTGTTACAGGAAATTATATCAAACTCTGACCACAAGATTGACACGCTCCATGTGTTGAGTGATGGCCCAGTCACCCAATACAGAAACAAGGCAAACTGTTACCTTCTGAGCAGTGTACCCTACACATGGGGGCTGAGGCGAATCACTTGGAATTACTCAGAGAGTCCATGGGAAAGGTGCACCTGATGGAGTTGGGGGGCAGTGAAACGCATGGCAGACAACCATGTCCATGGGGGGCAAGACATACGAAGCCCTAAGGACCTCTATGAGTTCCTAGCCCGAAAAGAGGTCCCAAAAATAAAATTCAAATGGATTGACGAGGCAGATATCCAGGTGTTCAATGAGATGTTGCCACCGTCTGTCCCGAAAGTACCTGGCATCTTAAACACGCACACCAAATACTTTCCTTCTCTGCAGGAGAGATCTTCTATAGGGCTCTCAGCTGTTTCTGCTGCTACCCAGAGATGTGCGACTGCTTCTCTCCAAGCAAGATGAGGCCAGACAATCGGTCAAAGGATTCAGAGGAACCGCCTCCCTGTGAAGTCCAAGAGACCCAGCCTGAGAGTCCCAGTAGGGGAGAGGAAGAGCTTGATGACGAGTACACTGTAGGGAAATTTGTCATTGTTCGCTATGACAAGAAGCCATTTGTTGGCCAGATCACACAACTAAATGCTGAGCACCTTGAGGTCAATTGCATGGTGCAAATTGGCAGGAAAAACATATTCAAGTGGCCTGCTAGGCGAGACTGCATTATGTACAGCAAGAACCAACTTGTCAGTGTCATCTCTGAGCCAGAGCCCCACCAGCGTGCAGCCCAGCTCACCAAATATGACTGGCTGCTGTTCAGTGAGGTGTGAAAGGAGGAGGACACTCTTAAACACTACTGCTTTTTTATTTTGTTTGTATTTCATGAAGAAAAGAATGGATGTTTTGCTGTTTTATTAATGGGTTGTTTAATGAATTCTACCTTCATGTCATGTTATAAATTTACAATTTTTCATGGGAATGTTGGTTTCTTCTTCTTTCCGCTGACGTTATTGTACAAAAAACATTTGAACTTTAAGTTATAACTTTATTTTAATGAATTTTTAAATGAATTTGAACAAGAAATAATAAATGTGACTTTGTACAACACAGGGGCATACTGGTACTTTCTGTTATCCAATGGTGTGACGGAATGTCCTGTGGTGTGACAAACTGAATTATAAGTGGAAAAGGCATTTTAATGCACAAATTTATGTAAAAAGTGTTGAATAGTATAATAATGATATCACTATGCACATATAAGGATGAAATGAAGCTTCATTAGGTTTTTACTAATTATAATGAATACAATCCAGACGTTTGGGTAAAGTCCCTATGTGTACATTTTATAGTAGGATAATAACATGATCGTGAATTTTTATTGGTTTCTTTTGATCTGGGAATAAAATTAGGACAAATTGATAAGGATTGTGCATATTTGTCTTATCTGTCAAACAATCTCTGAATTAAATATTAACATTAAAAATGATGTCACACCGGTGGACAATATTTAGGACTATCACACAAAAAAGTTTATAAAATGCAAAATAAATAAGGAATTAGAAAGGGGCACATTCAGTTTTGTGTTATTCACATATTAAGCAATATAATTATATGTCATTTGACATACATTTTAGAAATTTTTTTTTTCCACTTTGGATTTGAGTTCACGTCAACCACCCCTATATGTGGCATATATGCGGCATATAGGTTGCATATATGGGCATATATGTTCATATAGATTCTTTACATGTGGCCGATGGTTATTTAATGCATTTGACCTAAGAATTCATGAAATATTTCTTCATTTTAGATTGATTCGCGTGTCATTCAACTCATGACAGATGAACAGCTGAGAGAGTATCTTCCATCCTATGGTGATCGAGTGGCTGTTTTTGGATACTGCAGACGGAAGGAAAAGGAACCCATCAGTCGCAAATCCAAGATTTGAGAGACTGAGAGGAAGGCTCATGAGAACCAAAGTGGATCATCTGCCTGAAACCACTCTAAAGAATGCACAGAAGAGTCACAGAAAAATCGAGATGGGCTGGATGCATTTCAGAGATGAAACATTTGTGCTGGTGCGCTCCAAAAAAGGCGGGGGAACCAGAAAAGAGACAGTCCTGAAGGACTGCAAGAAACAGAACTTGATTGAAAAGGCTGTGCAGTTGTTTTTTTCCTGGATGGAAAAAATGCAGAGGGGAGCCTTCCTGATTTTGAAATTGATTTAACTGACTTTCAGCAGCATTCATTAGATGATAATATCACCGTTGGGGAACTCTATGAAAAGACTAAGTTGCCTCTGTTACGTTTTTTACGTTGCCAGAGACATTAATCTGGGGGAAGAGAAAAGTGATGCAACTGCACAAGGAGGAGAAAAGTCTGGACCTGATGTCTATTGCCATTCTCCTACATCCTCAACAGATGTGGAGATAAATACAGATGTCATTTATGTTGGAAGCAATGCAGTACTTGCAAATGCAAGCAGTGAGAGTGTTTCTCTTCTTTATGCCACCGTCAACCTTACTAATGCTTTGTCAGAGCAGGAAACACTACTTCATGTGGATGCTTTAGAGCAGGGGTGTCAAACTGACCCATAAAAGGGCCAAGAGGCTGCAGGTTTTCACTCCAACAATGCAGAAGCACACCTGATACAACTAATCAGTTGTGCGGGCCTAGATCAGTTGATTAAATCAGTGGTTTCAGGTGTGCTTCTGCTTGGTTAGATTGAAAACCTGCAGCCTCTTGGCCCTTTTACGGGTCAGTTTGACACCCCTGCTTTAGAGGATAGTGGCATTGTAACGTTCCGCACACAAGGCATCTCTGGGCTGGAGCTTTCCAGTCTTGATGATACCATGCCTCTCACTGAAGAACTCTCCTTTGAAGGATCCTTGCCTCCTTCCATGGATATTTTGCATGAACAAGCCACTCAGAGAGACAGAGTGAGGAAACTTGTTGCGCTTCATCGTGGACAGATTCTTAAAGAACTTATTCAGGTGTTTTCAGAGGAAATTATTTTGGAATATGACATTAGCTTTAACGTAATTCTTCCTGATGGAAAGCTTGAAAAGGCTTTGGACGATGGAGGTGTTTTGAGGGATGTGCTATCAGAATTTTGGAATGACTTTTATGAGCAGTGCACTATTGGAAATGACTTCAAAGTGCCATACCTACATCATGATTTTGGTAAACAAGAATGGGAAAGTGTAGGTCGAATAATCACATTTGGCTGGCAAAAAGAGAAGTGCCCTCCGATAAAACTTGCTCCTGTACTTCTGGAGCAAGCTGTTCATGGTGTTGTGGAGAGTAATCTTGTGGATAGCTTTCTCAAGTATGTGTCAGAGTCTGAGCGAGTGATCTTTGAACCTTGCTGTTCAGATTTTGAAGGTGTTGACCAAGAAGAATTGGTGGAAATCATGGATATTCATAACTGCCGGAGGATTACAACTGCAGATAACTTTGAGCAAATCTTGATGGAGCTTGCTCACCAAAAACTGATTCAAGAGCCAGCTTTTGTGATTGAACAGTGGAGCAGCATGCTCGCACCTGTTCGATCAGAGCGGAAAAGGATTTCAGCTGCTTATGATGCGCTACAACCAACATCACGGAAGATTATAAGATCAATTACTTACCCCAGTACCCAGAATGCCCAGGAGAAACAAATTGTCAAGTATGTAAGTGCATTCCTTTGAGAGTCTGACACCCACCACCTCTTCTCTTTCCTCAGGTTTTGCACTGGATCAGACTTGTTCACAGAAAAGAACATCACTGTCACCTTCACTGGAGTTCAGGGCTTTCAGAGAAGGCCTGTCGCTGATACATGTGGCTGTTACTTGGAGTTGCCAGTCAGTTATGACAGCTACCCTGATTTTCGACATGAAATGAACAAAGTTTTAGAGAGCAACGTGTGGGTAATGGATATTATATAAGATAAAAAGTTTTCATTCACAGGAACTGGACTGCACCAAAGGTTCATTTTTAGCCTTTATAGGTTTTCCAGAGCTTTGACTTATGAGGGATCTACAGTGACCTTGTTTAACCTTACTGAGTGCCACATCTGTAACAAGCTGTTGAACAAAACAAAAGTGGCAAAAAAAAAACTAATTGAAAAATGTGAACATTGTTTTTAGTTGAAGAACAGGTTCTTTCAAGTGTTAGCCATGTTTTAGTGCAAAGAACTCACTATGAATAAGATGGTAATTTAACCCCAAGTTCAAATGTAAATATTTTCCCTGGGCCTGTAGTGCTGTTTATTTGTCTGGATAGTCTTGGTGTGAATCGCAGAGCTTAGGAGATATCAGCTGAAGAGATGTCTGCCGTCTCCCCAACATAATGGAAGATTAAACAACTTGTGGAGCTAAAAGTGCTTAAAAAAAATGAACTTTTGAAAAATTTAGCACTTATGTCTCTCTACAAATAGTGATTTGTTTTCTCAAGATAATCCACAGACCTTGTGAGCAGTGTCATGTAGGAACTGTTTTCTTTCTAGTTGAAATTAAGTGGTTAAGGCAGTTTTTGCTGCAGAGTGAACTGCTCACGACAACAAGGTCTGTACATTATCTTGAGTAACCAGGTCATGATTGCCATCTAGTTCCATTATAATGGAGAGAAGGCAGACATCTCTATGGCAGATATAATTAAAACTTAGCAACTTGCCCAAAAACTATCTAGATGGATAAACAGCACTGCAGGTGAGAGAAGAATATGTATTTTTGATTTTTGGATGAACTGTCCATTTAGTGATTTCAGCTCTTCCATCCAGCAGAACCTTCATTTGAAAGTTTGGATGCACGATATTTGTTTTTTTCCAGCCGATATCAACAGTGGATAAAAGATGCTTATATAGCATGTAGTTTATGCACACCTGCAAATAAGAAATAAAGATGGATGGTTTAGTGTTTAGCTCTGACTGAACTAAACCTGAGGCTCATCTACAAAACACTTCATAGACATATTTTATTTTTAAGAGTGCATTTTGCCTAATAATTCTTATCAAATGAAATCACGTATATTAGCCAAAATTTATTGGCTAATATACACTGATATAGCTGGATAGGCCCTTATTGGCTGATGATTTATCTTCCCCAATAATTACTGTGCATCCCTTTTTTAAAAATATATGAGGATTTTTTTGTTTAAAACAAAAGTATGATGCAAAAATATTCTAATCTTATTACAGTTTACATGGTTTTATTACATTTGACATTGTAGGCACTATTTTACTTGGTCTATTCAGGTGCTGTTATTGTTATTTACCTAAAGGCAGTTTGGCATTGCCTGTCATTCCATGAGCCAATAGATGGGGCACTATTAAAGGCTCCCTGCTGCTGCAAGTTACATTGTATTGCAGTTGAAATGAAAACATGCAGATTTGTATGTTGTGATTGATTAAACATTTTAATAAATAATTCAGTTAAGATGTGGGTTTTGAATTTTTATAGAAGTTGGTGGACAACAAAGTAATTCATACATATTTTGCATATTTTGTTAGAACTGAAACTATTTGGAACATCTTTGATGTGTCTAAAATATCTACAAATATATTTGCATTCATCTCAGGTTAAAAATTATGATTTAAAAATAATTGTGATCACAATGTAAATTTCAAATTGTCCTGGAATGACTCTGAAAAAAAAAACATGTCCAAAATATAACTTGACTCAGCCACATGAAAGCTAATGATCTAGCTGTAGTTCATCATTTATCAGCTCTCTGAGTTGAATATAGAGGTTCACTGTTTCATACACATCATTTGATAAATTTAGATTGTACTCTGACATCAAGTCCACACAGATACTGAACACATCTTTGTCACATGGGAAGTCCTTGAACACACACTCTTCAAGGCTGAATTGAACCTTCTCCGGGTCCACGGGGTGCAAATAATCTCTCCCTCCATAAAGATGTGGGACTGCATGCAGAATGGAGGGACGTCCATGAGGTGAACGTGAGTTATGGACCTGACGGATTCTATGGTTGTTCCAAGTCAATACAACCTCATCAAGTTCTTCATAGAAGGCAAATATAGTAATATTCATTAAGATAGAGTTCATAAAAACTCTGGGAATTGATTTCTGCATTAGTCAAGTAGTCCTGACCCCATGGTTTGTTTTATAAGTGAGATTTCTCTGTTTGCGAAAAGTCGGATTGGCACAATAATCGAAATACCAGTAAAATGTAATTTGATGTGTTATGTATGAGTGTTTTATGTAAAGCACTGTATATCATTTGTAAATGGAGATTTGTGACATACTATTTGTGCTGCCTTACTGGTCAGCTATTTGTTTATTTTGTTCATCATTTGGCACCCTCTGGTGGTATGACTGTAGAAAAATATGATCTGATGCAATACCACTTCTTTGTGATGAAATAGGCTAGTGCTTTCTAGAAGCTTCTGGCATCTTCCTGCCTGGAGGGGGCGGGATTACCCAGGAATCCTGTAGATCTTTCCAGAATGTTGCTAGTCTATATAAATGCTGTGATTTTGGTCAGTAGAGGCAGAGTTTTTGTTTTGGCAACAGAGTTACATAGTGGCATTAGAGTGTTATTATAAGATTACAGTGGATTATTTGTAGAAGTAATCAGTGAAGAATAAATTTGTTTAAGTTGTCATTGCTGTTTTTCTTTGTTGTGATTTTCAAGTCATAACAAATTGGAGGTTCCACCGAGATAAACCATTCATTGGATCAACGATTGGATTCACCAAAGATTAAAGCTGAATTATTATTTTAAATCTTGTGACTATTTGAAAAACCAGCAATCATGACTTTTGATGTTGAAAGTTTCCTGAAAACTCCAACCCAGGAATCAATTGTGCTGGCAAAGAAGTAGGACTTGCTGCAAATAGCCTCAACCCTTGGATTATCTGATGAAATCATCAATGAAGAAACAAGAAATATTCAACATTTTGGTGCAACATTTCATCGATGAGGATATCTTTGGGGAAGAAGCAGCAGAATTGATTAAAGATGTGGAAGTGCCTGCAACAGAGCTGCAAAGACTTGAGGTGCAGCTACGCCTGAAACAACTAGAGCTGGAAGAAAGAAGGTTGGAGAAGGAGAGAGAACTGGAAGAAAGAAGGTTGGAGAGGGAGAGAGAACTGGAAGAAAGAAGGTTGGAAAAGGAGAGAACTGGAAGAAAGAAGGATGCACTTGCAGTACGAATTGGAAATGAAGAAAATAGAAGCAGGTACTGTTACAAAATCTTTTGGACTTTCTGATCATTTTGATGTGATTAAACACATCAGACTTGTTCCTCCCTTCCTAGAAAATGATGTTGACCAATACTTTACCCATTTTGAAAAAATTGCTGAAAATTTGAAATGGCCAAAAGAGCATTGGACAATGATGTTACAAAGTGTTCTTACTGGTAAAGCTAGGAAAATCTATAACCAGTTATCTGTCCAACAGTGTTCTGATTATGATTTTGTCAAATCTGCCATTCTGAAGGGTTATGAATTGGTCCCCGAGGCTTACAGGCAAAAATTTAGGAATTCTCAAGAAGGAAGCCAGTCAAACTCATGTTGAATTTGGCAGGTTGAAGGAACAGTTGTTTGATCAGTGGTGTAATTCCATGAAAGTTGAGAAAGATTTTGACAGAATGAGGCAACTTATTCTGGTTGAGGAATTCAAAAGGTGTGTCCAGCCTGATATCAAGACTTCCCTTGAGGAGAAACAAGCCAATACCTTGCAAGATGTTTCCACCCTGGCTGATAGTTATGCATTGACTCATAAGTTTTCTTTTGTCCAAAAATCCACTTTTTCTATATTTCAAAGCAAGTATCAGTCCAAGACTTCTTCTAATAACACTTCTAATGATTCTAAGGCCACTTCTGAAAGGAAACCTTCCAGTGAGAAGCAATCCTCTGATTCTTTACCTTCTGTGTCTTGCCAATACTGCAAAAAGCAAGGTCACCTTATTTCTGAGTGTTATGCTCTCAAGAAAAAAACAACAATGAGAAGAAACCAAGCCAACTGCTTTCACTGGGAGAGAATCTCTTGTATCAAAGGTCAGTTCACCTGATCTTCTACCTTCTGTGTCTGATTCTGTTATGGAGGGTTTTGAGCCATTCATCACCGATGGTTTTGTCTCACTTTCACATGATTTTTCCTCATCTGCTCCTGTTCGAATTCTAAGGGATACTGGGTCTTCCCAATCTTTATTCTTGCAGATATTCTGCCTTTTTCAGACAAATCGTCTACTCAGGCTAATGTCCTTATTCAAGGAGTAGAATGTGGTTTTACAAGTGTACCTTTCCATAATGTTCATTTCAAATCAGACTTGGTCTCTGGGCCTGTTACTGTTGGTGTTAGGTCTTTTCTTCCTTTCAAAGGTGTTCATTTGCTTCTTGGTAATGATCTTGTTGAAGATTATATTTCAATATTTCTCATCATATTCATCAGTAGATTAATTGCCATGTTTAATAACCATAATCAATAATCATAATCAATAACCATATTATGTAAGCAGCAGTATCACACACACACATAACATAACACACACACACACACAAGTAGTTCACATACGCATAGGGAGGACATGAGCAGTGCAAACACACATGTACATACACACACACACACACATACAAGCAGTTCACACACAGACACACACACATACAAGCAATTCAATTCATACATGCATGAGCAGCTCACACACACACATAAGCAGCGCGCTTCTGTAGCTTTGATTAGTAAGCAGGCTTCTGTTTAGTTGATTCAAAAACATAATCAGGCAATGCATTTGATTTCTGTAGCTTTGATCAATGTTTGTTCAGTAAAATCATTAGTTGTTACTGAAAAAAAATTGAATTCATTTATGTATCCACTTGTATCCTATTCCTTTGTCTGTACTTTTCATCTCTTGAGTGGAACTTTCCACTCCTTTTTTAGTCATGTGCAGCTCATTTTTGCTTTGAATTCCTGAAGGATTAGGTAGTGGCGTTTTGGTTCGCCTGGTCAATTGTAGCGCGAGAATGAGAATTCGGAAAGACCATATTTGGAAGATATTTCCTGTGATAAAGGTATAAAAGCTGGGTGTTAAAAATAAGAAATCAGTTCTTCTTGCGCAAAAAGAACTCGGCTTTACATTTATCAATATGCCTCAATAAAGCCTAATCGTCTGAAGAATCTGTCTCTCTCCAATTGCTTGGGGATGGGGGAACCTCATAATCTGAAAATACGTCTGGATGAAAACCACCACAATCTTGCTGGGGATAAGGTTGTGCTCTGTTGTAACTGACAGTCCTTTGATCAAGAATCTGACTCTATAGAGGAGGAAATTCCAGACCTCTATCCTTCATGTGCAGTTATTCGTTCTATGGCCAAAAAGGCTATTCAAGATGATGCTGACCTGGACTTCAACCTGGCTGACACCTTCATTGGGCAGTCTTTTCATCAGGAACCTTCCAGTCCTGAGATGTCTGGGAAATCCTCAGACTTATCCTTGTCAGGTCATTCTAATGACATTCTGTTTCGGAAACAACTTATTCAGGAGCCACAGCTCGGAAACAACTTATTCAGGAGCAACAACAAGCTCGTGATCTAGCGCATCTTCTACCACAGGCTGCAAGTGAACATGTTAGGTACGGTTCTGGAACCAGACGCGAGAGTCGAGCAGTGAAGGTAAAATGGGATTTTATTGGAAAGGGGGCGAACCCTTGCAGAGCAGGAGGCGACAGTACAAAGTCCACAATCCAAAGAACACAATCCCAGGGACAAAATCCAAAAGTCGAAAAACCAGGGCAGCAATCACAGTAATCGTGGTCGGGCAAAAACAGGTTCGGTACACAGGCTTGTCAGAGAAGCAAGAGCCAAAATCCAGAGGGCGAAATCCAAACCGTTACCAGGGCAGCAAACACAAAACTCGTAGTCGGGCAAAAAGGGTTCGAAAACAGATGCGGACAAAAGTACAAAAGAGCAGAGCCAAAAATCATAAGTCGGGCGGTCCAGTCAGAAGATAAACACTGTGAGTACAAGGCGAAAGCTAGCAGCACAGGTAAACAAGAGGAAACGTTCTGACAGGGAACTGCAGTGAGAAGACAGCTTAAATACACTCAAGGGAAGTCACATGCTATGATTAGGATCAGGTGATGAGGATCAGACTAATTACAAAGGAGGGAACATGAGGGAGAACCTAATCACATGAAATTGGCAAAAGCCAAAACGCGGACAGGGAACACGAAACAACCTATGACAAAACATACAGCTCCGGTTAGGGAGTTCTAATGTGCACAGATAATGAGAGGTAGGACAGAGTGGAGCAGGTGCGGAGGATCCGCTGAATTGCAGGAGAGACAAAGAGAAGGCAAGAGGCGGAGACTAGAACAGGGCGAGTGCTGAGAGCTTGTTAATCAATTAGTAAGTGCAGCTATACAATCCCTAGTGCTCGTTAGTAAGTTAGTATTATATACAATGTTAGTTTGGGTTAGTAACTTTAACTAAAAACAACAAACTGTTAGTATTGGTTAGTAATATAGAAAAAGAGAGGCGAAGGAAGCAAACAAGATTGGAAGGAATGTTTGAAACCCAGAAACCATGAAATCACCTAAGCATGTGACACGCAGGACTGGGGAGAAGCTGTAACTTAACAAGAGACCAGACAGGGGAGACAAAGTGCAATGCAGGGCATGAACAAAGACATGGACCGGAATCTAACAGAATAGTGGATAGGGAGTGGCAAAAACGAAAACATGGCAAAATGCAAAAACTAAACAGAACATGGCAAAACCTAACAGACATAATCATAAACATAACAGGGAACAAGGAAAACATGACAAGCATGGCAGAATCATGACAGAACAGATCAGAATCATAACAGAACAAGAGGCTACTCAAGTTCCTGTCTGTTTTTACAACAAAAATGGTGTGCTTATAAGAAAGTGGCATCCACCTGATGTTTCTGCAGATGAAGAGTGGATGATCACCCATCAAATTGTTCTTCCAAAGTCTTATCATCAAGAAACTCTTAGTCTGGCCCATGACAATCCTATGTCAGGTCATTTGGGTATCAAAAAAACCCTTCAACGTGTCAGGAACCACTTCTTCTGGCCTTCCATGAGGTCCGATGTACAGGAGTACTGCAAATCCTGTCATACTTGTCAAATGGTTGGGAAGCCGAACTAGAATATTCCAAAGGCTTGACTTAAGCCCATTCCCGCTTTTGAAGAACTTTTCAGTCGGATCATCATTGACTGTGTTGGACCATTGCTGAAGACTAGAATTGGTTGTGAGTACCTACTGACTATCATGTGTGATTTCACCCGGTTTCCTGAGGTAAATCTACTTTGTAAAATCAAAGCGAAGACTATCATCAAGGCTCTTACCAAGTTTTTCTGCTTTGTTGGTCTTCCTCAGTCTATTCAGTCTGATCAAGGGTCAAATTTCATGTCTGGCATATTTCAATGAGTCATGCATGAGCTTGGTATTAAACAATACAGGTCATCAGCTTACCATCCTGAGAGTTAAGGTGCTTTGGAGAGGTTCCATCAAACCCTAAAGAACATGATAAGGACCTACTGCCTTGACACAGAGAAAGATTGGGATGAAGGTGTCCGTCTTCTTCTGTTTGCTGCCCATGAAGCTGTTCAGGAGTCTCTTGGGTTCAGTCCTTTTGAGCTCGTTTTTGGGCATACAGTCCGTGGACCTCTGAAGCTTCTGAAGGAAAAGTTGCTGGCCGAAAATGATGTCCCAATGAACTCGCTTCAGTATGTCTCTGACTTCCGTAATCGTCTCTCTAAGGCTTGTGACTTTGCTATGTCTAATCTCAAAGAGGCTCAGGGCAAAATGAAAACCAGATATGACCTTCATTCCCAAGATAGAAGTTTTAAAACTGGTGACAAAGTCCTGGCGCTTTTGCCAGTTCCTGGAAACCCTCTAAGAGCCCGATATTTCGGCCCTAGCACTGTCCTCAAAAAGGTCAGTGATTTAAATTACGTCATTTTAACCCCTGGAAGGAGGAAACAAAAACAAATGTGTCACATCAACATGCTGAAAGAATACATTGACAGAGACACTCAGCAAAAGCCAGTCAATGTGGTAAATACAATTGAACTGGAAAATTCTGAAGAAGATTGTGACTGCCCCTTGGAAAATGAACCTGGTCCAGCCAAACTTGAAAATTCAGACATTCTTCAAAATATTGACCCACCTGGATCCTTTTCAAAACAACAGCTAAAGCAGCTCATATTTGAATGTAGTCACATATTCCCTGATGTTCCATGAAGGACTGATATGGTTTACCATGATGTCATCCTACAAGATGATGCCAAGCCTGTAAAACAGCATCTTTACAGAATGAATCCAGAGAAGCAGAAATACCTTAAACAAGAAGTCTAATACCTGCTTGAAAATGACTTTGTTGAACCAAGTAACAGTGACTGGAGTTCTCCATGCATCCTAGTTCGAAACCGAATGGAACATATAGAATGGTGACGGACTGCAGGAAGTTTAACGCTCTATCAAAAACGGACTCATATCCTATTCCCAGGATTGGTGACTGCATTGACAAAGTTGGACAATCAAAGTATGTCACCAAATTTGACTTCCTCAAGGGCTTCTGGCAGATCCCTCTAAAGGCCTGATTCCACCGGGAGCGTCTTGGCCGCGTTACTGCCGCGACGCAGTTGCCGGAGTTGATCCGCAGCTATTCTAGACAATGGTTTTGATTCCACCAGCTGCGTCGCGCACGCGCTCGGCAGCGCCCCAGAAGCGGCTCTCCGCGCTGCTCCGCCGAAAATACGCGCCGAGTCTATTTCTGCTGCTGGTGAGCCGCAGTCGCGCTGATCTGAATATAGCAGGGATACGTTACACATAGTTCGACCATATACATTTATTGGATCCAACTACGTTAGTATTTGTGCTAATGGGAATCGCACACCAGATCGTGCCAGGCAGGAAGTAACTATCAAGGGGAACATGCTTTTAACTAAAAGAAACCAGCCACAAATCTTTGATATAAAATTCGTTTGTAACTTACTTTTCAAAGTTGTGGTTTTGTTTTGACTAAAACACGGGCACACTTTTTTTAATCTATGGTGTTCACGGCTGGACTGTATTAGGTTCTACAGCACAACAAAGAGGGAAATGACAAATGCAATTAAAGCAGAAAAAATAACAGAAAGCATTTAAGGTCGTTGCACTAATATGCCTGTAAAAATGACGAAATATGCAAAATCTGAGCAAGTCGATTGTATCAGCTGGCAGGACGCTGCGCTGACGTTCCGCTTTCAGTGGAACATGAAGTCGCGTACAATACGCAGCAAAATAGCGTCGCTCACGTCACGCTGGAAATATCGCGTCCAGTGGAATCCAGGGGTAACAGACAGAGCAAAGGAGATCTCTGCCTACGTCACACCAGATGGATTATACCAATACAAGGTCATGCCCTTTGGAATGAAAAATTCTCCAGCCACCTTCCAACGTCTGGTAAACAGAGTGATCGCTGGACTACCAGGATGTGAGGCCTATATTGATGACATTATCATCACCAGCGACAGCTTCCAAGAGCACCTCACCTATATCAGAAACTTCTTTCAGAGAGTGAGTGATGCCAAGCTGACTATCAACTGTGTTAAAAGTGACTTTTGTAAAGCTACATTTGTTTACTTAGGTCATATTGTAGGACAGGGTCAAGCCAAACCAATAGATGCAAAAGTAAAAGTTATCACTGAATTTCCTGAGCCTACAACTAAAAGACAGCTAATGAGATTTCTAGGGATGGCTGGCTACTACAGAAAATTCTGTAAAAATTTCTCTGAACCTTTGACAAATTTACTGAAGAAAAATGCAAAATTTGTTTGGGATGAAAAATGTCAAAATTCATTTGACCAACTGAAAGCTATCCTCAAAAATGCACCAGTTCTCAAATCTCCTAATTTCAAAAAGGAGTTCGAGTTGGCTGTCGATGCCAGTGATATTGGTGCAGGCGCAGTTTTACTGCAAGAAGACACTGATGGAGTTGATCATCCTGTTTGTTACTTTTCCAAAAAGTTTGATAAACATCAGAAAAACTATTCAACATTTGAAAAAGATTGTTTGGCACTTTTTTTGGCTTTACAACATTTTGAAGTCTATTTGACTCGTTCAGCTACTTTCATCAAGGTCTTCAGTGATCACAATCCCCTCACATTCTTGCATAAGATCAAAAACAAGAATCAAAGATTACTAAGATAGAGTTTACTTTTGCAAGAGTATGATTTAGATATTTCTCACATCAAGGGAAAAGATAATGTTATTCCAGATGCACTTTCTCGCATGTAATTTTACTTCCCTATTTGATTGTGAAAATTGCACTGGATGTTATGTATATGATTGTTATAATGATCAATGATACTCTATGTGTAAAGTTTCAAGATTATACTGATTATAAAACCCTGTTAATTTTAACAAAAGGAAGCTTTTTGCAAACCTTTCTTTTCTTAAAGAGGGGAGGTGTTATGTATGAGTGTTTTATGTAAAGCACTGTATATCATTTGTAAATGGAGATTTGTTACATACTATTTGTGCTGCCTTACTGGTCAGCTATTTGTTTATTTTGTTCATCATTTGGCACCCTCTGGTGGTATGACTGTAGAAAAACATGATCTGATGCAATACCACTTGTTTGTGATGAAATAGACTAGTGCTTTGTTCCTGCCTGGAGGGGGCTTGATTACCCAGGAATCCTGTAGATCTTTCCAGAATGTTGCTAGTCTATATAAATGCCGTGATTTTGGTCAGTAGAGGCAGAGTTTTTGTTTTGGCAACAGAGTTACATAGTGGCATTAGAGTGTTATTATAAGATTACAGTGGATTATTTGTAGAAGTTTTTTTTTTTTCCTGATTAGTGAAGAATAAATTTGTTTAAGTTGCCATTGCTGGTTTTCTTTGTTGTGATTTTCAAGTCATAACAGATGTAATAGTACTAAAAGTAGTGGAAGAATCTGAAAATAAAAAGCGGTATTTTACCTCATTATGCCATGCTATTTATTACACTAGACAAATCTTATATGCCAATTTAGCATCAAATATGACGGCATATTTGGCAGACCTATGTATGAATAAATCCGTAAATACATTAAATATACATATACAATATAATATTCCCTTACATTAAAGTGATTTATATACACGACAAGACTCAACAATTGTTCAGAAAAACCTGAATATTCTCTGAGATTACAAAAAAATAATTTTTAAGGAAAAACTTCAGTTCTCTGAAATTATTTTAAAAACTGTTTTTATCACTGCACAAGGCTTTGATTCAACCTTAGTCCCTGAGCCTGCCTCATCCAAATCTGTTTATTATTTTGCATATTCTGCAACATTGCTATTTCAATTTGGCAATATCCAGAACTATTACAGTTGAGTCAAAATCTTGTACAGGGACAACACACTTTTTTCCGGTTTTTTTTTTCTTTCACAATTGTATCTTTTTATGCCCCCGGAATCGAAGTTTCGGGGGCACATAGTTTTTCAACTGTCCGGCTGTCCGTCCGTCCGTCGTTTGTCTGCAGCAGTCTGTCTTTTGATTCTGCCTGATAGGCCTTTGATACTTGGCAAAAAATTCCTTTCAAACCTTCAGATGATAAATTTTGATTGGTTAGTGATAGGCCTTTAAAACTTTAACCTTGGCATGATTGTTATTCCTTCTGACAAGACGACCTTTCAGATGAGGTCATGAATTTTGACCTTGTGACCTTGACCTTGGTGTAGGATATGTTTTTTAAAACTTTAACCTTGGCCATAACTTTTGATTGGTTAGTGATAGGCCTTTGATACTTGGCATGTGTATGTGTATTCCTTCTGACAAGACGTTTTTTAAAACTTTCCGATGAGGTCATGAATTTTGACCTTGTGACCTTGACCTTTCAAATGGCGAATTTTGAGGATGCATTTTTAAAAACTTTAACCTTGGCCATAACTTTTGATTGCTTAGTGATAGGCCTTTGATACTTGGCATGTGTACCTTCCAGATGAGGTCATGAATTTTGACCTCGTGAAGACCTTGGCGTAGGGATGCGTTTTTTAAAACTTTAACCTTGGCCAGATGAGGCCTTTGGTCTTGTGACAAGACCTTTCAGATGAGGTCATGAATTTTGACCTTGTGACCTTGACCTTGGCGTAGGATGCATTTTTTTTTTAAAACTTTAACCTTGGCCATAACTTTGTTTTTTTTTAAAACTTTTTGCCATAACTTTTGATTGGTTAGTGATAGGCCTTTGATACTTGGCATGTGTATTCCTTGTGACAAGACCTTTCAGATGAGGTCATTGAATTTTGACCTCATGTGACCTTGACCTTCCAGATGGCGTAGGATGGCGTAGGATGCATTTTTTTTAAAACTTTAACCTTGGCCATAACTTTTGTTTGGTTAGTGATAGGCCTTTGATACTTGGCATGTGTATTCCTTGTGACCTTTCAGATGAGGTCATGAATTTTGACCTCGTGACCTTGACCTTGGCGAGGATGCGTTTTTTAAAACTTTAACCTTGGCCATAACTTTTGATTGGTTAGTGATAGGCCTTTGATACTTGGCATGTGTATTCCTTGTGACAAGACCTTTCAGATGAGGTCATGAATTTTGACCTCATGACCTTGACCTTGGCGTAGGATGCATTTTTTTTTTATTTTAACCTTGGCCATAACTTTTGATTGGTTAGTGATAGGCCTTTGATACTTGGCATCAACTTTCATCAAAATCAGAAACACAAATCGAAATAATGTTTTTGTCCGGGGGCATCAGTGTTTCACAAACACATCTTTTTTTTTTAAATCCCGGAGAATATTAAAGTTTTTTTCTCTTGCAAACATTTATCTCTTTAATTGAACATTTTGAAAATATGTTTTTTTTTTTCAAACCAGGAACAATTCATGTTTTTCTCACTCTCCTCACAGAACACAGACAACGACTTTTACTCATGGTCATTTGTGGCTCCTAAAACTAAAACTGGGCTGTCCTTCATCTCACAATGAATCTCTTACCTGTATTGTTTGAAGAAAGCAAAACTGGATCAAGGATTTGTCCAAGAAGTTGTCTGTGAAGTAGCCATCTTCTCTCAGTTTGTCAAACAGGTCTATCCAAAACTGGACACACTGACTTCGCAGGATCAGCCACCATCGTTCAATGCGCTGGTTTCCAGTACTCGGACCAAAAGTGACGGTGTCAGCCTCAGCTCGGTTTTCAGAAAAATTAAAAAAATGCTGCATTTCAGCCATGCAGCCATTTTCTGTTCCCAAATCTAGTCTGAGTCTGGCAGGACACCCACCAGCTGAGATCACAGCATCCATGAAGTGGCCAGCGATGATCTTTGGGTCATTGTTTGTTTTGTAGGCTTCAAGCCATATCATCTTTCTGGAAAACCCATCAATGCAACCACTGATTGCAATTCCAAATGGCTTAAGCTTGTCGTAGCCATCAATGTGCCAGACATAGTTTGGACATCGGCTCTGGTACACATGCCTCTGCAGTCTGTTTCTTGACCTCAGACAAACACCTTCACCATCCAATAACTGTAGCAATATTCGAACCGTCTCTCTGTCAGTCACAATTCCATTTGACCAACATTTTTGGTGCATCCATCTGTAACCATGGCATTGACCAGATGTCTCCAGTTGCTGTTCAATGAAGGCTGCCACTTCAGCCACATCGGCTTTATTCTTTCGATGCCAGAGCCTCTTCTTTCTTAAAATCCTTTCTGGGGTGCGTTTGCTTAGTACTATACCATGTGAATTTGCAAGCAAATTAAGTATTTCATCTGTAGTAAATCTGAGTTTAAAGTAGTCTTCAATGAACTCACAATCCATCTTGGTGTCAAATTGAATAGGAAATGCCCAAGAGCGGTTGAGCGAAAGTATCTCATAATTTCCACTTGCTATCTCATAATTATGACTTGTTATCTCATAATTTTGACTTTTTATCTCATAATCATGACTTTGTATCTCATTATTCTCACTTTTTATCTCATGATAATGACTTGTTATCTCATAATTATGACTTTGTATCTCATAATTATGACTTTGCATCTCATAATTTTGACTTTTTATCTCAAAATTATGACTTGTTATCTCATAATTATGACTTTTTATCTCATAATTTTGACTTTTTATCTCATAATTTCAACTTTGTATCTCATAATTATGACTTTTTATCTCATAATTTCGACTTTGTATCTCATAATTATGACTTTGTATCTCATAATTTTGACTTTTTTATCTCATAATTATGACTTAAAATGGGGATTTTTTTTTAATTACTGGCGGGAATGGGCTTCCATACAAAATCGAGGCTTCCTAAATGGTATGCTGAAACCAATGGGTGACATCACGGTTCCTTCATCCATCGACTTATGTCTGGGAAATGTAACAACTTAGCAAGATAATAGAGTTGTTTATATCTGTACCAGGTACCGAAATTGAGCCCCAAAGCACAAGATGCAACTCCTCAAAGCTCATCCCAACAGCAGATGTTTCCAAAGAATGAAACGTTTGTTTAACGGTGTGATTGATTGCTTGAAAGGAACGCCTAGCTAGAGGGGCATAAGAATTGTCTTTGAAAGTTGCTTAGCAGAGACCAACCACGGACTGCTGTACACACAGAGTCCCTGTTCGCTCTCTCATTCTGCAGAATTATGGCTCCAAGGCTCAACCATGATTATTTCATCAGCTACCCAGCTAATCTATGGCCTTTATATTAGCTAACGATACAAATGTGACTTGCAATGTTTCTTTTGCGTCGTATAAATTAAGGTACTTTTGGACCTCAACTAAGAGCCTTTGCTCTTAGCTTCACTTTTCACTCATGCTTTTTTCGTGTAAATGGAGCGTTACTGGACACCGAGTATAGCTGAACGTGGCCAGCTAGTGTCTGTGTTTTCTGTAGCCATTTGGTTTATTAATTAGGTCAATGTAGCTAGCTAACTAGTAGATGATGAAATTTATGAAGAAACACATTTAGCGACAGATAGCTAGCTTACTAGATAATGTGGGATAGGTTTAATTAGCTATAAAGCTAGCTAGTTTTCCTAAATACAACAATACCGTACTAGCAATCACACTGAAAATGGAACAAATTCATTTGTGGCGAGGTAGCGGTAATTGTAGCTCTTGCAGCAAGATAACATGAAAGGAGAAGAGACTCAGAGCCAGAACCTGACTACATCCCTAAAAGGGAGGAACAACAAGAGACAGAGATTTTGCGCTAAAGTGTGGAACAGGCAGCAACTTCAGTCACAGCCATAGAGACTGGTGAAGACTCAGCTAGATTTAGGCCAGCCACTACCAACCTGTCCCTGGACCAATAAGTGAATTTATCAGTGTGTCCTTGATAATGAAATGAATGGCTACAGGGTAAGATCATTTGGATAAATATGTGGTTATGGTGTGTATACAGTGAGGGTGGAACTTTCATGGTAACCATATAAAACCTTTGATTTACCTTTGCAAGTAGTTGAGATTAAGAATAATCTGAATAGAAATGTTCATAGGTCAGTATTACAAATGTAATTACAATGGAGACCACTGATAATATTATTATTATCATAGATTTATCCATGACGTCACTACTCTCTAATTGGTCAATAGCGATCTCGTTGACTAGCGGACTGGGAAAAAAAATTTTCGCGTCCAGGACTTATAAACTCTGCGTTGCTCTCGGAATCGCTTGCCGCCCACCCTATGTACATCGCAGCGCTCGGCACAGTCTGTGCACGCCTGTCGGCATCTTCGCGAGTTGGAATACCGGCGAAATCCATCCACAACTCCCTCATCTACGGTCTCCGCAAAAATGGCATTGATAAATGTGCGATCGGTGTCAAATAAGTCATTTATCTTAAATGACTTTTTTATTTCACAGGGTTTAGACTTTTCATTTGTAACAGAAACCTGGCTGACCATCGGCGACTCCTAGCCTGACTCCGCCAGCCTTCGTACTTCTGCTTAATTTCATTTTGCTTCAGTACTCAGTCTGATCACTCTGAGCTCTGCCTCGTTTACCATCCACAGAAAATACGCCGGACCAACCAACGAACAGAAGGCGTGGCCGAGAGCCATGATATAGCCGCTGCGCCGAGTTTGAAATTGTAGTCTCCGAAATCAACAATAGCTACGGACATGGATACATTGGAGGCCATTCGCTCTGTCGTGGAGAAAATCCCAGATATCAGCGACTTATAGCCACAAGATGAATTTTTGGATAGTTTTTTGAATGGAAATGATGTTGTAGCGCTACTCCCTACAGATTGTCATATCTACTTAATAGCCATCATGAAATAGGCACCCTGTTCATCTCTGTGAGAGACAGCCGAACCACCTCAGCTAGCTTGTAGCTCCTAGTGTTACATTGCCCGCGAGTTTCACACTATTTAAGCTAGCAGCGAACTTTTTAAAAGCCGTGTTTTTGGATCTGAAGGAGTGGAAGCAAGTTATTAATTGGAAGAGAGTATGGGGAAACATAAAAGTTACATCACAAAATTTTAACCATCAAATGATCCACTATAAATTTATACATAGATTCTATTTTACTCCCAGGAAATGTTGTCAACTTCAACTCTGCTCTACTCCCATTTGCCCTTTGTGTGATAGTAAAAAATAGGAACCTACTTACATACAATGTGGCAATGTTCGGATGTGGAACGTTTCTGGTCTCAAGTAGCATCCCGGATGGGCGATATAATTGGAATCATAATACCTTGCAATCCAATAATTTTATTGTTAAATGATGATTCTCAATTATTACTTAATTTCTCTCAGAGAAGACTGCTGTTTTTAGGCTTGACCGCTGCAAAGAAAATGATGATTCAGAGGTGGAAACCCCCACATTCTCTCCATATCTCCCAGTGGTATGCCCTGTTGTACGATATAGTTACTTTAGAACTTTCTATTGCTCGTTTAAATGGAGCCACAGCTGATAATATTGAGGGTCTGTCTAAAGCAATCGAGAAGATTAAGCTGAAGCTATGGGCTGCCCAATAAGGTTTGTTTTCCAAAGTACTTAGCGGGGGGGGTTGTTGTTATATAGGTTATATAGATATATAGGTATAAATGCTTAAGTAAGTCTTGTACTGGGCACATGTGGACAGTAATGTCTACACATTCAGTGTATGTATGTATGGTGCGAGGGCATGCCTAACAGAAAGGTTTTCATTCGTGGCTTCCATTTCTTCATGTTTATTTATTTAATATCCTTTTTTTCTCTCTCTCTTTGCCCTGTCGGTCACTAAATGTTTGTCATGTTTCATTACCATTATTCAAAAAGAGCATATTTGTAGTTATTGTAGTATGTACTTTGTATGTGTGTGTTTTGTATATCTGTTTTCTTTTGTTTAGATACAAGTCCTCTGAAGCTAGCAAGGGGAGGGGTGGGGGGGTGGGCCCGGTGAGATAACAGTGTAGGTTTTGAATTATATGCCTGTAACAATGAGATTTATAATTGTATATGTATGTGAGTTATGTGGCTTTGCATATAGGATTACAGATGGCATATATGTTATGGGGGGACGGGGGACATAATGCAATAAAAACTTGATCACAAAAAATAAAAGCCCAAGACCAATTCGCTGTCTCAGTGTTATGTTGTCATTATCCATGAATGAAATGGCTGTCTGAGACAGCCAAACGCCTTGAGCCAAACTGTGTTGCTATAAAGTTAGATAGCGAGCTGGGTATGATGTTAGCGCAAGTATGGTTAACGGTTCAGTTTTCATGTCAACGCAGATGTAAATAATGCATTATTCTTGCCGATTCTGCCATTGGTTTTGGGTCTCTTACGTTTTTTTTTAACAGCAGCAGTATCTGCAGGAAAAACGATAGCTCAACAGTTTGTTTCTTGTAAGCAGAACAGAAAGAGCGCCTTTGGTTCTTTTAAGTGAATGAGTGAAGGCTAAAATTTGCTAGATGGGCATATGTATGGGGACAGTATTAACTTTAATGTACTGATCAGTTTGTTTTCGCTGCATTCCTGGTATGAAGGACTGTAGTTTCCAGCGGAAGTACTAGGCGGCTGAGCTGGCGCATAACATACGTCATCGCCAAACGTTAGTGATTAGTTTACGGGTACACCAATGATTTTAAACTTCTGACAAGTGCCCACCCACCAGGAAGTAAACACTTGTCAATGACGACTACCCAGACTCTGTGTACGAAGCAAAGCGAAGTAACAGAGTCTGGTTTTACCAGGCTAGGCGACTCCAGCCCTCTGTGTGAACTCTCTCCTCCTAATTGTGGCTTTTTTAATTCCCCAAGGGCTAGCGGGAGAGGTGGTGGCTTGGCCACAGTTTTCAATAGGCAGTATAAATGCAGGCAGCTGTCAGTCTACCAGTTCTCTAGTTTTGAGGTGCAATTAATTGCAGTTCATCTAACTAGCCCTTTACTCTGGTTGCTTTAGTTTATAGACCACCTAAATTCAATAAGAATTTTATTCAAGAATTCTCTGATTTCCTTTGTTTCATTGTGCCTCGCTATGATAAGGTTTTAATCATCGGGGATTTTAACATTCACATCTGCCGTAAATCAAAGCCTCTGGTGAAAGAATTTTTGAATCTTGTTGACTTTGTTAACTTAACACAGTCTGTACTGGTCCCTATGCAAGAACATGGTCATACTCTTGATCTGGTGTTCACATTAGGTTTTCCTGTTGACAATGCTATGGTTGTAGATGCTGGTATTTCTGATCACAAACCTGTTCTGTTTGACACTATCTTATCTTGCCCTGTTCTGCTCACTATCAAATGTCTTTATCTCACTCGCTCCATCAATTCTTCTACGGCCAAGCTGTTTTCCGATACTTACCTTGATATATATGATAACCATAAAACTACTACTTCTCCTTGTACTACTTCTGATGAGCTTGCTGGCCAGTTTAACACATTATGTGCTAATATTCTGAACAGGGTTGCTCCTCTGAAACCTAGGAAACCTAAACCTCAAACTCAGCCTTGGTTAAACAGCACTACTCGTGCACTCAGGCAGGTGTGCAGAAAAGCAGAACGCAAATGGAAAAAAAGACAAGCTTCAAGTTTCCTATGAAATTTTAATTGATAGTTTAAAATCATACCAGTATGCTGTTAAATCAGCAAAAACTAGCTATTTCTCTGATATTATTGCTAGGAACTCACATCGGCCAAAAGTGCTGTTTAGTACAATAAATAAACTCACCAATCCCTCTCCCCCATTTTTGCAGATGCAACTTCCAACACATGCAATGTCTTTTTATAGTTTTTCACAGACAAGATCAATCAAATACGTTCTCAGATTTCTCCCTCTAGTGATGACCCATCTGCACTAACTGCCCCATCCTGCTCTTTCAGCCAGTTCCAGCCTGTCTCTCTTTCTCAGCTCAGTGACGTTGTTTCAAATATGAATCCCACAAACTGCACTCTGGATATCTTGCCTTCACGTCTCCTCAAAGAACTACTGCCTATCATTGGGCCAAGAATTATGGCTATTATAAACACTAGTCTGCAGCATGGTTCAGTTCCGCTCAGTTTCAAACAAGCTGTGGTCCAGCCGCTCTTGAAAAAACCTAATCTCGACACTACAGTTCTAAATAATTTAGACCTATATCTAAGTTGCCATTCCTGTCAAAAATTTTGGAGAAGGTCGTCTTTCAACAGTTTTCTTCATATCCTAATCAACATGAAATCACTGACAAGTTTCAGTCTGGTTTTAGGTCTTTACACAGTACTGAGTCAGCACTTTTGAAAGTGACTAATGATCTGTTACTATCTCTCGATTCAGGGTCCTGTGTTGTGCTAGTATTACTGGACCTCTCCGCGGCCTTTGATACCATTGACCATGGCATTCTGTTGGACCACATTAAATTTAGTGTTGGTATTCAGGGCACTGCCCATGATTGGTTTGCATCATATTTAAAGGACCGTTCATTTTCTGTACAGATAGGAAATCTGTCCTCGTCCTCAGCTGCAATCACCTGTGGTGTCCCTCAAGGGTCCTTTATAGGCCCCCTCTTGTTTTCACTGAATATGCTCCCACTGGGCTCTGTTTTCCAGAAGCACAAGGTTTCGTACCATTGTTAGGCTGATGAAACTCAGCTGTTCCTTTCTTCCATAACAATAGACTACACACGCACTTACGTACGCGGGGAGAGATCGGATACGATCTTCCCCGAGTGGATTGTCTCTCTTTGCTTTAAGCCAAATCACGTCTTTGATCTAGGCGGCATGGCCATAAATTACCTGGAAGGGGGGTCGAATCTGGATTTTGGGTTTCCACCATTTGTCGGAGGTAATAAAACAATTTAGCAGAGAGAGAAGAACAGAATGATTACCCGAGAGGATTCTGACCAATTTTCAGGAGTTTCCAAAAGGGAATGAACCACAATTTCAATGGGAATGAAACATACTCCATTCAACTCCTTGGATTCCCCTGAGAAAAACAAGACCAAACAAGATATGAATATGTACTAATACGATGCAGTTGTCATGAAAAGCTCTTAAACTGGATTATTGTCCAAGCAATTTTGGTAATGAGCACCTAAGTATTGCATAGTAGTATATGGAATATATGAGAAAGGTTTGACATTACTATAGTGTCAGAAAATGTGAAACAGATAAGGTCCAGTTTCATGAAAGACATGGTTAGGGCAGGGGGAGAACTGTGATGGCCACCCCCCTTGCATCGCCAGAGACCTGCTTATTGTCCCGGGCTGTTATAAACCCCCCCAGTCTTCCACAGACACAACCGCAAACACTCCACTTCCACTCAGCTAACATCCTGGGAAGTCAACGACCCCCTCACCCTAAGGAAGGCCTAACAGCTTATTGTCATACTGCAGGCATCATGAGTCCTTTGAAGTTTAGGGTGAGCCTCAGTTCCTGGGCTCCACCAGTTTCTCAGCCTTTTGCCATGTCCCAGCAGGATTTCCCATCTTACAGGGGCGAATTTATTGATGTGACCCCAGAGAACTTTGTAAACATGTCAAAACGACCAAAACTGTCCAGAGCACAGGGAAGAAAAAAAAAAAAAGAAGAGGAGGAAAAACGGGAAAAAGAAAGAGGTAAAGTAAAGATACAGTAATGAAATGAAGCATCAGTTATACTGCGTCAGTTTTTTAGCACAGTGTACTGTTAAGTTGATAACTTGCGTCTGAGTGATTAGCCTCAACATAGCATGCTAATCAGTAGGGATGTACCCGAATCTGAATCCATATTCGGCACATCACGAATAATGGCTTTTTGCCGAATAAACTATTCGTCCGAACATTTTGTTGAAAGTTTGGCTTTATATATTTTTTACCCAAGTTGACTAAAGGGAAACATCTCCTACAAGTGGTTGGTTATGAAGTTCTCTAATTCATACTAGATTGGCTGCCATCGCTGTCAATCATCCTCACCAGTCAGTCAGAATCGACAATGTCAGCAGCCGTTAGAGTGGGTTTCTTAAACCTGTGTTGCTTGTCCTTATAGTGCGAGTCTGTACATTTAGTTATGAGCAGGCTACGGTATTGTCTTTAGTGGGAGCCTCAGAGGCTGACGTATCATCTTTAGCCTGTTAGTGTAGTTAGTGTGAATGCTGACAGCATTCACCCTATTGTTTTTCATGTCGGCCATTTTCTTTATACTTATTATTGTAGCATTCACACTATTGCTTTTCATGTCGGCCATTTTCTTTATACTTATTATTATTCTTACTTCTTCCGCCGTTCCACGCTATTAAACTAGTCCAACATACTTTGTGCCATTTCAACAATTCATATATCAAAACGTTCAGCATTTTCTGGACATTATTGCTATTATTTTTCTCTTTCATACTATTTATACTTTTTAAAATATTTAACTTTTTCTAAATTTTTTTGTCCCATAGAAATGCATTGAAACAGTCTTCAAACTCTTCTGTCACAGCTAGAGTGGGAGCTGAGAGCAGACAGAATGAAAAAAGTTCTTTCTCTATCGCTCTAACTTAAATAAATTTGAATCCCTCTTCATGAAATTTCAAAAAAATGTTGGAAAATTTGTTCTTGTTACAGCAGTATCATTTTTGTAGCAGTGAAGTATATAGATTTGGCTCAGGGAACAGTCAAAGGACAGGAGGCACGTCCAACTTCGCTATCTCTTCCATTCAAAAATCACCCAAAAAATTTTGGGAGAACAGCAAACGGCCAGAGTTTTTAGATCGCTGTTATTCCAAAAATATATCACACAGACAAATAAAAAAGACATCCGCGCACTCAGCAAAGTCTCGTGCCTTGAATGATGTGATTACAATAATGACAGGATAAACAGTTTTTGTGTGAGAAGCAGGAGTTTGAGGTGTGCGCAAACAAGGCTGAGTGACTCAGCGATTGCCTGTGTGTGCACTTGTCTGTACATGCCTGGCCCTCACTGGTAATAGGTCACCGCTCCTGCCATTGCCCTCCGTGTCGTGATTTTCTCATTTTAAATCTAAGTGAACTGAGCTGAGTTTCCATGCAGATGATTTCGTTAGAACAGAGGTGTTTTCATAAGAACAAAGTGAATCGAGCCAGCTATTTTGCGGTTAGGGAGATTATTGCAGCTCATTCTCCAGGTTGCTTATTTCCATTTGCAGGTCTCAGCTAATGCACCACTATTTTAAAATGTTGCTTTCTGTGTCAAACAACCAACGCAACGACAAGTTCGCTACAAATGCAACGTTAAAAAGAGAAACATATGTTCATGATATGACATTGTTTGCAGTCTACATTAAATGGAATTACTGCTTTGCAAAACTAGTATTTGTCTACCACTACGTTTCATTCGCAAACGTTATGTCTTCACTGATTAGAATTCAGGCTCTGTAAGTCAACAGTATCTGTTTGCCAGCAGGACCATTAAGATAATCTAAACCTCCGAGGAATATTCGCACAGACAACGCTAACCTCTCTATCCACCGGCTGCCTCTGCTTGCGATAGCAGCTCTCATCGACTGAAGCTCTTTTAGTGGCGCATCAGCAAACGCCGACAAGTATTTACTTTAATTTCATCAAATGAACACTTGAAATATTTTCAATCATTCACAACTCTGTCTCATATTGTATGTTTTATTATGGTTTTCATGGCACGAGTTCATACTTGCAAATGGCCTTTTTTTTTTTTTTTTTACTCATTTATTTATTTATTTATTTTACATACGTTCCAATCCGATCCATAACCCGTGTATGCCGATGTTGATGACAGCGGACATGGAGCTGCTCTATTTATGCACGCAGTTACATTATTCTGTCACTAGATGGCACACCCGGATCAGTCAATGAATATTCACTGGCAAGCTGAACTCGAACACGGTTTGTAATATTGATACGTTCGATCCTACCCCTGATTTCCAGGGAGTTGCATTAATTAAACTCCTCAGCCATGCCTCATATGCAAACTGCTCTTATCCAATTCCAGGCAGTATAAAGTTTCCAAAATAACCAAAATACATTGTGAGTGCTCAATCATATAAGCTTTTTTTTTCGTTGAAAGTCTTCAAACTCTTGTTCTATTTTGAACCTCTATAACTTCAGCATTCTTTCTCCTAGACACCTCATTTGACTTCTAACATTAGCTAAGTTAACTGAATTACATGGTTAGCATTGTTAGCACAGTAAGCATAATTGCTAACAACATTAGCTAAGTTAGTTGAGTAATGTGCTTAGCATGGTAAGCATTGTTAGCATAGTTAGCTAGGTAACGTGGTTAGCATATCTTGCATAGTTAGCATACTTAGCATAACTGTTAAAAACATTAGCTTAGTTCGCTGAGTAACCTGGTTTGCTTGGTTAACATTGTTCTTTCATTCTTTCTTTGTTCAGCTTTCTTTCAGTTTTTTTCATAAACATTCAAGCATTCAACAAATTCAAATGTAATTAAATTTTCATGGCAGCTATTCAGTGTGGCATCAGCAAACATTCAAACATTCAAATCATACAAACTTTATTGTATTAAAGACAGCATCGTAGTGTGGCTTCAGCTTTCAGCATTCACACTTGCAATTTCTTCAGGAATTGCCTGTCTAGTTATTATTATTCTTCCTTCTTCCGCCATTACACGCTATTAAACTACTCCTACATACTTTGTGCTATTTCAACAATTCATATATCAAAATGTTCAGCTTTTCTTGGACATTATTGCTATTATTTTTCTCTTTCATACTATTTATACTTTTTAAAATATTTAACTTTTTCTAAATTTTTTGTCCCATAGAAATGCATTGAAACAGTCTTCAAACTCCTCTGTCACAGCTAGAGTGGGAGCTGAGAGCAGACAGAATGAAAAAGTTCTATCTCTATCGCTCTAACTTCCATAAATTTGAATCCCTCTTCATGAAATTTCACAAAATATGTTGGAAAATTTGTTCTTGTTCCAGCAGTATCATTTTTGTAGCAGTGAAGTATATAGTTTTGGCTCAGGGAACAGTCAAAGGACAGGAGGCACGTCCATCTTCGCTATCTCTTCCATTCAAAAATCACCCAAAAAATTTTGGGAGAACAGCAAACGGCCAGAGTTTTTAGATCGCTGTTATTCCAAAAATATATCATTCAGAGAAATAAAAAAGACATCCGCGCACTCAGCAAAGTCTCATGCCTTGAATGATGTGGTTACATTGCTGACAGGATAAACGGTTTTTTGCGTGAGAAGCAAGAGTTTGAGCTGTCTTGCGAACAAGGCTGAGTGACTCAGCGATTGCCTGTGCGTGCACTTGTCTGTACATGCCTGGCTCTCACTGGTAATAGGACACCGCTCCTGCTATTGCCCTCCGTGTCGTGATTTTCTCATTTTAAATCTAGGTGAGCCGAGCTGAGTTTCCATGCAGATGCTTTCGTTAGAACACAGGTGTCTTCATAAGAATGAAGTGAGTCGAGCCAGCTATTTTGCGGTTTGGGAAATTATTGCAGCTCATTCTCCACGCTGCTTATTTCTATTTGCAGGTCTCAGCTAATGCACCACTATTTTAAAACGTTGCTTTCTGTGTCAAACAATCAAACGCAACGACAAGTTCACTACAAATGCAACGTTAACAAGAAAAATATATGTTCATGAATGCGATATGGCATTGTTTGCAGTCTACCTTAAATGGAAGTACTGCTTTGCAAAACTAGTATTTGTCTACCACTACGTTCATTCGCAAACGTTATGTCTTCACTGATTAGAATACAGGCTCTGTAAGTCAACAGTATCTGTTTGCCAGCAGGACCATTAAGATAATCTAAACCTCCGAGGAATATTGGCGCGAGACAACGTTGAGCTCTCTATCCACTGGCTGCCTCTGCTTGCGATAGCAGCTCTCATTGACTGAAGCTCTTTTAGTGGCGCATCAGCAAACGCCGACTTGTATTTAGTTTAATTTCATCAAATGAACACTTTAAATTTTTTCAATCATTCACAACTCTGTCTCATGTTGAATGTTTTATTATGGTTTTCATGGCACGAGTTCGTACTTGTGAATGGCCTTTTTTCTTTTTCTTTTCTTTTTTTTTTTTTACATACGTTCCGATCCGATCCATAACCCGTGTGCACAGATGTTGATGACAGCGGACATGGAGCTGCTCTATTTATGCACACAGTTACATTATTCTGTCACTAGATGGCACACCCGGATCAGTCGATGAATATTCACTGGAAAGCTGAACTCGAACAAGGTTTGTAATATTGATACGTTCGATCCTACCCCTGATTTCCAGGAGTTGCATTAATTAAACTCCTCAGCCATGCCTCATGTGCAAACTGCTCTTATCCAGTTCTAGGCAGTATAAACTTTCCAAAGTAACCAAAATACATTGTGAGTGCTCAATCATATAAGCTTTTTTTTCTTTCTTTTTTACAGTGTATGTCTTGACAACCTAAAATGGTTTTTGCCACCCTAAAAAACTCTAGGTTGTCAGGCTAGCGACTGAAAAGAAAAGTTCATTTCTCGCCCTGGCTTTCATACTATTTAATTTTTTAAAAATATTTCACTTTTCTCATTTTTTTTTTTTTTGTCCCAGTCTTCAAACTCTTCAAACTCTTGTGCTACTTTGAACCTCTATAACTTCAGCATTCTTTCTCCTAGAGACTTCACTCGACTTCTAACATTACCTAAGTTAGCTGAATAACGTGGTTAGCATGGTTAGCATTGTTAGCATAGTTAGCATAACTGCTAACAACATTTGCTAAGTTAGCTGAGTAACGTGGATGGCATGGTTAGCATTGTTCTTTCAATCTTTCTTTGTTCAGCTTTCTTTCTTTCACTTTTTTGATAAACATCCAAGTATTCTATATAATTCAAATATTATATTTTCATGGCAGCTATTCAGTGTGGTGTCAGCAAACATTCAAATCATTCAAACTTTATTGTATTCAAGATAGCATCGCAATGTGGCTTCAGCTTTCAGCATTCACACTTCTCTAGTTATTCTTACTTCTTCCGCCGTTCTACGCTATTAAACTAGTCCTACATACTTTGTGCTATTTCAACAATTCAAATATCAAAATGTGCAGCTTTTTCTGGACATTATGGCAATTATTTTCTTCTTTCATAGTATTTAAAATATTTCACTTTTTCTTATTTTTTAGTCCCATAGGAAACAATGAAACAGATTTTTAAAATCTAGCTATTTTCAGCTATTTTTTACTCTGTTATACTTTTAGCTAGAAAAGTCATTCAAACTGTAAAATGTTAACCTACGCTTGTATAATTTATTTACTGTTTAACTTTTTTGTATCTTCCATCATTTTCTAATTATAATTTTTTAAAATTAATTCTGGGATCTTAGAGCGTGAAGACATCGCGGCTAGAGTGGCGACTAGCTGCAAAACCGTCAAGTAGCCTTCTCTTAAACTTGCTCTAACTCCCACAGTTTTCACTCTGCATAAATATTTTTATATCCAAGTTGTAGCAAATGTTGTGCTGGTCATGAAAATGGAACTATGGAAGCAATTGGACAAACGGATTTGGCTGTATGAGATGAAAAGCAACAGGACCGCTCACCGAAGCTCCATTAACTCCAATGTTAAATGCGACAAGAAAATACAGGTTGCAAAGGCTAAACTCACAGTTTTCTAACTTGCTCGTGTTTCCATGTTTTTGGCACTACGAACACAATTTTGACATATATTACTCAGCTGACTCTCCTATTTCGTATGGTACCTCCATTTCCTATATTGGACTTACCAATTTTGAGTTAGAAGTCGTAATCTGTAAGAAGCGCCTGCGCTAAAATGTCCATTGGACTAAATTACTCAGCCAAACTCAAATATCTTCCATATGGATCATTTGCGGTTCGATTCTGCCCTCTGCTGGCCTTTTTCCACACCTCAACACTGTCGTTTTTAAGAGACAAAGATAGAGACGACTCTAAAAGAATAATTCTGCGTCAAACTCAGTGAAAGAATTTCCGGTATAGTAGTTGGTACAGTCGCTGAAACCAGCTCCAGAACACAAAATCTTCGTGTACTTCATTTGAAAATGCGGTGGCCGTTTCCAATCCTGCCTATCATTTTTAATGTTTCCAGCTAGGATTGGTTAAAATCATCTGTTCAGAGCATTCATATCTTCTAGAATAAGCTGACGCAGTCTCGATTATTTTTACATTATTAGTGCAAGGACAGTGAAGAGAAAAAAAATAACTGTCTTGAGACACTCCTTCAGAAGTCCGGCACAAGGTCACTGACTGGCTGTACGCAAATGAGTTTCTGTTGGTGTCCGGAACTCTAGTGGGGAAAAAAACATTTTGCCTCCAGCTAAAGCAGATTGAGTGCAGGCGGAAAGAACGGTGTTTTTGGTGGGTGCGTCCAAGACAACACGTTACAGTAAAAATGGCAAAGCAGAAAAAACAATAGTTCGAGATCCTATTCCAGCATACAGCTACCAGCAACTGTTTTCATTCTTTCTTTGCTCAGCTTTCAATTTTTTAATAAACATTCAAGTACTCTACATAATTCAAATATTATATTTTCATGGCAGCTATTCAGTGTGGTGTCAGCAAACATTCAAACATTCAAATCATTCAAACTTTATTGTATTCAAGACAGCATCGCAGTATAGGTTCAGCGTTCAGCATTCACACTCGCAATTTCTTCAGGAACTGCCGCTCTAGTTTGCTTTGTTCTACTGTCGGGTTGTTACTGCAAGAAAGTTTTAAAACACTGACTGTATTTCTTTTGATTCGCAGGGTGGATAGATGTTAGAGTGGGTTTTTAAACCTGTGTTGCTGGTCTGTATCTGTGTGCGGGCGCTCTGGAGAAAATTACCTGTGACTGAGAGTTGGGTAGCTAGCTATCATGGCAGACAGTTTTGCTAAGTTCTGATTCCTTTAATTACCACTAAAATAGTTGCACTGAGTTGCATTGCTTAGTTGTGGCATGCTGTTGTTTAACTAACCAAGTTAGTTTATGCGTGTGTGTGTGTGTGTGTGTGTGTGTGTGTGCGCGCGTGCTTTGGAGAAAAATATACGTGGCTGAGAGTTGGGTGGCGAGCTAGCTCCATTGTTTATCTTGCGTTGAAGGAGGAGACAGCACCTCAGCAAAGTATATTTCAGCGGAAAGTAGAATTCTTGAAGTGTCTAAAACGCATAGTTTTATAAATTTTAATTTGGTAATGATTCAGTGCGATGCATTTTTAAACTGGAAAGTCTTCAAATCGGTGTCAGTACCAGGGGGCAGACATTTTTACTTGGGGGATCTAAGGCTGCGTTCCGAATGCACACTTGTCCACTCGCTCACTCACTCTCTCTATTGTTTTCAGTGTAGAACATTCACTACACAGTGCCCTGTATAGTAGGTGAGTGTGCATTTTGAACGCATTATCCAATCAAACGCCAGTGCCGCGGTGCTTGTGCGTCACTTATTCTCTTTCGCGACGTCGGTTGTTCTCTTCCTTTCATCCGGGCCATAGAGTAGTTCATAGGGCCTTCAATAAGCTCGCCCTTTACGGCTTGGCTGCCCGCAAGCTGTTTTTATTTAAGCTGGCCTGATTAATAATCAAACAATTCGACTGAGTGACCAAGACCCCAATACATGACCTATAATTACAACCCCAATTCCGGAAATAGTTGGGACGATGTGTAAATTGTGAATAAAATCAAACAACAACAAGCAGCAGCTTTGACTTGTTGAATACTCTTTCACTTAGCATGAGATAACACCATTAATCCTGCGCCCTGTCTGCTGGTTTTTTCCCCCCAAGTGAACTTGACAACTGGGAGCGGGAGTTATGACGTCATTTTGTGGTCACGCTATTGCTATGAAGTAAATTTCCTTTCAATTTGTTCATAAACTTGTTTTAATCCTTATATAATGATTTTGAGCTTCAAACCCAGCCAGTCAGCTGGCAGGTGAATTGTGGTGGAATATTAAACAGCTATTGAAGTGAAAACAATAAAATGTAGGAAAAAAGTAATTTTTAATTTTTTTCCCTGCTTTTAATTCCTTGTTGTGTGTAACATACAGTACCACCAAGATTCTGCTGGCTGATCAGCTTGATTCGAGGCTCACAACTCTTTTAAATCAAGATTTTACAAAAAGTCTATGGAGGAACTGAATGGCAATTTACTTACTGGCACTGACGTGACTACTACATGATGTAGCACTACTACTCCTTATAGGGCAGGTAGAACATAATCTGTACCTGCCTTTTACGCAGGTGCCTATGAGATCTTAGTATCTACCAATGATATCTTAATATTTGCAGATTTCTATGCATAGTGCATTATTTGAATGCTTGCTATATGCTCTCTCTCAACTGAAAAATGACCTTCCCCGACTTATTTTTGGTGGAATTTTAATTACCAAGATAAAGTTAGAATTCGATTGCTTTATAATGTTAAATATCGAATTATGTTTGAATTTTTGGGGTCATTTTTAAAGTATTATCCAGCCTATTGATGTGCACAATATGGGTGTTATTTACGTTCTGTCCACTAGAGGGCGGTACAACCCCATTAACACGTTTTCCTTCTGAAAAGCATATAATGATAAATCCGGATGGATTTACGATCCTGTTTTAATAAACACACAAGCTGTGCAATGCACTTCAATTCTCACTCCACATGAAAATCCTATATTTCCCCCGAGTTCGAATTTATATGGAATTTCAAAGTTCGTTGTCACAGCCCTGAATTACAATAGGCTTAGCTCAGATAATCTTGAATGAAGTAATACACTATAATATGCAATAAAAAAAAAAATGCTTAGGGTGGTGTATTCTACATAATTAATGTGGTGGCTTCAATTTTATTTGGTTGGAGCCTTTGACAAAGGGTTTTGTGTGGGAGATGTTAGATCGATCTGACTTGGTTTGGTTGGTGTTTGTCTTTGTTTAATTGGTCCTCTCTCTGGTCTCTCTTTCTATAGGTCATCCTCAGAAAGGCAAACTGCTTCCAGACATATTGGCAGTGACAGATTCAAGAGGCAGGTTCAAGTTGCAGTGGCAGGTTGTGGAGTTCATGGTCCATATGGTTAGTGGTCCATTTGAGCAGTGGTAGATTACTTTGGGGTAGGTAGTATGCAGAGGGCGAGTTTTGGGGGATGCTATCGTACCACCCACAAGTAGACTTTTGCTTTTTTATGGTTGTAAGCTGGTCCATTTCAGTTCTTCAACAATGTTTCACTGTAAATTTATTATGTGTGAGCATGTGTCTGGGACGGTTTCTGAGTTCATTCAGCACACAAAGCTGCGCAGCAGTGCTCCCAATTATTGGTATCAGTGTGGTGTGCCTGACTGCTTGCAGAAGTACCGCAAGGCCACCGTGTCGCAGAAGCATATGTATAGGGACCATAAGGCAGCAGGATCCTCTGTGCCATCTGACACACCCTCGAAATGTGTGCTTCAGTCTTGAGCATTTAAGGGAGACGCTTTAGCCTCTTATGAAGCATTAGAAGTCACATGGAAGCCAGACGCCCGTTTAGAGGTTGTGACTGCAGATTCACAGTCGTGTCCACTTTTGCTTCACATCTTTCCAGGAAACATAGTCATGCAGAGGATTCGGTTTTAGATGATTTAATACTAGATAAGTCTGTCCCCACAGAGCCGTTACCAGAACCATGTCAGTCATGTTCAGAAGCTGCTGATGAACCCCGAAGTGCCATTAGGTGTTGATGAAACTCTCTTCTTGCATAACCTACACTTTTCTATTTGAAATTGCAGTCTAAGCTGTTGTTACCAGCAAGCACCATACAAACAATAATTGATGACTTTACAAATGCTCATGAACTTAGCCTGTCACACTTGCTTAGCATCCTAAGTCAGAAACTGAAGGAACGTGGAATCCCTCAGGCCAGTATAAGCAGCATCTGATGAACTAAACAGAGAGGATTTACTCGAGCGCTATAACAAGTGAGTTCTCAGCACAGATGCAGGAGGAAGGTTGCTTTTAAAGAGCAATTCAACTATGTAAAACCAGTGCCTTTGCTCTTGGGAAATGATGAACACGACAAAGAATGCTTTGCTCAGTATGTACCTGTACATGAGACATTGGCGACGCTGTTTAAAAATGAGTCTGTACGAGAATGGTATGTGTCAACACGTTTGCAGCCATCAACTGACAATGTTTATCGGGATGTTAAGGATGGAGAGGGATTTCAAAGCAACCCACTGTTGAAACTGAGCCTTCCTTCGCTTGGTTTGATACTGTACTAAGATTCTTTTGATGTTGTGAACCCACTCGGTTCAGGGAGAAAAACACAAAGTTTTAGCTGTTTACCTAACCCTGACAGACATTTTGCCACACAATAGATCCTCAATAGATCAGATGCAACTTGTCCTCTTATATAGGGAACAGGACTTTAAGTCTTTTGGGATAAATAAGGTTTTTGCTCCCCTGATCAAGGACCTGAAAGACCTGGAGGAGAGAGGTGTTGTCTGAGCTGATGGCAGTGTAGTAAAGGGCTTTTTGGTTGCCATAGCAGGAGACAACTTGGGATCCCATTCTGTTGGGGGTTTCTCAGAAAACTTCAGTCAGTCTGTTCATTTCTGTCGCTACTGTGAGATAGACAGACATACATTTATGAATGAGCCACTGTTGTGTGGTACTACAAGAACAGCCCAATCCTATGGAAGTGATTTGCAAGATCTAGAAACTAGTGGCACAGACTCTGTATGCGGGATCAAGTCTGACTCTCCTTTTCATCAGTTGCTTATTTCCATGTTTGCCAGCCTGGCCTCCCACCATGTCCAGGTCATGACCTATTTGAGGGAATTGTTTCCTATGACCTTGCTTTGTTTATTAGCCATTTAGTTAAGGAGAAGCATTTTACTTACCAGCCATTAAACTGCTGTAAGAACCAATTCAGATATCAAGGAACTGATTCAGTTGACAAGCCAGCAGACCTCACTCCTGGCAGTGTGAAATTAAGTGGGGATGCAGTTCAAAACTGGTGCTTCCTTAGATTAGCTACCTCTCTTGGTGGGCAGCAGGACTAAAGATCCAAGTGAGAATGAGGTGTGGCAGCTCATTTTGCAGCTAAGAGAGATTGTTGAGCTTGTCTGTGGCCAGGCAGCATATCTGAAAGTCATTGCTGAGGAATACATGGACAACAGGAAAAGGCTGTTCCCCCATGACCCCCTGAGGCCAAAGCATCACTATCTGTGCCATTATCCCCAACTGACCATCCACTTTGGCCCACTTATCCCCCTGTGGACCTTACGGTTTGAAAGCAAACATACATTTTTTTAAAACAATGTGCCAGAAAATTGCACAATTTCAAAAATCTATGCAAAACTCTGACAGAAAGACGGTAACTTCAGCGGGCCTTCTTCAGTGCAGGAAATCTGTTCCCTCCAGCTATACAGGCAGAAAGGGGTACAGTTTTATGTGGATGATTGTAATGACAAGATCAGGGCTTCGGTAGCCTGTTGTCCACTAGAGTTGCAGTCTGCAGTGGCTTCTAATAATGTTACAGTCAAGGGCACAAACTGCAGAAGGGGATGTTCATCCTGCTCTGGAAAAGTGATGAAGAACTTCACATGGGAAAGATAATGCTGCTCATTATTGTCCATAATTCTGTCCACTTTGTCACAGAGAAACACACTTTTGTAAAGTTAAGTGACATGGGTGTGTACTGTGAGTTAGGAGTCGCCCAGGAGGGTTATGTGTGCATTAAGCAGGAAGATCTACTGGACTACTGTCCTCTTCCAGCGTACAAAGTGTATGATCTGACACTAATTGCTCTCCACCATTCTTTTCCAGAAGCTTTTTTGAACAAGGAAAAAAAGGACAGGACAGGACACGACAGGCGTGAGTAGCGGAGCCTGCTGTTTATCTATAGCAGACTAAGCAAGTTTTAGGTTGAAGACTGATTTTGGAATTTTTTGTTGAGTGTTAGGAGGCACATGTCGGCTTGCACTTCTACAGGTATATATAGCAAACAGGGAAATACGGAAGTTGATCACCCCTAATTTTTAGATAATGGGAGCTGTAAAACGAAGCAGTTTGGGCCTATTTACCGGGGATGACTGACAAAGGCTGGAGTGGAGCGTGTGGATGATTTTGATGGAGGAGAAGGATTGGTCAAATTGAAACCAATCCACAAAAATGCTGAATGGCATTAAGCAAGGTAAATTCATATTTTGTGTCTCAATGACTATTTTGAACAAGGGCCTCATTTTCTACTTAATGAGAATGTGTTTGATTGATGGAGAACATTTTCTGGAGAGGTCCTGCAAAAATTATTCATACCCCTACCCATTTTGGGACAGGAAGATATTTTTGACTAATCAAAAACAGGCAAAAACACAAAAGTTGACATAAGGCTAATTACAGTAAATAATCTTTTGAGAACTAAATACTTTTGGGTATTTTATTTGACAGATTTACAAAAAATAAATGTCCAGAATTATTCATACCCTTTTCTCAGTAATTGATGGCAAAGCCTTTATTCATGATTTTCTAAACGCTCCTGTGGTTGATAAGGTTTTACATGTTTTAATGGGGGATTTGGCCCCTCCTCTTTGGCAAATTCTCCAGGTCATTAAAGTTTGCCCATGACCTTGGTCTTCAGTTCCCTCCACAGATTCTCGATAGGATTGAGGTCGGTGCTCTGGCTTGGCCACTCCAAAACATTCACTTTGTTGTCCACTAACCATTTCTTGACCGATTTGGCCGTGTGTTTAGGATCATTATCCTGTTGGAAGATCCATTCCTGCCCAAGACCAAGTTATTCGCCGGATTGCTTGATGTTTTCACTGAGGATCTGGATATACTGGCCCTGTTCACTTTCACAAGGTTTCCGGGCCCATTCGCTGAAAAGCAACCCCAGAGCATGATACTCCCGCCACTGTGTTTGACCGTTGGGACCGTGTTTTTCGGTGTCAAGTTATTAGCTTTATTTCAACGCCTGCCCAACTTGAAATGGCCTGGTACCATAAATCCCAAAGGACGCCTGTACAACTCTTCAATTCCAACTCAATCTTTATTTTTACTTTCTTGTTTGGTGACTTAATTAGTTGGATTGCATTAGGTTGAAAACCTTCAAGACACAAAAGAAACAAATTAGTTACAAGTTAGTCATAAAACAAAACAAAGCATCCACCAGTTTGACATTTTTTGCTTAGAAAGTGACCAAAATGATCAATCAATTAATCAAAATAGTTACAGATTAAACTAAACCCAAAATTATCCTCCACAACCAATTTTCTTAGTGGAATATATATAATTTTTTTTTCAGTGCATCAGTCAACTGGTTGATCATTGCCAGCAGCTGTTGCATTTCAGCCTGAGTCATTAGCAGAACCCACGGCAGTGGTAGAGTTCTCATTCAGACAGACCGTGGCATGGATGGTCTTGGAAAGAAAGAAGTCACATCAAATTCCTTGCTCATGTACCACATTTACAAGCAAGCTAGTTAATTATACAATTATACTTTCAACAGTTGAATTACACAAAAAACAAATGCAATTACCTCCAAGCATCACGGCACACAAACGTCCCAACAAAAGCCACCAATTCATTGTTACAGTACAAAAGTACTCTGAATATTCAACCCCAACTAAGCTGCACATTTTAAAAACAAATCCAAAACTGAAATACATGCAGCCAATTAAAAAACAAACAATTTTTCAATTAAGAGAAAAATGAATGTTCTCTGTAGTTTATACATACATTTACGAGATGCACAAAGTGAGGAAGTAATTGCCAATTTGAAAATTCAAACAATTAAGTAATTCATGAACAAACACAAATATCACTTACATAAAATATCATAAAATCAAAGTTTCAACGATACCAGTGATGTCTTTGGGAGGAACCATGTGTTGAATTGCCTTCTACTCTTGTTGAGGTGTTTCATTTTCCATCTCCAGTGCAGAGTCAGTGCTGCTTTCCTCACAGGTGTCCCCACTTCAGTGATTAGCAGCCTGCTCTGCTCAGTGATGCATTCTGGGACTTGTAGTTGTGATGAGATGGACTGAATGATCAAGGGGTTTTTTCTTCTGAGATTTATCTCAACATTCGGATTGAACACCTCACCTTTCTTACGTCACTTAGACTTCTCCAACCCAGACACACAAGAACTAGTCTAGCCTTTTCAAAAGCTCACCTGGATGAAGATACAAGCTTCTGGCTGTTATGTTATGGACAGATGAAACAAAGATGGAGCTGTTTAGGCACAGAGATGGGGCTTTTGTTTGCCATAAGAAAGGTGAGGCGTTCAACCTGAAAAAACTGTCCTAACGGTCAAACAAGGTGGCGGGAGTATAATGCTCTGGGGTTGCTTTTCAGCGAATGGGCCCGGAAACCTTGTTAAAGTGAATGGCATTATGAAACAGGACCAGTATATCCAGATCCTCAGTTAAAACATTAAGCAATCCGGCGAATAACTTGGTCTTGGGCAGGAATGGATCTTCCAACAGGATAATGATCCTAAACACACGGCCAAATCAGTCAAGAAATGGTTAGTGGACAACAAAGTGAACATTTTGGAGCGGCCAAGCCAGAGCTCCGACCTCAATCCTATCGAGAATCTGTGGAGGGAACTGAAGACCAAGGTCATGGCAAGGAGACCCTTAAACTTTAAGGACCTGGAGAAGTTTGCCAAAGAGGAGTGGGCCAAAATCCCAGTGGAAACATGTAGAAACCTTGTGATCAACCACAGGAAGCGTTTAGAGGCTGTAATCATGAATAAAGGCTTTGCCATCAATTACTGAGAAAAGGGTATGAATGATTCTGGACATGGCATTTTTTGTAAATTTGTCAAATAAAATACCAAAAAGTATTGTATTTCTCAAATGATTATTTACTGTAATTCTTACAGCCTGATGTCAACTTACTGTGTCATTTGTGCAAGGATAAATTTGATTTGTCAAAAAATATCTTGAAAAAAACAAAAAATGGGTAGGGGTATGAATAATTTTGGGCATGACTGTAGCTAGCTTCACATCTCAAGTGGTTAATGCTAATGCAAGCCAATAGGGACCGTTAGCCTCCATTTAAAAAAAATAAAATAAACTCAAACACTCCGCACAGTGCCCAAAATCAAAAAATATAAGAAGTGTCTATTGGTGGCTCATTTGAGTGTTCATGCCATTTATTTTGAAGTCAAAACTATTTTGAAACCATCTGGAAGTTTGCACACTGTTTGATACGCAAGTTTCCTGTTAGCAGTAGTAGTTGTGGCTCTGTAACTAGGCAATGTGGATACACGCCTCCTTACATGGAAATATAGGTTCCAAAAAACAATGATTTAAAGATAGTTTGATTTAAAAAATGATAAACAGAAATACTCCAATGAACCCTCAACAGACTGTCTTCATATTTTATTTGTTTTAGGTGCACTGTGGAGTGTTTTGAAATGAGTTTTGGATGGAGATCGCTTGTTCTTATAGGCTCGCACTAGTGTTAGCTACTAGTGAAATCTGGAGCTGCAGTAGCTACAGTATGTACTTGGCTGAAAATGATTCCCATCACTAAAAAACATTCCTAGCCAGGCAAGTCGAAAACAAATCCCTAGTTGAAGGAATTTAATAATTACCTATTAAGTTTAAATGTGTTTTTGTAGAATTTTTATCCTCATTTGATGGCTAGGGGGTGGTGATGGGGCAGAATGGTACTGTGACATTCTTTTTTTCAGGGAGTACACTTTATCCTAGCTCTGCATCTTACCCTGCCTCCATTTATAAATTGGTTTTCATCCTGTCTAGGCATTTTTGCACTCAATTTGGAATCAGTCTCACCAACCTGTCCAAGTACTCCAAGTACCACATCATCAAGCACTGCAGGCCCCGCAAGCGCTACAAGCTCTCCAAGTTCTCCAAGTTTAAGCTCCTCAAGCAGGTCAAGCTCTTTGACTTCACCACCAGGTTCTGGCAGGTAAGAATGTGTCACTACACAAAGAAGAAATATACCCAGTGCTCTTAAATATCAGATGGGTATTGTGGGGTGCTCTTGAAGTCAAAAAAGTCCTCTTAGAAATGGGGAAAAAAACCCCACTACTTCAGGCACATTCGCATGAGCAAAGGATAAATTAAAATGCCTTTATTTGTTTAGGGCATCTCTCGATTAAAAATGCACATATACAGCTGTGAAGTAAAAACGCCAACCGGCTTCGACCGTAGATGTGCGGTTGGCCGAGTCACCAGATTATACTGGCTTGTCATGTAGGAACAATACCCACCATTTAAAATGCACAGTGTCACGGGCATATCAAAACATCTTGATTTTTGAACTTACTGAACATTAGGCCCCTTAAAAAGTATTAAAGTTGTAAACGCAAATCTCAAAAGTATTACATTTCATAGCTTTTTGTATATTTGAACAAATAAATTGTGAATGATAATGATTTTTTTTACGTGATCGCAAGCTTGGTGGAGGGCGCAAGTGAGATGGGGCTTGAGTGCGGAAGCAGTGTATTCTAAGTGCGTCTAAAAAGCTCACAAAATCCTGTCTCTCTTCATTAATTAGGATAAAAACTAATTATTGCTAACACGTTTTAAAGAGTTCATCCTGAACTGTGTATTTCTCTAATTCTTTCACAAAGAACATAATTCTATGTTTTCGTTGCAGGTTTACATGACTATTTTATCAGTAATTTTTTTTGGCATTGAAAATGAAAGTAAATCTTACCTGTTCTTGGTAATCTTGTGTCAGTGTTTTGTTTTTTTTCTTAGATAGGTGGCCTAATTGCATTATATGGGATGAAATAAATAAGGTAAATCAGATAAATCAGTAAATGTAATAAAGCAAGGGACAAAAAGAACATAAGGAAACTGACAGTCAGTTTCTATGGGTGGATATCCCTGACACCATTACTCTGGACGTCACCTTCTTTTATATATCTCAATTTATAAGTCTCCAATTCATTGCTTGAACACTGTCTCAAAGGTTTATATCAAGTTCATGGATGAAATGCTTCAAACTGCTAATGCTGGAAAGTGCAGACTATAGACCACAGACTGAACTAATCTGCTGTTGTGTCGTGACTAGAAACACCACCCAAAAGTTGAAACTGTTGAGGCTAAAGATGAGTCTTGATGCTACCACAGCTAACAAAATCAATCCCCAGTTTCAAAAAATTTTCTAATGATGGACGGGGGGACAACCCCCTTCCATACCATCCCCCCAGCGCCGTCTGCCGGACCAATATGAATTTGCTTCCTACGCTCCTGTATATATGGGTCAGGTTTTCAATTAGTGTCCATTTGGCCTTTTTCCAGCCTTTCCACCTTCTCAGTGCTACAGAATAAAAATGAATCCACCAATCTGGCCTGTCTCAGTCTCATTCAATGCAGGACAGTTTGGGCTTTCAGAAAAGTGTAAGTTTGTGTGAATCCCATGGCTATTCCCTGAGATATGGGCCTTCAAAGTTGAAAAATGCTTCAAAAACCTGGTTTTGGGACATTTTTTAAATATTTGGGTGTGTGTAATTACCACAGTGGCACTTTTAGTACACCCCAAACTTATTTCTCATGTGCCCTGGGGTGTTGGCTCCAAGATTCATTAGGTTGAACCGTTGGTTGAGTCTTCCTTCTGGTGTGCCATGGCTTGAATCAGACATAAGTAAGCGTTGTAACGTCAGACACTTTTATTTTAACCCACCATGTACTGTACAGCCAATGCAGGCAGATTATAATTATTACCCTCAATTTGAACAGTGCCTAGGGCTAGTATGTTGGGGTAAAGGTTTTGGGTCTACTGTCATTCACCTACATGCTACACATCAAAACACAATTTTAAACTGGATAAAAGTGTCTTACGTTACATCAACATTTGGCCTCCTCCAGTGTATTCTTTACAGTTTTTCTGTGTTTTTTGCACCCTGGCTCGTATTTATGATTATTTTCAACAATCCTGACCAGTTGTTGTATCGATACTTGATTCCGTTAGGTCCCTGTGTATGTACTTCGCTCGATGTAACGACAGACACTTTTATTCGCTCTATCGAGGCGCGAAACTTTGAGGCGCCGTAGATTAACCGGCGGTAATGGTCTCGATCCCTTGCGCATGCTTGAGTCGTCAGAGGCACCTTGTTTATGTTTTAGACGAGTTATATACTCCCTGTAGTCAATCACAGAGGCATAGGTTATAAAAGTGTCTGACATTACATCGTACCTGTTTTATTTAGATTTCTGCCCATATAACTGTACATATCTAATATATGTCACTGCTGTTGTGTTTTTCGGGTAAAGATACACATTATAAAACATCCTGAGCTATAAAGGCATCATATCCTATCCCCTGGGGCTGTATTTTCGTTAAAATTATAAAAGTGTCTGACGTTACATAATCAGTTTTTCTATTAGAAATACTACTTAGCCTTGGAGTAGCCTCTTCATATTTTAACATAAGATGCCCCTATGGTACTATTATCAAATGCAACAGCCATTTACTCAATACCACATACTTTTTTTTTCAAAGAAATTTTAGGTGGTATAATTTGACTGTAAAAGAGACGTGTAACCTGTTTTGTACATGTGTACTGAGTTTGGAGACGTTCTGGACATGTTTGAAATTAGTGGTAATCCCATCCACAGGGATAATGAGTGTATGATGCAGATCTAGTGTGCTACACCAAAGTTAATATAGTGTTCGCAAAAAATACTTAAAATATCGACAATCCCCAAATTTTCATTTTGCCATATTTTCAAAACTTTTTTACTTCAGAACTTGCTTTTTGGTATGCAAACTCTTATCAATTTTCCCTGTTTGGAAACTAAATATGGAGCTGATGCAAGCATTTTAACTTTAGATTTGTAACATTATAGTAATAAAAGTGTCTGACGTTACACGAAAATGGATGGTTACTGTTGCAGGGCTACCAAAACTGTCATGTTAGGAGCACAGGGTGTGAATCCGGTTTTTCATGGAGCCAATATGTTGGTCTTCAACTGTAATAAAGTTTTTTTAATCAATATTGACTTTCATGATTTGTCTGTCCCCAGGGGTAATTGTGCGGTAATTGGAAATTTCACCTATATATATATATAGACACCATTTACAACGCCAAAAGTTGGGATGCTGTGTAAAATGTAAATAAAAACAGAATGCAATGATTTGTAAATCTCATAAAGTGACATTTTATTCTCAACAGACGATAAACAATACATCAGATGTTGAAAGTGAGACATTTGACCATTTCATGAAAAATATTGGCTCATTTTGAATTTGATGGCAGCAACACATCTCAAAAAATTTGGGATAGGGCCGTGTTTACGATTGTTTAGTATCCCCTCTTACTTTTAACAAAAGTCTGTAGATGTCTGGGAAGTGAGGAGACAAATTGCTGAAGTTCTGGGAGAAGAGTGCAGGGGCTGCACTAGGAGAAAAAAAATTTTAGCCACCGTGGCTAATTCAGCTCAAATTTCTTTAGCCACATTAAAACATTTTTAGCCACTGCGGCTAATTCAGCTCAATTATCTTTAGCCACATTTTTCAACGTTTTAGTTTAGATTCTCTTCCGCATAAGGAATTGGCGCCAACACTGATCACCATTTTAACTCACTAAGTCATAAATTAAAAATATAAGCCTATTGGAATTTTGTGGTGTAGTTACATCTCCTATTCTCCTCCTCTACTCAACCCCTTCTCCTTTTTAACTATACTGCAAAGTCCCTCAGGTGATCACTCCACTTTGCAGATGGCAGCAGTGAGCACCCTAGGCTTACGGTAATTGATTTTCCCAATTTTTAGTTGCTGTCACCTGGAAGATGGCGTGAACGTCTGAGGGACTTTAGAATAATTTATTTACCACTTTCTCTTAAACAATCCTCTGCTGTGAATAGCTTTTCATGCGTGTCATGTCCCATGATATTTCATGCATTCATAAATTTGTTCTGAGCTTGAATTTCATTGTATGTCTTCTTATTTTATTTTATTTTTTTTAGTACTACTTTTACTGCATTTTCTGTCTAAGTCAAGAAACCAACTTTTGGGGCATATCATGCACTGTACCTGCTTTGCATGAGTGCAGTAGCACATTAATTTTGCTGGTCTGATGCATTCTAATGTGAAGAGCAAGAAAGTGTAGCCCAGCAGCAGCCCTTAAGTCTGGGTACAGTCCAGAGTGAGGCCAGGCATCCATTAATGCACATCAGATGAAGCTCAACAGTGTGATTAAAACATTCAAGAGACACGCGCTTGGTGCTGAGAGCAATGCCGTTCAAACGGAACAATGTTGCACATAGTTCTGAGGGCCAGGGAAATTTTTGTTGCCTTGAGAAACACAAAAAAGCACTCCGGATAAGATGGCGCCGCTGCAAGAGCTTGTCCACGTCTCCTTATGCTGTTTGTATTTATGTTAAATGTTTTCGTTTTTGAAACTTTCGGCACTGGATATGACCGCGAATCACTACTGTGGATTCGTGACAAGGTTTGGGGGTGTCAAATGTCAACCCCCGAGCTAAGATGCAAGGCCTTTGCTGCATGTCCCACCGGTGGACGGGACGGATGGCAGGGGAGGAGACGGATGGCAGGGAGACCTGGGAGGACCCACATGGAGGAGCACAGCTCTCGGGGTGGTGAGAACTGCCAGAGACGCCGTCATTGCGGCAAGCGAGGCGGGGTGCTTGTCAGACTGCGTGAGCGCCCCTATAAGATCCAGCTGCCGTTGATTTATTTGGCAAATATGCAATCTCTGCCTAACAAAATTGACGACCTGCTCAGCCAGATTCACTCCCAGCGCGAGGCCAGGGATTGCTCCGTGTTTTGTTTCACGGAGACCTGGCTTGACGAAAACACACCGGACTCAGCTTTTCAACCACAGAATTTTTCCGTTTTCCGCTCTGACCGAAAGAAGGAGAGTACCGGGAAGGGAAAAGGTGGAGGTGTGTGTTTTCTAGTTAATCGAAATTACTGCATGGACACTGTTATCATGGATAAGACTTGCACTCTGAATCTGGAATGTCTTACGATTCAGTGTCACCCGTTCTACCTCCCGAGGGAGTTTTCTGCCATTTTTATGTTCACTGTTTACATTCACCCCAGGGCCGATGGCAACGCTGCCTTAAGCGAATTGGCTAACATTACACAGAAATATGAAACGGATAATCAAACCGACTGTCCGTTCTGTACACTGCTGGTCTAAAGATGCTTCGACAAAACTTCAGGGTGCTTTTAATTTGACAGACTGGTCTGTTTTAAATCGGAGGACTTGGACGAATACTGCGATGCTGTCACTGGTTATATTAAATTCCGTGATTAATAGATGCATCCTGCAGGACGGTTAAGCAATTTTCGAACCAAAAATCATGGCTTAACACCGACGCCCAAATGAAATTAAACGAGCGAGCAGCGGCTTTTAAATCCGGGATCCTACTAGGTACAAACTTGTTAGGTACTCCCTGGAGCGATCTATTAAGTATGGAAATGCTTATGGAAGACTTATGGAAGACGACAGGAGCACTTCAGTGAAATGACCCCCGTCGCGATGTGGGAGGGACTGAACAGCATGACATCCCGCAAACCCAGAAGTCAAGCTTTTGTTGCCAATGACCAGTCACTGGCAAATGAACTTAATACTTTTTATTCCAGATTCGACTCCATGAACACTGACCCCCTGTTTTTATCCCCTTCAACATCGGTGACCAGAGACGCCTTATTGTGACTGAGAGGAGGTCCATAGGGTTCCAAAGTGTGGCCGGATGGCACTAAAGTGAGAAAGCAGCTTGCCTGTGGGCGGATGGCATTCCCCGATATTTGTTGGGGCTTCAGGAGCTTGCTCCTGTGCTCACTGACTTATTCAACTCATCTCTGGAGCGTTGCTATGTACTAAGGAGCTTCAGGAGTCCGTCCATCCCGGTACCAAAGACTCCTGTTTCTTGTAATAATGACGACAGACCTATTGCTTTTGACATCGGTATTAATGAAATGTCTGGAGCGTTTAGTGCTGGACTATATTAAGGAGAGATTCCTGCTTTTTGACAACTTGCAGTTTGCTAATAAAAGAACAGATCTGATGATGATGCTGTCTGTCTAGCTCTTAATACTGTCTATTCACACCTAGATAAAGGAAATTCCTATGTTCGCATGCTCTTAGTTGATTATAGCTCTGCTTTAACTCAATTTAGCCCTCAAATCTGATCAGTAAACTACAGCGTCTTGGTTTGTGTGATGCCATCTGTGAATGGCTTTTTAAGCTTTTTATTTTAAGACCTCAAAGAGTCCGGATGGGAGATGCACTATCAGATGAACTTGTTTTAAGTACAGGCTCGCCACAAGGATGTATTCTCAGCCCATTACTGTTCTCTTTCTTTGTACCCACGACTGTGTTGCTTCACATCCCAACAATATGATAGTTAATTATATACGAGGATGACACTACTGGATTATGATAGGGCTTATTAACTCTAGTGACGAGACAAATTATAGATCTGAGGTGCAAAAAATCTTGTTTAAATGGAGTGTATAACAACCTTATTCTGAATGCTTCAAAAACTAAGGAGCTTGTAGTTGACTTTCACCGGTGGTAAGGCCTCTCACTCCCATCAAAATAAATGAAGTTGAGGTAGAGATGGTGAGTAGTTTTAAATTCTTGGAGTCACCATTTCTAATGATCTTAGCTGGCACGCTAACACTAAAATTCTTGTTAAGAAGTCTCATCAGCGGCTCTTTTACTTAAGGAAACTTAAAGATTTTTACATAAAACAGTCAGATTTTGATCAATTTCTTATCGGTGTATTATTGAGAGTATTCTTACCAGCTCTTTTACTGTTTGGTTTGGTAATCTTACAGTCCAGGAGCGAAAATCCTGAACAGAGTTATACGCCGGCACGCAAGATAATTGGTGTTGACCTTCCAATTTTGGAGGACCTGTACAGCTCCAGGCTCCTGTTTCGGGCCACTAGTATTATAAATGACCCTAGTCACCCTGCTGTGTGTCTTTTTGTCCCCCTTCCATCGGGCAAACGTAATAGATCAATTAAATGCTCTACCTCTCGCTTTGTGAGGAGTTTTTTTCCAAGTACAGTACGTAGACTCAATAATTTTTAAATGCGTATAGACCGTCCTTTGATATGTGAAGTGGGTTTTCTGATGATGTGCACTAGGTAACAGTGTCCATGGGCTTTGGCACTTTATAACTTCGAGGCACTTTTTTACTGTCTTGTGCCATATGACCGCTGGAATATCCATGTGAGGTTGTTTTCTTATTATTTATATAGATTCTCAACCTGTTTTTACTATTTGTATTTTAATTATTATTATTATGTTTCTTGTAATCTGTTTTAAGCTTTTGCACCCATTTCCAATGCAGTATTACTGTAAATGGCAATAAACTTGAACTGAACTGAATTGAACTGAACAAAATTTAAAAAATGTGATAGAGACTCAAATAAAAGAAAACAAAGTTTATTCACTTTGAAAACATGACCTAAACATCATGGCAAACTGCACTCAGCAGTTAAATTTAATTACTGTCACCTGCCTGCAAGGCATATGTAATTTGAAATCCTTTATGTAAGGTACAAAGCCTCCCCCATTGAAATGAGAACAAATAAACATTCAAGGGTCTGAGAATCAAACAATAATGTTTTTTTTTTTTTTTGCCTTAATCAAAATAGTTTTTACATTTTCATTGGACTCTCTTCTGGTTCTGGTTCATAATGGTCAACATGGAGAGGGTCTGGGTCAATTTATTTATTTGTTTTTTCATTTCGGCATGATTGTACAGTCGTTCCATGACAATTTCAACACAACATATATCATGACCGAAGGGTCATGGGAGAAGCGAAATCGCTTTGTCAAAGTCCCGCCCCAACTCCCAGAAAAACAGTTTGATTATGGTTAAGATATCATAAAGATTTATAAATCACAACAGAGCTGAGTGTCCTTTTACACTACGATTTAAACGTCACAACATAAGATCATAGAGATTTATGAACATCATGAAGAATTTTAATCACAATATAGCTGAGTGTCTATAAACAACCCCTATTGTTTATGCCCGTTATGGTTCCGTTTAATTTATCCAATGCCATTTTGTTGGATGAGTTTATAGTTATTCAAACATGCACATTTCAAAAGATACTTAAAGTCCTTCAGATTGTCTGCCATTCTAATATTGTCTTCAAGAATGTTCCATGCACTGACTCCAGCCACAGATAAGGAGTGCTCACTCCGAGTCGATTTGACCCTTCTCGTTTGCAACAACATTCTACCTCTTAGGTAATGAATACATTCACGCTGGAGAAATAGGCATTGTATATTTCTAGGCAATTCTTTGTGGTATCCTAAATATACAATTTGCAAGGAGTTGAATTTTATTATATCCTGCAATTTAAGAAACTTTGCCTTAATAAACAAATCGTTTGTATGAGTTCCACAGGGAACGTTATGAATAATTCTAAGGGCCTTTTTTTGGAGTTTAAACAATGATTCTATTGTATTATTATAAGTGTGTCCCCATACTTCAGCACAGTAATGTAAGTGGGGTGCTATGAGTGCTGAATAGATTATTTTAGAGACTTGTGTTTTAATAATTTCTGCATTTTCCAAAGAATAGACACGCTTTTAGCTAACTTTCTTTGAACCAAGTTTACATGTGGTTTCCAGCTTAAGAGATTATCTAACATAACTCCCATGACTTTATATTCGTTTACCCTTTCAATGCTGGTACCATTTACCTTTAAGTCTATGTCGTCCTTTAGGCCTTTTTTCTCAAATATCATAAATTTGGTCTTTGTAAGATTTAATGATAATTTGTTTACATTAAACCACGTGTGAAGTTCAGACATTTCTTTATTAACCAATTTTGTAATACAATCTAATACATTACAATCTAATACAATCTAATACATTAGTATACACATTATCTATCAAGGTGGCACTGTGTCTAGTAATCCTGCTTGGTTTTGTGATTAATGGTTGCATACCCATGGCATACATGGCGTTAATATAATCCTCTATTATAGAGCTATTATTTGGATTTATCAGGTCAATATTAAAGTCCCCACACATAAAAACATTTTTCTGGTTCATATTGACAAGTAATTCACCCATACATTTACTAAAAACATCAATTTGCGAATCCGGTGCTCTGTACACACAACAAATAACCGTATTTTTACCTTTCAACCTAGGAATCTCAATTGTAAGGCATTCCATTACATTTTCCACAACAATTGATTTGCATTCTAGTACCTGGAAGTTTATGGCCTCATCAATAAATAGTCCAACACCCCCACCAGCTTTATTCAGTCTGCTCTTACACACGAAGTTGTAACCCTCCATGTAGAAGTCCTTGTCCTTTTCTTCTTTAATCCAAGTTTCCGATAATGCGATGATGTTGAACGGATTAGCAAATGACAGAAGGTATTCTTTTATTTGGTCAGAGTTTGCCTATAGACTCCTACTATTGAAGTGGATATTGGACAAACTCCCTTCCATTTTAATGTTCTTGTTAAATTTGTCTACAGTAAAATATCCGCATGCGTTTGTTTCATTGTAGAAAAATGGTTATCCGGATCAATTTCTTCATTAGGGTCTATTCCTGAGTTTTGGTGACTTGTTGTTAAAAAGCCAGTTTCCTGATCTACAGTTTGCTTCATCAGATAACTGCTCATAGAGATTTGTCAGGGATTTTAACCTGCCTCAGTGGTCAAAAATTCTCCAGATCCGCATCATCTTGATCAGCACCGGTCTGGTAGTTTCGGTGAAGACCCATTTGGTTTGATGAAATTCTGCAGTTAGCCCGACCAAGTGCTGTGTATCTTCCCGCTTTCTTTAGTTGACGAGCTTCCCATGCGATGGTTGCATTGTGCTTGGTGAGGTTTTCATTTATGAAAACATTGGATCCTTGAGATTTTTTCCCTTGCTTCAACAGAGAGATTTTGTGCTATTTGCTTGTAAGTCGTAATAACACGGCCCTTGCTGCACTCCGGTCTCCGCTTCCACTCTTTTTTCGGTAGCAGATAACATGAATCCACATTGCTGGGGTCCAGAGACATACTTTTGGTCCAAAGGAATTCCATCACCTGCATTTCCACAGATTTATTGTCCTCCTCGCCTCCATCGTCGTCATTCGCTGCTGCCCTGGCATAACTCCTGGGTTTGATTTTGAGCCCTGTCAGGATTACATCATTACGTTTCTCTTGTTGCTCCAGCTCCTCCAGTTTGTTTGATAAAGATTGAATCTGTGTGTCTTTCTTGGCAATCTCTTTTTTGAGATCACCGTTTTCCTTCAAAAGCTGGTCCAGCTGCTCCTTCATACTGTCCCACCACTCCCTCATTTCATTTCTCATTTCTTCGAGGGTATCCACAATTGATGTAAGATCCGGCGGGCTTGGTTTGTCGCTTCTTCCCGTTTTACCCATTTTCTTAGTTCAGAAAAAAAGGGCTCTATTACAGAGTTTGTGAGAAACTTTATCACTCAGCTTTTCTCCTGACTCTGTTGTTTTCCTGTATTGCCTGTATTGCGTGCAGTTGCTGTTCGGAGTTGTTGCTCCTTCAGTGACCATGACCAGAATGATCAAGCCTCAATCTTTCATCTTGCCCAACTCTATTCGCAAGGAGGATCAATGAATGTAGTGCCACTAGTCTACTCTTCAGTGTCTGGCTCCTGAGCCTGCTGTTTAACCTGACTGACCTCAGAACTTTGTTTCTGCGCACTATGAGCTTTCACAAGTGCATGGAATTTCTTACAATCCTTTTTTGAGTACCACACTGTAAAAGCTTTTTTTTTTTTTTTTTCATAGTAGGAGCTACTCACATCATCATCAAAATTTCTGGGCCCTTCAATTTTGAGCACCATGAGCGAATCCACACTCTCAGTCTTAAGACTACTTCTCATATCTGCTTTTATGAGATTGAAAGCTGAGAATCCACGTTCGCAACCAACAGAAGTCGCAGGTGAGATTAGACTAATGACAATATGTTTGCCAATGTTGGGGAAGACATCAATGCGTGGGTGGATTTCCGATTTGTAAAAATCGGGCATTGATGCTTCCTTCCTGGCCTGCATCAGTTGGCGCACAAGAGACCACTCCAGCCTTACTCGAACAGGACCTATTCTTGCTTCAAATAGAGTGCCATCCACCTCCTTTGACTCCCCAAAATGTTTAATCAGAATTTCTAACTTCTCCTCGCCATACTTGCCTACTTCGCTGGTGTCAGCTGGCAGTACATGGTGCTAAAATGGAGAAAGCATTCATGATCTCCCCATCTGGAAATCTTCCCTTAAGATTCTCAATCAAGTTATTCAAGAAACTAATTCTGAGAGTTTCTACTTCTCTCTTGTAGTTCCCCGCCTTCTGGTGGAGGACATGCCCTTTGAAGACCGGCCTTCCAGTTTCTGGATCTAAGCCACTTTGTTGCAGAAGTTCAAGGAATTTCTGTTCATTAGGCCCAGGACCATCTCGCAACTCTTCCAAGACATAAATTATGCTATGCATGAGGGAACTGGCCCGATCAAAAGTGAGGTTGCCCTCTTGCAGCATTTTGCACGGAGTTGCCAGGTGATGCAAAGGGTCAGCAAGAAAGTAGGTCACAGCCAGAAATTTCACATCTGCAATCATTTTGAGCAAACCTTCAGCCCTGGTTTTGGAACTGGGGATGCCAGCATCTGTGGAAAGAGCCGCAAGCAAGCCATCTATTGAGCCAAGAATGGAAGTTACGGATGCATCAAATGACAGCCACCTTGTTTCGAATACTTGTTTGAATTTCAAATACTTATTTTCCCCAGTGGCATCCCTTGCAATCTTGATGTGTCTAAGGTTTTTCGCTGAATAGTGAGAGTATTTGTGGAGATCATTTACGGTGATTTGATATTTGACCAAGTATTTGATATCATTAGCAGCTTTGGCACTAGCCAATGCAAGCCGATGCGCCACGCAATGAATAGACAGCATGAACGGGTTTTCTGCTTTGAGGCGGGTTGCAACACCAGTATGATTCCCTGTAATAACTGATGCGCCATCTGTGCCAAGACATATGAGATTGGACTTGCAAAGATTGTTGTCCTCGAGCAGGTGGGAAATACAGCTATGGATCGACTCTGCATTGTTTCTCTGTAGGCCAGCTACCTTAAAAAAGTGTGACCTTACGCTGCCCTCTTTCCCTACAGTTCTAACATACACCATCATCATTGATTGAACAGAAACATCTGTACTTTCATCAGCCTGAAGTGTATACAGCTTAAATGTGCTACTGTTGATAGCCTCGAGAATTTCAGTCCTTTGAGGAGTTGACATGGTATCAAGGATGTCATCAAAGGAACAGTGGTGAGTATAGTGGACCCCGACTTCCTGATATGCAGTTGCAGCCAAATCACTGCCCCCTAGCTCAGATTCGCTGTCCATCATATACATCAATGGCTTGAATAAATAGGCTCCCTGAAAAATTTGAAAAGAATGACCTTAGACTTTTGCACAGGCTTGTTTATTGATGGATATTCAAATTTATATAAAAGACAAAGTTTATGTCCAGTTCAGTTGTGATGAGGAATCTTCTCACATGCATGGATGCAAATGAAGTTTACCAAGAAGCAATCTGCTTTTAGCTCTTACTATAACAATTTATACTGTTAAAAAGGGAACCATTAACTGCACCTGTGAGCTAGAACAAAAATCAGCTAATCTGATTTGTCATGCTTATGAATCCAAAGTTCACCAGATCATGTTTATTTTTTTATACTGAGAATGTAAACGGCCAGTGAGTCACTCAGTATACACCAAAAATTAAACATGCATAGTAAAACGTCGGATTAAAAAAGCAGATGTAAAATAAGGGGGGGCTATTTTGGTTTAAGGGAATAGACTATCAATGGTTTGGCACTGACACCGTTTAACTTACATTGCTGTATTGCAGTTTGATTGCACTTCTGAATTTCTGCTTTGCAATATGCGCCATCACCGTCCTCATTTGTGCAGTGATTGCATCCTTTATGTTGTCATGCTTTTTTTGTGGCTGTTCAGAATCTTTTTGAGGTTCTCCTTCGGCCACTATTCTGAAAAATGAGAATGAAGCCAACCAAATCGACCGTTTATCATTTGCAAGATTTTCAACTTGGGGCGGGACATTTGCTGAAATGCATGTTCTAGTCAGGACAGTGTCCTTGTGTAAAACCCACAAAGCAAAAAGCAATGAAATTGCAGGGGTGAAGGCTCAACATGTTCTTGGGCTGGTGTTACAATCAGCGATCTTCTGGCTAGTTCAAATAGCAATAAAATGAATTCACCGAAACTTCACTAGTTCAGTTACAATCATGTTTATTTTTGTAGCCTTAATACTGAGAATGTATGCAACGTCCAGTGAGTCAGCTGGTGTGGCCCTCTGCCTAAGGGGGGTCAATCTGGTTGAACACAAAAAATTAAAGAACAGTGCCATAAACTGGACTTCTCAGAGACTTCAGAAAATACTTCACATGACCTCCGTAATGTTGCAAATCCAATGTGTATTTTTGTTATACAACATAAGCAGATTGTTAACATTTATACCAGTTATCTTTGTAAATGGACTGTATTTTTCATGGCAAACTGTATTGCAAGCCTATTGTGTTTGGTATCATTTTTTGCTTAAATCTCCAAAAACGGGGAATGGGATTAAAAGTGTACTAAACTCTATTCAATAGTTTGCGACTTCTCCTGATGGTAACACCGATTCCTTTGGGAGGGCGCCTTGCTGGTTCATTGACCTATATTGCTCCAGTTTGATTGAAACAAAGGATTCGGGGAGGATGAATTTCTGCGTTTGTGTAATAACCTCTTTACCATATAGTCAGAGGATCCATCAATGCATTTCCACCGTCCTCATTATTGCGTGCAGCGACTTCCCCCACACATGCATCTGTATGTGTGTTCTCACAATGGAAGATTGCATCAACTTCCCCCCACTGGCGTCTCTATACGTGGGTCGCTTTATCTAGTTGAAGATCTTGGCGATTTCCCATTCAGAATCTATTTGAGGTTCTATTCATCCCCTATTCTACTTTGTGTATATGTGTAGTTTTGAGCTGCGCCAGGTATGAATTGACTTCTTTTTATCTTTTTTGTAACAATGTCATTGGTTCTTGTGATTTAACTTGCCTGGCGGAATAAATTGATATTTGCATTTGTTGTGTGTTTTGCTTTGAACATATGCAGTTGTTCTGATTGGATCGTGGGACTGTGGTCGCTTGGTCTGCGTTATGTGGAAACTGCGTATGGTGTTATTAAAATTGGCTTGAGCAGATTCCGTTTTATATCACTCAAGGCCCCTGAGCGATGAGAATACCGTCATGCCTTGTAGTTGGCTTTGGGCCGGGTAAAGTCATAGCTATTTTCTATGTCAAATTACTGTGCTTAAAAGCCTCTGAGTTCTTCCACGAATTGGGTTTCAGATGTTTTTGGGACTGTATAGACCAATTGTCCGATTAGACTCCAAATTAAGTAATATATTGACTAATTGAATCAGATCAATATTTTCTGGCGATTGGTTAAAACTAAAACGTTGTGTTCTAAATTTAAAATGAATTAATAAGATTTAGGGCTCCGTTCGCTGGACATGTTTCAGGCCATTTAAAAGCAGGCACAAAAGCAGTGGTCTAGTGCTGGCGCTGTAGCCAGACCCCATTATTATAATGGAGACTGTTAGGACTTTCTGTTTTCTGGCTGTTAAGGCAAACACGCTGAGACCTTCCGCCTCAGCTAGGACCCTCCTTGGCCTAGTTGCATGGTGTTTACAAATCTGACTCCATAGTAAATTGGGAATACCAAATTTAGTTATACTCTCGTTAAATATTTGACTCCAAGTTAGAATTAGAATTCATAATTTAGGGAAAACATGCGTGGATCTCGGGTTGATGTCTCACCCTTGCCTTCATTAACATGTTGAGGGTTTGTGATGAAATCCTCATGCCCAAATCAGCCAAAAGCTTATGAATGGAGCTTCTGTTCCCCAGGTGTGAATGGCTAAGTCTGGTCCTCGAATCCTTGATGCCTGTATAGAAATTTTTACAACAGCAACCTGCCAAATTGAAAACAGCAAGGTGGACCCAGACAAGACATGACCAAATTTATTATAACTCAACCGACAGGAATCAGAGAGAGTGAAAGTTAATTGGAAGCATTTTGAAATGAGACACTCAGGATTAGTTGGGATCTTCCTGAGCCAGCAAATTGTTCCTGTGGAAAGCAATGGGATGAAAGAGTTAGAGCAATGTGTCCTCCATTGCATACAATTACCCTACTCTTCACACGTCCCATCCATCTCCTCTGGTTAACCTTATGGCACTTCAAAGGGGACAGTGACTGAGGGTATGTGAAAGGCACTGCTGGTGGTTTCATCTCCCTGTTTTCAGAAATAAAGAACAGATGCAGTTAGTACCAGTTTTAAATGAAAAAAATGCTTCATTGCTTTCCCCTCGTATCAGGATAAAACACAGACAAACATAAAGAAATGCAAGTTGTGTGTGTGTGTGTGTGTGTGTGTGAGTGTGTGTGTGTGTGTGTGTGTGTGGGGGTGTGTGAGAGAGGTGGGTGTGTGTGCATGTGTGTGAGACGGGGAAGTGTATGCTCGTGAGCTGCAGGAAAGTGTGTGAGATGGGTGGACTCCTCTAAGGTGTGAATTGGGATTGTAAAATTGGCTCTGGTGGGGCCTGATAGCATGAGCATGTGTTTTATGGCCCGCAACTAGGATGTCCACCCACCCCCTGAGAGGCTGTCAGCACCTCTTGACATCTGCTGTAAAGCTAATGCTCTCAGGTGTGAAGATTATAAAAGAATAAACTATGCAGGGTTAATGTTTGCATAATTTCAAGTCTGAAATAAATTGGCAAGAGTTAAAAACAAAAGCATCAAAGATAAATTAAATCCTGCGCTCTGGCAGAACGCAGGCACAAACTTTAAGTTCAATATGTTCTTGTTGAACATATAGTCGAATCTGACAAAGGGTGAATAGGATCAGAGAGCACTTCTGATCCTTTGAACCTCCCTCTCCCAGGGCGCAGTTCCAGGCTAGATCCCTTTCCACAGACATCTTCGCCCAGGCTCCCCCAGGTTGAGAACTCTGCCTTCTGCTTCCCGGTGTCTTCTTTTCAAAGCCCACCGATCACAGAAGCACCACTCACCGACTAACGCATTTTGCTTTTGGCTGGTGGCCTGACTGTACATTGAGCAGCGCGACGGCCACCCTCTCTGTGGTCTTACTGCCATCACGCGACCAGACCGGCGGTGACCCAGTCGATAGCGATCCCCAAATCCCGTAGTGGTTACCAGCCACCCAGGTGGGAACTGACGGTCTGATCCCTACCCCACTTCGCTATGGGAATAGAAACTTTGACCGTTTTCACCAGCCTCGCCTGTTCAGAGAGGTCGTACTTCCCGTCCCTCTGCTTAGGTGTGGGCTGTCGCCCACGTACCACGTGATGCCCCACACTTACATGTGACAACACGCCAACTAGACGGTACCACGGCAGCATGTCAATTCATACTTCACTGGACACGGGGGCCTTCAGTTTACTCCCCTGCACTATACACACTCTTTAACGTGCCCTCCGAACTTTGCAGTCCTGCCGCCACCTGTTACTCCCAAGGTTCGGGGGGCCTAATCCCCTACCCTAGGAGTCAGTGTGATTTTTAGAGCTGTTATAATGACAGTTCCCAATTTTACGTGCAGTCCAACAATATTCCACACTTTCAGTGATAAGCTTTCCCGTTGCTATGTACAGGACACATGCCCTCCCACAAACCGCACAGCCTAGATGCATGAAGCACTAACAACCTGCAGTCCAAAAAGCCCACATGTCACGCAACAACAACAAACCTTAGCCCAGACTGAAATTGCTGAACATTCTGCTTGCCAAAAAATCGCATCACAAACCCAATTAAGAATGAATCTAATCATTGTCCATGTCCTGAAAGACTGCCGGCACGAAAACTTCTGCCGAATTTGTCCAACTTCAAAAACCCAATGGTGCAGAATGCACCCTACTGAAACTTTGAGTCCAAATTATGACAATTTTCCAAATGCCGTTTTGCAGCTCTCTCAGGGCGCTGATCAAAAGAGCGCACACACTGGGCAGTGAAACCGTATTACCTTTCCACAAAGCGGAAGAAACAGACCCCACAGGTGGTAAATATTGGCCAAATCTAATCGACCCAATGATGCGGGTCAGAGCACCAACGAACATGCTTGCAACCCATGTGCGATTGTTGCAACAATAAAACATGTAAATCCAACGATATTTTCAAAGCTATCTCTTCACTCCCCTACATGCAAGGCTCCTTCAAATCTCACTGGCATTTCACCAGTGCCCCATTTCTTCCAGAATTTGGGCAAGATTGTCTGCGCAGTTACAGCAGGACCTTGCACTAAATCCATCAAATCCATTCAATTGCCGATTACTTTCTGTACGCATACGCAAACCTTCGAATGCAATATGCACAATCTTTTCCGGTTTCAAGCACAAGCCAAGAGTTTTCCACATCTTCAGTGGCAAGCTTTATCTCTGCTCCCGCATTGCCACAGGACATATACCCCCCCATCCGCACAGCCTAGGTGTACGTAACACAAACAACCTACGGTTTAAGAGGAGCACAGCCCAATGTGCCAAGCAACAACAGATATTTGCATCCACTTAAAAATGCCGAAAACCCCGACTGCACACAGAAACCCAATTATCTCCAACTTGCCATTAAACCTTCTACACAAAAGCATGAAAATATCAAATGGCGCGGATCAATCTGAAGACAGAGCAGTCTAAAGAGATAACAGAAAAACAGCTCTCTCAAGCCCAAGATAGCAGTGCATTGTTTTAACAGCGAACCTCACTCACAAAGTAGGCTTATGCAAACATTCCTTCAACTTGCACTTCATCCTCTAATCCCGAAAAAAGATAGAATTGAAACTTGTGCCTGGTTTTCTACGGTCCCAGGCCTATTTGGGGATATGTCGATCCCTTTAAAGGTCTATATGCAGTGAATTCTAACTTTCCCTGAATCCTATAAAGTAGAAACACCGCTATACTCACCGCAGCAGCCGTAGGTAAATGACGACCGGTTAAATCGACCAGATTACGTTGGAAAACAGGATCACGTTGGATGTGGAGTTTTACACACCAGCCAACACAATGCAGAAACACGTCGGAGAACAGAATCACGCACTCCCGATTACAGGAATCACGTCAGGCTCCCGATTAAATGGATCACGTCGGGGTCACCAACTGTAAAACCCCAAAAACAATACCAACGACAGAAATTGCAGGGGGCGAAGGCTCAACGTGTTATTTGGGCTGGTGTTACAAACGCGATCTTTGGCTGGTGCGAATCACAATAAAATGAATCAATTTTCTCCGTTTGAAGAACGGGGCACAAAAGCACAACGGTTACAATTAATCTGACTCCATAGTAAATTTAGAATACCAAATTTAGTTATACCCTCGTTAAATATGTGACTCCAAATTAGAATTAGAATTTATAGTTTAGGGACAACATGCGTGGATCTCAGGTTGATTATACCTCAAACTCTTAGGAGACAACCGCCGTCACTCAAGATATGCTCCCGGGTATTAGCATTTTCGCCGAATTTAAGGTTCGTTGGTAATATCAGGGGATGGAAGTCAACCATCACAGCAACAGCATCTTTTGGCATGACTACAGCGAACCCAGATCTATGCACGCCCATGGGTTCCTTCAGGGAATTTTAACAGATAACCGACTTTTTGTCCATGGGTTTCCTTAAGGCTAAAATCCCAGAACCGGCAATACATAAACCCTTTAAGTAAGTAGATCATGATTGTCTCTCCAACTTAATAAAACCAATTCCCATACCAAGCTGCTGGCCAGTCAGTCCTCGGTTGGGATTAAACCCCTAAGTATCTGCTGTAATGTGGCTAGAAAGAATGTAAAAGGATTAGGAGTCACAGATTCCACGCAAGTTTAAAGGAATAACAATAATTTATTCACCAGGTAGGCAAGAGCTTAAATCAACAGACCCAACATCAGTTACCACAAATTTAGACAAATATAAAAGTCATACCTGGCGAAAGCTACACACACAGAGTTGTGCGAGGGCGAGATCAGAGAGACGATCTGCCATAGCTATAAAGGCTACACACGGCATAGAGGTGCACGTGTGGGAAGATTGTATCTGATCTCTCCTCGCGTACGCAAGTGCATGTGTAGCCTCTTTGATTATGGAAGATCAAATGAACAATATTGCTGTGACTATGCTTGTAAAAACTGTATGTAACTTTTACAACGATGCACAAGTTGAAGGGGCCAAGAATCTTCTCTATGATCACTGTCCTGGTGGGTCAAGGCGTATAAAACGTCAAGGAGCCAATAAGAGATCCCAGAATGTGACGGACATTATTAACAAGCTGAATGAAGTGGGACTCGAAGCCTTACTTTTTGTTGCCCAGAATCTGGTGAATCTCCCCTTGGCAAACCTGGAGGCGTTCAATGTCAGCAAGATCACAAATGACTTGGCAAGCATCATGGTGCTGGTGGAGAACGTCATCACGTTGGTTCTCTCCCGATTCCGCATCACTGAGGTAATGAAAAAGATGGATCAGCTACAAGCAGATGTGGGTGAGATGAAGATCCAGCTTCAACACCAAACCCGCAGAACCCTGGCAGTCCCCAGCAGCAGCTGACAGAAGGTGGAGAGCCCTCATCATGGCAAGTTCACCAGTTTGGTGGACTCAGGAGCAGAGAATACAGAAGAAGGCGACAGAATCATCAGTACTGACGAAAAACGAAGGGCTGCCGTCGTCCACAGCTGGTGGGACCAACCCCATAGCAGCAGCAGCAGCGTGATCCAGCGGTAACAGCGGCAAGTTCACCATGGTGGTGAGGAAAAAGAATAAGAAATCTTTTTCCAGCGCCTTGAAGTCGTCGAAGTGCCCTGTCGACAAACCACATACCCAGCCGCGGTAACAGCGGCATTCAGCTGCGTGTGGCCCCACAACACCAGATGCACCAGTCAGTCACATCACTGTTCATCAGTTGACTCGACCCAACAACGAAGCCTCATCATCTGGGCGCATACATCAGGCACAAGCTCAGCATCAGCAGCGGTGTTAAGGTGGAACAACTGAACATAAATTTGACAGTTATCGTCCTCGAGTGTGTGTGTCCTGGTGGACACAAACACAAGTGCTTTAATAAAAAGAACTGGCACGAAGGACTCTATGTCTGACAATATTTTGATAAGAAAACTCACCAAGTCTTTCTTCAGGTATGTTGTATAAAATATCCGCTTTTGTGTTTCTAGTGCTTAAGTGTGTTTGATAACCGTTAATATTCACAACAAAACAGCTTAAAATATGTTCTTTTAATTGTCAAAATGTGAAAACATCAACAGATGCAATTATAGATCTGTATAACAGTCATGATATTGTATTTCTCCAAGAACACTGGCTATTCTCTTCTGAACTTACACTTCTTTCTGGTATCCATGGTGGTTATAATGGTCATGGTGTATCAGCAATGGATGCTGAGGAACAAATAATGTCTGGTCGGCCTTATGGTGGTGTTGGTATAATGTGGCGAAAGTCACTTGGCAACAATTGTGTTATTATCCATTATGACAGTAGTAGGTTAATTGGTTTCATAATTACATATGTAATTATGTTTCTCTGTGTGTATTTACCGTGTGATAATGTGGATAAATTTGATGAGTATTGTGACTACCTAAGTATGATAAAACAAATAACTTACGATTGTGGTACCCCATATGTCTATACTGTTGGTGATTTTAATGCCAACCTTAAGCACCACAGCAGGTTTAGTGCAGAACTTAAGAGTCTGTGTCAGAAGTACTCTTTTTGTTTCTCTGATGAGATGTTGTTACCTGTTAATACATTTACCCATACCAGTATGGCACATTGGAGCACTTCATGGTTGGATCACTGTGTGACCACAACAACTGGTCATAGTATGATATCAGATATACACTCAAAGAAATGCTGGGTTGTTTTTTCAACCCAATTGCTACGTTGAGCCTGTTGGTTAATTTAAGAGGGTTATTTTCATTGAATTGGGTATTCTGAGAACCCAATTCGCTAGGTTATTTCTGTTGGGAATGGAGTTATTAGCTGTTGGGTTGTAATTTCTTTAATGTTGTGTTGGTTTATTTTGGACTACCCAACACCTTGGGTTGACGTTCAGGCATGCGCAACTAAGCACCGCCCACGAACTCAACCCGACAGATGGTTATGTTCGGACCACTCATCTCATCTGATGATCAACAGAGATTCCAAGTCTCACGCATTCAATGTAGGTCCCACGCATTTTTTAGGCTTATTCACTGTAGTCCGCAATTAGTCATTGAGCGCAATAATTCTGAGATTCTCCTTGTGCATTGAAGTTTCCGTTTCACTTGCATACAGGTGCACCTCATCGCAAGTAACATGGAAAGCGATTATGACTCCGGACTTCCCGTGCTTCCCTTTATTCAGGAAACAATGGAAAATGCATGTGTTTTAAATTGTTTTAATGAAATAAGACCGTTTGAAACGTTTTTATGCAATTCCATTGCTGTCAATCCCTCAGTCAAGACAAGCCTGAGAATTCCCGAGTCATAATCGATTTTTGTGTCACTAGTGGGGAAATCCACCGTATTGCATGTGAAACTGATTAACTTGATGCAAAATGACTTAAATTCCACGAGTGAATTTCTTCAGTGCGCGTTGATTGAATAATTGCTGACTACGGAAAAAGTTGAGAATGCCACTACTCACGCCTAAGACGTTGAAACTTGGGGTCTCTGGATCAATTCACTACAAAGCAAGGTTTGTTACATGCCCACTATTGTTTTACCATATAGTTGACTTTATATTATTATATAAAGCTTCATATAGTTGTTAAGATGTAAGTTCGTGAAGCACTGTTGAGTACTAGCTTCAGGAATCGATTGAATGCGTTAGCAAGCTAACTGTTTGCTAACGTTAGTAGCATAAACTTCATTTCCTCAAACGTAGCAAGCTAACACGTTAGCTGGCTAGCTATGTAGCAACCAAACTATGTTGTTGTTACTCGAAATGACAAGAGAAATGCTTTATGTATTATAGCTAGGAGGATAACGTTAGTTATCTCTTAAGTGGGAGAGTGTTATAAAAACAAAAAATCTTATGAATTAATCTGAGCGCGGTGGTGAATCGGTGTTTTTTAGCTAGCCGCTGCATGCTAGCAGGCTTCAGCTTGCTATCCAACGTTAGTCCACTGCATAGATATATACACGTAGATGCTGCATACAGGCTTGTCAGACGCGTCAACACGGCCACCATCTTGAGCCGGGGTTTCTGACAAGCTGTCAGACCCGGTCAGTAGTGATGTTATGTCTGACACTGAAGCCCCGAGGTCTGTATTGATCAAAGGGGGCGTGTCCAAATGAAGCCTGTTTCGAGGCCTGTATCGTTTTTCAGAATTTCACGTGACCAAAGACAAATGAGGCCCCGGTTCTCTGAAATCATGTGATTGCCTCGTTGTGTGATTCGATTCACTGAAAAAGCTGCAAGAAATTCAAGACGTGTTCTGCGATATCTGGTGAGGTACATGCAGAACACTGGAGATAACGGAGCCAACAAAAAGAAGGAGGACATCATCCGTTTGGGAACATTTTGATACGATATCTCCCAATAGGGTAAAACATAATATACATCTGCTGAAATCAATCACGTGGAGGATGAGTGGTGTGTGTGTCTACATAGATACAAACGCACAGAGAGAGAGAGAGAGAGAGAGAGAGAGAGAGAGATGTGTGTTTGTAGATGTAGCCCATATGCGAACATTTCATGTTTCATTCAGCCTTTTCATGAAGCAATTGGCTGGAAAGATCCAATACATTCACGGGGCCTCATTACACCATCACTACCGGCCGACCGCTGTGCATCTGACTGGCACCAAAATGCCAGACTTTTGTGCCACTTATGGATGTTCCTGTGAAAGAAACGCCAAAATCAAGAAACAAGGAATAACATTTCACAAGCGAGAAGTTGTTTTATATTATTTAACTGTAATGAACGTGTTGAATTTGATGTATCTCTTAAGCTAACATAAATGAAACTAGCTTATTACGAGCTTATGTCAGGACAAGAAAACAAAAGATGTTTTTGTTAGTAAGACATCAGTAAGATGATGAAAGTGACATTTGGCAATCAGCCACTGTATGTTATTGTGCTAAGAAGATTATTCTTAAATTATCTATTAAATCAGTTTCATGGCTTAAACATATAGGCTTATATTATATTACATTATATTCTATTATTCTTATTATTTTTTTTTAATTTTAGGTACAAAGTAATACTTGCTGAGCCGTGTCAAATACTAGTCTATATTATATTATTATTATTATTATTATTATTATTATATTTAGCACTTAAAGATTTGTCCTTCAAATGCAAAGTGTGTTATACATAAATTATATTATTATTATTATTATATAGTGTTATTTCACACATACTCTTCCTTAAACTGTATCTTGTTTTATTTATTTTTATTCTTATATAAGAATAATAATAATAATAATAATAATAATAATATATTTTTATTATTGTTGTTGTTGTTGTGAATAATAATAAATTTATTATTAAATATTAGTTGTTATTATTATTATTATTATTATTATTATTATTATTATATCATTCTGTTTTGATATGCAAACAAATACCTAGCAGGTTTCAATGGTGTTGCACACTGTCTTTCACACTGTCTCTCTGGAGTATTTTGGAATGAAAACCATTTTTAATTTATACAATCTATATTGTATCATAAATATATGTCTGACATTTATAATAAACCAAACGGCTTGAAAATCGGTTGAAAATTCAGTGAGTTATGGTGATTTTAATCGTTGATAGACCTCTGCCTCTGTTGGTTAATGCAGTAAGTAGACACGGCTTCCCCCTGCCCAAGATGGCGGCCGCGTTGACGCATCGTTCCAATGGACAGCAGCGTCAGAGGCGGCATCTACGTGTATATATCTATGAGTCCACTGTATACTAGCCAGTTTGAGCTAGCTGGGGAGCGAATTTGACGACAGTGTTGTAAGTCGCATACAGTTAAACCGCCGACCAAGGGGCATATTTTAAACTTTGGTAACGTTAATATTTGCTCACGTCCGACGTCATAAACTGTGGAAACGTTAACGTTAGGCCCAACCGTTATGTTAAAACAGTGAAAAGACGTTTGGACTACTGAATCTTATTTCATTTTATGGTATGTTTGTTCTTAATGGACTCTCTGTGTTGATGTTTCAGTTTGATAAAAACAATCCATGGACGAATTTGTGACCTCAAAATTGATTGAGTGGCAGCTTCCGGGGCTGATAGAAAGATTTAGAGGTAAGCTAATTTATAAGTCATCTCCATGTCTTAATTTTATGGGTACTGTCTTATGGTAGCCACTGTCATTATGTGCCTGCTATATGCTCTGTACATAGGAAATGAATGGGGCTAGTTAGTCACTGTAGCTTGGTACCAATGCCTCAGTTTTTAACATTGAGTGATCCATCTTGTGATTCAAATATCTTTTGCTGTATTTCAACTGTAGTAGTTAAATAGTTTACTGCACTGTCCACTACAGAGGTGGGCAACTTAGATGATGGAGAGGGCCACTATATTTCCACATTCACTCTAGAGAGCGATTAACCCTCTATGGTACGCATTATGATCCCAGCTGGTAAAAAATGTTTTGGGTGTTTTTTTTTTGTCTTAAAATAGACCAAGTAAACATAATCAAGAGACATTTTCAAAAAATATTATTTTTTAGTAGTTTTTAGGGTTTGTTGCCATATGGCAACACTGTACGATAGTGGAAAGTAATGAAAACAAGTTAATTTTATTTAAAATTGTAATAACGTTTATATAAAAACTCATGTTATATTCTCAACAATCCCCAGTAGCCTGAACAGTTAAGAATGCATCTCATTTGAAAGTAAAAACCATTTAAAAAGACATTTTTCATCGTTTAATTCAATTTTTTTGGGTTAGGGTTGCCAGCTGCTCATTTTCTTCATCACTGAATCCTAATTCATCTTCACTACCATCTACTGGGAGGGCTAGTTTTGCTTTCTTCCGTGAGGAACCATAAAACATTGTTGCATTCATTCTGTCCATGGAAGAAAGATGTGTCAAATATCATCATATGCAATGCGGAAAGGACTCACAAAGTGCATTATTATAGTGGACTATAGAATATCAGTGTACACCAATGCAATAGCTATTAACTTTACTACAACTAACAGTCAAATGTGTATCTGTCAAATTGATGGACCTGAAAAAATAACTAAATGATTCTACGTGGTTGTGGAGCCTAAGTCCATAAAGTTTACAATATGCTTTTGAACAATGTAGGCCTATAACTAAATACAAAATGTTATCAACATGCTAGGCTAGCAATTCATAGTGGTACAGTGTTGCCGTATGGCAACATACACATTTGAACATTTTCTATTATTTAATGATCAAGTACAGTGCAATAACCTACAGAATAATGAACTTAACTCACCTATTATTGAGTATATATATTTTTTTCCCAGTTGAAAAATGTCATTAAAACACTTTTTTAGATGATTTTTGAGGAGTCAAATGGCGAGGCTCCTCTCTGTGAAGTCGTCTGCAGAAAAGGGCTTCAAAATTCTCTCCAGAAAGTCATGTAACAAATTTAAACACTGCTATTGGTTTACTTAGAACCCTACCTCTCTTTTAATACATTGCATCATAACTGGGGATGTATTGTCTGTGTGTAGAAGGCTTGAAATGGGTTTGTTGCCAAATGGCAACATCGTACCATAGAGGGTTCATTATTCAGGTGTAAATTCATCCTGTAGTATTAGACAAGGAATATTCAAGACCACATCCTTTCGGGAAGTAGTGCAGCTGAACACCAGCCATGCACAGAGCCTTGTGGCTTTGCCATTGTTATGGCACCCTAATATCTATTCATGAGTTGCATTTTTAGTCCTATGCCTGCCGTGATGAGGACCAACACAGGTGTTTCAACATGTGTTGGTCCTCATCATAGCAGGTTCGGATTACATTTTGACATCAGCTGCAAGTCGTGAATGACGAGGAACACACAAGCTCTAAAGAGATTGTGGTCTCTGTGGATTGTGGATTGTGTATGAATGGTCACTTTAGTAATATTTTGTGTTCTGTCTTTCAGATGAGGCTATTGATGAAGAAAGCTTTGGGTACCTGGATCTTCACACCATCACCACCTTAATCCCCAGAATAGGCGAGAGGCTAGAATTCATTAAGAAATATAATGAATTTGTAAGTAATGCGGTTGCATACACAGTCACCGTGTTTTAAATTAAAATTCCGACTGACGGACTGACAGACAGACGTTACCCTTGACTGCTTGCCCTTTTAGTTCAGAGTTCAGACGAGTCATGGGATACGTTTGCTTTAGATGTAAAACTCAAATTCCTGGGGATGTGAAATGTCTTTTTATCCATTTACGTGTGGTACATCATGTTAATCATGCTGCAAACAATTTCCAGTGTTGTGAAATTGGCTGCAGTAGAACATTTAACTACATGCGATCTTTCGAAGACACTTACAGCAGCATGAAAATGTTGAGGAGGTGCTTGGTGTACCCGCTCAAGATCCAGTCCAGCCTGAGTTCCTTAATGCTGAAGGCCAGCCAGCAGAGGAAGTTGAGGAGTGGGATGAGATTGAGCCAGAGGGCATTATTGATTGGGTAGCTACTTTTTTTTAGCTCATTTGAGGTTTGTGTCTTCACAAACATGGTCCGGCATTCATTTTTTTGTTGAGCAGACGTCTAGTTTAATCTCTGACATTGTGGGTAGACTGCAATCAAGGACCATGGCAGTTTTCAGTCGTTTGGGACATGATCAAAGCCCAGAGGTAGAGCAACTAATGGTGGAGTTCCAAGACTGTGCTGAGCCCTTCCGAGATCTAGATACTGAGTATAAACAGATGCAGTATTTTGTCAAATTTGGAAGCTTCATTGAACCAGTTGAGGAAACTTTTCCTGGGGAGGGTTCCTACGTCCAGAAAAGGGACTCTGCCACCGGCACTGTGAAACAAGTCGCGGTTCCTGACACTTTTCAACGTGTTCCACTTACACGCCTTCCAGGACAGGTCCTTGAAATGCCTGGCATCTTGACGTGTCACATCACATGCAATTTCCGCAATATTTGCAAGACAGTGGCGTATCGGCATCAGATGCAGCTATGTTATAACTTTGCATCTGGCTCCATGTTGAGTCACACTTCGGAGGTTGGCTCAGGGCCCAGCACCTTTCTGTCCACCATAGACGGTTTTAAAGAAATCCAAAAGGATCTAACAGATTTTCCTGTTTTCAGAGAGGTTTTGGTGCCAGCCTGGGTGACCTTCAAGGGCACTAAATACAGACCAGGTATGACGGTATTCCTCTCCTATGACCCAGATGGTGAACCCCAGTTTGGGCTTATAAAATCCATCATAGTTCTGGGTCAAATGACAAACACACCAACAACTAAGTTTGTTATACAGAAGTGGGAAACAAAAGGTTTTGAACGGCACTTTCATGCATATAGTGTGACCCAGAGTCAGACTTCGGCAGCTGTTGATCCAAGTAAACTACTTGATCATCATTCATTACATGCTGTGAAATCGTACAGAGAACATGATGACTGTTTATACATCTCCCTTCGCTATAGAGTATTTTAGAATAAATCAGCTGACAGGGTGGGGGTGGGGGGTAGGTATAGTAGAGAGCAGGTGCACGGAGAGGGGCTGCATTAGAGTTTTAGAGTAGTACAAGCTGGTGTTAAAGTAGTGTGAGAAAGATTCATTAGAGCTAGGGTAGGGGGGGTGAAGAGTTTCAGTGGAGGCCAGGGGTGGGGGGCTGCAGACATTGCACACACTGTGTGCCCACCTGACACACTCCCAAGACCAGACTTGACTAGGGGTGGGGGGCTGCGTTAGAGTTTAAGCTTTAAAGCTTATTCAACTCTTAAACTCAGTTTAAAGATGTAAAGAATTGCCCTGCACAGGTTGGGCACACTGTGTGCCCACCAGCCACACTCCCAAGACCTGATTTGCCAGCTGCCACAGTTGCAAACGCAAACCCAGAGATGATGGCACCTGCAAACCCAGAGATGACTGCACCTGCAAACCCAGAGATGACTGCATTTCCAAACCCAAACCCAGAGATGACTGCACCTGCAAACCCAGAGATGACTGCACCTGCAAACCCAGAGATGACTGCACCTGCAAACCCAGAGATGACTGCATTTCCAAACCCAAACCCAGAGATGACTGCACCTGCAAACCCAGAGATGACAGCACCTGCACATCCAGAGATGACTGCACCTGCAAACCCAGAGATGACTGCACCTGCAAACCCAGAGATGACTGCATTTCCAAACCCAAACCCAGAGATGACTGCTGCAACAATGACGCTTGTTCTGCAGACAGTTCCAGTATTTGTAAGTCATTTTCTCTAAATAAGTCAACATTTCTTCAAAGCTAGGTTGATTAGTTTCATTATGTCTTCTTTTCTTAAGACTTGTGTGTTGTTTTCTTTTGTTCTGACATAAAAAAAAAATGTTAGAAGCAGTTTTTTACCCTGACAGTTTCAACTGTGTCTCCAGTCTTCCTCAGAAGCGTCATCAGACGTGCTGCTGACTCGTCATTTATCAGCTGGTCGGTCTGACAGACCTATCAGAGTCTGTCGGACCGGCCGTGCCCCCGCAGCTTGGTGGTCTCTGGAGGATGGCCGGTCCGACAGACTCTGATAGGTCTGTCGGACTGACCAGCTGATAAATGACTTTTGTGTGAGCTTCCTCCAGGAGGCGCTGGAGCTGGAAACAGCAATGCATGTAGTTTATTTGCCTTTTTGTCTGTATTCTTTCAGGATATCCGTGCTGCTCATTCTGCTGTGCCTGAGGGCAGGTCTATAGTTGAGAGCCTGGACACAGACAAACTGATCACAATAAAGGAGAGACGTGCCATGGTGCGGATTTTGGTGTCTCACCTTATGGAAAAATGTGGAGAAACGTGAGTAAAAATTTACAGGAGGATTAGATTAGTGTCCGCCCTGACTTTGAAAGGTCATGAGTTCGATTCCCGACCAAGTCATACCAGATACTGTTGAAAATGGTAACCCCGATATCTCCCTGCTCATAGGTCTAACGCTGGTATGTCACAGGGGTAAGTCCCTGTGACATACCGGCGTTAGACCTATGTCCAAGATTGTACTTGTACATCAAGCTGTCTGACGCAACATACGCAGGAGATGGGCTCCTGGCCAAAGACCACAATATTCTCAAATACTGTTACTTGTCTTGTTTACACGACTGTAAACGGAATTTCGCTTGTACATCTGTATAAGTGACAAATAAAGCAATTCATTCATTTAGAGTGTTTTTACAGTGTGACGACTGTTTTATCGTCTAATGATTGTATCTGTACGTGTTGGCCATTTTCAGACCTTCTGCGGTGATCAAAATTGCCCTGGCTTCCGCTTTGATTAATGCATTCCCCTGCTTAAAGGATGGCAGTGGCAGTGGTTTTGTGAGTACTTTTTGTGAAGTTAAACTAAATACTATCTAAAAAAGATTGATTTTTTGTGAAAATTGAATGTATACGCACAGGGTCAAGTAGACATCTTAGGCTCATGGGCTTATATGGGTATTATTTTTATATCTTGTCAGGACACATGGTATGCCCAGGGCCGATCCCACCACCCAGCAACTGGGTTCCTAGAAGAAAGACTCCGTAATATCAGGAAGCGGTTGAGGAGCTCGGGTGGGCTCAGGCCACAGCGGGAACGAGAGACTGTGCCAAGCAGGACAGTCATACTAGGTAATGCAGTGTCAGTCCCTGACTTGCCTCTGTTGCAGAGCTGTCTGTCGGATTATGAATACCACTCTAAACCAAAGTATTCTCTATGGCATCACTTTTGTTACGCGGCCTGTAATGCTGCATCTTAAGTCTCTGTGCAGAATTCTGCTCTGGCTTTAGAGCTGTTATTCCATTAATTGTGTTTTTCTGTGAAACTGCCTCAATTGCTGCATCAATGTTGGCACACGTATGCATCACTTCAAACCTATGGAACCCTGTCTTATCAGTGACATAAGAAAATAGTGTATAGCACATTGAGACATCACCGGGGTCGCATGGTCTGATGTAATATTTATATTTGACAACAGTGTGATCTTTTGTATTTTACAGCAGCCACCATATCCGAAGAGCGAGCTGTGCAGTGTTCAGAATGGTTAAAGAATAACTCACAGCCTCTCGCCCAGGTGGAGGCATATATGCGTGACACCTTCCAGTACAGGGCAGGTTAGATACGGGCCGACCACTCAAAATCCATTCCCGAAGTCGTGGCCGAGTTCCCCCATCTTACTACTCCAGGCATGGTATGTCAAAACTCAAATATATGTATAGTAGCCTGGCGCCTGTTTGCTAGAGCAGAAATGTGCAGAAACTGAACTACTGTTCTAAGTCTATGGGTCACGTCACTGCAAGTCAATTCAGTTTGGTAAATGGACACCAGGCTCTCTTCCAGGAGGAGACGCGTTAAGCCATTTTGTGAGAATGGAAACTGCCATTGATTGCTTAATCCAAAAGTATACACAGGCATGCTGTATAAAGCCCACTTCTTTTCTGAAGTAGTGGAGTTAGTGCATATAATTCTTGTGCACATTATCTTATGCATTGTCACCACTCGTGAGTTTGGATTCCTACAGGCTAAATCTTGGCCATGCATCCTAGCCTTCCTTTTATTAACCTAGCATCTTTTCAAGTATTGGAGCTCAGCCATCATGGGTCTTGTCAACTTGCCCAAATTATATCAATATCTTATTTGTCCTGTATTTAAAATTTCATCACTTTTTGGTCAGGAAAATGTACTTTTTAATTATGCACTAGGAATATGTGAGTGTATTGTCATATTGTCTAAATGACCTTGTTTCTCAATTTGTCTCCATCTTTTAGATTACACAAGATTTTTCAATCCTCTATGGAGAGGCTGCACCTAAACTTTTCGAGACGTGGGTTCCTCTGTACGCTGATAAGATCATTCGTCTGGCGAAACGCGAAGGGAAACTCTCAGAGCCAGAGGAACAGATCACTCAGGGTAAAATCGTTATTTTATAACAAACTTAGCAAATGTTTGATTTTATATCATGATTTTCTGGGTACTCAAAGACACAACACATAAGAACTTTAACTAACAAAACAAACACTCAGACAAGCAAGTCAAGAAAGCTAACTGCAAAAGGAAAGAAGAAGAGAGCGGGTGATGGCAGAGGAGGATTGTCAGATGCAGGTTATCTTGATGGGATTTGAGTTGACTTTTACATGAGGGGAGTCAGATTTATGGACGGCAATGGCTGGCGATGGTGAAGGCTTTGTCCCCATTATTTTATTGTGTTATACGGCTATTCAAGTCTATATTGACACCCATAATTGTCCTCCTACAGATGCCAGGGGAGAAGTAGCCCTGCACTGCTGCCTGTCATGCTCCCTCCGCCTGTTTATAAACAGGGCAGTATTGAGGAATCCAAGAGCCTTCATTGATGTTAAGCCTGTTAATTTACCTTTAAACACAAATTAAAATATAAATTCATTGTGAAATGACTAGTTGTTCTTTTACACAGTTGGAAAGCTGGATTCTTCTTTTTTACAACGAGGGGCAACTTGAAAAGATTGTATTCGTGGAATGAGTGACAGCGTAACGTTTGGCAGTGTTACTCATTTCATGAAGCACTATTCTTACAAGTTGTAACTCGGTGTAATTTGTTACTCCATAGAGACGTGGGATGTATAAACCACAGACCACACATAAGAAGACTGGCCAGGCCCCCAGAATAAGTTGTCAAAGAACATGCCATTGAATTTAGGGGTGTCACACTTCTCCCTGTAGAGCTCTACTAAATCAGCTGATGGGGGTGGGAGGGGGTTGAAAGAGCTTCAGTAGAGTGCTGATGACTATTGCTCTGCACCAGTAGAAATACTTACCTTTTTTCTTTTATTTCTCATCATAGGTTGGAACTAACATGGTGGAGTATTTGGAGCAAGCAGAATCATCCAGTTTGTACCCTTTTCGTGCTGCTGCTTGCAGATGGGATGCTGTGCTCTCAGGCCTTTGCTGTTATCTCAGGCAAGGCTATTGAAACCGAGACGGCTCTCGCAGCTGTGGATACGTGTTTCAAAAGTTTTTATGTGTTTGACTTACACTATCCGAATGAGTGTACGCCTACTTGGCAATTTTTCCAGAACGAGGTTTTTGAACTCGAGGGAACTGTTTCCCCAGTAGTGAACTTCCTGAAAACCCAACTACTTTCTTGCAAGTAGACTGGCCTGGCCCCCCCACCCATCTCTTCCTTTCTCTCTCCTCTCCCTCTTGTTCTTTGTATCACTCTTTCTCATAGCTATGTGTTTTTCCCCCCATTCTGAAAATATTACTTATTTTGTTCAGGTTTGTTCAGGAGAGACTGTTGCTCTCCTTTGTTCATACATAAAGGTTGCCAAGTGTTAAACTCCAAAGGTCATTCTTCAATACATTTTGTTAGTAAGCTAATGTTTTGGATAGGGTTGTAAAAAGTATTGATACTCCAAAAAGTATCAATACTAAAACGTTGTATCCGGATACGATACTCATTTGCAAAAGTATCGATACTATTTATTTATTTATTTATTTTATTTATTTTTTGCACTACCTCAGATAACCTGAAACTTGTTATCATAGTTGCAGTTTCTTTTTGCACAACTGTTTATTATTTATTAATTGTTACATTTTGTAACAGAGGTTATGTTTGCATTTTTCTTGTTAATAAAAATATTTCAATTAAATTTTGGGGTCATTTTTTTTTATCCCTGTGGTATCGAAAATGGTATCGAGTATCGAATATTTTCCTGAGTATCAGTATCGAGTTGAAAATTTTGGTATCGTGACAACCCTAGTTTTGGAGCTGTTAGAAAGAGGAGAAAGGTTATGGAGAATTTTCTGGAAATTTTGTGTGAGTTTTTATATTTTTATGTGTTCTGCAAATTTTGAATTTTAATAAATATTTATTGTTACATTATTGGTATGAGAATATATTTAATCAAGAAAATAATAATAATAATAATAATAATAATAATAATAAATAATAATTATAATTGTAATATTAATAAGTAATAATTATATATTGGCAACCCAACTTGCTGGGTTTAAAGAACCCAGCAGTGTAGTCAATGTGAACCCTTAATTGAGTTATATGAACAACCCAATTGTTGTATTAAGGGAACCAACCCAATTTGTTGGGTTAAATTAACCCAGTGTGTGTTCTGTCCAATGTTTAACCAGTGCTGGGTTGGGAAACTACCCAAATTGGGTTGTTTTTTACCCAACATTTTTAAGTGTGTGGAAGAACGTACGTTCTAAAGCAAGGGAATAAATTTTCAAGCCTGAGTAGCAAAGCTTAGTGTTAGGCTACCTGTCCACTCGTCAGCATCACATGTAAGCTTGTCCGTGCAACCCGCTGGGGAACGGCAAATACCAGTTTCATCTGTTATGGGCTCGTCTCGACGGTCAGTGCGCTACGCTATAGTTCGAGATGGGATTCACTACGGCCCGCCTCTTGACCAAAGATAAACCAATAGAAGTTCAGCATGAGACTACCCTGAGACAAGTGGATGCCACATGAGCTGGAACGTTGCACTTATGGACAAGTGCTGCTGATTCCTCATAGCTAAAGCTGATTTTGCGACATGGGGAAAGGGGGGGGAACCTCCACTATTCTGGGCGGGCACGTGCCTGCCCTAAATGTATAGGCACAGCCAGAGCGGTAGATAACTCAGAGTGGCGACACCCATTGACTTTGTTGTTCGAGTGGTCACATGGTTCGTGGGGAAGCGCTATAGTTCCAAACTAACACCGCGCTGTCATTATCTCCTATGGGACAGACAGCAGCGATTGGGTTACTGAACGTTAAATATTAAATTAAACCTTACACAATTGGGACATTTCTCTTTATGAATTACATTATTTACATACATGTTTATAGAGGAAGGGCTTTTACTACTAAGATCATGTCAAGCTTTTTGGGAAAGATTCATGTTAGCATCAGTGAGCTGGTAGGAAAGATTCTCCATTGAACCGCTATAATTTCAAACAATTTAACACTGTATTTACACTGTCATGGGGATGGATAAGTTTGCATATTATAGCTTTATTAAGTTACATTATTGGATTACCAGGGTCTGCCTTTATCTTCTGGATTTACCCTCAACTTACCATGTTAAAGTTCTGCTGACCTGTAATATCATTCAATGTCACGCCAGTTCTTGGACTTAAAGCAAAGGTTGCACCACCATGCTCATTTCAGAGCCCCATGATATTCTCAATTCTAATGTTTAGATAAAATGAACTAAATAGTGTGACCTACAGCTGGTGAGACCAGGAGACTGAATGAGATTAAATACAATGACTGATGCAAGGAAAGGTTTGGAAAACAAAAGATTTTTATTGAACAGTGGACAACAGGACAACACAGAAATTGAAGTTGATAAACAAATTAAACAAGAAGGGGCAACAAGTGCAAGTGTGAACCATGAGTGAACCTTGAACAACAAATAACAAAAAGAAATACAGCGCTGTACATAGTAATGTGGCAGGGTGGTGGTGGGTTAACGTGTGGGAGAGGGATGATGAGTGTAAAATTAATAAACCTGAACCCGATGTGTGGAACTACTAAGTGTGTGTGTGTGTGTGTGTGTGCGCGCGTGTGTTTTTCAGAACAGGGCAGGGTTCTGAATAGAACTATAACAACTAAATGGATTTAACAGGAATGTAGTGAATAGAACAGACAAGTAAACTCTTGGAACAAGAACGATACTGTGAAGCATGAACATTTGTGGAATTACAAATAATTAAATTAAAGGAGTTGGGGACATTACAAATAAAAGGGCCAGGAATGTTGGAAGAGGTTTGCAAATTTTTATATATCTCAGAACTTCAAGATGAATCTTGTAGATGAATCTGTCCTGAGCAGCAGCCTCTGCCCGCCTCCGCCAGCGCCTGCCTCCACCAGACCCAGCAGCACAGGGTACCTGCAGGTTTTCAGTCAGTTAAATTTAAGACCTTTTCAAAGTCTCCCATAATTGACATGTAAGACACTCATGCAATTACCAAAGTTAAGTAAGATAATTAGTACTATCAGGATATGACTTGAGATTTTTTTATTTGGAAAACGTTCATCAACAAGGTAGCTGGTGGAATACCAACATCGTTAATGTTGTAGGCCTAACATAGGTCTACATTTTAACCTTACATTCAAGAACAGTTTACAACCCCTATCAATAAAAAGAGTAGGCCTAGTCACAGCTAGATCGACAGTATTAATTCTAACGTCAACTCATTCACTGACATTCTTTGACTGAAGTGGTCTCAGTAAGGAACTAGCTAACTGGACAGATCCCTTTGTGTCTGCTAGAAAATTTAAGATCTCAATAAAAACAGAATTACACTTTTTTTATGATCAGGCTTAACGTTACAATAGATAGGAAGGCTGTTACCTTCAGTAATTTACAAACTAGCCTGTCAATCACTTTTTTGTTACTAAGAACTGAAGGGATTTAGCGAGGCCTGTAGGTAATGTCGTCCCATAAAAATAAAAAATAAATAAATAAATAAATCGTTCCCTTATCATTATAGCAAATTTAACCTCTCCAACACACAACAAACGATGAGTTTACGTATTTTAGCTTTTGGATTTACTAAAACATAATTATACACACATAGTCTACTGTAAAACTTATCTTATAATTGATTCAATTGGACCAGCTGATTTTGTCCGTTATATTCAAAATCCGCTGTATGCATAAAACGGACAAAATCCACCACCATGCATAAAACAGATTATATTTGCTATATGTGCATAACAGATAATATCCGTTGTATACATGTATTAATTGAATTTATACATTTGCTTTGTGTATAAAGATCGGAACAACTTCATTCTGAGTGCACGCACCTTCTTGTCTTCATTTAGTCTGTCTTTGCCCTGACACAATGGATAACAGGATGATAGGCTACCACGTGTTGCTCCAACTGGGATCAATGATGAAGACAAAAAAAAAACCAAAAAACAAACTAGTGTGTAAATGAAACCGCGCCAGTTTCAGTTTCCGCAAACACACCGTTATAAACTTGCACATTTTTGCCAGTTATTTTAGTTGTAATTTTACAATAAATTTACAACAGAGTTCTGTCCATATTAAGTGTAAACCACGGTAAATTGCATGCAGGACTCCACTTAGGCTACAGTTAAAATAATAAGGAGACAATTCTTTAATTTAATTGTTAAATTCAGTCAGTTTATAACAGTGTAAGAAAGCCGAACTTCATTATGTTGCTCTGTTGCAACTGCGTATGTGCATGGTGCAAAACAGCTTGTCCGGAATACGCAAGTGCTTTTCAATGAAAATGCATTGTGACGGGACTGGACATTTTGTCCGATGTAAGCGAAAATCTGTGAAATAAAATCCGGTATATTCGATGTTTATTTAATGGGAAAAAATTGCAGAAAAATCGGGACTAGAGCTGTTGTCCAATATGAGCGAGTTTCCATTTTATACAAGGACGGTTTAGACGAGTTCTAGTGTAGTTTTATTATTATTTTACTTGCATTGGTTTCTTTGTGGGAATGTTGAGGATCCTCTTCAAGCAAGTTGACAGCCAGAGTCAAAAGTTACCTCAGAATTCACGGTGTGGAAAAAACCTTATTCATGCGCTGTGCCCCCCTAATTCCCTGTTGGCTGTAATGTTATAGCCACATACATGTTCGCCGATGTAACGAGCGGGGCCATATGAATGGGGTGTATTGCCTCCCTTTCTGAGCTCTCCTGGGAGCTCTCTTCCTCCTGGAAGAGGAGGGAAAAAAAAATCGAGCTGAACATGTTTTGTTTTGATTGCCGGTCAAGAGAAATCAAAGTTTTTTTTTGCTACGTTTTTTGCTCGAACGGGAAAATGTTCGCCCGTTTTTGAATTTGCGTAACCTGTGCGCGAACTGAACGATCGTTCGCGCCAATTTGAGGGCTGCATTGCCTTTCAAAATGTCTAAAGTATGTTTTCACACCTTTATTATGGTTCATTTTTTTCTGTAAAATGGGGAAAAAAAAAAATTTTTTTCCCAGTATTTCTGGTCCAGTTCTTTTTAAACTGACATTTTAAAAACAAACCAAAGTAGTAAACATGAAGTTAGCTGGCTTGGGAGGTAACTAGTTGTTTAGACCATTTCTGTGAGGTTACGCTCAGGAACCAGATGTGAGAACCAAGTAATCCAAAAAGCTTGTGTTTTATTAGGAAAGGGGGCGAACCCCCACAGAGCAGGAGGCAACAGTACAAAGTCCACAATCCAAAAATCAGAATCCCAGGGACGTAATCCAAGTCGTAATCAGGGCAGCAAACACAAAACTCGTGGTCGGGCAAGAAAGGTTTGATACACAGATGCAAACAAATCCAAGACAAAGCCAAAATCGTAATGAGGGACGGTCCAGTCAGAAGTGAATCACAGAGAGTACAAGGCATAAACAGTCGCAGCACAGGTAAACCAGGAGAAACGTTCTGACAAAGAGCTGGCTGTGAAATGACTGCTTAAATATACAATCGGGAAGTCACATGCTATGATAGGGAACAGGTGAGCTGGATCAGACTAATAAACAAAGCGCTGAACATGAGGAAGTTCCTAACTACATAAAATTGGCAAAAGCCAAAACGCGGACAGGGATCACGAAGACAGCCCACAGACAGACATACGGCTCCGGTTAGGGAGTTCTATCGTGCACAGAAAAGGAGAGAGAACAGAGTTTAACAAGCACGGAGGTTCTGCTGAAACTGCAGCAAACTAGATTGAGTAAAGACAAGAGGCGGAGACTAGAATAGGGCGAATGCTGAGAGGTCGTTAATCAATTAGTAAAGTGCAGCTATACAATCCTTAGTGCTCGTTAGTAAGTTAGTACTATATAAACAGTGTTAGTTTGGGTTAGTATCTTTAACTAAAATAATAAACTGATAGTATTGTTAGTAATATAGAAAAGCAAGGTGAAGGAAATAAACGAGATTGGAAGGAATGATTGAAATCCCAGAAACCATTAAATCACCCGAAAGAGTGGCACGCAATACTGGGGCTGTGAGCAATCACAAGACATGAGACCAGACAGGGGGAGACAAAGTGCAATGCATGGTGAAAAACAAAACATGGACCGGAATTAAACTGCAATGATGAAATATGGAAGACATACACAGACAAAGCAAAAAACAAAACATGGCAAGACATCGAAATCACAATACAAAATACAGAGCATGGTCAGACAAGGCAGAATTCAAAATAAACATGGCAAACAGGGCAGAATCACAACAATTTCAGTGATTATCATTCTTCATTATCATCACATTATCAGAACGAGCATTGGGAAAACTGACTCCAGTGAATAACAGGTTTATGCAGCACTTTAATGCTTCAGATGTGTATATGTTTTAGATGTCTAAAAAGGGTGAAAAAGTGAATGATTCACATCTGCTGTTGTTTGGCTCCGAAAAGCCTGTGTATTAAAAAGCTCACTTCTTTGCCGGATGTTACTTTACTAATGGTTGTTGGAAGTTCATATTAAAAAACATGAGCAGTGAACAGTTCACATCTTTGTTGGATGTTGCAACAGTGGCTGTTGAATTTCACAATAAAAGTCTGTGTTGAACAGCTTACTTCTTTGTTGGATGTACTGTGCATTGTTTTTTAATAGTCATAGTATGCCTGTGTTTAACAAACAGGTGCTGAAATAGATGAATATGCTAGATATGAAAAAATGTTGGGATATTAAGATCTGAATGCATCATAAAATCTTGTTAATACATCAGCAATGTATTCTGCCATTCTGCCATGCTTTTTAATATTAAAAATGTGTAAATAGCATTAAATACATAGACAGGGGCGGACTGGGGCAAAAGAGTGGTGACTGGCCCACTCTCCAGGGGGCGGGGATGGGGAGGTAGTGGCCGGCCGAAAAAATTTTGCGCTATTTGACAAAAAAGTATGCATTTTAACATCATATTAGACTGAATTTCCCATAACTCATTGATGTTATTAGGTTTTGAGTTTATATAACACCAATTAGCCTACAACAACATAATTATAGAGTATATCTAACATACAAACCCAGTGGCTATATGCATCTGTGATTTTAACAGATGTTAACAGATCACCCCCCCGCCCAAAAACGTCCCCAAAACAGGTTTAGTAACAGATAACATCCTCAACAGCTTGTAAAAAGTTTGTAAAATGCTGTGATGATCTTTTTTCCTGAATGTTTATGAAAGATGAGGTTTCAATGCTTCAGAAACACTCCAAGCTTGTTTTTGTTGTTGTTGTTGTTGTTGGGGGGACTGTCCTAAAACAAACAAATCCTATTTTTATTAAAGATCCTATTTATCCTAAAGATGCCTTGAAGTAAATTAAATACAATGATGCTGTCCTAAGTTAAAAACATAAAATTGTCAACATACAAACTATTTTTACAGTATTATTATTATTATTACATGAATGAATGTGAAAGTACCTAATATTATCTGCAGAAATACATTTACTGTAACTGAGTGCTCAATTTCTTTTCTTTGTGAGGATGAAAGAGAATTGTTTGAGTCTGCTTTGATGAACGTTGTGGTTTCATGTGTAAGACCTTACACCAGGTTACAGTCTCACTTGTGCACCAGCTGGCTGACTGCATTGCGTCACTTGTTTGTCTGGGATGCACTTCTTGGATTGCATCACTGACAAATAATACATTGTGAGAACAGGGATAGGGGGTACTCATCTACCCCCTCCTTTTAGCCCTCCTCTGTTTTACTGCAGATCTGTTTGTCACATCACAAACTCACTCTGCAAACCCAACCCCCTCTTGCACACCCACCCATCCTTAAATATAATCCTGTGGTGACAGGGTATTGTACAGTCACTCCAAGTGCTGTTGCTTCCTCTATGGATTTGTGACTGGCTGTCATCTGCCCTGCTTACATACCACTCAGATTGATTTATTTTCTGAAGTGGAACGATACTGAATAAAAACATAATCCTCCTGGAAACAGGTGATCAGGATACAGACCTTGAGGAGTGTGTGTCGAGCAATTGTAGTTACTCAGGTAAGTTACTCATTCTTTCTTTCAATCTGATGAACCACTCTTTCATTTCTTAAGCAGTGCTTGAGTGAGAGACTGTTGCAGACTGTAATACAATAGACCCAAAGGGCAAACCCTGTCTTCTGGGAACACTGTCTCCACCTCGGGAAGCTGTCTGAACTTGAGGAGTGTATGTCAAGCTATTGCAGTTTCTCAGGTAAGTTATTCATTTTTTCAATTTGATAAACCACTCTTTCATTTCCTATGTTGTGCTTGAGTGAAAGGCTTTCGCAGACAGTAAAATATGGACCCAAAGGGCAAACCTTGTCTTCTGGGAACACTGTCTCCACCTCGGGAAGCTCCAGTGCAGTTTCAAAGAGTAAAGCTGGTGTCTCAGAGGAGAGAGAGTTTTCTGTGGATGGAGGTCGTCTTCCCAGAAAACAAAAACTATCCTTCAGTGTAACAATGCAACAAAATTTTCCAGGTCTTCTTTGACATGAATAACTTCTTAAAAGAGAGAGCTTAACTTTGTACAAAATAGGCCAGTATAATTGTTTCCATCTCTATTATGCAGTAAATGTGTTATGATGAGGAATACTTTGGAGAAAAGAATTAGGTAAAATCATACTGGAATCAGCTTAAAGGGGAACTCCAATGTGAAATTGACTTGGGGTGAATTGAAACATGATAACGAGTACTAACTTTTGTCGAATACCCCACCTCCGTTTGCACCCAACTTCTCGAAATACAGGGCTTTTTAGCTGAAGCTCCCAACAGGCTTACAATGGTAGTCAATGGGGCATAGCGTTGCCATGCAAAGAAATTGCTATTTTTACATCATTAACAAGGCTCGAAGTAGCTCCACACTTCATTGGTAGAATTCCGAGAGCCCTGACATTTAAAACAAGGCACTAAGAACTTTGAAAATGCACAGGTAGTTTATTAAAAAAGACTGTTTATGCAGACAGTACCTTGAGGTAGTTTCCCGTCGCCACCATCTTGAAAGTCATGATAAGTCGATTGACGAGCATGAACGAATATATTGCAATCTGTTCCCCTATCCTACCTGTTTGTTCGTGCTCGTCAATCAACTTATTGTGACTTTCAAGATGGTGGCGTCAGGAAACTACCTCAAGGTACTGTCTGCATAAACAGTCTTTTTTAATAAACCACCTGTGCATTTTCAAGTGTGGAGCTACTTTGAGCCTTGTTAATGATGTAAAAGTAGCGATTTCTTTGCATGGCAATGCTATGCCCCATTCACTACCATTGTGGAGCCTGTTGGGGCTTCTGTGCTAAAAAGCCCTGTATTTCAAAAATTTTGGGTGCGTGAAACGGAAGAGGGGTATTCGACAAAAGTTAGTACTCGTTATCATATTTCAATACACCCCAAGTCAATTTCACACCGGAGTTCCCCTTTCAGAACAGAATTTAGCCTTGAAGTCAGTTTTAGAGCCATTCCGTGAGAAAATGGCACTTTTTGAAGAAGTTGAGGAGTTGACCCCCCTGGAATTGAATGAAACTTGGCACATAGGTTCATATGGTAGTCTTACGGAAAAAGCCAAATTTTTAGGTCCGTATCTCACTTAGTCTGCCGATAGCGCCACCTGGAAGCCACTAAAATGCCTGTTTTGCTTTTGACACCACATTTTACATCAATTATTATGACTTAAGGGTACACAGTACCAGATGTGTTATACTTTTATCATGACCTGTGACACTTCAAGTCTGGATAGACATCAGCACCACATCAGCGCCAAGCTGGATAACTGTTATTGAGCCTGAATTATTTCAGAAATCACAGTAAAAATTGAAAATGGAAATGGGAATAAAATAATATCCCAGACATATACCAATCAATTATGCTTTATTGTGTGTTTACTCACAACAAAACTATAATTTTGAGTTAAAAGTACCTTCGTATCTTGCTGGGTTAGTGCAATGGATGGCCAGAAAGATTGTCGAAATTGATTTTTGGTGCATGTTGGCGATATATTTTCTCTGTAACCCAGATATGTTCCATGGTGATAAATGCCATTTGTTGTGCTTTTGGAGCTCCATTTTCAGGAATATCAAGCATTTCTTTGGTAGTATCTACACTTTCAAGCTAGACTGAGCCAAAGTTGGAGGAAAACTCAAAATGGACCATTTCATAGCAGATTGTGCCTCTGTTTCGATGGCATTATTGTCTTTACCCAGCAAGATAGAGATCTGAAATTCTCTGGATACATAGCCCCTTTGGGGTACATTGCAGCATTAGTAAAATCTCAATGGTAGTATTTTCAGTGTAGATGATATTAAATATCAAAAGTCAGAAAAATTCACCTCCAGGGGGCACTGTAGGCTGGATGCAAGTTCTGGCCATCCCCAGCAATGTACCAAAGAAATTGTTTTTGAATTATAACACGCACAGCTAATTTTCTCTGAAAATGAAGGGTTTATTCCCAGACATATACCAGAGTTCTGTCTTTTGAAATATATGAAGTACATGCACAGTAATACATGAAATTTGTAATCCCTTTGGTATAAAGCTTGTTTGGTTGTAAACTGGTGGTGACTGTGAGCGTTACAAACGCACAATACATGGGCTATTACCAAGTATGGGTACAACGCAGTCAGAATTGTACAACACGTTATAAAAAAGGACCAGTCCAAAATTTTTAAATGCCTAAAAAGAACTAATGTAAAAGGCGTACCACCATAAGTACGAATGTGGACATGCATCAATAGTATATGTACACTTACATAAAATAACCGTCCATAATTTGAACTCTAAAAAAGAATCTTCGTCACACAACCGTGTTCATGAAGACAGAATGTATAGTACAAAAGTTAAAACTGTTTTATACTTTTCATGTTATCCAAAGTGAAATGATGTCAACACAGCATGTGACTAGCTCTATCCGTCAGCCTGTTTCTGGAATTCAATCATGGGTTGGCGGCACCTGGTGGTCCGCACCAGAGGTGCTCCTTGGCCTTGGCCCTGAGCAGCCATCCATGGCCTTCTTCGTTCGATCTGGGTTGATGTTACCAGCGGAGCCAGTCAAGCCTGGGCAAGCCCTACTACACTGCATCCTGGGTCTCTACAGGGCTGCTCACAGGCCGTTGATAGTGAGCTTCTCTCTCTCTGAATTAAATAGCGGGCTGCAGCCTATATGGCGCAAGAGTTGCGTCAACACCCATGGCTTGGTATGCACGGAAATGGGAAGTCTGTAAAAGAAACCCCGCCCTCCCAACCAGCGGGTATCCCATAGGCTAGACATCATGGGCAGGTGTTAGGAATGAAGGCATGCAAGTTACCACTACAAATGAACTGCCCTTTTCTTGGCAGTCAGCTGCTTGCTTGCTAGGACCTCTGCGCCGTTTATCAGGACAACCTCTCGCTAGATGCTACTGCTGTGCCCTTTTTCATACCCAAGCACCATACCCCAGGGAAATCCTAGAATTAACACTGAAGCCTGCTCTCCAGTTCTAATAGTAAAGTAAGAATGCAGCGAATTTGTTATTTTCTGAAAATGCACCAACACCACTTAACTGTACACTGTACTGACTACTGGTAAATGTCTTGCATGTTGACACAAGGCTACAATCACCACCAACATTCTTTTCCAATTTACAACTAACCCAGCTTTATACCAAAGAGGTTACAAATTTTATGTATAACTGTGCATGTACTTGATATATGTCAAAAGACAGAACTTTGGTATATGTCTGTGAATATGGAATATTACGTCGGTAGAACATTAGCTCTTAAGAGCACCACCTTTGGTCAGATAGCTGTCCATCCAGAATAGTTCCAAGCTAAACTCTTCATTTTCAGAGAAAACTAGCTGTGTGCATCGCAATTCAAGAACAATTTATTTGGTACATTGCTGGGGATGGCCAGTATTTGCATCCAGCCTACAGCGCCCCTGGGGGCGAAATTTTCCGATGTTTGATGATGAATATCGTCTACATTGAAAATACTACCATTAAGATTTTACTAATGCTGTAATATACCCCAAAGGGACTATGTATCCAGAGAATTTCAGACCTCGATCTTGCTGGCTAAACAAAATAATGCCACCTAAACATAGGCACAATCTGCTATGAAATGGTCAATTTCGAGTTTTCCTCCAACTTCACTCCATCTAGCTTGAACGTGTAGATACTACCAAAGAAATTCTTGGTATTCCCGAAAATAGAGCTCCAAATGCACAACAAACAGCATTTACCCTCACAGTACAAATCAGGGTTACAGAGAAAATATACCGCAAACAGGCACCAAAAATGAATTTCGACCATCTTTCTGGCCATCCATTGCACAAACACAGCAAGATACCAAGGTACTTTTCACTGAAAATGATAGTCTTGTTGTGAGTAAACACATAATAAAGCATTCTAGTTTGGTATATGTCCGGGATATTATTTTATTCCCATTCCCATTCTCAATTTTTATTGTTATTCCTCAAATAATTCTGGCTCGATAACGTAGTTACCCAGCTTGGCGCTGATGTGGTGCTGAAGTCTAACCGGACTTGAAGTGTCACAGGTCATGATAGAAGTATAACATATTTGGTACTGTGTACCCTTAAGTCATGATAGTTGATGTAAAATGTGGTGTCAACAGCAAAACTGAGCCACTTAAGTGGCTTCCAGGTGGCGCTATCGGCAGGCAAAGTGAGATACGGACCTAAAAATTTGGCTTTTTCTGTGAGACACCCATAACTACCTATGTGCCAAGTTTCATTCAATTCCAGTGGGGTCAACTGCGCACCGAATGTCAGTTTCTCATGGAATGGCTCTTAAGTGGTGAGTTCAGTTAGGCTTGACCATGTAACTTACATTCACTCTCTTTTCTAAGGAACATCAACCCTCAAATCTGCTAGATAAAATAAAACCAAAATGAACAGCTCTGTCATCAATTCTAGCCGACCCTTCAACCACTCTTCAGGATCCAGTTCCCAACTCTCTGATGGATTAATATATTGCACATTCCACCCTGCTGAGGTTGTGTTTCTGTTTATGGAAAGGAGCACCAACCTTGTAGTGGGCTACCCTGCCAACATCATGGTAATGTGGCTGGTGGTCAGAGAGAAGAGTGACTCTTCTACCTCCAATAACTTTATCTTCAGCCTGGCCACCGCCGATGCATGGTCTTGCATAATGAGCCCCATCTGCTGTTTAGGTTACATTTTACTGGACGGTGGATATTTCAATTATATAATGTACTTTACGACTGGGATCAAAAACAGCTCCCCACTCTTTCTCACCTGCATTTGCCTGGACCGCTACGTGGCTGTGGTTCACCCCATTGTGTTCACCAGCATCAAGGATAAAAAGATCAGAGTTGCTATTTCCATGCTTGTTTTGGGGCTTGTGATAGCCTATGCTCTCAGTGGGTCAGTGCTCACCCGCACATCCAACACCAATCATCACATCTACACTGGGCTGATCCTGGCCGCCTTCACCATTATGGTTTACTGCAACGTTTCTATCATATGGAGTCTGAGGAAGTCGGTCTTGGGCAAGGAGAAGATTAACCCCATGAAAAAGAAAGCCCTCAGAACTGTGCAAATCTATCTGGGCATCATAGTGTTTCATTACATGCCTACAGTTGTTATCAGTTTCGTGCGTTTCTATCCTAATTTCCCACGAATCACTTTCTGCACAACTGAACAGATTATATTCATCCTTCAGGACTACAGTTCCATCACTCGACCCCTTCTCTACCTCTCCCAGATTAAGCAGCTGCCATGGCTGAAAAAAATTGCTCTGCATCTGCTGCCGAAGCCCTTCCCCTGAGCCACGTAATGTAAGCACATGAGATGTATGCTTGTGATTGTCTGTTACATTGCATTTACTCTCGACATAAATTCATGAAAATAAGTTTATGAAACAAAGCAAGAATGTTATCTGAGTTATAGGCAAATATATTATCTTTAATTTGTCTGTAATTAGGAAAGAGATGATAATTAACACAACTATAACCATATGCGTTGATTAAAAAAGTGAAAATTATTTGAATTACCGACGTGTAGATCACCATGATTTCATATTACGCGAATTAAACTTTTTTTGATTATTTAAAATTGAGCATGTATGATAAATCAATCAAAGAGACCAATTTTTTAGGTCATGTGTAAATGATACTTATCTCCATACTTCCAAGACTGTTTTATTATGTCCATTTAATTTCATTATGCCAGCATGGGGTCTAGTTTTGCCCAGGAAACACCAACAGTGACTGCAGATTTTCTGGGAGCACAGCATATACGCAAATAAAAATGATTGTTTTTACTATTCCTGTGCTTAATGCAGACAATCAGTGAGCAATTACCACATTCAAAGCATTATAGTTCACAAAATGATAAAATGCATTTGAGGGGACCTTTAGTTTAGCAAACATTTTCCCAAGATATTCACTTTTTAAACTAAGAATTATTATCAGAATAATTCTATTAGAAATTGCAACTGAAAACACTGAGTTTCTGTAGCATCACATCAGTGGTTGCCATGGCAACGGCTGTTTTAATGAATATATAGATACTTAGAGAAACACAGTTATTGAGATAAATAAACAATGTTTGGTTATAATTTGAGCTGTAATGTGAAGGAAAAAACATGTCCCTACAGAGCTTTTTTTCCAGGTTTCTGTGTTCTATGCACACATTTGTAAATTAATGTATATTTCAGACTGTATTTAAATGCTATGATGTAATTTTGTACATATTATGGAAAGGGCTTTTGTTTAGGTTTCAGAATATGAGATGTGGGTTTTATTTCTATAGTTTATTATCTGTCATTACGGGGTGGGGTGAGGGGGTGGGGGGGTTGTTCCATCTACCTGCCCTGGAACTACAGGTGGAAAATAGTAGCTTTGCTAAACCTGGCACAATGCATCTCTCCTGGTTTTTTACAAGGTTAATGTTTTTAATTGTGTGCTGTCCCTGTTTAAATAAATAAATTACAAAAAATTACAATTCTACTAGTGATTTTGACCCCCCTAAATCAATTTCGGCAGGAAACAGCAAATTAAATATGCAAATTTTGATTTACTCATATTCAGAGGTAAATATTGCAAAAAGAGCTCTGTACAGACATAGATCATCACAAAATGAGTAAAACTGCCAAATATGAAGTTAATTGGATGTACAGTTGCTGAGAAATCTGTATTTTCTTGTTGAAAGTCATTAGTATTTTAATAAAGGTTTTAAAGTGATTTTTAGTGGAAAAGAGAAATTTTAGAGCAATTTTAGAGCAAGTTTAAGACCAATCAGGCAGAAAGTGAAAAAATGTCCTGAAAGTAGACTATTTGAAGGACCACTTCATGCTCTTACCTCACAATTAAAATTTTGAACCAAAATTGGCATTTTGCTGAGCTATATGTCCCCTTAACAAGAAACAACGTGAAATGTAACCAAAAAGACACAAAACAAATTGAAATTAAATATAAAGAACTTGAGTAATCCCTCTCAAAAATGTTCAAGGTCAACCATGAGGAAAAGTGTCCATCACCCATCATATACTAACCTCAGTCTCTGAATTCAGCAGGATGCTGTAGTTTGGTGTGAGTTTAGCTGTTAGTTACAGCTCTGGGGAACAAAGGGAAGCACTGGGGTTTGTCATCAGAGAAAAGGCCAACTTTGTTTCCATAATGGTGTACAGTTTTTGTTGAAACTGGTTGAGACATGAATTGATTCAATGCTGCAGTGATTTCTGGAGCTGTAATTTCCTGGTTATGAGCAACTATCCAACAAAACTGTTTTTCGTGCTGTCATAATTGTGCCCTTCAGAAGGAAAGTGGGCTATCCCACATCTCGGTCAAAATGAGTTGGGTGCACTACTGCATATTAAAGGTCAACGAAACTTCCCATGATACCAGCTTTTTCAGGACTATGCTGTGCTGCCATCTATTAAAAGTCATAGAAACCATTCTTAACATGTTGTGACAACCAGTGAGAGGCAGAGTGGGCTATCCCACATTCCAAGATGGCAGCCCCCATGCTGACTGGAGCTGAGGCAGTTCTGGAGAAGATTTTTGAGTCTGAAAGTGACCCCAACCCCCAGTGGAAGCCTACAGGTGAATCTAGTGATGACTCTTCTACAGGTGATAACTGTCCAGTTTCCAGGATTTAATTTTATGCCCAGATAAAATAAGTTTTTCCTGGCAATGATGAGGCGTCACCAGTGTTATGATGGTTTTGTGGATTCACTGGAAGGTTTTTGAGCCTTTCTCCAGCCAAGAAAGTTAAAGTTAAAGTGGTCTATTCCACATTTCGGGCATTTTCCTTAATTCAGTAAAAAGCTGTCTTGTACAAATTTTCCACAAACTAAGTTTCACTTGGACAATTATGTAAACATGTATAATTATCATGGAGACGGCATCCTGATTTTTGCAAACTGTTTTAACTTCAAATCTCATTTTCTCAAAACAATGGATTTGTGGGAGAGCCCACTTTACCTCTCAAAGGCACAATTGTTGATGCAGTTCTTTTGCCAAATTAAAGAGCTGTTTCTGACAACAACACACAAGCAAATTGGGCTCCAGCAAATTTACCCTTTTTGGTTTGAACCCCAATGATGTTTTTTTAATTATTATTATTATTATTATTATTATATTATTATTATGCCCCCGCCTCAAATGAGCAGGGGACATTATGTCAACGCCCTTTCATCCGTCTGTCCAGGCTGTCCGGCCGTAAACTTCTCGTTTCCACGCAATAACTAAAGAACACCTCGTCCAATCCATCTCATTTCTTGATGGTGTATGGGGGTGGGTAGAGAAAGGTTACTTTCGAAAACCAGCGCTGTGCGATATCCAATATGGCCGCTACGGCAGCCATCTTGATTTCAGTTTCCACGCAATAACTAAAGAACTCCTCATCTTCATTCCAAAACCAGTTTTCTTTTAACGTGTTTAACTTTCAGTATTATTCACTCTCACTATTCACCATGCTAAAATAGCAACCTAATCAATCTTAACCCCAATTAAACATATGGGCGGGGGCATATGCCACGCTCCGCGTTGCTCTTGTTGAGACTTATCTTGCAAAGTACTTCTGGTTTGTCCTCTGTTAAACACACCCCTAATGCTAATAGTATCTATATTAATAAAATGACACTGGCTTGTTCAGTAATTAGGTTTTGAGTCTTCAAATTTAAAGCCTTTTTTCAGGGGGACTTCAATATTTTGTCCACCCCAATATTTGCAGTTAAAAGCTGAGAGGGACTTCATACAGGATTGCAGTACACTGATATAAATTTAGCATGTTTCACACTCTAAAATTCAACCTTATCATTGTTGACACTCTATCTCTGCAGTCAGGCACACAATGGCTGTTGAAATTTTGTAAATATCATTCCCCATCCATTGGCCATTAATAATATGAATTGGTTGGTTAAACCCAGGTGGGCTTATGGTTTTTTGATCAGATCTGTGTGCCTATTTTACCCATCTTGCTGTTTAGGTGTCTGAGTGACTTAACATTGTATAGCATGGAAAATCCTAAGTGGCATTGTGGTATATCCAGCATTACAAGCACTGCAATTAACAACTAAATATATCATTTAAGTAAAAATTTAATTCCTCTGGGGATTATTAAGGGTTGACAGGCGTCCACTTTGCTGCAAAGACTGTTTTTGTTTTTTTTAATTTGACAATGCATCTTGTTTGGACGCGGTGCATCGCTATTGATTTAAAAGTAACACAGCTTAGCTCAAGTTTACAAGCACTTAGTTAATGTTCTGGTCTTGCAGAAAAAATCTGGAAAATGTTTTGTTAATCTTAATGTTGTGCTTTGTAAAATAGATTTTAAACATTTCAAAACATGTAAACGCCTTGAGTCATGCAATGTAGAGCATTTGTGATTGCTTTCTATTTCCCAGACGATGAGCTTTTGCATGACAGCAGAATTCATAAATCCAGGAAGACTGAGAAAGCAAGGCTTGACCCATTCTACTCCGTGCATCCTGGCTTAATCCTTTGTACGTTTGCTAAGCCGGGCTGAGGAGCGGCTATGTCAAGCCAGGTGTAACTTATTCAGATAAGTGCGCATTCACGACTTTGTGAAATAGATCTGTTATCGACTGTGCGGCCTAATTTTTTTAGTTATAAGACTTTATTTGAGACAAATAAGAATAAATAACAATGAAAAAAATAACACAATGTAATACAATATACAAAATAAGGTTCTGACAAACTAGTCAGAGATGCTGAGCCAAAAGGACAACATTTCCTTCCTCAGTGTCTGAAAAGGAGGTAGAAGAAGCAGAATGCTTTTCAAGTCTAACCCCTAATTACTATATCATTTGCCATTTAATGTCAATTTCATTTGTAATGAACTCGGAGTCCGTGTGGCTCCTAAGCCCCCCGGGGTCCCAGGTGGAGACTGTTTCTTGCTTCCTTCTTGGAGAGAGGAAGGGAGGGAGGGAGATAGAAACTGGGTCTCACCTGCGGTCAGATCTCCTGGCTGCGTCCTGAAGATATCGTGGCTCCCTGAACGGAGTCTGTCGTCTCCACAGTTGGCTGTTACATTCGGCTGGCGACCGATGAAAACTCTCAGCCACCTCCTTGGCTGACCCGATCACCTCAGCCTCCGCCTTTTGCTCTCTGCATGGGTTCTCCTCCTCTCCGCCGACACCTGCTGTCCCCGGTTCACCTTCGCTTCCCGTGCATTGTCCTGGTATGCAGAACGGCTATCCATCTTCATGCACCAAGCCCCGGCTAACTGCTAATGCCAAGTCTCCAGCCACCACACTCAGCATCATGCTCCAATATTCATCTCAGCACCTGCTGAAACTCAAGACTTTCACCATCCCACCTTGCATCTCAGTCATCGAACAACTCGGAGTCCTGCGTCGGCCCCGCTACATGCACAGAGGCTGTGATCGTAGGTTCATCATCCAGCATGTACACTCCATACCATCCATCTGGTCCGCCGTGTGCACCGTCAAACCTCTGACGCGTCATCAGAGCACAGCTGTTACTGGAACTAGTAACCGTGAAAAAATTGTGAGACTACAACGCGCCAACATGGGAAACATAGCGAGATTGCAACTCGCCAGGCCAAACGGAAAACCTGGAGTGGATTTTAATGTTCTCCGACCTCTGTTAAAACACTCCAGCCCTTTTAGCAAATGCAAGATCACAGTTTTACTCCTCCATCATCAACAATAGCCCTGAAACTCCAAGCAACTTCTCTCCACAGTTAATCATCTTCTAAAACCACACACCATCTGGATTTTCTAACGCCACTGAGGAGCAATGCAATAACTTCCTCTCTACTTTCACCACAAAGGTAGACACCATCTGTTCTTCTTCTACCCCCTCTAGCCTCCCCACCTCTGCCTGTACTGGCTCTGGAAACCCAGGGACAGTTTAAACCCTCTGATGGATTAATATATTCCATTCCACCCTGCTGAGGTTGTGCTTCTGTTTAGGGAAAAAGGAGCACCAACCTTGTTGGGGGGCACCCTCCCATCATGGTAATGGGGGGTGGTCAGAAAAGTGACTCTTTACCCAATAACTTTATCTTCAGCCTGGCCCCCATGCTGTCTTGCATAATACCCCCATCTGCTGTTTGGTTACTTTTTTGGGCCGGTGGATTTTCAATTATATAATTATTTTCGACGGGGATCAAAAACAGCCCCCCACTCTTTTTCACCTGCATTTGCCTGGATACTGGCTGTGTTACCCCATTGTGTTCACCAGCATAAAGGAAAAAAAGATCGGTTCTATTTCCTGCTTTTTTTGGGGGCTTTGATAGCCTATGCCCCCAGTGGGTCAGTGTCCCCCCGACATCAACACCAATCACCCATCTCCCTGGGTGATCCTGGCGCCTTCACCATTTTTTGGTTTTTACTCAGTTTCTATCATATGGAGTCTGGGGAATGGTCTTGGGCGGGAAGATTAAACCCCCATGAAAAAAAACCCCTCAGAACTGTGCAAATCATCTGGGATCATAGTGTTTCATTACATGCCTACAGTTTTTTTCTTTTTGTCTTTTACCCTTTCCCCCACAATCCTTTCGCACAACTGAACAGATTATATTCATCCTTGGACTACAGTTCCACCCTGCCCCCTTCTCTCTCCCGATTAAGCAGCTGCCTGGCTGAAAAAATTCTCTGCATCTGCTCCCCCTTTCCCCCTGAGCCCGAATGTAACACTGAGTTTTGGGCTTGTAATTGTCTGTTACATTGCATTTACTCTCAATAAATTCAGAAAATAAGTTTTAAACAAAGCAAGAATTTATCTGAGTTATAGGCAAATATATTATTTTTTAATTTGTCTGTAATTGGGAAAGAGATGATAATTAACACAACTAAAACCCATATGGGGTTTAAAAAAAATAAAATTATTTGAATTACCGCGAGATCACCGATTTCATATTCGAATTAAATTTTTTTGATTTTTTAAAAAGAGCATGTATGATAAATCAATCAAAGAGCCCAAATTTTTTTTAGGTCATTTTAATGATTTTCTCCATATTTCCCAAGATGTTTTTTATGTCCTTTTTAATTTCATTACCCAGCATGGGGTCTATTTTTCCCCGGGAAACACCAACAGTGCCCAGACTGGGAGCACAGCATATCCCAAAAAAAAAATGATTTTTTTTACTTTCCTTGTTTAAATCAGACAATCATGAGCAATTACCACATTAAAAACATTTATTTCCCCAAAAATGATAAAATGCATTTGAGGGGACCTTTGTTTTAAAATTTTCCCAAGATTTTCCCTTTTTTAAACTAAAAATTATTATCGAAAAATTCTTAAAAAGCAACTGAAAACACTGAGTTTCTGTAGCATCACATCAGTGGTTGCCATAGGCTGTTTTAATGAATATATAGTCTTAGAAAACACAGTTATTGGAAAATAAACAATTTTTGGTTATAATTTGAGCTGAAATTGGGGAAAAAATTTTCCCCAAAGGTTTTTTTTCCGGGTTTCTGTGTTCTATCACACATTTGTAAATTAATGTATATTTAGACTGAATTTAAATGCTATGATTTTTTTTGTACATTTTTATGGAAAGGGCTTTTGTTTGGGTTTAGAATATAGATTGGTTTTTTTTTATAGTTTATTATCTGTCATTGGGGGGTGGGGTGAGGGGGGGGGGTTGTTCCATCTACCTCCCCGGGAAACAGGTGGAAAATATGCTTTGCAAACCTGGCACAATGCATCTCTCCTGGTTTTTAAAAGGGTTTAAATGTTTTAAATTTGTGTGTTGCCCCTTTTAAATAAAAAAATTCAAAAATTCCCCAAATTTAAGGGGTTTTGGGGCCCCTAAATCAATTTCAAAAAAATTAAAAATTAAAATTTTTGGGGATTTACTATATTAAAGGGGGTAAATTTGCAAAAGACCTTACGCATAGATCTACAAAATGAGTAAAACTCCCAAATATAAGTTAAATTTGGGTTTACAGTTGCTGAAAATCTGTTTTTCTTTTTAAAAAGTTGTATTTAATAAATTTAAAGTGTTTTTTTGGGGAAAAAGAAATTTTAGAAAATTTTTAGACAATTTTAAGACCAATCAGGCAAAAAGTAAAAAAATTCAAAAGAACTTTATTTAAAGGGACCACTTATGCTTTTACCTCAAAATTTAAAAATTTTGAACCAAAAATTGGCATTTTTGAGCTTATGTCCCTTAACAAGCAGGGGAAAAACCAAAAAGACACAAACAAATTGAAATTAAAAATAAAGAACTTGATAATCCCTCTAAAAAATTTTAGGTAAACCCTGAGGAAAAGTGTCCATCACCATCATACTAACCTAGTTCGAATTCACAGGATGCTGTATTTTGGGTTGAGTTTGCTGTTATTACAGCTCGGGGGAAAAAGGGAAGCCTGGGGTTTGTCATCGAAAAAGGCCCAACTTTTTTTCCCTTGGGTGCAGTTTTTTTTAAAACTGGTTGAGACATGAATTATTAATGTAGTGATTTCGGGGTGAAATTCTGGTTATAGCAACTATCAACAAAACTGTTTTTGGTTGGCATAATTGTGCCCTTAGAAAAAAAGTGGGCTACCCCAATCTCGGTAAAAATAGGGGGGTGCACTACTGCGTTTAAGGTCAAGCAATTTTCCATGTAACCCTTTTTTTGGATTTTCCATTTTTAAAGTCATAGAAACCATTCTTAACATGTTGTGACAACCAGTGAGGGCAGAGGGGCTTTTTTTTCCCAAGATGGCACCCCCATTGACTGGGCTAGGCAGTTTTTGAGAAGATTTTGGTCGAAAGTGACCCCAACCCCCAGTGGAAGCCTACAGGTGAATCTAGTAGCCTTCTTCTACGGTGATAACTGTCATTTTCCCGGATTTAATTTTAGCCCAGATAAAAAAGTTTTTCCTGGCAATGATGACGTCCCGCTTATGTGGTTTTTGGATTCACGGGAAGGTTTTTCCCTTTCTCCAGCCAAGAAAAGAAAAGTTAAATGGCCTATTCACTTTTTTGGGCTTTTTCCCTAAATTCAGAAAAAAGCTTTTTTAAAAATTTTCCCAAAACTAAGTTTCACTTGGACAATTATGAAACATGTATAATTATCATGGAGGAATCCTGTTTTTTAAACTTTTTAAACCCAAATTTCTTTTTTCTAAAAAATGGATTTGTGGGAGACCCCCTTTTCTAAAGGCACAATTGTTGATGCAGTTTTTTTTGCCAAATAAAAAGCTGTTTCACAACAACACAAGAAAATTTGGGGGCTCCACAAATTTCCCCTTTTTGGTTTGAACCCAATGATTTTTTTTTAATTTTTTTTATTATTATTATTATTATTATTATCCCCCCGCCTCAAAATGAGCGGGACATTATGTCAACCCTTTTTCCCGTCGCCTGTCCGCCGAAACTTCCTTCCATAATAACTAAAAAACACCCCCAAATCCATCTTTTTTGATGGTGTATTGGGTAGAAAGTTATTTTGAAAACCACCCTGTCCGATATCAATATCCCGCACCCATCTTGTTTTCATTTTCCTTTGCCCCAATTTTTAAAATTTTTTTTAAGGAATTTTCCTTTTTTCTTCATTTCCCAAAAACCCAAATTTTTTCTTTTAATTTTTTTAATTTTCCCAAAAGTATTTTTTCCTTTTTCACACCCAACAAATGCTAAAAAAAAACCCCTTTTTCAAATTTTTTTTAAAAAAACCCAATTAAAAACCCTTTTTTCGGTGGAGGGCCAAAAAAGGGAAAAAAAAACCCCTTTTTCCCCTTTTGCTCTTTTTGGGGGGGAAAAAAACTTACCCTTGGGCCAAAAAATTTTTTTTAAACCCTTTTTTTTGGTTTTTTCCTTTTTTAAGCGGGAAAAAAACCCAAGGGGTTTTAAATAGTTTAAAAATTTCAAAATATTAATAAAATAACCCGGTTTTGGGGTTCGGGAATTTGGGTTTTTTAAAGTTCTTCCCCCAAAAATTTAAAAAAAATAAGCAACCTTTTTTTTTCCCAGGGGAATTTTTTTTCAAAAAAATTTTTTTCCAAAAAAACCCACCAAAATTTTTTTTTTTTTCCCCAGCAGTTTTAAAAGGTTTTTTGGGAAGGAAAACTTCCCTTTTACCCAGGAATTTTTGGGCAGGGGTACACCCTGAAATTTGATAATAAATTTTAGCAATTTTTCACCCAAATTTTTTTTTTTAAAAAATTAAAAAAAAAAAACCCCTTATCAAATTTTTTGAAAAACTATCTCGGGAAAAAGGCCCCCCCAGGAAAAAAAACAAAGGGCTTTTAATTAATAAAATATCATTTTTTTAAATGCCTTTTTAATTTTCTTCCCCCTGGGGAAATTTTTGGTTTTTTAAAAAGGGGGGGGGGAATAAAACTGGGTTCCACCTGCGGTAGTTCTGGTCCCTTAAATTTGGGTCCTAAAGTGGATTTTTGGTTTACATTAAACTGCACATTTTTAAAATTTTTCCCCTCCCCAGTTTTTTTTGCAGGGGTTCCCTTTGCCAACTTTTTGTTTTTTTTTAATTGTGCATAGTTGGTGGAGGCTATATTTAGACCGCCCCCAGTAACTGTTGGCTCCCCCAAAAATCGAATGTAATTTATCTAGGCTGAAATAAGATTTACCATCCCACCTTATCTCAGTATCAACAATGGCCCCGGGTTTTCAAAACTGATGGGGGCCATCACAGAACCCCATAATCCAGGAAGGCCCCAAAAACCTTACCCTTTCACCATTTTCAACCGTAACCGTGTTGTAGCCAGGGGGCTAAAACATGAAAACATAAGCGATTCAATTTGAAAAAACCGGAAAAACCTAATTTTTTTGTTTGCCCTTTTAAAACATAGTTTAAACCTAAAAAAAAACTTTCAATTCATATTCTCAAACAAAGCCAGCAACATATCACATCCTGAAAGAGGGGGAAAGGGCCCCGGAAACCTCCCCAACCCGTGATTTCATAAATGAGCCTGCCTGCCTGGTTTTTGCTTTTAGAAAAGGGGGATCGGGGCTCCCTGCTGTCCACCACAAAACTTGTTTTCCCCCATCTTTCCTGCTGTTTCTTTTAGGGGTACTTTTAAATCTTTCCCCTCCTCAACTTGCTTCTCTCTTGTCCCCCCCCAAACCCCAGTTTTCTCCAAAATACAAACGCTTTAAAATTTTACCACCCCCAAAATTTGCTATTTCATTTTCAAATCCCTCCTTCTTTTTGATCTGTTTTCAGTTTTACCCCCCAAAATTTCAAACAGGCCTGCCCCCAACACACGGGGGCTTTCCCGGGGTTATCACCAACCCTTACCACATTTCCAATCCACCATTGCCCTGGGCCCCGATCCGGGCTTCTTGATGGACCCTCTGCTTTTCCCCCATAGAAACACCAAATTACCCCAGAAACCCAAAAAATATAAACCCGCCTCTTAACCTCGCCCTTTACTAAGAACTTTTCACTTTCCAGTGAAACAACATTTTTAAAACCTGGGATTCCCTTTGGCCTATTAAGACGGACTGTAATTTTCCCAGCTCCCCCCCCGGGGCACTCGGAACTCGGAGAATGAAGGAAACAGGGGCCCTTGAACAGGCTTCAGGGGGCCCACAATCGGTTTACCGTGAGCATCAAAAAATCTACCCCAAACCCTGCAAATGAAAGACCCGTTTTCTCCTCCATCTCAACAATAGCCCTGGAAACCCCAAAGCAACTTTTCCCCACAGTTTCATCTCCTAAAACCCACCATCTGATTTTCCCCACTGAGGAGCAATCCCAATCTTTCTCTTTTTTCCCCACAAAGGTAAACACCACCCCGTTTCTTCTTCTCCCCCTCAGCCCCCACCTCTCCTTACTGGCTCGGGAAACCCAGGGACAGTTTCCCCCCCATTTTTTTGTTTCCATCGACACCACACAGAATGGGTTTAAGCCATCACCCCGCAAGATGAAACCCACCACATCATCCGGGGCCCCTTCCCCCACATCTCCAAAAATAAATCTCCCCCATAAGTCCCCTAATCATCAAAATCATCAACCCCCTTCCCCAAAGGTGGCCTTCCATCTGCCCTTAAAACGCTGTTATCAAACCCCTTTAAAAAGACCATTGGGCCCGATGATCTGATGTCCTAAGACCCACCCCAACCCCCCATTTCTTTCCAAGGAAAATGAAAAAGTAGTCGCTCTCAACTAAAACCCATCTCCATCAAACCACCTTTTAAAAAATTCCAATCCGGTTTTTTTCCCACCAGACGGGGGTGATTAACCCGCTGATGGCAGCAGATGCTGGCTCCCTCCTTGTCCCCCTTTGACCTGACCCTGCATTTTAGGGGAACCCCAAAACTCCTTAAATTTCCCAATACCCGGGACTCTGGCAGCCCAAAAAGGGTTTCCCCTCTTCCCCTGGAAAAAAAGTTTTGCACGGGAAAAAGCCAAATCCAACCAAACTCACCTGGGGTCCCCAAGGCCCGGGTGTGGCCCAACCCCTTTTCACATTTTACATCCCCCCTTCCCATCATCGGGAAACCCGGTTTTTTTTTTTATTTTATGCCAAACACTCATTTTCGCTAAAACTGGTTCCCCCTCTGCAACCACACAATCACCATCTGCCTTTTCTATCTGCCTGGAGGAGATAAAGGGGGATGAACCCAAATTTTCTTCAGTCAATAGTTCTAAAACTGAAGCCATTCTTCACACTCCCCACGGATCTTTCCATCCATAACCAGCATTTTTTTCTCTGGGCACAACACCCTCTTCCAAAACAGTCCCCAATCTGGGTTTTAAACTTCACCCTTGACTTTTTAAATTTTCCCAAAACACCCTGCAAACCCCTCCCTCCTCAAAATATCGAAGCCACCCCCTCCCCTCCAAGGCCCGAAAAGTTGTCCCGCCTTTTCTCCCCCGGGCTATCTGCCACCTCCCTCGGGATCCTGGCCCTTCAAAGCTCAGTTATACAAACAGTGCTGGGATCCTGATGAGGGTGCAAAAACATGAACACATTACACCCATCCTCCGCCCCCTCCACGGCTTCCCATTCACCACAAAATAGACTAAAAATCTCTCTGCTCCCCTACCATTTTCTTGGGAAAATCCCCCGCTCCTGAAGGACCTCATCTCCCCCTCTCTCAAGCCCCCCAGCAGACAAACATTACCTCAACCCCCCCAAACAAAGCTCCATACAGTGGGAGTGGTCATTTGGCCCCCCGGCGGGGCCCCCCCCAGGGGGGCTTTTTAAAAAAAAAGGCGGCCCCCTTTCCCAAAAAACCCTTGAAAGGCCCCCCAGAACTTTAGGCCGGGGGTTTAAAAAAAATCTTAAAATTTTTTTGGGTTTTTAAAAGGGGCTAAACGAGGGGGTGGCCCTTTAGAATGGGAATTGTAAATCTTCCAGTATATTCTCCTTTTTAAAAAGCCCGGGTTTTCCCCCCTTTTATTTTTTTTTTTGCAATTTTTTTTTAATTTTAGACTTTTTTTTTAAAAAGATAAACTTATAAATAAAATCTTTTTAAAATATTTTTTTTATTGGGGAGAAAAGTATAAATATGGTATTAAAAAATTGCCCCTAAACCTGATTTGCCACCTCACGCAACAATTCCAATCAAAAAACCAATAGTCTTTATCCGTTTAATTTTTGGCCCTTTTTTGAAATTTTTCTTCCCCAACTATTTTTTGGCATAGGCCCTTTAAGGTTCCAATCATCCTTTAAGTAGACAAAGGACCCAAAATCCATTTAGTTTTTAAGATTAAAATTTATAGGGGCCTCTAAAACCCAAGTTTTTGGATTGGGGCAAACTGAGGGTGGCATTTTTTCAGGTTTTCCTAAACAAATTCAGGGTTTCTTTCAATTCGAAAGGGTCCAGGTCCCGAAAGAAAACAAAAAATCACCACCCCCCGTTTAAGGATATGCTTTTATAAAGGGGATTTAATTAACGGGACACCCTTTCCAAAAAATTAAATTTTTTTTGTTTCCACAGGGTTTTTCCTGGGGATCATCAAATAAATTTTTAAAAATGTGAGATTTTTTAGTTTTTGGGGGAAAAGGGTTTTTTTCCTGGAATCTCCACGGAGCCATTTTCCATTTCTTTTTTTGTTAAATATAAAATGCTTTCGAAAAAGGGTGTTGCCTTTAGAGGGTTTTGGTTCTTTTTGTTGGATTCAATCTTTCTTGGAATAATTTTGGAGGGAAAACCTGGGAAGGTTCCCCAAAATTTCCCAAATTTTTTCCATTTTTGAATTCTTTTTTTGTGATTCCAAACCCACCTTGCTTTAACTGAAAAAGTAGGCTGTTGCTTTTTAATGTTTTTCCCGGTTTTTTTGTCCTCCGGGGTGTTTTAAGCGCCTTGGGTAATTTTGGTGGCCCACCTGGGAAGGTTCACCACTGTTAAGTTTTCCCTTTGGGGAATAATGGCTTTCTTGATTCCCGGGCCCCAAAAGCCTTAGAAATGGCTTTGAAACCCTTTTTTCCCGATGATGTCAAAAATTTGTTTTCATCTGCTCTTGAATTTCTTTAGTTCTTGCATGATGTGTTGCTTTTTGAATTTTTTAGCCTCTTCACTTTGTCGGGCAGGTTCTTTTTATGATTTCTTGATTCAACTGGTCTGCGGTAATCAGCCTGGGTGGGGCTATAAATTGAACAAAAAAAAAAGGGGTTAATCACAGCTATTCGGGTTTTAACAAGGGGGGCAATTTTCACCGGGGCCCGGGTAGGTTTGGGAGTTTTTTTCCCCTTTAATAAATGTAATCATCATTTAAAACTTCTTTTTGTATTTCCCCGGGTTATCTTTTCAATATTAAAATTTGTTTGATGATTTGAAACAATTAAAGGACAAATATGAAAAAAAAAAAAAAATCAGGAAGGGGAAAATTTCTTTTTCAGGGCATTTAATCCCAAATTCATTAAACATTCAGTCATTTAAAAATAAATAATCAAAACAAAAAATCTTTTAAATACTGGTCTCTTTAAATTTCCCTTTCTTCTAGACTTAATTCTAAAAAAAATTTTTGTTTGTTTTTTTAAAAAATTTTTCCACTTTTCTTATTTAATGTCATCAAAAATTCCCAATTTTCCCCACAGAAGAAACCCCTTTAATGGTTGAATCTGGGTTTTTTAACTTATTTCACCCTTTTAAAATTGTTTTCCCTTTGGGGTTTTTTTTTTTTTTTTTGGGGAATTTTTTTTTTTGTTTAAAAGGGTTTTTGTTTTTTTTCAAACCCAAATTAAAATTTAATTTTTAATTTAAAAAAAATTGGCTAATAATAAATTTTTTCCCATTTTTTTTTTTTTGATTTGTTTTGTCTCGGGAATTTGGGTTTTCCCCCTTTAAAAAATAAAAAATTAGGAGAATAAAAATTGGGGGAAATTCCCTTTAAAATGCCCCATTTTTAAAAAAAATGTGGGCTTTAAAACAGATTTTTCATATTTCCCAGATTTTTTCAAGTATCCCCAAAACTTTATTTATGTATTTTTCCGTAAAAACATACTTGTTTTGTTTTTTTTTTCCATTACCCAAATTTGTTTGTTTTCCAAATTAATGTTATTATTTTTTTAAACCATAAATTGTTTTTTTATTTCTTTTAAATTAAAAACGGAAATCCCCATAAAAAAAAAAAAAGCTAAAAAAAAAAAAAAAAGTTAAAAAGAAAAAATAAAATAGGAACAAGGAAAAAGTAAAATAAGGGCCCCCTGAAAGGAAAATTTTACTTTTGAAAAATTTTGGCGCTTTTATTTGGGGTTTTTTTAACAAACCCCCAAAAAAGGGGGGGTTTTGCCCCCTCTAAAAAAAAAGGGAAAATTTGGGGGTTTTTGTTTTCCCCGGGGGAAAAAAAGGGGTCCGGGAACCCTGATACAAAGGGGGGAAAAAATCAAGGGTTTTTTTTTCCCCAACCAAAAAAAAGCTTTTGGCTTTTTTTGGGAAACAAAAATGAAAGGCCCGTTCCCCCAAAACCCAAAAATTATGGGGAAACTTTTTTAACCCCAAATACCAAAAATAAAAATTTTAAAAAATTTTTTTCCCCCCAAAAAAAAAAATTGGGGGGGTTTGATATAGCCGGACAAAAAAGAGGGCTTCCTCCCCCCTTAAAAAAATGGGAAAATTTCCAAGGGTTTTTCCAACCCCAAAAAAAAAAAGATTTGGGCAAAAATTTGAGCTTTCAACCCCCCCAAAACCCAAAAATGGCATTTTCCAAAGGCTTTTCCCGGAAAAAAAAGGGCAGGGCATTTTAAGAAGGGGTCGAAAGGGGGTTTCCCCAAAACCCCCCAAAAAAAAGGTTTGGGGTAAATTTTTGTTTCCCAAACGTTTTTCCCCCGCCCCCCGGGATTTGAGACTTTTCCGGTGGGGTCAAAGTATTGCTTAAAAGGGCCCCCCCAAACAAAAAAAATTTACCCCGGGGTTTTTTTGGTTTTTTTCCCCCCGAACTGCTTTTTCCCTTTTAGGCCCCCCATTTTTGGGGGATTTTTTAAAACCTTTTCTTAAGGGTAAAAGCCCCTTGCTGGTCATTTAACGGAAAAAAAACTATTTTTAAAATTTCCCATCGGTTATTTTTACCCCTAAAAATTTCATTATGCAATTTTTTAATTTTTTAAAATTTTTCACAGCATGTTTATTTTGATTTCAAAATTAAACCAAAATTGACCCAAAAGGTTTTAAACTTTCCCCTTTTTAAAAAAAAAAAAAAAACCGGGGAAAGGAATAAAAAAGGGGGAAAAAATTTTTACATTTTCATAAAAAAAATTTCCCTTTTTCATAAAAAACAAAAATTTTTTAACAGATTTTTAAAACGGGAAATTTGTTTTTTAATAAATTTAATTTATTGGCCACTAACAAAAAAATTTTTAACCCCCAAAACCCTTTACAATTAAAAAGAAAAAATTAAACTTTATGGGGAAATGGGGGAATTTTTAAATTCCCTTTAATGGGGCCATGGTTTTTAAAGTTTTATTTTTCAAAATGAATTGGTAAAAAAAAAAACCTAATTTTTCCCGAATTAAGGCCTCAACTTTTTGGAAAAAACCGAGGGAAAAAACAATTGTTGGGTTTGTTAATTAAACTTTTTTAAAAATTTTTTTTTTAAAAATCAACAACCCTTGGTTTCCATTTTTTCGTTTTTGGAATTTTTAAAAAAAAATTTGGGGAGCACTGGCCTCTCGACCCAATTGTTTTCAACTACCGCCGGTTTTGGAAAGGGGGGTGCGTGGGTAAAAATCCCCCCCCTTATTTGGCAGGTTATTTTTGTTTAATTTTTTAAAAAAAAAAAAGTTTTCCCCGTGCAAAACCCTTAAGGTCATCAATGGTTTCCCCCTTTACAAACATTAAATTTATGGAAAAAAAAAATCAGCGCAAATTTTGGCCCCCCAAAAATTTTTTTCCCCAATTACGGTTTATTTAAAGAAAAAGGGTTTCAATTTTCCCAAAAAGCTTTTTCCCCAAATTTTTAAATTAAAGGGGAAAAAAGTGTTAAAATAAAAATTTTTTTTTACCCCAAAAATTTGCCTTTTATTTTTGGCCTTTTCGGTTAAAAAGGGGGGGGGCCTATTTAAAGTTGCTTTTTTTCTTTTTCCAAAATTTTCCCTTCATTAAGAAAATTTTTTGAGTTTGGCCTTAATTTTACCCCTTTTTAAAAGGGTTAGCTGCTGGAGAGTTTTTGGGCTTTTTCAGGTTTCCCTTAAAAAAAGCTCCCCAAAAAATAGGCGCTGGGGGCCAGTTCACCCCAATCTTTTTTACTCGGTGCTTTTTAAAATGCAATGTTTTTTCATTTTCCTTTAAAAAACAAAGGTTTGAATGATGTTTCGGGGGGAGTAGCCCAAACCCCAAAACCTTTTTACATTCATTTCTTTTTAAAAGAATTCCCACCTTGTCAATCATATACCTCAAGAACGGCTTTTGAAATTTTGTAAAAGGGGGGTTTTCCTTTTTTGGGGGGCCAAAACCCCCTGATTTTTTAAAAAAATGTTAATTTCCCGCTAAAGGCATTTTCCCCTTTTTACCTTTTTTTGAGCCTTGGGGAAAAGGGGGCCCCCGGTCTTAAAATTTCCCTTTTTTAGAAGATTTTGGGGGATCTTGGGTGGCACGGGGGATTCAAAGCTGGTTTCTTGGACTGTTTTAGTAATTCAATTCCCGCCTTGTGGGGTCTGACCCCCGAACGGGCCCCCCAAGGTCCTTTGTTTCCCTTTTAAATTTTTTTAGTTTTCCCAATTTTGTATGTTTCAGCTAGGGGCCTTAAAATTTCAATTTGGCTTTTGCTTTTTTTGCTCCCAATTTTTTGCGGCCCAATTTTAAACCCCTGGGATTTTGGGAATTTCCCTTTTTAAACCCCTTTTTTTTTTTTAAACAAAACTATGCCTTAACTTAAATTTTTTCAAATTTTTTCCATCCTTTTTTAAATTTTTCCGTTTTTTTTGCCTTGTCCCCTTTTTAAAAACCTTTCAAAAGAAATAAACCATTTAGTAAAAATTAAAAATTCTGTTTAAATTGAAATTTTTTTGTTTTTTTTTGAAAACCCAAAAATTGGTCAGTTTTTTAAAGCTTTATTTTTATTTTATTAAAAATAATATTTTAATTGGGGGATAAAAAAAGGGGTTTTTAATTTAAAAAGAAAAATTTTTTTCAAATAGGGGAATTTTAATGGTGGGCAAGGCTTTTGAATTGGGGAAGAAAGGGTTAATGGGGAGAGCAAAAAAGGGTTTTAAAGAGTAGCATAAATTTTTGGGGGGGGGAAAAGTGGGTGGAAGGGGGGGGGGGATGGGGGAAAAGGGGGGGGTTTAAAAGGGGGGGGTGAGGGGACTTAAAAGAAAACTTCAAAAAAGGGTAACATTTAAAAGACAAAAAACTTGGTAAAATTATTTTTAATGAATTTAAAAAAAACAATTGATGGGTAAAATATATTTCTTGTAGAAGAAAAATAAATTTTTTAATTATTTTGACTGTAAAATTTTGAAAAGGGTTCCTGTGGGGTTCAATAAAAGTTCCCTTTTTTTCCCCTTTTTTTTTGGGCTGAGGGGAATCCCTTTAAAAAACCCCAATAAAAATTTAGGAAACTGCCATTAAAAATTCCTTTTTATTTTATAATAAATTTAATATGTCAAAAAAAAACAAATTTTTATTTTTTAATTTAGGTTTAAAAAAACCCAAAAGGGAACAAAAAAAGTCATAAATTCCAGAAATAGAAATTCATTTATAATTTCATTTTATTTTTTTGGGTTTGGGGAAAGGGGTTTTCCATGTCCCAAGAGGTTTATCAAAATTTTTTTTAAATTCCCCCCTTTATTAAACCTTTTCTTTTTTTTTTTATAATTTAACTGCATTGAGCCCATTTTGGGCTTTTTTTTTAAATTTTTTAACACCCCAAAAAAATTACAAAAAAACCAAAAAAAACCTACATTTTTGTGACGAAAATAAACTAAATTTTTAGTTCCCCCAATAACGCTTTCGGCCAAATTTAAAAAACCCTTGGGGGTATGGGTTTCCCCTTTGGGCCGGGGGGAAACCCCAAAAAAACGTTTATGGGTTAGCTTTTAAACTTTTTCCCAAAAAATTTTTCCGGGGTTTTAAAAATTAAAAAAATTTCTTTTTTTTGAAAATTGTTTTTTTTGAAAAAAAATACCCCAAGTTTTTATTGGAATTGTTTCTTCCGGAATATTTGTGAAAACGCCCGGCCAGGGGGCCCCGGGTGGGGGGGGCCCCGGGGGGGATTTTCCCTGCTCAAAAATCTTGCCCCACAATTTTTTTCCCCCGGTTTGGGGGAAATTTTCTTTAAAAAAATTTCCTGTAAAAGGTTTTGATAAAAACTTTTTATGGGGAAATTTTTGCTTTAAGGGTTTTCCGTTTGCCCCCCAAAAAAGGGGCCGGTCGGGCCCAAGAAAAGCCTTTGTAAGCGCTTTCAACCTGATTGGGAGGCGTAACCGGAAAAATGGGGAAAAGGGGCTTCCCAGGCCCCCCCCCCATTTAATCTTTTTTTTCAATGAGTTCTAAAGATGGAAATTTAAAAATTTAATTACTATTAAATTACAAGTTCTTTAGTCTTTTGAACAATGGGGAAAAATGCAAACAAGTTTAATTTAACATTTGGGTTATTCCGTTAAATTTCAGTTTGAAAATAAAAATTCGTTTAATAAAAATTTTATTTTGGGGCAATTTTTTTTTATTGGTTTTTTATTTTGGAGGGAAAAATTTAATTTTAAAAGGGGGAAAATGTAATATGTAAAAAAAAAGATTTGTAAAAAGTGTTTTTAAAAATTTTTAAATTTCTGAGAATTTGTCAACTGGTTTTTTGGTTTTAAATTAATTTTAAGGGGGCCCAAATATTTAAAATAAAAATCTCATTTTATGACAAAAGTAAATTTTATGAAAAACCTTTTTTGAGAGGGTCCAAAAAACCCCCTTTTTAAAAAAAAAATTCCCCCGGTGGGCTTTTTTTTTTTTTTCGGGTTTTTGGCCGCCAAAATTTAGGGCGGGGGTTCCCAAAGGGGGGCCCCCTGTCCGTGGGGAAAAACCCCCGGTTTTTATTTGGTCAGGTAAATTCCCAAAAGCACACCCATCTCATTTTAAAAAAAGGGGGGAAAGTTTTTTAAACCCCCTTTTTGGGGGCCCCAAAAGGGGTTAAAAAAAAAAAACAACCAGTGGGGGCAAAATCCTTTGGGGGCAGGGGGGACCGGTTTTAAAAAAATGGTTTTTAATTTTTGGGTTAAGGGAATAGAAAAAAAAACCCCCCCCCGGGGTGGAAAATGGAAGCCCCCGGCGAAATCGGGTCAGTTTTAACCAACTTTTTTTTTCCCCCCCAAGCAACTTTTCCCCGGGGCCTGTTTTAAAATTTACATCCGTCCCATAGTGCACTTCCAAATATAAAATTTTTTGGGGTGGCCCTTTGGCCCCAAAAAAAAACGACCCATTTTTTGGGATTTGGGGGGGGCCCCCCCGCGATTTGGGGTGGCCCCCCTTTAAAGGTTAAAGGGGGGGAAAAAAAAAGGGAAAACCTAAAAGCTTTTGGCCCCTCTGGCCCATACTCGTTAAAAAGGTATTGGCTTTTAAATTTGGTTTTAATTTTGGGGGGTTTCCCCAAAGGGGAAAAAATTTCCCCAAAAAAAATTTTTAAAACAACCCCCAAAAACCCAACATGGGTTTAAAAATTTTTTTTTAAAAATAAAAAAAAAAAACGGGGGCCTTTTTTCTTACCAAATTTAAGAACGGGGAATTTTGTCATTATTATTTAGGTTGGGAAGATTAGGTATGTTTTTTGTAATTAGGGCCCGGAAAAGGGGGCTTTCAATTGAAAAAATTTTTTTTTTTATGGAAACGTCCCTTTAACCTGGTTTTTTTTTTCCCCAACCGGGGGTTTTAAAACCCCGGGGTTTTAAAAAAAATGCCCTTTTTTCTTGATTTTTAAATCTTTAAAAAGGAATTTTTTAAAAAAGGTTTTTTTTTTTTAAAATAAAAATTTTGAAGATTAAAATTTCCCCAATAACCTCCCAAAAAAAAAACTTTTTTTTTCCCCCAAAAAAAAACCCCGGGCCCCTTTTGGGGTTTCCCCCCCCCTTCTCCTCTTCCCCCAAAAAGGAGGTAGGGGCGGCCCCAAAAAAAAAACCCTTTTAATTGTTCCCTTTGTTAGGGGGTTTTTTTCCCCAAGGGAAACCCCCCCAGGTTTTTAAAAGGGTTGTAGATAGCAAACTTGCTTAACCCAAAACCAAGGTTTTTGACTTAAACTGGGGAAAAAAAAAAAAAAAACATGTTTTAAACCCTTTTGAAAGCAGAAACTTCTTCAAATTTTAAAAAAAACAAAATTTTTTTTTTTCGGATTTTCGGGTGTATAAAAACTCTTTTTCCTTTTGTGAAAAAAAAGACACCAGGGGTCTTTTAAGGAGGGTTTAAAACCCGACCCCCCCGGCCATGCCCGGGGGTGGAAAAACCGTATTTTATCCCCCGGGGCTTTTTTTGAAGTTTTTTAAGGGGCTTTCAAGATAAAATTTTTAATTTTAAATAATTGGGGGTTTTGGCGTTATGGCCCCGGGGCAGTGGGGGGGACCCAAAAGGGAAAAGGGGGGACTGCCCTCCCTTTTGGCGAATTTTTGGGGGTTTGGGGGGGGTTTTTAAAGCCCGACTTCGCCGTTAGGAGTTGGCACAGGGGAAGATCTTCGGCGGAATTCCCACCATTTCCGAGCAGCCTCCGCTCAATGAAGTTCTCTTCTGCGCCAGAATCCATCAGGGCAGTAGTCTTCCTCCCTCCTCCTCTCCACTCAAGAGATACAGGGAAGCATGTGCGGTTCTTTGAGGAGTGATCAACAGGAATAGCGCCCACTAATGCTCCTCTCCTCATTAGTGGGCACCGTGAGATGAAGTGACCGGCCTTCCCACAGTAAAAACAGACCCGCTCTCTCCGCCTGCATTCCCTCTCGTGAGACAGCTTAGTTCGGTCCAACTGCATGGGTTTCGATTCAAGGGGAGGTTTAGTGCTGGAGTCAGGACGAGACGGAGAGTGAGTCGTCACCGGTGAGTTGGAAGGTCTGGTAGAGTGAGAGACCCGTCTATGCTCCTCCAAACGTGAATCGATCTGAATAGCCAGTTTGATGATCCGGTCCAGGTCTTCGGGCAGGTCACGCGGAAGAAGCTCATCTTTAACTCGCTCGGAGAGCCCATTGAGAAAGGCATCATAGAGTGCTCTCTCCTGCCATTTGCTGTTGGTGGCAAGGGTCTGGAAATCAATGGTGTAGTCGGAGACTGAGCGGCTGCCTTGGCGGATGCGGAGAATCTCCCTTCCAGCCTCATGCCCGTGTTTGGAGCAATCGAACACACGCTTAATCTCTTCTTCCAAAAGAGCGGATGTCTGGACACAGGGAAGCCCCGCTTCCCAGGCCGAGGTAGCCCACTGCTTGGCTCTCCTGGTTAGCTGCGTGATGATGTATGCCACACAGGACTGTTCAGAGGGGAAGGTGACCGGTTGAAGGCTGAAGATCAGCTTGCACTGGGTTAAGAAGGCTCGGCAGGATCCAGGCTCACCGTCATACTTCTCTGGAGGTGGCAGGCGTGGTTCATGGGCTGGAGCAGGAGTGGGCGGAGCAGGCACCGGCACAGGAGCAGGAGCGGAGGCTGTAGGCTGCTGGGGAGCGCAGAAGGATTGGACCCTTGTATGGAACGGGTTAGGTCTGCCATCTGGTGGGACTTGGTTTGCATGTGTTGCATCATGGCCCGCAGCTGTTGTTATTGAGACTCCAACTGGGTGCCCTGTTGCTTCACAGCAGACTGCAGGGGTTGGATACTCGCTGGTTCCATGAGGTCAGAACGTACTGTAAGGGTGCGTTCAGGAACCAGAAGCGAGACCCAAAATATCCAGCAAACTTGTTCTTTATTAGTTCTGGGCTGGAAACCCCTGCAGGGCAGTAGGCAATGGTACAGAGTCCACAATCCAAAATCAGAATCCAGTAGTCGTAATCCAGTTCGTAAACAGGGCAGCAAACACAAAACTCAGGGTCGGGCAGAGCAGGTTCGGTACACAGGCACAGGTATATCAGAGATGAAGTCAAAATCAAAATCCAGTAGACGTAATCCAGTTTGTAAACAGGGCAGCAAACACAAGACTCAGGTCGGACAAGCAGGTTGTTCACGGCACAGGTATATCAAAGACGCAGCGAAAATCAAAATCAGGGACGTTCCAGTCAGAAGTATAACACGAAGAGTACAAGGCATCAACAACACAGCACAAGGAAAATGTTCTGACAAGAGCTGGTAGTGAAATGACTGCTTAAATACACATACGGGAAGTCACATGCTATAATAGGGAACGGGTGAGCTGGATCAGACTAATTAACAAAGGAATGAACAAGAGGAAGTTCCTAACCACATGCAATTGGCGAAAGCCAAAACGCGGACAGGGATTACACAGACAGCCTATGACAAACAAACGGCTCCGGTTAGGGAGTTCTAAAGTGCACAGAGTGAGAGGCAGAACAGTGTTTAACCAGGTGCGGAGAATCCGCTGAAGCACAGCAAAGTAAATTGAGTGAAGGCATGGGGCAGAGACTAGAGCAGAGCGAGTGCTGAGAGCTCGTTAGTCAATTAGTAATGTGCAGCTATACAATCCCTAGTGCTTGTTAGTAAGTTAGTACTATAAACAATGTTAGTTAGTGTTAGTAATTTATCTAATAATAACAAACTGTTAGTATTTGTTAGTAAAGACAGAACAGCAAGGCGAAGGAAGCAAACGAGATTGGAAGGAATAATTGAAAACCCAGAAACCATGACATCACCTGAAAACATGGCACGCAATACTGGGGAATAAAACTGTCACATCACATATGACCAGACAGGGGAGACAATGTGCAATGCAGGGCATGAGAAATACATAAACCAGAGTAATAACTAAACTGTGAATATGTGTAATAGCAGGCAAAAGACATGGCAAAGAAAGACAGGCAAAATACAAAACATGGCATGGACTAAATAAAAAAACATGGCTTGGAAGCAGAGTCATAGCAAAACATGGTCAGGCATAACAGAATCATAACAGTCGGGCTAACCAATTGACACCCTGAAATCTCTTTGAGAGGGAGCGAGAGGTTCTTCTGAACTCTCTGATTGAGGGAATGGCAGTGGTGTGCTTGTCACCCTGCGCCTAAAAGAATCTTCCCTCGCAGCCTCGCAAACTAATTTCCGCAAAATGTGCTGCTTAACGAGCAACACTAACGCTGAATTTATAAAGACATATTGATATTTTACGTCATCATTTATGCGCAGAAGGAGACGCCAGAATTTGTGGTAATGTATATCAATGTTCAAAAGTAAATTAGGTAGACTGTCGTCGGTTTTTACCAATTAGTCTGACAACTGTGGCTAATCAGGAGATGTAAACTGCGAAAGGTTAAGGTCATTAAGCATTTTTCAAGGAGAGGTTTCCAAGGATCAAATTCAAAATCAGAAGATTCCCCACGTAAAAATGTCTGCCCCCTGGTATTAAAGCCAATTTGAAGACTCGCTGGTTTAAAAATGCGTGACACTGAATCATTCCCAAATTAAAATTTATAAAGCTATGCATTTTAGACACTTCAAGAATTCTACTGTTATGGCCCCAATTTGTTATGGCGTCGATTTGTTATGGCGTCACGGACAGCAAGGGATGACAGACAAAATTGTTAAACTTCAACAGATTTAATTAAACAAACACATAGAACCAATCTACACCCACACTACTGGACCAAGATTGAAAAGAAAATAATAAATAAGATATTTACAGTTCCCTGTACGGAGATGGGCTGCTCTGTTGTGATGTCCTGGGACAGGAAAAATGCTCCAACACAGGCAAAATCCACAAAAAGCTTCACAGGTCTTGAAAAGAGTGACAGGTCTGGTCAAATGTATCCTTCCACAATTTCTCCTTGCAATTTCTCCTACTCCCTACACTCTCTCAATTTTTCTCCTTATATACTCTTTTCCAGCCCCCTCTGAGGCATGCCCGGACATGCCCAAACCTAGCTTTAGATTGCTTAACAAAAAAAAAAATGTCAATACTGCCATCTAGTGGCTTTTTACCACATTACACCTCCATTCCAAAAGGGAAAAATTTTGACTTATAAAGGTAAAATTTTTTTCTTTTCAATACAAAAATGGTTAAGTAGACACTTGTATATATATACATATAATAATACAATATGCTAATAAACACGTGATATATACACATACTCAAACACGGAAAAGCAATCAGCAATTACATTGTCAGTACCCTTTACATGCTTCCATCTCTAGAACTTTACGCCTTCTTCAGTTGGTTGGTGAGACTGAGAGTTAATCTCAAAGCAAAAGTTCTTGCAGAACTTGCAGAAAACGATCATTCCGGAGGAAGCGGGCGCAAAGCTTTTTTGTTGTCAGGAACTGGAAAAGTTCATGATGGCTGGACTTTAGCATTTATGGGTGCCACCTTACCCCGGCCTATGACGAGCTAAGATACGCGGACAGTAGCATAAACCAAAAGTCACTCTTGTTCAGGTTAACAGTCAGGTTAGCCTGGGTCAAGCGCTGAACAACGCTCTCTACATCTTTCAGATGTTCTTCCCAGGAGTCACTCCATGTGATCAGGCTCGCCGGCGTACGCACCGTGTAAGGCAATCCGCCATTGTAGACTGTATCATCCTTGAAACGTGGCTGGGGCATTTTTTCATGCCAAAGGGTAGGACTTCATACTGGTATAACCCAGATGGTGTGGCAAAAATAAGAGATGCTCTTGGCCCTCTCAGTTAAAGGCACACACCAATAACCCTTCAATAAATCAATCTTGGTCAGAAACTTTGCTTGCCCTACTCATCGACATAATCATCAATCCAGGTATTGGAAACACACTGCCCTAGTTACAGCATTGACTTTGCGATAATCTGTAACAGAATCTAGTACTCTCCATCAGGTTTGGAACTAGAACGACAGGGTGAACTCAATCGAGTTAGAGGGTCTGATAATATCATGTTCTAACATGTAATTAACCTCTTTCAGCAATCTTTCTTTTCAGGATTCATCCGCACGGATGCTGTTTTATTGGTTTGGCATCACCAACATCTACATCATGAGAGGCCATAGAAACTCTTTGGAAACATCAGAAATAGATCTTTTATATTTCTTGGATCAACCTTCTCAAACTGATCTTTCTGTGAGGGTTCTAAGTGCTGGAGTTTTACATCAAGATTTTGCAACACTTCAGAATTTGACAATTTACATGAAAGAACTTCAGCTTTAATTCTAGGTTCATCATCTTGAAACTCCCCCTCATCTTCACAAGTCTCGGCCACAGGAGGATCTGAAGCGACAGCTGCAACCCTAGCATTCCTATCATGATAAGGCTTCAGCATGTTAATGTGACACAACTGTTTTGGCTTTCTCCTATCTGGAGTCTTCACAATGTAATTGGAGATCATTGAGTTTTGTCAGAATTTCATAAGGACCATGAAATCTAGCTCTGCAAATGGATTGGAGGCAAGGAAAACAACACAAGGACCTTGTCTCCTGGTTTAAACTCACGCTTCTAGCCTTAAGTGGATCATACCAAGTTTTCATTTTTCCCTGACTTGATTTTAAGTTCTCTTGGCTAGGTCACAAGCTGCACGCAGTCTTTTCCTTGAACTTACAACATAGCCCAGACTGATATGCAGCTCTTTCTCTTGCCATTGTTCACTAACACAAGTAAAGGTCCTTCAATTTCATGGCCAAACACTTCAGTCGGACTGAATCCAGTAGACTTTCTGCACTGCTTCTCTAGCTGCAAACACAAATGAACACCTTCATCCCAGTCTTCGGTGGTCAGCAATAAGTCCTCATCATTGTCTTGAGAGTGGAATGAAACCGCTTTAAGGCACCCCTGACTTCTGGATGATAGGCACTGGAAAGAATCTGCTTGCACCTAGTTCATACACAACCTGCTGAAACAATCCCGAAGTGAAATTGCTACCTTGATCTGACTGAATTTCCTGGGAAGGCCAAAACAACGCGGAAGAACCCGTATCAAAGCCTTCGAGATTGCAGTTGCCTTTTGATTGTTGCGTAAGGTATGGTTTTGTGAATCTGTAGCGTAATACATGATTGTCAACAAGTACTGATTTAGATCTAGTCTTGCATGGACCAAATACAATCAACAATGACCTTGTATAGCGCCTTCCCAAATGCTGGGGATAGGCTGCAAATGGAGCCACAGGTGGGTTCAACTGGTGTTTTCCAACTACCTGACAAGTGTGACAGGTTTTGCAAAAGTTGGAAACATCTTTCCGAAGTCCAGGCCAGAAGAAGTGTTTCATAATCTTGTCAACAGTCTTGTTAACACCAAGATGACCTCCTAAAGGCAAACTATGAGCCATTGTTAAGATCTCGCCCCAGACCCCTGGAATAATTTGTTTTGACCACTGCCCAATCTGCATTGGCAGGATATCAGGAGTATGCCCACTTCCGCATCAACACTCCATCCTTGGAGATAATACCCAACTGAACTGCGCTCTATTTTCATCAGGAAGGGCTTCTTTTAGTACACAAATTTGGTGATCATTAGTTTGTTCCTGAATCAACCGCTTTCTGACAGGAGCCAAGTCTCCAGATAACATCAGAATCACCAGACCCATCTGGCTGGCTGAATAGAGAGCTGATAAAAGCGTCTGATAAGTCCTCAAATTGAGAAATCATAGGCTGAACAGGAGTCAAGGAGGCAAAACCACCTGGAGCCGACTATTCAAGAAAGGACGGCACCACATCATCTTCTTCTTATTTTCTTGGCCATGTACCTAGTCACTGTGCCAGGAAGGATACAGAGATGGGTCTTCATCGCCATCTTCAGTGCTCGGTCATGGCGGCGATGAACAGGGGAACTACATTGCCCCCCCAGCCAGGTCATTGCCTAGCAACAGAGAAACACCCTTGGATAGGTAGACTTGGATATAAGTCCCACCTTACCTGTCCTGTAACTAAATCTGACTTCAAGAATACAGAGCGTAGGGCACAGATATTAAAATCCTCCCTTCAATACTCTTGTACAAGCATGAAATCCCCAGAAGCGTCTCATCACGTAATTCCAAGGAGTCCATCAACAAAAGTGACTGGAGAAGCCCGTATCCTCAGGATATATATGGGGACAGGAGGAGAATGCTCATTCAGATGCACACAAATCTCTACACAAATGGAAGAAATTCCTCTCACAAAGTCAGCAGTATCAGCTTTAGCCCACAAGGAGCAGGCAATTTAGCAGATCGGCCATCTAATACAGGGTTTCTAACCTGTCTTCACAGCTGCATTGGGTTTGTGTATCCTTTTCTTTTTCTTAGCTTTAAAGTGAACCAACAGTTAGTTGTAACATGACCAGATCTTCAGTAAATAATTGCAAACCAGAATTCACTTTGTCATTCACACTTTGATCAGACCTTTACTGGATTTCTGACACCATCACCAGATTTAGTTCTTTGTCTTTGGGTGAGGAATCTTGGGTATCACCGCTAATTTTCTTCTGAAATTGGGACCATCTATTGTTACTGCTAGACTGAAATTTGGACTTATGTGTGAGAACATATTCGTCTGCAAACTTGGCAGCTGATTGCAAATTCAGTGCTTGCTTCTCATTATGGTAGGTCTTAATATCATCCTTGACACAGTTCTTGAATTCTTCAACTAACACCATCTCTTTTAGTGAGTTGAAATCATCCTTGACCTCCATAGAAGTACACCAGCGCCAAAGCAAACCTTCTTCGCGAAGCAAATTCCAATATAAGTCTGATTGTCAGATTTCTTCAGACCTCTGAATTTCTGTCGGTAGTTTCTGGAAATTGAACTCCATAAGCTGTCAAAATAACCTTGACAACCTCATAATCAGGAGGAATCATTCGCAGACAAAGCCGAAGCCAGGCTTGCTGAGCTTTTTACCTTGGAGGACAGTTTTTCTGTAACATCAGAGGCCAGTGTTCCTTTGGCCACTGACAACTCTTAGCTACCTTCTCGAAGCACTGGAAATACTTTATCAATCCTCCTTCTTCTGGAAAATGGAGGCACCACAGCTTTACCTCCCATAGCCCGAAATGTGTTCTCAGCTTGAATTTTGATTTTTTAGTAGCTCCATTTGCCTTTTCTTCTGTCTAATTTTTCTAAATCTAAATCTCTCTGTCTCTGTCTTTCTGCTCTTTTCTCTCTACCTTCGTTTTCTTTTTCCCTCAATCTCCTTTTTCTCTCTCTTTTTTTTTCTTCTCTTTGCTAATTTTTCTAACCTCAAACTGCCTTGTTTTTCTTTTTTTTTTTCTTCAATTTCTAGCATTTTTAATTTAAGTTCCAATTCTACATTTGATTTTCCACCGAAACTGTTCCAGATCCCTGGAAAAAAAAAAAACACATTTTCATCAATGTAATATTCAACAATCTCTAGCCAGTCTGCTTTTCGCATGGCTGGTTTTACATCTGTCAGCTCTAACTGTCTGCATATTTCTAGCAGTTCTGTCTTTTTAAAAGACTTCAAAACCTCTACGGTTGGTGATGCCAAGAAATCATCCATTGCTGTTGATCTGCCAATATATATCTAGAAAATTCAAAAAACACTGCACGTGAAATTTTAGATTTTCAATAAATGACTCACAATAGTTCATCCCGGATTCATTTCAATTTGCTTATGGTAGGAGTTATTCATTGATTTATCCCCATATGTTGGTTTTAGGGGGGTGCTCATCTAAATTTGGCCCACATCTGTCCTAGCACATATGATACAAAGAACAAATGCATTTTCTAGGCCCACACATAGCTAGGATGCAGGGAAAGCTAGAATCCACCCCATATAGACACATTTGTAGAACAGGTCGACATGCCCAAGTGTAGACCGGAGACCGTAGAAATCCAGTGGGTCTGAGTTTAGAGGGAAACATGGACAGTGAGGAGCAGCTAAAAGTGGACCAACAGCTTATGGACTGCTTCGGTGAGTATTATAAGGACCTGCTGGTTCGTGTGCATAGCTGTGGTGTGTCGTTAGCGTGGAGAAACGAACAGCTTCTGCGCTGGTATATGATGGAGGGGCGAAAGCTACCAGAGAGCTAACCCAGATATTAGTGAAGTATCCGGCTGATCCCGGTAATGGATAAGTGAAGCGATCACTAACTGTAGTGGCTACAATCGGGCAACTTTGTGATGAAACTGCCACATTGATGCTTACCGAAAAAACACAAGCATACCGATCATAATTACTGCATATAAGTTAACCAGGAGCATTTTTAATTAGCAGGACACGCAAACTAACATGCAGTAGCTGGTAACCGAGCGGTCATAACCACAGAGACAAACCCTTGCAATACAGGTTTTACAGACAGCAAGTTCCGTTACCGTGGACAGTTGTACCAAACATCCAAATTACAAACAAGTATTAAAAGTTAGCTTCAAATGAGGTTTATGTTCACACACTTTCTTTAGAATTTCCCCTGATATCACTCTTGCATATTTAGGACACAAACATTAGCAACAGTAACTTGGCTACGTTAGCCACTGTGCTACAGCCACAATCAACTGGCTATCACGTCAGGTTGGCCTATGCAGTAAAAGCAACTTGCAGCTTCTGTGTCTGTGAGTCACGGACAGTCACGACCAATACAGCCTTTATCTTCAAATATTTTACAAAGCCCGCGTTTTAGGCCAGTTGTTCGTGCTAACTATCGCTAGCGGGCCTGCTAGCCACCTGTAACACGTTAGCTTCACTTGCATTATTTGCGGTTATATCGTTACTTACAGCTTGTGGCTCAGGTTTGAGAAGCAGCTGAAACGCTTATCCTGTGTCCAATTATCCTTTATTGTCAAAGCTGTCTTTGGTGAAATGCTGAGCACAAACAGCTAACGTTCCCTTTGGCCGTGGCTGTTTGCTGCCAGCAAACAAAAAAAGCTACCCACTGATTTCTGGTGGCATCCTCTTTTGGAAGAGAAATTGGTGTTTTTCTTTGCGTCCAAAAGTAAACGGACAAGCAGCTTTGGGAGAGATACTGACGAAACTGCACCTCAAATGATCTGCGGCTCTTCTTTTGTATTTCCAAAAGTGTCAACGCTACTAAGGCATAATATGATCTGCCGTTGTTAGTGCCTGATAGAATAGTTTCCGATGTGGGCAGGTCCAGCGCCGTGATTGGCTCTGGCTTGGTCTGTACTAATTGGACGGCACAACCTGACGTCAGGTTTTGCCCAGATCTCGCGAAGATCTCGGGAGGAGCTGTTCAGAGAGGAAATCACGTTCACGAAATCACGTTGTTGGATCACGGCAAAACCCCTGTATCTTATGTTTGGTAACTTTTCAGAGGTTGAGTATGGACAACTAACATTATAACATTACTAATATGTATTGAAAGAAGGATCAGCATAATAGGTCCCCTTTAAGGATTTCTAAATGTATAGGTGGGCCGATGCGCAGCGGGATAAATCAATTTAGCTTCAACAAATTGCGAGAAGAGTTTGCTTCAGCTCATATGCAATTTGTATTCCTAATTGAGTTATCATCCATACTAAGGCATGCGTGTTAGTTAAATGCTGCATTAAAAAGTAAGCCAGAAAATGATTATGCATGTAAAGACAAACAATCAATGACTATTTGACTTCATAAATTATAAAAACGGACACAATGCGATCATACAATTACATCAGTAATGGACAACTGAAATGCGATTTAAGTTGAAAACCGATAAACTGCATTACTGCCTGGAATGTTCAGTTAGTCTTACTGAAGTTCATAGCTTGGGATTCCTCTCCGGGTCCATTGAACAACGCAGTTCTGGCGTGGATGTCCTGCGGGGTGCGCAGATCCGAAGTCCTGCGTCCACTTGGAGTTGCGTGCTGCTCTGCTGTGTTGGTCGCCATGAGGAATGTCCTTGATGATTCGGAAAGGTTCTTTTTCGGAGTTGTTCCGTGTTCAACTAGCAGTAGCATCGGGCATAATCTAGTTTCATGAGATTTGCAGTCCTGAACTTAAATGGAGATTCGCAGAGATGTGAGCACTCTGCAGATAGGCCAAATGAAATTGCGCAGGATGCGCGAATTCCAATACAAGTGCTGTCTTTGCGCTTGTAAAGAGGAGGCCAAGGGGGAATGTGGCTTCCCGGTGGGACTAGAGCCAAGCGAGCATGTGCTCTCCAGTTAGAAGTGTGCCAAGAGAGAATGAACTGGGTGGGGTCCCTAGTTTTAAAAGTTCTATTGCCCGTTTTATTGCTTTTGGGCTCATTCTATTGGGAAACGTAAAGGAAGGGGTGGTGCTGTGGAGGATATTTCCTGTTGACTGCGTGGGAAATGTAGTTCTGTGGGCCCTACAGTGGGAATGTAGGAGGTATGTATAGGCGTAAGGACGAATAAGAAGGCGCGTTAGGAGTGGCCCTGTTCATTAACCTACGTTATCGGGAACTCCTTTTATTAAACACATAAACAAAAAAAAGAATGAGAGTCTATGCCAATATTTGAAGACGACCTATAAGGAAGGTGACACGGACGGAACAAACATACATGAGAGAAGCCAGTTACATGTTCGTTATTATTCAATCAACATGGACTTGTCTTCCTCCAAGTGTAAATTACTGTCGAACAGAACCATTGCAAGTTTCAGAGACAATGCATAGTTGAGCAGTTTCGACAAGCATTTTCATCGGTTTTTCATTTAAAAGTTACTTCAGAAGTATTCTCAAGCAATAAAACAAAAGAATTGCTTGTAGCATCATCCAAGTCTTCACTGGACCTGGGCAACCTCAGCGTTACCTAGTGGTTTGGCGGCTTCTGAGGGCGGCTTCTGTAATCACATGATTAAAAAAAACATATCAAATTATTTGTGAAGCTTAAAGGTTGATTATGGAATATGAGCAGAATACCGACATCTAGTGTCTCAAGATCGTAGTCGCTACAACAGAAAATAATTCCAGCAGTCGGGTTGCCAGGTTTGTTGCCGAGTGTGTCAAGCGATCAGCCTGAAAAAGCATATGCTTCGCCGATATTGGCTCTCGTCTTTGCCCTTCTGCGGTCACTCTGCTGCTGGGACGGATAACGCGCCGTTCGCCGGGGCTCTGAAGCAGCTGCTGCTGGGACGGATAACACGCCGTTCGCCGGGGCTCTGAAGCAGCTGCTGCTGGGACAGATAACGCACCGTTGGCCGGGGCTCTGAAGCAGCTGCTGCTGGGACGGATAACGCACCGTTGGCCGGGGCTCTGAAGCAGCTGCTGCTGGGACAGATAACGCACTGTTCGCCGGGGCTCTGAAGCAGCTGCTGCTGGGACAGATAACGTACCGTTGGCCGGGGCTCTGAAGCAGCTGCTGCTGGGACGGATAACGTACCGTTCGCCGGGGCTCTGAAGCAGCTGCTGCTGGGACGGATAACGCACCATTGGCCGGGGCTCTGAAGCAGCTGCTGCTGGGACGGATAACGCGCCGTTGGCCGGGGCTCTGAAGCAGCTGCTGCTGGGACGGATAAAGCACCGTTCGCCGGGGCTCTGAAGCAGCTGCTGCTGGGACGGATAACGCGCCGTTCGCCAGGGCTCTGAAGCAGCTGCTGCTGGGACGGATAACGCGCCGTTGGCCGGGGCTCTGAAGCAGCTGCTGCTGGGACGGATAAAGCGCCGTTGGCCGGGGCTCTGAAGCAGCTGCTGCTGGGACGGATAACGCGCCGTTGGCCGGGGCTCTGAAGCAGCTGCTGCTGGGACGGATAACGCGCCGTTGGCCGGGGCTCTGAAGCAGCTGCTGCTGGGACGGATAACGCGCCGTTCGCCGGGGCTCTGAAGCAGCTGCTGCTGGGACGGGTAACGCACGCGTGGGCGGGCTCTGAAGCAGCTGCTGCTGGGACGGATAACGCCGCCGTGGGCGGGGCTCTGAAGCAGCTGCTGCTGGGACGGTAACTAACCGTTCGCCGGGGCTCTGAAGCAGCTGCTGCTAGGACGGATAACGCACCGTTGGCCGGGGCTCTGAAGCAGCTGCTGCTGGGACGATAACGCCGTTGGCGGGGCTCTGAAGCAGCTGCTGCTGGGACGGATAACGCTCCGTTGGCGGGGCTGAAGCAGCTGCTGCTGGGATGGATAACGCGCCCGTTGGCGGGGCTCTGAAGCAGCTGCTGCTGGGACGGATAACGCGCCGTTGGCCGGGCTCTCGAAGCAGCTGCTGCTGGGGACGGATAACGCGCCGTTGGCGGGGCTCTGAAGCAGCTGCTGCTGGGACGGATAACGCGCCGTTGGCCGGGGCTCTGAAGCAGCTGCTGCTGGGACGGATAACGCACCGCTCGCCGGGGCTCTGAAGCAGCTGCCGCTGCGACAGATAACGCACCGTTGGCCGGGGCTCTGAAGCAGCTGCTGCTGGGACGGGTAACGCGCCGTTCGCTGGGGCTCTGAAGCAGCTGCTGCTGGGACGGATAATGCGCCATTCGCCGGGGCTCTGAAGCAGCTGCTGCTGGGACGGATAACGCGCCGTTGGCCGGGGCTCTGAAGCAGCTGCTGCTGGGACGGATAACGCGCCGTTCGCCGGGGCTCTGAAGCAGCTGCTGCTGGGACGGATAACGCGCCATTCGCCGGGGCTCTGAAGCAGCTGCTGCTGGGACGGGTAACGCGCCGTTCGCCGGGGCTCTCAAGCAGCTGCTGCTGGGACGGATAACGCGCCGTTCGCCGGGGCTCTGAAGCAGCTGCAGCAGGACTTGCAGACTCAGTGCCAGCCAAGCTGTGCCGAGCATAGAGACCGCATTTGGCAACCCGCAATGCCCCGGCCGCTATTGGCTTGTCTGATGTAAACAGGAAGTCATTTTCGAACTCGTCAAAAAATTTTTAATGATTTAATTCAGACTAAATATAAACTTTTACGGAAAAGCAATATTTTTATTCTGCACCCCTCTAAACGCATCGTGGATGTATTATTTTTGAAAAAATATAGATTTTAATGCAAATTCTACATAATCAACCTTTAAGTCTGAGACCTGAAGAGCAGTCTGCCCTACCATGACAGCAATAAAACTGACTTGCATGTTCCAACCCACACATCTGGCAATTTCATATGGCAGGTTTGACATACAAAAAAAAAAAAAAAAAAAAAAAAAAATCTAGAATGGAGTGAGATGCAGCTTTATATACTTTGAAACTAAATTCTTTCTGCTACCAATTTACACTCCTTTTTATGTTGGGTCACATGCACCTATTCCGACTTATTTGAAACGTGTTTCAGACATAGACTGTATATGAAGAGACATCAAATTTCAAAATAACTTCCAATAATTTTCAAGAAATTATAAAGCTGATCAAGAAAAGTATTATTTTGTTATTGTGCAACGCCCAAACTCAGCTCTGACCCTCTAAATTAAGATACTGAAAGCATTACCTTAACAGATATGTTTCAGTGGCTGAATTAATTAATCATTAATTGCCGTGTGCAAGGTAATATGTGAGTTAACGTCAACTGAAGTCAGCTAGCTTGCTAGTTAACATTAAGGTCACTCAATAGCAAACGCCAGCAATAATTAATGAAGTGACTATTCGCACTTATTTATGTGCATCCAATCGCAAAAATTTTCATCGATTTAATAATTTATTCGCGTTGGATGCACTTATAAGTGTGGCCAAGATGCACACTGCTCCATTGCCCACACTTATTTTAAGTGTCCAAAGCTAAAAAATTTTTTCTTGGCCAAACTTATTTTAAGCAGTACTTTCTAAGCGGCACTGGAATGGTCATCAACTGGCGCACTTATAAGTGCGGCCAAGAAAAAAATTCAGCATTGGCCACACGTATAAGTGCAAATAAGATCGGCCATAATTAATGCATAATTTACTAGTGCAACAACCATCACGCTATAAACAATTTTTCAATGTTATTCTACTCAGTTTACACCACTCCCTCATTTACAGTTTGTGCCCATCACCTTCCTGGCCAAACTCGAAATGTTGTCAGCTTTTCCCCTATACTTCGTCCGATCAATCTTTTAGGAGTTACCCTGTTACCTAGCCAATTCCACTAAAGTAGATGCATTGATTCCAGCCGTAATTTAATCCGAAACCTGCCGAATCTACATTGAAATTATTGCTGAATTGAATCCGCTCTCGGTATGTTTCATTTTTGTCATATTGTCGTTGGTAAAATAATCTGTACCTCCTCGATCCAATTAGTTTTTCTTGCCGTTTTAGCTGCTGTCCGTAAGGTTGCAACATAAGGTTGGAATTTTGTTGCGTTACCTGCTAAAAAACAAGTTGGCTTGCTGATGCTTATGGAAGCACTGAACCTAGGGGCTCGTCCACTGAACATTAGATAGCAAGCTTGCTACATCGTGTACCCTACTTTAATAGCCTTAGCGATTTAAATCAGCTACGAGAAAAGTTGAAGGAATTAGCCAGCCATTTGCAAGGTTCTAACGTTGATCCCCTGGGTAAGCAGAGTTCCTACCGGGCCAAGTGACTAGCAATCTGTGTTCGTTCTAAAATTCCAAGATACAGACTGCAGAACTGGAAGCTAAAGGCTGAAACTACTGCGGCACTGGCCTAATATTTCAAGTTCAAGTTCATAAGAACGATATTTTATGACACAGAGCCGTTAACTTCATTCAAATGCTTACCTTAAGAGGTATTCTCTAAAATTAAAAATGTATATTTTGTCAGTTACGAATTGCTACCGATCACCATTTACCCCCATATTTATCGTAAACGTTTTCTATTCTGCTTGCTGTCTTAATGTAGCCATGTAACTGACCGTTCAGCTTCAACAAACAAAAAATAAATTTAACATACCGAAAAATCTGCAAAGATCCTTCCGATTGGTCTGGTCGGTTGGTACAATTCACTGCAGAGCAACTCATTTCGTCGTATTTTGTTGGAATCTGTCCTGCTTGAAGCACAATCGCTGTTAGCTTGCCCTATGAAGAATTTCAGATAACGTTAAGTCTCCTTTCAACGTTCCTACTCCAGCTCTACGTAAAATTACAATTCATGAAATGAAATCCGCAGGGGGCAGGGGCTATCGCGACTGAGTCCACGCACTGCAGTTGTCAATCACTGCTGTTAATTATGACTACACGCCCCCTTTGCATAATATCAAATAAAAAGTTTACAGTAAACTTATAAGAAAAATTGACGCTAGAATATAGATCAGCATGGTAAGAACTTCTTAAAAAGGAAGAAACCATCTCCAGAAAAAAAAATATTTTTCATGTACGCAATTTTTTCTGTGTGGCATTTCTCCCTTCCACTAACATGGAGGGGCCGGGCTTAAAATTTGTACTGCAGCCTGCTACTAGTTGGCGATTGCAACGTTTTGGCTTCACATTTCAGGAGACGTTCGGCTACAGTCCTTGACTTGGAGTGACTGTACAATACCCAGTCACAAGGCCGTGGGAAGTAGGTGTGCTGAGGGTGCTGCAGCACCCCCCTGTGACTTGGCGGATAAACTGCACATTCACAATGAATGTAAAAATAAACACATTTTTTAAATTTTCATCACTATAAATCAAAAACACAATTATAATAATAAAACATCTTCCTTTAACTTTCATTTGGTTATGTCGTTATATTGAAGATATTTTGATTTCACTCCATTTGGAAATTACATTTAGGTTTCATGATGTAATCGCTCGCAATTTTCAAACTGGCGCGGACGAACCAGACTGTTAACTGTTTACAGTGGGAAAAGCTAGCAGCACAGAGGCGAATTTGAGATTTCTTTACGCATCAAAAAGAGCTAAAACTAGCGGGTCAGTACCAACAACAGACAGCGGCACCTGCAGTACCTCGGAAAAGTGTCTTACAGTAGAGCAGGGGACCAACACTATCAAGCTCATGGAGAAGAGGAGGCTAACACTACTAGCCGCAGCACCCCAGTGCAAGGAGGGGAGGGGGAGGATGCTAACATTAGCAGCGGGAGCCGGTGCAGCTCCCTGGTTCCAAGAGAAGGGGAGAAAGCTAACACCGGCAGCAGCACCTCAGCAGAACAAGGAGAGGATGATGCTAGCTACGCCGGCGGGAGCAGGTGCAGTACCCCGGTGCTAGGAGGAGAGAAAGCTGGCACCTGTTGTTCCACTACCAAACCAAAAGCGGCCGGAGGACAGTCACTGACACCAACACATCCCTACCAGCCTCACAACCATGCTTACCCAGGTAGGCGTTTTGGAGATGAAAACTTTTCCCGTTCTTTCCAACCTAAGTGGTTTGATAAGTGGCGGTGGCTGCACTACTCAGCAGAGACGGACTGTGTTTTTTGTTTTGCGTGTCTTCAGGCAGTGGATAAAAAGATTTTATCTTTGGATCATTATGGATGGATGTTGCATTTTGTGGAGATGGGATTTTCTAACTGGCGTAAGGCCACCGCAAAATTTGGTTTGCACGAGAAATCGCCAATACAGAGATACTATTCGGACAGTAGCTGCGTAACAACAAACACCAATAAATGCCCTTCTTTCTGACATTGCAGACAAAGAACAGTGATGAAAAGTAAGTAATGCACAGAGTTGGCTTGGCTCTTCCGAGTGCCATTCTACTCCTTTATTATACGGTAACAGATAACCTGCTTGGTGAGGAAACCAAAGCGTCGGTGGTAGCTGTTTTATGATCGGCATTTATTGTGTAAAACTGGCTTTTTGTGTGAGCCAGCGCTCAGCCGCTGTTGTGTAACATTTGTGTAGGCCTACTCCTCTGCTTTGCAAGGCAATAACAGCGCCCAGCAGCCGTGGTCACATAGGCCTACGCGTGTAGCCCATATTGTGTTTGCTTTCTTGCGCAATTTTTAAAAAAAAAATTTTTATTGCAAATATTGTTTATCAAAGTATACCATTTATGTTTAAGGGCCATAATCCTTTTAGAAAAAAATGCAGTGTACAATTTAAAGCATGTATTGTATATGCAGATTTTTAAAAATTTTTTATTTTATTTATTTAATTTTTTTTATGGGTGGGACTTGGAGTAAGTATGGATCAAAGTATCGATCAAAGTCGAGAAAATACTAGGCATTGACACACTCCAAGCGCGGAAAATCATGATGGACAAAACAGCATTGATGCGACTGGTGGATGAGAGACTTTCCCCATCAGGAGCGCCTCTAGGCCAGTGATGTGCCCTGTGGGAAAAATGATGATGATGATGGAGCACATTACGTCTCTCCACAGCATCCCCCAAACTGAAATATGTTCCCACGGCTATGCCCTGTCACCACAGGATTACATTTAAGGATGGGTGGGTGTGCAAGAGGGGGTTGGGATTGCAGAGTGAGTTTGTGAAGTGACAAACAGATCTGCCGTAAACAGAGGAGGGGCTCAAAGGAGGGGTAGATGAGTACCCCCCTATCCCTGTTCTAACAATATATTATTTGTCAGTGATGCAATCCAAGAAGTGCATCCCAGACGAACAAGTGACGCAATGCAGTCAGCCAGCTGCTGCACAAGTGAGACTGTGTAACCTGGTGTAAGGTCTTACACATGAAACCACAAGCTTCATCAAAGCACACTCAAACAATTCTCTTTCATCCTCACAAAGAAAAGAAATTCAGCACTCAGTTACAGTAAATGTATTTCTGCAGATAATATTAGGTACATTTGCAACAGTTTGACTTTCATCAAAATGTTTGGCAGTAAGGAGGTTGCAGTTTACAAGTACTTTTCTTTACTTTCGCTACATAGACTTCACTAAAGCCTGGCATCTGTTCCAGGAGGTCTATTGTCCTGTAGGTTTCCATGCCGATCCTCAGAGAGGAGAACATAATCAAAGCTGAGAGATCTGAGTCATAATTTGCCAATGTGTTACTAATACACCAAAATAATGAATGTCCATGAAAAGAAAAAAAATTCATATCAATAATGTCTTAACCCCATTATTTGAAGACTAATGGTATTAATAAACAGTAGTATCAAGATAACTATCACAAAGGAACTTTTATTCTACTCTCTCTTTACATTCATAGTCAAATTTTGCATTTCCAGTGACATCAGTTTGTGACATTTGTTACATGGCATCTTCAGCCACCAGAACATCAGACTTCTGTTCATCTAAAATTGAATCAGTGGACATAATGTTATGGCCATATAAATTAAATTTATAAGATCACAGGATTTGGAAGTAAAATTTAAACACACACTTTATTCTGAATTATTGTTTTTAGTGTTTACGTCCATTGTGTGTCTGTCAGAAATGTTCACTGGTGAAATTTTCAATTATTGGGTTTTGTTGATAGTATGTGTCAGTGAAAGTCCATGGAGATCTTCAAATGAATAAATAACTTGTAGTGAAATGATTTAAACAGCTATAATTCAAGATTGATGTGTAACACTTGTAAAACTTGAGAGCCCTGCTATATCAAGTGTAGTAGCCAACAACGATTTTGGATTTAGCAAATAGACACCTGTGAGTAAGTTAGAAGTTTCCAGACAAACTGTCGGCTGAGAATTAACTTGGTCTATCTGCATTTTTGTGAATATTTGAGATATTCTGTCATAATGTTTTTTAAGTTAACAAGGTCTATTTTAGGTTATGACCCTGCTTAGATATGCACTCAGTTTATATCAATATTAGAAAGGTCTATTTTCAAATTTACCGCTTCACCAAGTTCTAGGTAGGTCTATCTGCAATTATCCAATAATATTAGAGGGATCGCATCATGTGACCTCAGGCCTCAGCGACAGAATGGCGGCCAAGAAGAAATTTACTGAAGCAGAGTTGACAGAGTGCTTGGAGAAGTCAGATTGAACAGTGTTATTTGCTGAAACTTAAATGATTTGCTGAAATATTACAACCCCAATTCCAAAATAGTTGGGACGAAGTGTAAATTGTGAATAAAATCAAAATGCAATGACTTTCAGATCACGAGCCAATATGTTATTTACAATAGAACATAGATAACATTTCAAATAATGAAACTGAGACATTTTACATTTTTATCCACAAAATGAGCTTATTTCAAATTTTCTGGCTGCAAACGGTCTCAAAAAAGTTGGGACACAGGCAAAAAGGGGCTGAAAAAGCAATTAATATATAAGAGAATCAGCTGAAAGAACATTTAGCAAGTGATTAAGTTAACTGGCATCAGGTGTGTAACATGATTGGCTATGAAAGGGATGTCTTAGAGCGGCTGAGTCTCTCAGAAGTAAAGATGGCCAGAGGCTATCCAACCTGTGAAGGCTTGCGTAAAAAAATTGTGGAATACAATAATAATAATAATAATAATAATAATAATAATAATAATAATAATACATTTTATTTCTAATGCACTTTACATTCTACATCTTAAAGTGCTACATAAAATTGCCATTAAAATAATAAAACACATTAAGTAAAAGCAACAATAGAAATTAAGATAGTAAACAATGTGCTAAGATCCATAAAATTTGGTAAAAAGGAGAGTTTTAAGTCCTTTTTTAAAGGATTTTAGATTCTGCGGCTCCTTGGGATAAAGTGGAAGGGCGTTCCACAGATGTGGAGCAGCTGCACAGAACGCCCGGTCTCCCATAGTCCTGAGTCTGGTTCTTGGAGGGTGGAATTGGTAGGTAGCTGTGGAACGAAGGGATCGTGCTGGGGTGTGTAGAGTGAGCAGGTCCTTAAGGTAGCTGGGGGCTTGGCCATGGATGCACTGGTAGGTGAGGAGACAAATCTTGGATTGAATTCTTGATGTGATGGGGAGCCAGTGGAGGGAGCGAAGGACTGGGGTGATGTGATTGTGTTTCTTTGTTTTTGTTAGTAATCTGGCAGCACTGTTCTGTAGTGTCTGAAGTTTATGGAGGTGTTTGTTGGGGGTACCATACAGAAGTGCATTGCAATAATCCAGTCGGGTGGAGATAAAGGCATGGATGAGCTTCTTCGCAGCAGAAGGGGTAAGGGATAAACGGAGACTTGCTATATTTTTCAGGTGAAGAAATGAGGTTTTGCAGATGTGTTTGATATGTTCCTCAAAAGTGAGGTGAGGGTCAAATCAAACACCGAGGTTGGTGACCAGGGAAGATAGTGAGATGTCTTGTTTTGGGAATGCTATGGAAGTTATCGGGGATGACTGGAGCTGATGTGGGGTGCCTATTAGATTAGCCTCTGTTTTCGAACTGTTTAATTGGAGAAAGTTTTGGGCCATCCATGCCTTTATCTCAGTTAGACAGGAGGTGAGTGTTTTGAGAGATGTGGGAGTGGAGCTGGGTGAAGGTTAAGGGTCCGTTTTTGTGTACAATTGTGTGTCATCAGCATAACAATGATAAGACACACCAAAGTGGCTGATGACGTGGCCGAGAGGGAGCATGTATAGAGTGAACAAGGTGGGCCCAAGGACTGACCCTTGAGGAACCCCACAGGTGACTGTGTGTTTGGGATTTTGCCCCCCCCCCCCAATGGAGACATTCTGATCTGTAAGTAAGGTATGAGATGAACCAGGTCAATGCTATATCTTAAAGTCCAATGGAGTGATGAAGCCGATGTAGAAGGATGTCATGGTCAATAGTGTCGAATGCAGCAGATAGGTCAAGGAGGATGAGAAGAGATGGTGCGCCTGAATCTGCTGCCATCAGTAAATCATTGGTGAACCTGACCAACGCTGTTTCCGTGCTATGGCCAGGTCGAAAGCCAGATTGAAATTTTTCGTAAAGGTTGTTGGCTTTGAGGTGGTCATGAAGCTGAGTGGCTACTACTTTTTCCAGGACTTTAGACAGGAATGGGAGATTTGCAATGGGCCTGTAGCTAGTAAGAATATCTGGGTCAAGGGTGGGTTTCTTGAGGAGTGGTCTGATGATGGCGGTTTTCAGTTGGGATGGAACAGAACCATTTTGGAGGGATTGGTTTATTATTGAGGTGATTAGGGGAGCAATGGCAGAGATGTTCATTTTGACCAGAGCTGAGGGAAAGGGGTCGAGAGCACAGGTGGAAGACTTCATCCTCCTGACAGTGTCCAGAACCTCCTGCTGGGAGACAGGGGAAAAACAGCAGAGAAGCTGGGGGATATTAGACTGTGGGTCAGCAGTCTGGTGATGTGGAACAGATGGAGCAGACAGTGCTGAGCGGATGGTGCTGATTTTGGTGCGGAAGAAGTCCATAAGTCTGTTGCAGTGGTCATCTGTTGAAAACGGAGTGGTGGGGGTGCGTGATCTGAGAAGATGACTCACAGTAGTGTTATGGCCCCAATTTGTTATGGTGTCACGGACAGCAAGGGATGACAGACAAAATTCTTCAACTTCAACAGATTTAATTAAACAAACACTTAGAACTAATTTACACTCTACCCTACTGACCAAGATTGAAATCAAATAAAAAATGAGATATTTACAGTTCCTTTGTAATGGAGATGGGCTGCTATGTTGCGTTGTCCTGGGACAGGAAAATGCTCCAACACAGGCAAAAATCCACAAAAAGCTTCACAGGTCTTGAAAAGAGTGACAGGTCTGGTCAAATGTATCCTTCCACTATTTCTCCTTGCAATGTCTCCTACTAAAACTACTCTCTCAATTTTTCTCCTTATATACTCTTTTCCAGCCCCCTCTGAGGCATGCCCTGGACATGCCCAAACCTAGCTTTAGATTGCTTAACAAAAAAAATGTCAATACTGCCATCGAGTGGCTTTTTACCACATTACACCTCCATTCCAAAAGGGAAAAATTTTGACTTACAAAGGCAAAATTTTTCTTTTCAATACAAAAATGGCTAAGTAGACACTTGTTTATATATACATATAATACAATATGCTAATAAACACGTGATATATATACACATACTCAAACACGGGATAAGCAGTCAGCAATTACATTGTCAGTACCCTTTACATGCTTAATTTCCAAGTGAACTTTACGCCTTTCTTCAGTTGGTTGGTGAGACTGAGAGCAATCTCAGCAAAGTTCTTGCAGAACTTGCGGTAGTACCCGATCATTCCAAGGAAGCGGCGCAAAGCTTTTTTGTTGTCAGGAACTGGAAAGTCCATGATGGCTTGGACTTTAAGCATTTATGGGTGCCACCTTACCCTGGCCTATGACGGAGTCAAGATACGTGACAGTAGCACAACCAAAGTCACTCTTGTTCAGGTTAACAGTCAGGTTAGCCTGGGTCAAGCGCTGGAACAACGTCTCTACATCTTTCAGATGTTCTTCCCAGGAGTCACTCCATGTGATCAGGTCGTCGATGTACGCACCCGTGTGTGGCAATCCGGCGATTGTAGACTGTTTCATCCTTTGGAACGTGGCTGGGGCATTTTTCATGCCAAAGGGTAGGACTTCCTACTGGTATAACCCAGATGGTGTGGCAAAAGCAGAGATGCTCTTGGCCCTCTCAGTTAAAGGCACACACCAATAACCCTTCAATAAATCAATCTTGGTCAGAAACTTTGCTTGCCCTACTCTATCGATACAATCATCAATCCTAGGTATTGGAAACACATCAGTTCTAGTTACAGCATTGACTTTGCAATAATCTGTACAGAATCTAGTTCTTCCATCAGGTTTTGGAACTAGAACACAGGGTGAACTCCAATCGGAGTTAGAGGGTCTGATAATATCATGTTCTAACATGTATTCAACCTCTTTCTCAGCAATCTTTCTCTTTTCAGGATTCATCCGGTACGGATGCTGTTTTATTGGTTTGGCATCACCACCATCTACATCATGAGAGGCTATAGAAACTCTCTTTGGAATATCAGGAAATAGATCTTTATATTTCTTGATCAACCTCTCAAGCTGATCTCTCTGTGAGGGTTCTAAGTGCTGGAGTTTTACATCAAGATTTTGCAACACTTCAGAATTTGACAATTTACATGAAAGAACTTCAGCTTCAATTCTAGGTTCATCATCTTGAGACTCCCCCTCATCTTCACAAGTCTCGGCCATAGGAGGATCTGAAGTGACAGCTGCAACCCTAGCATTCCTATCATGATAAGACTTCAGCATGTTAATGTGACACAACTGTTTTGGCTTTCTCCTATCTGGAGTCTTCACAATGTAATTGAGATCATTGAGTTTTGTAAGAATTTCATAAGGACCATGAAATCTAGCCTGCAATGGATTGGACTGCAAGGGAAACAACACAAGGACCTTGTCTCCTGGTTTAAACTCACGGCTTCTAGCCTTATGATCATACCAAGTTTTCATTTTTCCCTGACTTGATTTCAAGTTCTCTTTGGCTAGGTCACAAGCTACACGCAGTCTTTCCTTGAACTTGCTAACATAGTCTAACAGACTGATATGCGGCTCTTTCTCTTGCCATTGTTCACTCAACAGTAGCAAAGGTCCTCTCACTTCATGGCCAAACACTAGCTCAAACGGACTGAATCCAGTAGACTCCTGCACTGCTTCCCTAGCTGCAAACAACAGCAAATGAACACCTTCATCCCAGTCTTTCTCATGGTCATAACAATAAGTCCTCATCATTGCCTTGAGAGTGGAATGAAACCGCTCTAAGGCACCCTGACTCTCTGGATGATAGGCACTGGAAAGAATCTGCTTCGCACCTAGTTCATACAGAACCTGCTGAAACAATCCGGAAGTGAAATTGCTACCTTGATCTGACTGAATTTCCTTGGGAAGGCCAAACAATGTGAAGAACTTTATCAAAGCCTTCGAAATTGCAGTTGCCTTGATGTTACGTAGAGGGATGGCTTCAGGGAATCCGGTAGTTGCACACATGATTGTCAACAAGTACTGATTTCCAGATCTAGTCTTGGGTAATGGACTAACACAATCAACAATGACCTTGGAGAAGGGCTCCCCAAATGCTGGGATAGGCTGCAATGGAGCTACAGGTGGGTCTAACTGGTGTTTTCCAACTACCTGACAAGTGTGACAGGTTTTGCAAAAGTTGGAAACATCTTTCCGAAGTCCAGGCCAGAAGAAGTGTTTCATGATCTTGTCAACAGTCTTGTTAACACCAAGATGACCTCCTAAAGGCAAACTATGAGCCATTGTTAAGATCTCACTCCTGTAGACCTTCGGAACAACAATTTGCTTGACCACTGCCCAATCTGCATTGGCAGGGATATCAGGAGGGCGCCACTTCCGCATCAACACTCCATCCTTGAGATAATACCCAACTGGAACTGAGTCTATTTCTTCATCAGGAAGGGCTCTCCTTTTTAGTACACAAATTTCAGGATCATTGGTTTGCTCCTGAATCAACCGCTTTCTGGACAGAGACAAGTCTCCAGACACATCAGAATCACCAGACCCATCTGGCTGGCTGAACAGAGAACTGATAAAAGTGTCTGATAAGTCCTCAAACGGAGAAACCATAGTAGGCTGAACAGAGTCATGAGGCGAACCACCTGAGTCATGACTATTCAAGGTGCTGGACGGCACCACATCATCTTCTTCTTGAGCCTTCTTGGCCATAGCACAAGTCACTGCACAGGAAGGATACAGAGATGGGTCTTCATCGCCATCTTCAATGCTCGGCTGTGAAGTAAGATGAACAGGGGGAACTACATTGCCCCCAGCCAGGTCATTGCCTAGCAACAGAGAAACACCCTTGATAGGTAGACTTGACATAAGTCCCACCTTTACCTGTCCTGTAACTAAATCTGACTTCAAGAATACAGAGCGCCGGGGTACAGATACAGTCCTCCCTTCTATACCTTGTACAAGTATGAAATCCCCAGAAGCGGTCTCATCATGTAACTCCAAGGAGTCCATCAACAAAAGTGACTGAGAAGCTCCGGTATCCCTTAGGATATATATGGGGACAGGAGGAGAATGCTCATTCAGAGCCACAAATCCCTCTGACACAAATGGAAGAAATTCCTCCCTCACAAAGTCAGCAGTATCAGGCTTCTTAGCCTCACAAGGAGCAGGCAATTTAGCAGATCGGTCATCTACTACAGGGGTTTCTAACCTTGTCTTCAGAAAGGCATTGGGTTTGGTATCCTTTTCTTTTTCTTTCTTAGCTTTAAGGAACCAACGGTTAGTTGTAACATGACCAGATTTCTTGCAATAATTGCAAACTAGACCACTTTTGTCACTCTCAGCTTTCACACTTTGATCAGACCTTTGACTGGATTTCTGAGCACCATCACCAGATTTGTCTTTGTCTTTGGGTGAGGAATCTTGGGTATCACCGTTACCTTTCTTCTGAAATTGGGACCATCTATTGTTACTGCTAGACTGAAATTTGGACTTATGTGTGAGAACATATTCGTCTGCAAACTTGGCAGCTGATTGCAAATTCAGTGCTTGCTTCTCATTAAGGTAGGTCTTAATATCATCCTTGACACAGTTCTTGAATTCTTCAACTAACACCATCTCTTTTAGTGAGTTGAAATCATCCTTGACCTCCATAGAAGTACACCAGCGCTCAAAGCAAACCTTCTTCTCGTTAGCAAATTCCACATAAGTCTGATTGTCAGATTTCTTCAGACCTCTGAATTTCTGTCGGTAAGCCTCTGGGACCAACTCATAAGCTGTCATTATAACCTTTTTGACAACCTCATAATCAGAGGAATCATCTGCAGACAAAGCCAAATAGGCTTGTTGAGCTTTACCCTTGAGGACAGTTTGCAACATCAGAGGCCAGTGTTCCTTTGGCCACTGACAACTCTTAGCTACCTTCTCGAAGCACTGGAAATACTTATCAACCTCCTTCTCTGAGAATGGAGGCACCAGCTTTACCTCCTGGCTAGCCCGAAATTTGTTTTCAGCTAGCATTTTGATTTTTAGTAGCTCCATTTGGAGCCTTTCTTCTCTAATTTTTCTAAATCGAAATCTCTCTCTCTTTCTGCTCTTTCCTCTTTCTCTCTCTCAAATTCTTTGTTTTTCTTTTTCCTCCCTTTCTTTTTTCTCTTTCTCTCAAACTCTCGTTGTTTTTCTTCTTCTTTCCTTTCGATCTCTAGCATTTTTAATTTAAGTTCCAATTCTACATTTGGATTTTCCACCGGAAACTGTTCCAGATCTCCTGGCGCAAACACATTTTCATCAATGTAATATTCAACAATCTCTCTAGCCAGTCTTGCTTTTCGCATGGCTGGTTTTACATCTGTCAGCTCTAACTGTCTGCATATTTCTAGCAGTTCTGTCTTTTTAAAAGACTTCAAAATCTCTACGGTTGGTGATGCCAAGAAATCATCCATTGCTGTTGATCTGCCAATATTTATCTCGGAAAATTCAAAAAACAATTTCACTATTTGAAATTTTAGATTTTCAATAAATGACTCGCACAATGGTCTATCCCGGACCCAAGCCCCCAATTTTTTTATGGCCCCAATTTGTTATGGCGTCACAGACAGCAAGGGATGACAGACAAAATTCTTCAACTTCAACAGATTTAATTAAACAAACACTTAGAACTAATTTACACTCTACCCTACTGACTAAGATTGAAATCAAATAAAAAATGAGACATTTACAGTTCCTTTGTAATGGAGATGGGCTGCTATGTTGCGATGTCCTGGGACAGGAAAATGCTCCAACACAGGCAAAAATCCACAAAAACCTTCACAGGTCTTGAAAAGAGTGACAGGTCTGGTCAAATGTATCCTTCCACTATTTCTCCTTGCAATTTCTCCTACTACCTTTCACTCTCTCAATTTTTCTCCTTATATACTCTTTTCCAGCCCCCTCTGAGGCATGCCCGGGACATGCCCAAACCTAGCTTTAGATTGCTTAACAAAAAAAGTGTCAATACTGCCATCTAGTGGATTTTTACCACATTACAGTAGAAAACAGATGTTTGGAGCTGGCAGGGCTGTTCTGGATGATATTGGAGTAGTATGCAGATCGTGCTTCTCTTAGGGACAGTGAGTAGGCTTTTTGATGTTCACGGTAGGCTGATTTGTGAACAGTCAGACCCGAGGCTTTATAGCAGCGCTCAAGAGCACGGCCAGTTGTTTTCATTTCCCGCAACTCCCTGTTGTTCCAGGGGGCAGAACGGGAGAAGCTGAAAAACCGGGTTTTGACGGGGGCGTGGAGGTCCAAGAGACTGCTGAGAGTGTTATTGTAGTGGTCAACTGATTCGTTTAAAGATGGGGGGGTTGTAGAGAGATAATGCTGGAGGTCAACTGCCATGGCCTCTGGGGTAATGTTCTTTAGGTTCCTGAAAGTGATTTGGCGCTTGTTCTTAAGACTGGGTGATGGGAATGAAAGCTTGATGAAGACGGCCTTGTGGTCTGACATACCCAGGTCAGTTACAAGAATATGGTCAATTGGGGCAGAGTCAGTGGTGACCAGATCAAGGATATGCCCCCTGATGTGTGTTGGGACATCAACATGTTGCCTAAGAGTAAGGCAGTCCAGCAGCTGAAGAAATTCTGAGGCGTAACGGCAGGAAGGAGAATCAATGTGGATATTCATATCTCCAAGAATCATAATGTTAGTGGATGAAGTGCAGAATGTAGAGATGACATCAGACAATTCGGCCATGAAACCTGGGTTTGGTTTGGGGGGGCGGTAGATTAGGATAAAAGTCATAAGGAGGGGTGGCTTACTTTTGAATGCTAAGCATTCGAAAGAGGATAGATCAGGCAGAGGAAGGGGGGACAAGTCCAAGTCTTTGCGGTAAATAACTGCCAGACCTCCACCACGACCTGAGGTACGGGCTTTCTGCAGGTAGGTATATCCAGAAGGGCATGCTTCATTCAGGGCAGAAAAGTCATCAGGTCCCTGCCAGGACTCAGTTAGGCACATTAGGTCGATGTGTTGGTCATAAATGTGGTCATTAATTAAACAGGATTTATTTGTGAGAGATTGTGCATTGAGCAGTCCAATTTTACATGAGTCTGAAGGCAAGTGCTTTTGTATGGGCCGAAGAAGGCTGAAATCCACGCCGCGTTTTCCGGTTCACTCAGCGAGCCACTGTGACACGTTGTTCCCATGGCTACAAGGCCGTTGAGCGTCAGTCCTCTGATGATGTGTTTTGGCTGCGACGATGCGCGGTGCTGACCAGAGAGACGGGATGAACTCACCAGACCTGGAGAAAACAAACTTTCTCCGAGACCCTCTATGGGTGTACGGCGGTCGTCTGTGTAGTCCCAGTTGCTTGATGATGAGGTTGCAGTTTGGGATAGCAGAGTAGTGGAGTTTCAGCAATTCAGAGGCGGAATATCTCAGAATGGTGGGAGCTGGAGACGGTCGAAGTATTGCGTTAGCCATTAGCCGAGGGTAAAGTACAGCCATTCAGTCCCGTGCTGTCACTCAGCCGACAGGGTCCATTAGCCGTGGAGCAGAAGTCGGTGTCTGGAGATGTGAACCGGAGGAACGGTGAGTGGAAAACTGCTGTAAAGCAAGAGGATGGAGACCGAGAAAGGCGTTGCTGGCTAGCCGGCAGCAATTAAATGGCCAGTATTCTGTAGCAGCCGCTGCTAGCCCACAGGAGCCGGTAATCCGTGAAGATCCGTCAGAAATAAAATCTTAGTGCCACTGAGTTTATAGCGACAGTACGTTGTAATTAAGAAAACAACATAGGTTGTTGCAACAGTCGTAGAAAACTTTAAAAACAATGTTCCTCAACGTCAAATTGCAAAGGCTTTGAAGGTCTCATCATCGACAGTGCATAACATCATGAAAAGATTTAGAGAAACTGGAAAAATCTCTGTGCGTAAGGGACATGACCGAAGACCTTTACTGGATGCCCGTGATCTTTGGGCCCTCAGACGCCACTGCATCACTCACCAGCATGATTCTGTCATTGACATTACTAAATGGGCCCAGTAATACTTCAAGAAACCACTGTCAGTAAACACAGTCTGCCGTGCCATCCACAGATGCCCCCTAAAACTCTATCATGCAAAAAGGAAGCCATTGTTGAGCTTGATTCAGAAGTGCCACCGTGTTCTGTGGACCAAGGCTCATTTAAAATGGACTGTAGCAAAGTGACAAAGTGTCCTGTGGTCAGACGAGTCCAAATTTGACATTCTTGTTGGAAATCATGGGCGTCGTGCCCTCCGGGCTAAAGAGGAGAAAGAACACCCCTCCTGTTATCAGCGTTCAGATCAAAAGCCAGCATCTCTGATGGTATGGGGATGCATTAGTGCATCTGGTGTGGGAAACTTGCATGTTTTAAAAAGCACCATGAATGCTGAAAGGTATATAAAGGTTTTCGAGCAACATATGCTCCCCTCCAAAAGACATCTATTCCAGGGAAGGCCTTGTGTATTTCAGCAGGACAATGCTAAACCACATACTGCGGCTATTACAACAGCATGGCTTCGTAGTAGAAGAGTCCGTGTGCTGAACTGGCCTGCCTGCCGTCCTGATCTTTCACCAATTGAGAACATTTGGCGCATAATTAAATGAAAAGTCCATCAAAAGAGACCCAAAACTCTCCAGCAGCTGGAGACCTGTATTAATCAAGAGTGGAATCAAATTCCAATGGCTGAACTCAAGAAACTTGTCTCCTCAATGCCCAGACGCCTCCACTCTGTGTTAAAAAGAAGAGGGGATGCTACACCATGGTAAACAAGCCCCTGTCCCAAGTTTTTTGAAACCTGTAGCAGCCAGAAAAATTTGAAATGAGCCCATTTTGTGGATAAAATTGTAAAATTTCTCAGTTTCAACATTTGCCATGTTATCATGTTCTATTGTGAATAAAATACTGGCTGGTGTGATTTGAAAGTCATTGCATTTTGATTTTATTCACAATTTACACTTTGTCCCAACTATTTCGGAATTGGGGTTGTACAATATCCCTTACCTAACAGATAGAGGCAGCTGCAGACAACAACTCCCATGTCCAGTAAAATTACGGTTTTTGCCGACGGAGTCTGGTTGAGTAGAGACATATTTGGCTTTTACAATGGCGGTTTCCTGTTGGGAAAAAGGATGATAGAAAAAGACATGCAAAAATATCATCTTACTCCTGAACTAACCTGATCTTCTTTAAAAAGAGCAGCCAACGCAACAGCAAGGGATAACAGACAAAATTCTTCAACTTCAACAGATTTAATTAAACAAACACTTAGAACTAATTTACACTCTACCCGACTGACCAAGATTGAAAAAAAAAAGATAGTTACAGTCCCTGAGTAATTGAGATGGACTGCTATGTTGCGATGTCCTGGGACAGGAAAATGCTCCAACACAGGCAAAAATCCACAAAAAGCTTCACAGGTCTTGAAAAGAGTGACAGGTCTGGTCAAATGTATCCTTCCACAATTTCTCCTTGCAATTTCTCCAACTACCCTTCCACTCTCTCAATTTTTCTCCTTATATACTCTTGTCCAGCCCCCTCTGAGGCATGCCCAGGACATGCCCAACCTAGTTCCAGACTGCTTAACAAAAAAATGTCAATACTGCCATCTAGTGGCTTTTTTTTTTCCACATTACACCTCCATTCCAAAAGGGAAAAATTTTGACTCATAAAGGCAAAATTTTTCTTTTCAATACAAAAATGGTTAAGTAGACACTTATGTATATATACATATAAAACAATATGTGAATAAACACGTGATATATATACACATACTCAAACACGGAATAGGCAATCCGCAATTACATTGTCAGTACCCTTTACATGCTTAATTTCCAAGTCAAACCCCTGTAAAATCAAACTCCAATTCAACAATCTCCGATTTTTGTTCTTCATCTTACTCAAAAACATTAACGGATTGTGGTCAGTATATACAATCATTGGCTTTTGCCCCGTACAAACATAAACCTCAAAGTGTTGTAAGGATAGAACCAGAGCCAACAGCTCCTTCTCAATTGTGGAATAGTTCTTTTGGTGGCGATTGAACTTCCTGGAGAAGTATGCCACGGGATGCTCAATGTCATCAGAGTCACTTCTCTGTAGGAGCACAGATCCACAAGCTTGGTTGCTAGCATCGACCGCCATGGAGAACGATTTGTTGAAGTCAGGAGATTTGAGCAAGGGGAAGTGACACAGCAGAGACTTCAGGCGATCGAAGGCTCTTTGGCATGCTTCATCCCAAGTGAACTTTACACCTTTCTTCAGTTGGTTGGTGAGACTGAGAGCAATCTCAGCAAAGTTCTTGCAGAACTTGCGGTAGTACCCGATCATTCCATGGAAGCGGCGCAAAGATTTTTGTTGTCAGGAACTGGAAAGTCCATGATGGCTTGGACTTTAGCATTTATGGGTGCCACTTTACCCTGGCCTATGACGTAGCCAAGATATGTGACAGTAGCACAACCAAAGTCACTCTTGTTCAGGTTAACAGTCAGGTTAGCCTGGGTCAAGTGCTGGAACAACATCTCTACATCTTTCAGATGTTCTTCCCAGGAGTCACTCCATGTGATCAGGTCGTCGATGTATGCACCCGTGTGTGGCAATCCGGCGATTGTCGACTGTATCATCCTTTGGAACGTGGCTGGGGCATTTTTCATGCCAAAGGGTAGGACTTCATACTGGTATATCCCAGATGGTGTGGCAAAAGCAGAGATGCTCTTGGCCCTCTCAGTTAAAGGCACACACCAATAACCCTTCAATAAATCAATCTTGGTCAGAAACTTTGCTTGCCCTACTCTATCGATACAATCATCAATCCTAGGTATTGGAAACACATCAGTTCTAATTACAGCATTGACTTTGCGATAATCTGTACAGAATCTAGTACTTCCATCAGGTTTTGGAACTAGAACACAGGGTGAACTCCAATCGAAGTTAGAGGGTCTGATAATATCATGTTCTAACATGTACTCAACCTCTTTCTCAGCAATCTTTCTCTTTTCAGGATTCATCCGCACGGATGCTGTTTTATTGGTTTGGCATCACCAACATCGACATCATGAGAGGCTATAGAAACTCTCTTTGGAACATCAGGAAATAGATCTTTATATTTCTTGATCAACCTCTCAAACTGATCTTTCTGTGAGGATTCTAAGTGCTGGAGTTTTACATCAAGATTTTGCAACACTTCAGATTTTGACAATTTACATGAAAGAACTTCAGCTTTAATTCTAGGTTCATCATCTTGAAACTCCCCCTCATCTTCACAAGTCTCGGCCATAGGAGGATCTGAAGTGACAGCTGCAACCCTAGCATTCCTATCATGATAAGGCTTCAGCATGTTAATGTGACACAACTGTTTTGGCTTTCTCCTATCTGGAGTCTTCACAATGTAATTGAGATCATTGAGTTTTGTCAGAATTTCATAAGGACCATGAAATCTAGCCTGCAATGGATTTGACTGCAAGGGAAACAACACAAGGACCTTGTCTCCTGGTTTAAACTCACGGCTTCAAGCCTTATGATCATACCAAGTTTTCATTTTTCCCTGACTTGATTTCAAGTTCTCTTTGGCTAGGTCACAAGCTGCACGCAGTCTTTCCTTGAACTTGCTAACATAGTCTAACAGACTGATATGCGGCTCTTTCTCTTGTCATTGTTCACTCAACAGTAGCAAAGGTCCTCTCACTTCATAGCCAAACACTAGCTCAAACGGACTGAATCCAGTAGACTCCTGCACTGCTTCCCTAGCTGCAAACAACAGCAAATGAACACCTTCATCCCAGTCTTTCTCATGGTCATAACAATAAGTCCTCATCATTGCCTTGAGAGTGGAATGAAACCGCTCTAAGGCACCCTGACTCTCTGGATGATAGGCACTGGAAAGAATCTGCTTCGCACCTAGTTCATACACAACCTGCTGAAACAATCCAGAAGTGAAATTGCTACCTTGATCTGACTGAATTTCCCTGGGAAGGCTAAACAACGTGAAGAACTTTATCAAAGCCTTTGAAATTGCAGTTGCCTTGATGTTGCGTAGAGGGATGGCTTCAGGGAATCTGGTAGATGCACACATGATTGTCAACAAGTACTGATTTCCAGATCTAGTCTTGGGTAATGGATCAACACAATCAACAATGACCTTGGAGAAGGGCTCCCCAAATGCTGGGATAGGCTGCAATGGAGCTATAGGTGGGTCTAACTGGTGTTTTACAGCTACCTGACAAGTGTGACAGGTTTTGCAAAAGTTGGAAACATCTTTCCAAAGTCCAGCCCAGAAGAAGTGTTTCATGATCTTGTCAACAGTCTTGTTAACACCAAGATGACCTCCTAAAGGCAAACTATGAGCCATTGTTAAGATCTCATTCCTGTAGACCTTCGGAACAACAATTTGCTTGATCACTGCCCAATCTGCATTGGCAGGGATATCAGGAGGGCGCCACTTCCGCATCAACACTCCATCCTTGAGATAATACCCAACTGGAACTGCGTCTATTTCTTCATCAGGAAGGGCTCTCTTCTTTAGGACACAAATTTCAGGATCATTGGTTTGCTCCTGAATCAACCGCTTTCTGGACAGAGACAAGTCTCCAGACACATCAGAATCACCAGACCCATCTGGCTGGCTGAAGAGAGAACTGATAAAAGTGTCTGATAAGTCCTCAAACGGAGAAACCATATTAGGCTGAACAGAGTCATGAGGCAAAACACCTGAGTCATGACTATTCAAGGTGCTGCACGGCACCACATTATCTTCTTCTTGAGCCTTCTTGGCCATAGCACGAGTCACTGCACAGGAAGGATACAGAGATGGGTCTTCATTGCCATCTTCAGTGCTCGGCTGTGAAGTAAGATGAACAGGGGGAACTACATTGCCCCCAGCCAGGTCATTGCCTTGCAACAGAGAAACACCCTTGATAGGTAGACTTGACATAAGTCCCACCTTTACCTGTCCTGTAACTAAATCTGACTTCAAGAATACAGAGCACAGGGGTACAGATACAGTCCTCCCTTCAATACCTTGTACAAGTATGAAATCCCCAGAAGCGGTCTCATCACGTAACTCCAAGGAGTCCATAAACAAAAGTGACTGAGAAGCTCCGGTATCCCTTAGGATATATATGGGGACAGGAGGAGAATGCTCATTTAGAGCCACAAATCCCTCTGACACAAATGGAAGAAATTCCTCCCTCACAAAGTCAGCAGTGTAGACATTGCATATTTCATTTTATAAAAGATTGTTCCATTCTGAAACCAGTAAAATTCATCTGTGCCTTTGGGTTAGGTTCTGAGCGGCACCTCTGTAAGATCTGCAAACGCTGATGGGTGGGGGAGCCCAGCGACTGTATGCGACAAATGGCTGATAAGCTCAGTCCAGAGCCATGCCAGATAGCAATAAAACTTTTGTGGACTTCCAGGAGGTGACAATGGTCTCACCACAGGGGGGGGTTGTTGCAGGGCTCTGGCTGACACAATGCCCCTGTGCGAGTCATATTACTGGCCTAAGTCTTAAGTTAAAGTCCAGTTATATTAATCTGTTTCAAATAATCTAAACCACTGGGAAGTGCATAATGTGCTTATATGTTAAATCATGTTCTTATATATCCAAATAGCACTTATATACTTATAACCCAATTAAACTATATATTAATTCATCTTAAGACTTTTTCATGACAACTGCATCATATTAGTACATATTCATATCATGTTTGGTCTTGTTATTCTCGGGGGAATCCAAGGAGTTGAATGGAGTATGTTTCATTCCCATTGAAATTATGGTTCATTCCCTTTGGAAACTCCTGAGAATTCAGTCAGAATCCTCTCTGGTAATCACCCTATTCTCCTCTCTCTGCTGAAGTGTTTTATGGCCATGCCGCCTGGATCAAAGGCGTGATTTGGCTTAAAGCAAAGAGAAACAATCCATTCTGGGAAGATCGTATCCGATCTGTCCCCGCGCACATTAGTGCGTGAGTAGCCTTTTCAATGATGTAACATCGTATTTCGAACTTCCCGCGTACGGTAGTGCGTGTATCCTTTTCCTCCAGGTATGACTTTATTCTCCTCTTCTAAATTATGTGTAACTTGTAATTGGCTTAACGTTGATTTGTTTGATTTAAGCTTTTGCCTACCTGGTGAATAAATTGTTGTCATTCCTTTAAGCTTGCGTGGTCTCCGGGACTCTTAATCCTTTTATTCTTTCCAGCCGCGTTGCGACGGATACCTAGGGGTATAATCCCGATCGAGGTACGACTGGCCAGCGGCCTGTTCTGGAGATTGATTTTATTAAGTTGGAGAGACAACCATGATCTACTTACATAAAGGGTTTATGTATTGCCGGTTCTGGGATTTTAGCCTAAAGGAAACCCATGGACGAAAAGTCGGTTATCTGTTAAAATACCCTGAAGGAACCCATGGACTTGCATAGATCTGGGTTCGCTGTATTCAAGCCAAAAGATGCTGTTGCAGTGATGGCTGATTTCCAACCTCTAATCTAACCAACGAACCTAGGATCCGGTAACAGTACTAAAAACCCGGAGTACATGTTAGCGACAGCGTAGTCTCCTAAGAGTTGAAGGTGTAGTCGCCGAGACACACGCAGGTTTCTCTAGATTATGGATTCTAATTCTAATTCTAATTTGGAGTCAGATATTTAACGAGGGTATAACTAAATTCATTATTATAAATTTATTATGGAGTCAGATTAATTGTAACCGTTGTGTTTTTTTTGTGCCCGTCCTTCGAACGGAGAAATATATCCATTTTATTGTGATTCGCACCAGCCAGGACGTCGCGCGTGCTAATACTAGGAATTTACACGCATATACCTCCAGCCCGGGCTCTTCCTTCTTTGGTCGAGTCGCTTGGGTTTTACAGCAGTATCAGGCTTCTTAGCCTCACAAGGAGCAGGCAATTTAGCAGATCGGTCATCTACTACAGGGGTTTCTAACCTTGTCTTCAGAAAGGCATTGGGTTTGGTATCCTTTTCTTTTTCTTTCTTAGCTTTAAGGAACCAACAGTTAGTTGTAACATGACCAGATTTCTTGCAATAATTGCAAACTAGACCACTTTTGTCACTGTCAGCTTTCACACTTTGATCAGACCTTTGACTGGATTTCTGAGCACCATCACCAGATTTGTCTTTGTCTTTGGGTGAGGAATCTTGGGTATCACCGTTACCTTTCTTCTGAAATTGGGACCATCTATTGTTACTGCTAGACTGAAATTTGGACTTATGTGTGAGAACATATTCGTCTGCAAACTTGGCAGCTGATTGCAAATTCAGTGCTTGCTTCTCATTAAGGTAGGTCTTAATATCATCCTTGACACAGTTCTTGAATTCCTCAACTAACACCATCTCTTTTAGTGAGTTGAAATCATCCTTGACCTCCATAGAAGTACACCAGCGCTCAAAGCAAACCTTCTTCTAGTTAGCAACTTCCACATAAGTCTGATTGTCAGATTTCTTCAGACCTCTGAATTTCTGTCGGTAAGCCTCTGGGACCAACTCATAAGCTGTCAAAATAACCTTTTTGACAACCTCATAATCAGAGGAATCATCTGCAGACAAAGCCGAATAGGCTTGTTGAGCTTTACCCTTGAGGACAGTTTGCAACATCAGAGGCCAGTGTTCCTTTGGCCACTGACAACTCTTCGCTACCTTCTCGAAGCACTGGAAATACTTATCAACCTCCTTCTCTGAGAATGGAGGCACCAGCTTTACCTCCTGGCTAGCCCGAAATTTGTTTTCAGCTTGTATCTTGATTTTTAGTAGCTCCATTTGGAGCCTTCCTTCTCTATCTAATTTTTCTAAATCGAAATCTCTGTCTGTCTCTCTCTTTCTGCTCTTTCCTCTTTCTCTCTCTCAAATTCTCGTTTTTCTTTTTCTTCCCTTTCAATCTCTAGCATTTTTAATTTAAGTTCCAATTCTACATTTGGATTTTCCACCGGAAACTGTTCCAGATCTCCTGGTGCAAACACATTTTCATCAATGTAATATTCAACAATCTCTCTAGCCAGTCTTGCTTTTCGCATGACTGGTTTTACATCTGTCAGCTCTAACTGTCTGCATATTTCTAGCAGTTCTGTCTTTTTAAAAGACTTCAAAACCTCCACGGTTGGTGATGCCAAGAAATCATCCATTGCTGTTGATCTGCCAATATATATCTAGGAAAATTCAAAAAACAATTTCACTATTTGAAATTTTAGATTTTCAATAAATGACTCGCACAATGGTCTATCCCGGACCCGAGCCCCCAAGTTGTTATGGCCCCAATTTGTTATGGCGTCAATTTGTTATGGCGTCACGGACAGCAAGGGATGACAGACAAAATTCTTAAACTTCAACAGATTTAATTAAACAAACACTTAGAACTAATCTACACTCTACCCTACTGACCAAGATTGAAATAAAAAAAATGAGATATTTACAGTCTTCTGGTAATTGAGATGGGCTGCTGTGTTGCGATGTCCTGGGACAGGAAAATGCTCCAACACAGGCAAAAATCCACAAAAAGCTTCACAGGTCTTGAAAAGAGTGACAGGTCTGGTCAAATGTATCCTTCCACAATTTCTCCTTGCAATTTCTCCAACTACCCTTCCACTCTCTCAATTTTTCTCCTTATATACTCATGTCCAGCCCCCTCTGAGGCATGCCCAGGACATGCCCAACCTAGTTCCAGACTGCTTAACAAAAAAAATGTCAATACTGCCATCTAGTGGCTTTTTTTTTTCCCCCCCACATTACAGACTCAACAATTATTTTCATTATCGATTAGTTGTTTGGTCCATAAAATGCCAGTAAAATGGTGAAAATGTCACCGTTTACCAAAATCCATAGATGGTGCCCTCAAAGGTCTTGTTTTGTCCCCAGCACACAGATATTCATTTTACTGTCAAAGAGTAGAAGAAGAAACCAGAAAATATTCACATTCCAGAGGCTGAAATCAGAATTGAGAATTTCATAGTCGATTAATGACCAATTAATCGATTATTGATGTACTGTACCTGTCACATTAAACACTTTAGCTTAGAGCTGCAACAATTGATTAATAATCAAATATTAACCATGAATTATTTTGATAACTGATTGTTTTGAGCCATTTAGGATAACATCTCCAAATTGTAAGATTTAAAGTTTCTAAAATGTGTTTATTTTCTGGTTCCTTTATATTATTACTCCCGTCTGACTAACTAAACTGACTATCTTTGGGTTTTGAACAAAAGACATTTGAGAATGTCACCTTGGGCTTTGGGAAACAGTGACCAACATTTTTCACCACTTTCTGATATCTGATGGACCAAATAACTCATTGATTAAATGAGAAAATTGAGATTAATTGATAATGAAAATTACAGACTTAAAGCACATCCTTCAAAAAAAAGATACAAAATATGACCATTCAGGCTTACATTTAGACTCCATCTGGAGCCATGTTGTTTGGATTGACCAACTACCACACCTGTGGTTTCACAACACAGAATATAGCGAGTGAGCGTCACTATTGAATTGTCTCCAAATCTGTATGCTGACAGAGGGAAAACATCATTCAGCTCCTCTAGTTGCACCACACACAAAGAGGGATTAGTGCTGCCACAGAGTTCAAACGATCTGAAATATTCATGGTACCATGCAGTCATCGTGTTGCAGACAAACAAGATCTCTGTGTTTATTGCCACAATCTGCTTGATCTGTTTAAATTTTGGCAGCCCTGAGCACGAACCAACAGAGAGTATCATATCAGCACAATATCTAATTCCATCTACAGAGACTGTTGATGCAACAAGAACTGTTGTAAGTTGGGTTACTCTCTTGCGGAAAACTTGTGGGACATTCTCAGGGTAAGATGTGATCAGTGCTGTGGTAACCTTGTCTAGTTCAACTGAAAGCTTGAAAAATGAACTTGTGTCCAAACTGTAAGCCATCATATTCTGGTGCTTTACAGCCAGTGTAAGTGCCGCATTTCTGAAGTTGTGAGTATTACGGATGACCCACTTGAAGAATTTGTGTTTTCCTTCGAAACGCATTGTCCAGACATCTGAGAGTGGACCGAATGCCTTAATCGCCTCAGGATAACGCTCAATGAAGTGGTGTTTTGGACGTAATCTGAAAAGGGGAATGTCGTTTCCAACAGTTCTCTGTGTTCTGACACACGCGTTTGAACGTCTGCAGGAGGCGTCATTTTTTACCAAGCTGGATCTCCGTAATGCTTATAACTTAGTTCGCATTCGGGAGGGGGACGAATGGAAAACGGCATTTAACACTCACGACGGGCACTACGAATATTTCGTCTTGCCGTTCAGATTGGTTAACGCCCCCTCGGTGTTTCAGGCACTCGTTAATGATGTCCTCCGAGAGATGTTGTAGAAATTCGTCTTTGTCTATCTTGACGTTTTGATTTTTTCTCCAACACTCTCGGAGCATAAACTACACGTCAGACGTGTGCTTGAGGTTCTCCTTAATGCTAAGCTTTTTGTCAAGGCCGAGGAATGTGTCTTTCACGCCCAAACTGTCTCATTTCTTGGCTTTATTGTTTCCAAGGGGTCGATCCGCATGGACCCGAACAAGGTGGCTGCGGTCAGGAATTGGCCTGCCTCTCAAAGTGTTAAGGAGGTCCAACGCTTCTTGGGCTTTGCTTATTTTTATCGGAGGTTTATCCGTAATTTTAGCGCCGTTGCTGCCCCCATTATTGCGCTCACCAGGAAGAATACCTCCTCAGCGTCTTGTTGGTCTCCAGCGGCTGATGCTGCCTTTCAGGAATTAAAGAAACGCTTTAGCTCAGAGCCCATTCTGGTTTTGCCTGATCCCTCCCTCCCATTTGTGGTGGAGGTGGATACTTCAGAGGTGGGTGTGGGTGCTAATTTGTCCCAGCGCCCCCTTTGGGATAATAAGCTACACCCATGCGCATACTTTCTCCTGGTCTTTGTCCACCGCGGAGAGAAATTACAGCATTGGTGACCGGGAGTTATTGGCGGTCAAGTTGGCGCTTGAAGAGTGGCGCCACTGGTTGGAGGGAGCTGAATACCCATTTGTGGTATGGACAGACCATAAAAATCTCCAGTATAATCAGCAAACCAAGCGACGCAATTCCCGGCAGGCGCGGTGGTCATTGTTCTTTAACCGCTTTAATTTCACGCTAACTTACCGCCCTGGCTCTAAAAACATTAAGCCTGACACCTTGTCGCGAATGTACGACTGCTCTGATCGCGATCCTACCCCGGAGCCAGTTATTCCGGCTGCTCAGATTGTGGCGCCCATTCAATGGGAGATTGAGGCGGTGGTTCAGGAGGCTTTGAAGACCGATCCCGGTCCTGGGGGGGAGCCTCCTGGCTGTTTGTTTGTCCCACCTAGGGTTAGGCCACAGGTCCTCCAGTGGGGACACTCTTCCCGCTTAGCGGGGCACCCGGGAGCCCATCGGACCAAGCTTCAAAATAGTTTTGACTTCAAAATGAATGGCATAAACACTCAGATGAACCACCAAGAGACACTTCTAATATTTTTTGATTTTGGGCACTGTGTGGAGTGTTTGAGTTTTTTTTTTTTTTTTTAAATGGAGACTAACGGTCCCTATTGGCTTGCACTAGCATTAACCACTTGAGATGTGAAGCTAGCTACATCATGGGCCTACCAGAAAATGTTCTCCATCAATCAAACACATTCTCGTTAAGTAGAAAATGAGGCCCTGGTTCAAAAATAGTCTAGTGAGACACAAAATATGAATTTACCTTGCTTAATGCCATTCAGAAATTTTTGACAATGGTTTGGTTTCAGGTATTTGACCAGATCCTTCTCCTCCATCAAAGCAAGATCATCCACACGCTCCACTCCAGCCTGGTCCAGTATAGTAGTCAGCAGGTCATCAGGTAGGCCCGGTAAATAGGCCCAAACTGCTTCCTTTACAGCTCCCATTATCTAAAAAGACTAGTGGCGAATGTGATCACTTCATACATCTTCCATATTTCCCTGTTTGCTTAGTCTACTCTATATGCCTGTAGAAGTGCAAGCCGACATGTGCCTCCTAACACTCAACAAAACATTCCAAAATCAGTCTTCAACCTAAAACTTGCTTAGTCTGCTATACATAAACAGCAGGCTCCGCTACTCACGTCTGTCGTGTCCTGTCCTGTCCTGTCTTTTCTTCCTTGTTCAAAAAGCTTCTGGAAAAGAATGGTGGAGAGCAATTAGTGTCAGATCATACACTTTGTAGGCTGGAAGAGGACAGTAGTCCAGTAGATCTTCCTGCTTAGTGCACACATAACCCTCCTGGGCGACTCCTAACTCACAGCACACACCCATGTCACTTAACTTTACAAAAGTGTGTTTCTCTGTGACAAAGTGGACAGAATTATGGACAAATAATGAGCAGCATTATCTTTCCCATGTGAAGTTCTTCATCACTTTTCCAGAGCAGGATGAACATCCCCTTCTGCAGTTTGTGCCCTTGACTGTAACCAGTGGCGGAGCTACAGGGGGGGCGAAGAAACGTCCCTTTTAGTCCTGGCTAGATCTCAATCATTTTCCTTAATTGACGTCTTTTCCAATTATTGTAATTGGCAACTGAAGACACGGTTTCTCTCCACATGCGATCTAACAGCGATTAAATCGCGGGTTAAATTCAGTACAGTGGCGGAACAGAGAATTAGGTTGCACAAAACAGCCGTTTAAAACAATTATAAATCCTGACCTGTTCTCAGTCATCTTCATGATTAACAGAAGGTTCACTCCGAGAGCACTCCACACTTAACAGGTGCTGCTTGTTCTCCCCGATTAGGTAAGATGACAATCATTCATCTGGACGCGTATTTGCTGTATTTAAATCTACCTTATTAAAAATTGCATAGCCTACCTGTCGATTCTCACGCAAATGGCTTGAGCTGCACGCTTTTTATAACCTAGGCTATTTAACTGCCGAGTGCCACTGTTTTTTTTTTTTTTTTAAATCAACCCACGAAATACCGAGAGTGAAAGTGCGCGTTTCATTGGAACATGGACCAGTTCAATCACGCGAAGCATTGGCCAATTAATAAGTAAATTATTTTTCTGCACTGAATTTAGCCCATGATTTCATCGCTGTTAGATCGCATACGGTGAGAAACCGTGTCTTCAGTTGCCAATTACGATAATTGGAAAAGACATCAATAAAGGAAAATGATTGAGATCTAGCCAGGACTAAAAGGGACGTGTCTTTGCCCCTCCTGTAGCTCCGCTACTGACTGTAACATTATTAGAAGCCACTGCAGACTGCAACTCTAGTAGACAACAGGCTACCGAAGCCCTGATCTTGTCATGACAATCATCCACATAAAACTCTGTCCCCCTTTCTGCCTGTATGGCTGGAGGGAACAGATTTCCTGCACTGAAGAAGGCCCGCTGAAGTTACCGTCTTTCTGTCAGAGTTTTGCACAGATTTTTGAAATTGTGCAATTTTCTGGCACATTGTTTAAAAAAATATGTATGTTTGCTTTCAAACCGTAAGGTCCACAGAGGGATAAGTGGCCCAAAGTGGATGGTCAGTTGGGGATAATGGCACAGATAGTGATGCTTTGGCCTCAGGGGGTCACGGGGGAACAGCCTTTTCCTGTTGTCCATGTGTTCCTCAGCAATGACTTTCAGATATGCTGCGTGGCCACAGACAAGGTCAACAATCTCTCTTTGCAGCAAAATGAGCTGCCACACCTCATTCTCACTTGGATCTTTAGTCCTGCTGCCCACCAAGAGAGGGAGCAATCTAAGGAAGCACCAGTTTTGAACTGCACGCCCACTTAAGTTCACACTGCCAGGAGTGAGGTCTGCTGGCTTGTGGGCTGAATCAGTTCCTTGACATCTGAATTGGTTCTTACAGCGGTTTAATTGCTGGTAAGTAAAATGCTTCTCCTCAACTAAATGGCTAATAAACAAAGCAAGGTCATAGGAAACGATTCCCTCAAATAGGTCATGACCTGGACATGGTGGGAGGCCAGGCTGGCAAACATGGAAATGAGCAGCTGATGAAAAGGAGAGTCAGACTTGATGCCGCATACAGAGTCTGTGCCACAAGTTTCTAGATCTTGCAAATCGCTTCCATAGGATTGGGCTGTTCTTGTAGTACCACACAACAGTGGCTCATTCATAAATGTATGTCTGTCCATCTCACAGTAGCGACAGAAATGAACAGACCGACTAAAGTTTTCCAAGAAACCAAGTTGTCTCCTGCAATGGCGACCAAAAAGCCCTTAACTACACTGCCATCAGCTCAGACAACACCTCTCTCCTCCAGGTCTTTCAGGTCCTTGATCAGGGGAGCAAAAACCTTATTTATCCCAAAAGACTTAAAGTCCTGTTCCCTACATAAGAGGACAAGTTGCATCTGATCTACTGAGGGTCTATTGTGTGGCAAAATGTCTGTCAGGGTTAGGTAAACAGCTAAAACTTTGTGTTTTTTTCCCCTGAACCGAGTGGGTTCACAACATCAAAAGAATCTTGGTACAGTATCAAACCAAGCGAGGAAGGCTCAGTTTCAACAGTGGGTTGCTTTGAAATCCCTCTCCATCCTTAACATCCCGATAAACATTGTCAGTTGATGGCTGCAAACGTGTTGACACATACCGTTCTCGTACAGACTCATTTTTAAACAGCATCGCCAATGTCTCATGTACAGGTACATACTGAGCAAGGCATTCTTTGCCGTTTTCATCATTTCCCAAGAGCAAAGGCACTGGTTTTACATAGTTGAATTGCTCTTTAAAAGCAACCTTCCTCCTGCATCTGTGCTGAGAACTCACTTGTTATAGCGCGCGAGTAAATCCTCCCTGTTTAGTTCATCAGATGCTGCTTATACTGGCCCGAGGGATTCCACGTTCCTTCAGTTTCTGACTTAGGATGCTAAGCAAGTGTGACAGGCTAAGTTCATGAGCATTTGTAAAGTCATCAATTATTGTTTGTATGGTGCTTGCTGGTAACAACAGCTTAGACTGCAATTTCAAATAGAAAAGTGTAAGGTTATGCAAGAAGAGAGTTTCATCAACACCTAATGGCACTTCTGGGTTCATCAGCAGCTTCTGAACATGACTGACTTGGTTCTGGTAACGGCTCTGTGGGGACAGACTTATCTAGTATTAAATCATCTAAAACCGAATACTCTGCGTGGAAATATGCGAAGCAAAAGTGGACACGACTGTGAATCTGCAGTCACAACCTCTAAACGGGCATCTGGTTTCCATGTGACTTCAAATGCTTAATAAGAGGCTAAAGCGTCTCCCTGAAATGCTCAAGACTGAAGCACACATTTCAAGGGTGTGTCAGATGGCAGAGAGGATCCTGCTGCCTTATGGTCCCTATACATATGCGTCTGCAACACGGTGGCTTTGCGGTACTTCCGCAAGCAGTCAGGCACACCACACTGATACCAATAATTGGGAGCACTGCTGTGCAGCTTTGTGTGCTGAATGAACTCAGAAACCGTCTCAGACACATGCTCACACATAATAAATTTACAGTGAAACATTGTTGAAGAACTGAAACGGACCAGCTTACAACCATAAAAAAGCAAAAGTCTAGTTGTGGGTGGTATGACAGCATCCCCCAAAACTCGCCCTCTGCATACTAGACTACCTACCCCAAAGTAATCTACCACTGCTCAAATGGACCACCAACCATATGGACCATGAACTCCACAACCTGCCACTGCAACTTGAACCTGCCTCTTGAATCTGTCTCTGCCAATATGTCTGGAAGCAGTTCGCTTTCTGAGGATGACCTATAGAAAGAGAGAGACCAGAGAGAGGACCAATTAAACAAAGACAAACAGCAACCAAACCAAGTCACATCGATCTAACATCTCCCAAACAAAACCCTTTGTCAAGGGCTCCAACCAAATAAAATTGAAGCCACCACATTACTTATGCAGAATACACCACCCTAAGCATTTTTTTTCATGCATATTATAGTGTATTACTTCATTCAAGACACTCTGAGCTAAGCCTATTGTATTTCAGGGCTGTGACAACGAACTTTGAAATTCCATATAAATTCGAACTCGGGGGGAAATACAGAATTTTCATATTGAGTGAAAACTGAAGTGCATTACACAGCTTGTGCGCTTTTTAAAACAGGATCGTAAATCCATCCGGATTATCATTATATGCTTTTCAGAAGGAAAGCGTGTTAATGGGGTTGTACCGCCCTCTAGTGGACAGAACGTAAATAACACCCATATTGTGCACATCAATAGGCTGGATAATACATTAAAAATAACCCCAAAAATTCAAACATTATTCGATATTTAACATTACAAAGCGATCGAATTCGAACTTAATTTTGGTAAAGTTCCACGAAAAATAAGTAGGGGAAGGTCATTTTTTTTTTCAGTTGAGCGCGAGCATATAGCAAACATTCAAATAATGCACTATGCATAGAAATCTGAAAATATTTAGATATCATTGGTAGATACTTAGATCTCATGGGCACCTGCGTAAAAGGCAGGTGCAGATTATGTTCTACCTACCCTATAAGGAGTAGTAGTGCTACATCATGTAGTAGTCACGCCAGTGCCAGTAAGTAAATTGCCATTCAGTTCCTCCATAGACTTTTTGTAAAATCTTTATTTAAAAGAGTTGTGAGCCTCGAATCAAGCTGATCAGCCAGCAGAATCTTGATGGTACTGTATGTTACACACTAAAAGGAATTATAAACGGGAAAAAAAATGAAAAATAGTGCCACGGCACTGTAGCTCACCTGGACATTCACTCCAAAGTTTTTCAGTCCTTTCGTTTAAGTCAACCATTGAATGGTATTCTTTCGGTTGCCAATTAAACACAAAGCCGCCATAAAATGTGATGCACAGCTAAACCCGTAATATATATGTTCAGTTTTGCTATTTGGCACATACACAGAAAATTTCAGCTGAATCGCTCCAGAAATGAGTGACTAATGAGCCAAAATGTCATTTTCAATATGGCTGCCAAAGCCGCCATATTTGAAGCTGGATCGGAACGCCTCGGACAAACTTTGGTGTCCTCGTGGGTAGGAACATGCATGCCAAGTTTCAGCTTCATTGGCCCAGTAGTTTCGGAGTAGAAGATGTTTACAGACGCTGACGCATGACGACGGCCAAGCAGGCCATGACTTAACCTCATCTGGACTTCGTCCAGGTGAGCTAAAAATGACTTTTTTCCTACATTTTATTGTTTTCACTTCAATAGCTATGTTTAATATCCGACCACAATTCATCTGCCAGCTGACTGGCAGTGTTTGAAGCTTAAAATCATTACATAAGGATTAAAACAAGTTAATGAACAAATTGAAAGGAAATTTACTTCAAAGCAATAGCGTGACCACAAAATGACGTCATAACTCGCGCTCCCAATTGTAAGGTTCACTCGGGGGGAAAAAAAAACAGCAGACAGGGCGCAGGTTTAATGGTGTTATCTCATGCTGAGTGAAAGAGTATTCAACAAGTCAAAGCTGCTGCTTGTTGCAGTCTCATAAAAATAAAAAAACACCTTTCAAAATTCTGCCTTCTTTTTTTTTTGTGATCAATCATTTTTATTTTTGACATTATATTACCAAGAAATAACACAAGACATTACAGCATATACAAAAAAAAAAAAACCCCACAAAGCATGTGACAGGGAATTCATCCCTCCTCCCTCACCAACCTCATGGGTCTCCCTACAGTAATATGTGCAGTATGTAAAAGCTCAACGTAAAAATGATAAAGTAACAAATTACAGCATTTCTTTGATTTTATCAGCAATCTCTTGCCATACAAAAATAGTGCTAGTGTGAGCACCAAGCATCCTCGCTACTGAAAGCTCCATGTTAATGATATCACTAAATGTGTTAATCCAGTGTGCTTTGGTAACAATATGTGGAGGTTTCCAACGTAAAGCTATTATCTTTTTGGCAGCAGTAATACCCATTAAAAGAATGCGTCTATTGATACAGGTTAGTTCCAACGAGGCAGTGTCATTCAAAAGTAACACAGTGGGAGAGCATGGCACAGTTAAACCCAAAAAAGCTGACAGAGTAGTACAAACCACACCCCAAAAAATTTTTACATCTTTATATTCCCAAAACAAATGCATATAAGAACCTAAGAGACCATCTGTACACAAAGTACAGATTGGGGATGATACTCTTTTCATAAGATAAGCCTTTCTCGGAGTGAGGTAAGTCCTATAGATAAAATTATAATGAATCTGTTGATGATTTGGGTTTTCAGAGGCCATTATAATTGAAAAAATTCTGCCTTCTGATTCTGACAGCAGGGCTCACTTGCTTGAACCCTGGGCGTGGTCTGGCAGTCTAGCCTGATCACTACATCCGGGACGGGGGCAACAATGCTAATGTTAGGCTACCTGATGCCAAGTAAAACAGGCACACAACTAAGTTACACTCTGTTGTAATGTTCGTTTTTCACTCTTTTAATCGAGTATCGAGTGTGCCTTTAGCTAAAACATTGTGTTGGTAGCTAACAAGCTAATGTTAGGCTACATACAAGTGAATAGCAATGCAGTTATTTAGCTAACGTTAGCTACCAGCATGCTAACGTTACTAGCTAGCATATACAAGTCAACATGACACTATTTCATCAACTCATGCCTCATCCTTAGTTCATTTCACAAACAACAAATTATATACTAGTTTCTTTTATGTTTGCAGTGTTCACCATTACCAATTTACAAAAGTCAAGCCAATACCTTTTCCCCACAACTTACATGTGTTGGTAGGATTCACAGCGACAAGGCAACGACAACGAGCGCGTGGTGGTGTTATGGGGAAGTGAGCGCACTCATGCGCCTCCTCCTTCTTAATGGTGGATTGGAAGCTCCGAACACACAAAGAACTTTTCATATAAAGCTCTATGGAAACTCCAAAATGACAAACAACCATGTGGTTCAAATTTTTGCGGTATGAATTTCATAGTAATATGTTTTGATTAGGGGATTTTGATTACAGTATTTTACTGTGAAAAAAAGTTAAATGCTAAGATACCCAAGGGTGCAGTAAGTTTTACATTAATTTGTTGTAATACTCCAGAGGATTTTGAATACAGTATTTTACTGTGAAATAATAGTTAAATGCTGTGAAATCAAAGGGTGCAGTAATTTTTATGGTAATTTGTTGTGATGTTACAGGGGATTTTGATTACAATATTTTACTCTGAAATAAAATTGTTAAATGCTGCAGAATCTTGGTAAATTTTAACAGTGTAGCCAGGTATACAGGGGTGCTCAGAGATTTTTTTAGAAATAAGGAAATTCTGCATGGTAGGATATAAAAATGAAGTATTGACATCACGGCCCGAAGTGGAGCAGGGCCCAAAGGGCCATGCCTTTCTAAGGGGGTCCAAGGGAATGCCCCCCCGGAAAATGTTTTATTTCTAGGCTTTAAACCTTAAATTCCCAACTATAGTAAAAGTTGAAAGAAAAATCTATGTATTCTGTTAATATATCCTGGGGAGGGGCTAATAACAACCCAATAGCAATTTCTAATTTTTGGTGACCTTTGACCTCATTTTAGTTTTGTGACATATATGTCACTCTAAGTTTCTTGGATATAAAGAGAACTTTTGTCCATCATTGTTTTGGTAGTTGACATATAGCTGAAGTATAAGGCATAGCTTATTTTTCATTAGCTTACTTGTTTGTCTACTTTATCCGGTGATGAATGGGTGCTGATCTATTGTGTGGATTCCACCATGGGGGCGGCCATATTGAAAAAGTTATTTGGTGCAGCCAGTGTAGTGTCAGTTCCACTTTTATGCATCAGATGGCAGCACTGATAGTCTAAATATGTCACTATGGGCATTAGGTTGCAAAATTTATGTGGGGTCAGTGGTTTTGACAACCCCCAAAATCGTGAGACAAATTTGTCACAGGGGGAATTTAAGGGTTAATTGGTGCATTCTGGTGCATTCTGAGCACTAAAAGAACAATTTGTAATACATCATAAAAGCCAACAAAATCACACAAACAACTTGAACTTGGGTACTAAGAAACTAGAAAATATTTATTTCAAGATAATATATATGTATATATATCAAGTCATTCCAAAATTGAAAATTTTTATTATAATATTAAAAATAATGCATCAGTTTTAAATAGCGCTTTTCTGGGCACTCAAAGACGCTTCACAATGGATACATTATTCATTCACTCACACGCTCTGATGGTTGTAAACTACGTTTTTGTAGCCACAGCTGCCCTGGGGCAGGCTGACGGATTATTATTAGTATTATTATTATGCTTTAGATTCCGGGGGCATATTGTCTTGCACCTGTCTGCCTGTCTGTCTCTCTGTTTGTCTGCAGCGGGGGAAAAAAAAACTTTAACCTGCACTTTAACCTGCAATACTTTAACCTGCCGCCGGGGGCATCAGTGTTCCACAAACACAACTTGTTTTACTAATGATTGAAAACACTATTACAATTTACCTCACATTACAAATCTACCCTGAGATTACCTCTTTAAACTTAACACAAAAATTGAAAAAGTCTAACTTTTTTTTTACATCTTTGAACCCTCTTGAACATTTGAACATTTTTGAACCCTCGTCCATCCTCCAGTTTTCAAAATTGTCATTTGAGGTAACTTCAGCCCCTTTCAGATTGACAGTTCACTCCGTATCAGCACAGCAGCAGCTCCAGAGCAGCACCGGGTTACAGTTCGATGTGAACTGATTTACGGCGGAGTAATTAACTGCGGTGTAGTTTACCCCGGAGTAATTTAAACCACCTATGGAGGTGGTTTAGCTCTGGGGCAGCACTGGAGAAGCACCGGATAGTGCCATATGAATTGCACTCCTGCTCAGCACCATATTAAATTTACTCAAGCAGAACGGAAATGGTCAGCGTTCGTTGAACAGTTTTCCTCTCATGCGCCAAACAAAGGCGCAGGTGTCCAGGAAGTGTGTGTACTGCTGATCAGCGTCATTCGCCCTGAGTTTGATTAATGAGCGTAACGGTTTCATATATTTATATATTTTTTTATATGATGCATCACGCGAACACACATAGGGAATTTGCCCATGCCTAGGCTTTGGTTTAGGAAAATGATACCATGCATAATAGGCGAGATTTTGATATGAATGGGTCTCGCCAATTTGATGCGGACATTTTATGACTTTTATCCGGTATTTTCAGGTCGATATGAATGGGTTTAAGTAGGACTGCTGATCCGCAGCAGCGCCGGATTGCGATCGGGTTTTTAGATATGAATGTGGTATTGGAACATGAAATCATTGCAAAGGTGGTGTTGCGTCAGCATGGGGAAATTGCCCATGAAAGCTTTTGATCCCTTACCATATTGACTGTGTGGAGAGATGTGTGTGGGCCTAGAAAATGCATTTGTTCTTTGTATCATATGTGCTAGGACAGATGTGGGCCAAATTTAGATGAGCACCCCCCTAAAACCAACATATGGGGATAAATCAATGAATAACTCCCAATTATCACGGTGCTTGTTCTAAAATTTATAACTGTTATTGTTGCTGCCAACCCAAGGAACAATTTGACACCAAACATGGCTTAATTGCTTTTAAAATGAGACCCAGATGGAAAAAGTCCACAAAGCCAAAACCTAGTCAAATGTGGCAGCCATCATTTGGCCAGAGTCCTTTCACCGCAAGAGCGTAACCAGATGTGGCGCTCTTGAGCTATCATAGTCACTCGTGGCTGCCGTAAGCGGGGTCGGTCAGTGACAGCGCCTGTGTTCCATTCTCGGACAGACAGCCGACTGATTGTTGAACGGCGACAGTGCAAATGACGCACCACCTCTCGGCGGCTGAGACCTGCCCGTAACATGCTAATGGCTCTTTTTCACTCCCCTGTGTCACAAGCCATTCCATTTTCTTGATGCAGTAGCATTTTTTGTTTTTTTTTTGTTGGCTTTATGTAGGCTATTGACCTCACCAAAACGAACAAGTCAAGTGTCACTGTACACATCACAAACAGCTCAATGTTTGTTATTACTGAAGTGCTTGGCGCGTTCACGTGGTGCGCGTCAGGATAAAAATACCACGCGCTTTTCTTTATTTCCTCTCATGCCTCACTGGAAAAGCAATAAAAATCAATCGATTCTTCAATTTGCCGTAAATACAGTACATACCTCACCCTTGCGTTTTAAATGGCGCTAATTATATTATCCTATACATTTCTTTTATATCTGTGCATATATTACAATTCATATCTTAATACATTATGCAACTATATTATATTGTGTTGTTTTAATATATTATGCAATATATTTTTTATATATCCATGCATAGGGGCACACTGGCCATGGAGGTTTGGAAGAGTTCCCGAACGGCGGGGCTATTTTGGCCGGGTGATACTTGGCCATCAAACCAATACCAGCAGCGAACCGCACAAGGTGTAACTTTCTCCATTTCACTCGGCCAGTGTAGCTTTTCAACAGTTCTGCTCGTAATACAAGTTATTGGGACAGAATTCAAAGCACCGCTACGCAACTATATTGGACAAACGTTCTCACAAACCATCATTTGTCTATTCCGGAGATGTTTATGAGTTAAATTTGGTGTAGGTCTACATGAAAAAGAGCTGAATGTTCACAGGTGAAGTTGCTCAGAGTTTCATTAACCACCTTAGATGGTTGTACTTCACTATTACGGTAGTTTTCACCGCTGTAACTGTGAAAATCGGCAGGAATCAAACACGTCTCCCCTGGAGTTCAGGGGCGCAGCTTGCCACCTGCCAGCCAATCAAAAAAAAGGAAAGGGGCTACACAACACAGGGATCCTGGAATTATTTACATGATCCTGCTACAACAACGTTCTTAAAGCTGCATTATTCATTATTCATGCACCCACGGTGGAAAACGGGAGTATCATGCAGCCCCCAACAAACTTGGAGTGTTTCTGAAGCATTGAAACTTCATCTTTCAGAATCATTCAGGAAAAAAGACCATCACAGCATCTTACAAACGTTTTACAAGCTGTTGAGGATGTTATCTGTTACAAAACCTGGTTTGGGGACTTTGAGGGGTGGCAGGACTTGGTGATCTGTTAACATCTGTTAAAATCACAGATGCATATAGCCACTGGGTTTGTATGTTAGATATACACTATAATTATGTTGTTGTAGGCCAACTGGTGTGATATAAACTCAAAAACTAATAATATCAGTGTTTCATGGGAAATACAGTCCAATATGATGTTTTTAAAACGTCAGTTTAAAAAGAACTGAACTAGAAATAATTGGACAAATAGATATTTTTCCCCTCCTTCCAGAAAAAAATGAACCACAGTAAAGGTGTGAAAACATACTAAAGACATTTTGAAAGGCAATGTGTCCACTTGTTTGACTGGTAGTGTATAATGGCGGACAATTTAGATTCCGCTGAGCAATGCAAAGTAGTCTGCATTTTCAAATTACTGTCTGTAAAGTTTGCAACTTGCAAAACAAATTTTGTAATGTTTTTAGCATTAAGAGTGAAGTCTGCATTATGGTGAATAAAAAGCTGAATGAATTTCTCTTCATTTTTGACCTGATAAATTCCTGTACAAATGTTTAATATATCTGAAGTTTAAGATATTTTGTATGATGTGCATTCATTACATTTCGTAATATATGCTTGAAGCAAAAAAAATTATATATATATATATATATATATATATATAGAGGGGAGGCTGGGGAGAGTTGGACCACAGACAGAGTTGGGCCGCCCTTAAAGGGATAGTTTGGATTTTTTGACATGAAGTTGTATGACATCCTCATTAGCAGTGTCATGCATAAACAGTGACTTTCCCCCCTACTGCGTCCCGTGAGCGGAGTTCTGGCCCGGTTTTGGTGTCGTCGGAAGTAGTTCCGGCTAGTTTGCAGGGGTCACGAAAATAAAAAGTTTTGATTCCAAAAACAATATGCATTCAAAAGAGTAATACATTTGCATCACAAAAACCAACCCCTGAAAAAAAGTCAGACTTCACTATTACTCGGGCGCTATTTTATCTTCCTTCAGATCACTGCATGCTGCTGCCTGTTGACATCCGCGCACCCTTCCATCACCTGCCTTGCAGTTCAACAGCCCGTTAATGTTAGCTAACGTTTATTGTTAGCCCAATATACCTGTTTCTATTGTCTTGGATGGGGTTAGCTAACGTCAGAAATAACGTTCTTGCCAATTGAATGCAAAACCTGTCTGATTTCACGGTGTTTCCTGTCACGGACATTGCCATTGGATGGGGACCCAAATTTGTACCAATTTGAGAGACGGACAGCAAGGGATGAGAGACAAAATATATTGTTAGACAGGAAAATATATACTGAAAAATAAAAAAAAAAAAAAGAATTTGTAATTGAGATGGGCTGCTGTGTTTTTCCTGGGCTGTAGAAACAAAAACCTGTCTGATTGACAGGCTGGTCAAATGCATTTCACCGCTTTCCTGTCAACGGACATTGCCATAAGGCAACTTTGGCTTCTTGCCATAGGCGTCAGCATCGGAACTAAAGTGGAAAGGATTAAACAGCTTTACGTGTGTAGTGCACACTTCAGCGAGGACGATTATTTTCCTACACGTCCCGGACAGAGGAAGAAACATGTTTTGAAGAGCACTGCTGTACCAGCACCCCAGGTAAGAACAACTAGCTACTAACTTAGCTAATTAGATTGCGCCTATTACTTGTTTAGAAGCTAACGGTATTATGCTCGAACTGACTATCAAGAATCAGCTAGTAATGTGATGATCATCAAATCACTCAAGGTCATTTTGCCAGTGAAGCTTCTACATAACTGTGGAGAAAATATTAATCAATATTAACACCTACCATAACATACTTGGGACCTGGAGCCCTGGGTTGCCCTCTGATATGACCAGAGCCCTCCTTCGGAGGACGTTGCTGCCCTGCTTGCCTGACTTCAACTCTTTGCTGAAGATCATAGTTCTGATGGTTTGATGCCTTTATCCCTGTCCAACCATTTGTTGTCTGATTAAATACTAGACATTATAAAACTGTGTTTGGGTTTCATTTAAAAGGCAGATAATATAAGTGATGCAAGAACCTGTCCAACCACTGGACATTTAATCAGGCAGATATATAAGATGGAAAATATTATAGTAAATGTATTTTTTTCCTCCCAGAATTATGACTTCTGATTGATGATTTTCATCATAGTATTTTGACTTTTTATCTTAGAGTTATTACTTTTTTAGGTAATGTTTTAATTTCAGAATTTCACTGTACATCTCATAATTTCATTTCAGAATTGTGACATTTTTATCTCATAGCATTGACTTTTCATATCATAATTGCAACTTCTTATGTTAGAAGTATGACTTGGAGACACCTGCCATTTATCTCATGGCCCACTAGGGTGTCCCGACCCACAGGTTGAGAATGACTGGAATATATCACAGCTTATTCATTTTCATACCAAAGTAATGCACATGTAGCATGTTCATGATCATTCTCATGTCCCCTCACTCTCCTCAGTCCCAGGAAAAGAAAAATACAATGTGGTTTACTCCAAGCAATCAAACCAGTAAGGAAGCTGTATGAGCCAACAACTCAGGACTTAAGGAAAGAATTGGTGCAGCAGGTCATTCAATGGCGGCTTGATAAGAATGTCAGGCTTGGAGATCAGCAGTTCCACATCCATCCTCCAGTCAACTTACCGGCCAACACTGCTTGGCAGGTGCGTGTGGCAGAACATGCATACGTTTTTACAATATAAGATGCAGCTGATAAACCTGGTGTCTCCATCAGTTTTGGTGTCTTATGGTCAGACCAAACATAGTGTCTCAGGTTTATCTATTTAGTTCTGTTTCTACAACTTGAAATCTTTACTTTGGTAGGAAGGGGTTTATGTTGCCTGTGCATTAGCATTTTTCAAGCAAGATGTTCCATTGTTTGCCTGGTTTATTTTGGGGGTAGGCAAATAAAAATTTTATATTGTCAAAGCATTTTTTTAATAGCTCTTTTTGTTTTGGAGTTCTCCACATGTAGTGTTTACCTGGATGATTGCATTCCTGTTTATTTAATTATTTTATAATAATTGGAATAATACCATCAGAATTTTGGTGATTCTTAGCTGTTTATTTTTTGGACATTTGTAATAAACAGGACTGAAACAAATAAAACCTATGTATGAGGAGCATTTCTGTTTGTGTTTTCTATACAAAATATTGTTTAAAAAATATATTTTCAATAAAACATGGTCAATGTAACAATGTCCAAAATGTCTTTGCAAAAACTTTTGTGCTTACATCTAAAACAAATTATGTGCTTCCTCAGACTCCTTAAACCCTGTGTATTGTCCATTTGGTGATGGATATGTTTTTCTTATTAGGTCAACCACTCATTGTAGGGAAGAGTATCTCCTGTTGCCTGGAGTGGGCAAGGTGCAATTTAGGGCCCATTCTATCGGGATGCAATATGCAACCAGCCTGCAAACTGGATGGAAATGGGAAACAACACAACATGATAAGTCAGTGCATACTGTACATGAACCTGAAAACAATGACACATCTATAAGTCATATAAAAAAAAAACATCACCGGGAAGTGATATATATTAATTGCAAGAAATTAATAAATGTGATGACTGTTTTGGATTTTTGATGACATGCAGCCTATTCACTGAGTTGTAGTGCTATCTACACTCAACCATTTGCCCCTGAAAAGAATACAGTATCCCTAAAAAGTTTTTTTTTTTACAATTCAGTGTTTCCCACAGACAAGGAGGCAATCTCCCCAGGGGTTCTGGTTACTCTAAAAACGTACCAGGAAGTAAAATTGGCCACAAAAAAACCTGCACAACTTGTAAGTAGGGAAAGTTTTGAGGTAGGTCTTGGAATTTTTTTCTTCCTCCATATTAATTTGATCTGTTGGGACCCGTGCCAATAGACGAGCAAACGTTATCATTCAACATCAGAAAACTTTGCAACATTCTCCATTGAATGCACCCCAAGATAGGGATATGTACATTTGTATTGTGGAAAATGGTCTGCAATCAGCACAAATCTTGGGAGAAATCTTGATGTTTAGTTTATGCAACAATGTGCTGGTACACATGGCCTTATCAATGCCTTGCAATTCTTTCATTGTTTATCTGGTGTCAGATAGCTCACCTCCAGGGCATTACTTCAGAATAAAATGTGGAAGTACCACCAATAAAGAGATAGTCAACACTAGACTCTGAGGACAGCTGACCATCAGGTCCAGCTGGCACCTCCTCTCCCTCTCTGCCAGTTGATTTCTGGAATGTGGAAAAGGTCTGCAAGACACCAGCATTTAGGATTGCCAACCGCAATAAACCGGAAGGAAAGTCTTGATGTGACGCAGAAAGAAGCTTCTACGCTGGCCTCCTCACCAATCTGGACAAAGAGATCTTCAAACACGGTGGCATGAGTTCGTTGAACAATGGCAGCAGTAGCTCTCAAACCGAGTCGGTAATTAGTTGCTTCTAATTTGTTTAGAACTGGGGCACCATCTTTGAATGTTGTCGGGGTAGTGATGATTCTCCGCAGCTAGAGCTGTGGGGTCCAATTGAAACTTCCGAGCCACTTCGCTGTCCCTCCTCTCCCAAATGGCCCGTTCTAACTCCATCTGACGGTTCGGCATCAGTATATACCGGTTCCTAAAGGTATCCCTTTGGCTCGGCGGTAAAAGGAATGTCTTCATCACTTGTGTCATAGTCGGACATGTTTACGATAACTATTCGAGTGTGTAAACACCGTGGAACTGCTGATGGAAGGGTGTGCGGATGTCAACAGGCGGCAGCACGCAGTGATACGAAGGAAGATGAAATAGCGCCGAGTGATAGTGAGGTCTAACTTATTTCAGGGGTTGGTTTTTGTGATGCAAATGTATTACTCTTTTGAACGCATATTGTTTTTGGAGACCCCAGCAAACTAGCCAGAACTACTTCCGACGACACCAAAACAAGGCCAGAACTCCGCTCACGGGACGCAGTAGTGGGGAAAGTCACTGTTTATGCATGACACTGCTAATGAGGATGTCATACAACTTCATGTCAAAAAATCCGAACAATCCCTTTAAATCACGGTCACAAGGCGTTCGATTTTAACGGGCATTTAATTGCATACAATCCTTCGCGTTTGCCATGCCGTGCGAACTGAATAAAATAAATAAAACACAAATCAGTTCAATACAAAGCATTCTCGATGAGAACGAGCATTAAAACATTTCACAAATACAACTTGCCTGTAATATTCTTGTTTAACCTACTAAAAAAACAGACCGGTTAACCTGACGGGTACTTTATTTATGCGTGCATCTCCCAGTCACATCAAACAATGCCCCCCACGCCTAGCCCCAGACGTATGCAAATGAGGTGTCATTTGACCAATCACATAGCTATCACATCTAGCTGTAGGATATTACATTGCCAACCCATCGGCTTTTGAAGGCAATGAACCATTAACCTTACAGAACAATTATTCTTCAAAAAGCATTTAAATGTTCACTGTGGTGTAGATTGTTCATCGTGTCATTATCGCAAGTACTGTTGATTGTTTAACCAAATTAGCTGCACGTTATCTTATCCGCGTCTTACATTACCATTAAGCTAGCACAGAGCTAAAATAACAGTGAATACAATGAACATGGTAGCGCAGATGGATGTCGTACGCTAATGATGTTGCATATTGACGTAAGTCGTCACCTGCGATTCAGTAAATGGCCATCGTACAACAGGGGCGAATCTAGGATGGTAGGAGATCCGGGGCTTAGCCCAGAGGGAGGAAAAAAGTGCGCGTGAGCTGTGATACAGAAACCCTCAACTTACCACCAAATTAAAGCGGACAAAAGACACTGGAGAACACTTGTAAATTCACACCCTTTAACCCCTTAAGACCTACGCCCCGGTGCCGGGGGCCGGTTGTTGCGCATTAAAAAATACAGCATGTTTCCAAATCGCAACATTGTCATGCGGCATATTCACATTTCACGAAGAAGCTCGGCCAAAAGCTCATGTTGACCATTTTTACCTCAACCGAACAAAATTTAAGCACCAAGCAAGTAAATAAGCATGCAGCAAAACATAGGATAAAATCATATCAGCACTGAATCGCCAGAATTTCTCTTGAATTAGTGGTATGCATAAAAATGATGCCTCAAATGAAAGAGGAAAGTCCACAGAATCCAACAATATGAGCCCTGTCATTTTAAACCAACACCACACTCAAAGAACAGCAGGCATACACTTTACAGTCTACAGAGATGAGCAAAAAAAATTCTAACCATTGATATTTTGTAATAAAAAACTGCTCGAGGGTAAATCTGTGCTTGCTATTGTTAGCCCAATGTGTTTGTGTTATAACAAAACTAGATCTGCCAGTATCCTAGCATGTTCTTTCCCAGGGCGTTGCTTCAAAGATCTCAGCTCCTTAGCATTCAGCTTGCTTGCAATGTATTTTCCTCTCTGCGATCAGCTTGTGATGCTGTCAGAAAGACTATGCCAGTAGGCATTTGATTCTATGAGTCCTGATGTTTCCAACGAACTCTAAACCACCTTAATCGCAGAAACCTAGCCTGAGCTACAGCCTTGCGTTCCCAGTGCGTCAAACTGAGTCCATGGGCCATTTGCATGTACTTGAATAGCGCGACAATACAAACGCATAACTAGTTTGTTTGAGGTATTGTCCGAATAATTATCCGCTAATAGGTCTGCTGCAGAAGTCCAACAGTCTATTTATTAGACCTTGGCTTCGGTGACTAATACTGCGGATCAGAGAGCAAATTTCTTGATATCAGAAAGTGAGGACGTTGAGCGACCTTATCAGCCTAAAAAACAGACTGCTTTGTGACCGCAGACTTAGTGATGCAGGCTCCTAGTTGAGGCATTGCGCTGATAAGCATATGATCGTCACTGGAGTATATTGGGGAAGCGTAGTTAGTTTCTGAACCAGTATTTTAAACATCTGCTGCTATCGACAAAATTCTTTTCAACTGACCGCCGGCTGATTATCGGAACCCCAAAGAAAATAGACTTTAAATCTAAGAACCGCAGCTTTTCTCATCTTTATCGTACTCTAATGAGAATAAATCACCTTGCACCCGGACCACCGACTAAATACAGTATATGCTGCGCGAATAATCATGTACATGCGGGACTTCAGACCAGAGTGGAAGAGCGCATCCAATCTAATCCATTAGGATAGAAGGTTAGCGATAGATGTTGATACGAGCTAGCCAAATTAAACCATTTGCCACTGAACGCATGCATGCATGGCTCGTATCAACATCAATTTCTTGTCTTCTATTGTGATGGATTAGATTGGATGCTCCCTTCCACTCTGATCTGAAGTCCCGCATGTTGAGGATTATTCACGCAGCATTCATGAAATCGGTGACTGCTAGGTCCAGGTGCATAATTTTTTTTTTTATTTTCATTAGAGTATGATAAATATGAGAAAGATTTATACTAGTCTATTAGATTTACACAGCGGTTGAGTCTATTTTTTCTGATTGTGGATAGCCATGATGAAAAATGCCAGCAGTTCACTTTGAGATGCAGTATTTTTCATCAACAATGGAAGGCTTATATCTAATAAATCGTGGTGGATAGCCTTTATCGAAAAATGTTTTCTCAGATCCTTTTTTTGCCAGATGCAAGCTGACATCCTAAATGTAATTTTTCAGGCATCATGAACTTTCATATCAAACATAAACATATACCTTAATTGTTTTAGAGCTGTTTTTGTCCTGTCCTTTTTTTTTTTTTTTTTGGTTGCTGTCCTAGCTAGTGTCCTAAATGTCCTGTGTCCAGGCAGTGACCTGAACTGTTGTGGGTGCAAACATAGACATAGACGGGTGAAAGAGGGGGAGGCTTTTATGAGAACGAAACAGACACAAGCGTCCCCGTAACTATGGTAACTTACTAACGCACGCCGCGAATAACATAGTAGGCCTTCATTAAAGGAATAAGCCCCGAGAAGCAGTGGGTTACAGTGATTTTTTAACGGCGGAGGGGCGTTCTAAGGCACGACGCGCAGCGCAGTGCCCCTCCGCTAACTCTATAATGTTATAGCTAGCTAGGTAGATAGCCAACTGGTTAGCGGGTTAAAAGGCTAAACTTTGCTAACACTGAAATAGCAAGCTAAAAGTCTTGAAACAAACGTAACCTAACGAGTCAGTTGAGCGCAGAGTAGTTGGTTGCTAGACCAGACGCGCAGGGATACTTCGTGTTGCGGTCTGCCTCAAAATACAGTGGGTTACACAGATTTTATACCGGCATGGAACGCGGCTCAGCCAATCACATTTAAGGATGGGAAGCACCCGTTTTATAATATAGGCTAAAGACTCAATGGTTGCAAGAGCTCTAAGTTCATACTCGTCTTATTTTTTAACCTTAAGAAAAGACCCCGGGCTAAAGAAAAAATACCCCAGGCTAAAGAAAAAACGCCCCTGTTGTACAGTCTGCACACTCAAATAGCCCCAAAGTAGATCCGAATAGTCATGCCTTATAAGATTGCTAAAACACGTACCGCCATAAGAGGAGAGACTCACGCCTCAGTCTGCACACATCAAACTTGACGCTTCTAGCCGCCGTCGCTTATGGGCGTTTCCAAAGTTTATTAGATCTATGTCAAATAGTGTGTCAGTGCAACGGTCTTATAAGTCGTCATTTAATTCCATGCCAAACTAACTTAACATCATGTCATCTCCATTAAACAGCTTTGTTTTAAGCGAGTCGTCACTGGTTTCCCTAACTTCAACCATAAATCTAACCCCTGAACCTAAACCAACCCTAAATTTAACCTTGTCTCTTACCTTAAATGTCAGCTCAGTGAATGGACGTAAGTGACGACCCCTAAAAATGCAGCCTTGAAAGGATGCAGCCCACGCTTTGAGATGCACCCTTAATAATGGTGAGCGCACATTGAAGTGCAATGCATAGCAAAGGTGACATTAGAAAATCTTGCACATACCAATCGTCATACAGTAAAATTAAAACCTCTGACTGCAAAAATAATGGGCTTATCTGTTGGTAGCTTGGCTATGCGTTGTATGTAGGCATAGCCTATAAATATCACTGTCGAGTCAGGCTGAATAAATCGGACACAAAGTGTTTAAATGGTCGCAAATCATGCCTCTTCACTCTATTGCTATGTCCTGCTCGTTTTCAGAAATGGCATAAATGAACTTTTTCGACCTATCTGATTTTAAAAAACTCCCGTTCATTTTGAGTATATAAAAATCAAAGTCCTCGCTAACCAGCCCAGTAGCCTATAGAGACCATGGATCAGCTCGAAGCCCTGCAAGCAATTGTGAAGATTGCCGTGATGCAATCCCGGAGGAGAAAGAGGGGAAGATACTGTGAGCATCCCACGCGCCGCACTCGGAAAGCGCCCGGAGAGTACCACCGTCTCGTCCAAGAGGTTGGTCTGGATGACTCTGCCTTCCAGCAGTATTTCAGACTGCAGAAGAGGGAATTCGATCATCTATGGAGCCGCGTGGAATCGCAGATTGCGAAGCGCTCTACTGCATTGCGAGAGGCCATCGGTGCAGCTGAGCGCCTCGCTATTTGTCTTTGGATTCAGTTTTCGCGACAATAATAAAATTGTCGATGCACCACAGTACCTACGGCAGGGGAGCGCGGTGGTTTAAATATAGACCTAATATAATATTTGAATATGATATACTATAGGCCTACATGTCGGGTATACAGTATAAATAAACAAGTCAAAGACCATAATGATGAAGAGTCATGTTGAAAATAATTTCAACTGTTATGACCCCAATTTGATCTGTTCAACAGATTTAATTAAACAAACACATAGAACTAATCTACACCCTAACACTACTGACCAAGATTGAAATGAAAATAAAAAAAAATAGATAATTACAGTTCCCTGTAATGGAGATGGGCTGCTCTGTTGTGATGTCCTGGGACAGGAAAATGCTCCAACACAGGCAAAAATCCACAAAAAGCTTAAAAGGTCTTAAAAAGAGTGACATGTCTGGTCAAATGTATCCTTCTTGCAATTTCTCCTACTACTACTCAGTACACACTCTCGATTTTTCTCCTTATATACTCTTTTCCAGCCCCCTCTGAGGCATGCCCGAGACATGCCCAAACCTAGTTTTAGATTGCTTAACAAAAAAAATGTCAATACTGCCATCTAGTGGCTTTTTACGACATTACACCTCCATTCCAAAAGGGAAAAATTTTGACTTATAAAGGCAAAATTTTTCTTTTCAATACAAAAATGGTTAAGTTGACACTTGTATATACATACATATAATACAATATGCTAATAAACACGTGATATATATACACATATTCAAACACGGGATAAGCAATCAGCAATTACATTGTCAGTACCCTTTACATGCTTAATTTCCAAGTCAAACTCTTGTAAAATCAAACTCCAATTCAACAATCTCCGATTTTTGTTCTTCATCTTACTCAAAAACATTAACGGATTGTGGTCAGTATATACAATCATTGGCTTTTGCCCCGTACAAACATAAACCTCAAAGTGTTGTAAGGATAGAACCAGAGCCAACAGCTCCTTCTCAATTGTGGAATAGTTCTTTTGGTGGCGATTGAACTTCCTGGAGAAGTATGCCACGGGATGCTCAATGTCATCAGAGTCACTTCTCTGTAGGAGCACAGATCCACAAGCTTGGTCGCTAGCATCGACCGCCATGGAGAACGGTTTGTTGAAGTCAGGAGATTTGAGCACGGGGAAGTGACACAGCAGAGACTTCAGGCGATCGAAGGCTCTTTGGCATGCTTCATCCCAAGTGAACTTTACGCCTTTCTTCAGTTGGTTGGTGAGACTGAGAGCAATCTCAGCAAAGTTCTTGCAGAACTTGCGGTAGTACCCGATCATTCCAAGGAAGCGGCGCAAAGCTTTTTTGTTGTCAGGAACCGGAAAGTCCATGATGGCTTGGACTTTAGCATTTATGGGTGCCACTTTACCCTGGCCTATGACGTAGCCAAGATATGTGACAGTAGCACAACCAAAGTCACTCTTGTTCAGGTTAACAGTCAGGTTAGCCTGGGTCAAGCGCTGGAACAACGTCTCTACATCTTTCAGATGTTCTTCCCAGGAGTCACTCCATGTGATCAGGTCGTCGATGTACGCACCCGTGTGTGGCAATCCGGCGATTGTAGACTGTATCATCCTTTGGAACGTGGCTGGGGCATTTTTCATGCCAAAGGGTAGGACTTCATACTGGTATAACCCAGATGGTGTGGCAAAAGCAGAGATGCTCTTGGCCCTCTCAGTTAAAGGCACACACCAATAACCCTTCAATAAATCAATCTTGGTCAGAAACTTTGCTTGCCCTACTCTATCGATACAATCATCAATCCTAGGTATTGGAAACACATCAGTTCTAGTTACAGCATTGACTTTGCGATAATCTGTACAGAATCTAGTACTTCCATCAGGTTTTGGAACTAGAACACAGGGTGAACTCCAATCTGAGTTAGAGGGTCTGATAATATCATGTTCTAACATGTACTCAACCTCTTTCTCAGCAATCTTTCTCTTTTCAGGATTCATCCGGTACGGATGCTGTTTTATTGGTTTGGCATCACCAACATCTACATCGTGAGACGCTATAGAAACTCTCTTTGGAACATCAGGAAATAGATCTTTATATTTCTTGATCAACCTCTCAAACTGATCTTTCTGTGAGGGTTCTAAGTGCTGGAGTTTTACATCAAGATTTTGCAACACTTCAGAATTTGACAATTTACATGAGAGAACTTCAGCTTTAATTCTAGGTTCATCATCTTGAAACTCCCCCCCTCATCTTCACAAGTCTCGCCATAGGAGGATCTGAAGTGACAGCTGCAACCCTAGCATTCCTATCATGATAAAGCTTCAGCATGTTAATGTGACACAACTGTTTTGGCTTTCTCCTATCTGGAGTCTTCACAATGTAATTGAGATCATTGAGTTTTGTCAGAATTTCATAAGGACCATGAAATCTAGCCTGCAATGGATTGGATTGCAAGGGAAACAACACAAGGACCTTGTCTCCTGGTTTAAACTCACGGCTTCTAGCCTTATGATCATACCAAGTTTTCATTTTTCCCTGACTTGATTTCAAGTTCTCTTTTGGCTAGGTCACAAGCTGCACGCAGTCTTTCCTTGAACTTGCTAACATAGTCTAACAGACTGATATATGCTCTTTCTCTTGCCATTGTTCACTCAACAATAGCAAAGGTCCTCTCACTTCATGGCCAAACACTAGCTCAAACGGACTGAATCCAGTAGACTCCTGCACTGCTTCTCTAGCTGCAAACAACAGCAAATGAACACCTTCATCCCAGTCTTTCTCATGGTCATAACAATAAGTCCTCATCATTGTCTTGAGAGTGGAATGAAACCGCTCTAAGGCACCCTGACTCTCTGGATGATAGGCACTGGAAAGAATCTGCTTCGCACCTAGTTCATACACAACCTGCTGAAACAATCCGGAAGTGAAATTGCAACCTTGATCTGACTGAATTTCCCTGGGAAGGCCAAACAATGTGAAGAACTTTATCAAAGCCTTCGAAATTGCAGTTGCCTTGATGTTGCGTAGAGGGATGGCTTCAGGGAATCTGGTAGATGCACACATGATTGTCAACAAGTACTGATTTCCAGATCTAGTCTTGGGTAATGGACCAACACAATCAACAATGACCTTGGAGAAGGGCTCCCCAAATGCTGGGATAGGCTGCAATGGAGCTACAGGTGGGTCTAACTGGTGTTTTCCAACTACCTGACAAGTGTGACAGGTTTTGCAAAAGTTGGAAACATCTTCCCGAAGTCCAGGCCAGAAGAAGTGTTTCATGATCTTATCAACAGTCTTGTTAAAGGAATAGTTCACCCAAAAATGAAATTCAGTCATTATTGACTTACCCTCATGCTGATGAGAAGTCCGGTGTAGTTTTTTATTCCTCAAAGTGCAGCCGGAGATTCAGGGGGTTTTCGTCCTGCACCGCAAATCCATATAACGAGGGTCTATGGTTACCGAAAAGAAAAGGTCCATAAAACTACACAAAAACTTTTTAATATTCCTCCATACTGCTCGTCCGCTGCAATCCAAGTGTCCTGAAGGGGTAACATCCAGAGTTTACCCGAAACGACGTCATTTGGTACAGTTTTATAGCCTATTATTCACTCTAGTGTGTTCGCCTGGAGGCGCTCTCGCGTTCACGCGTTCTCCGAAAGCAGCGGCGTTCACTACGGTAGCCGCGCCAGACAACGTTCAACGAGAATCGCGGAAGACAAAACCCTGTGTTTACATCCTGCTGAGAGCGACACGAGAACCGATAAAGCAGAGCGAAGTCAACGAGAGCAAAGTTAGCTGCTCCCCGAGTTGGAAGTAAAAAGACATTTTTGGTTTTGTTACTCAGAAATTTTTTTTTTTTTTTTTCAACTGCACCAGTAAATTAATATGAAAAAGATGGTTGTAGTGTGTTCCTTTCCTGGATGCTTCAACCAAATGAAAGCGTCGTTCAGGAGATCCGTGACTTTCCTCAGACAACCAGTTCAGGACACTGAAAGACTATAGCTATGGCTGATAGCTCTTCGTTGCGATATCAAGACCGTCAACGTCCATAGTCTCCGGGTCTGTAGTGACCACTTCTCACCGGAGGATTTTAAAGTTTCTAAACGAAGACCTTTGTTGAAGACTACAGCTGTGCCGACTATGTTACAACTAAGGACAGAGGTATGTACTTTACAGACCTTTTATATAACTTATTTGTTTGTATATTTATGTACCCTTTTCACAAACGTGGTAATGTTACAGGATGTTTGATGTTACTTGACCAAAAACTATGCATTTCCACATCATTTTGGACTATTATGGAGTTTTGTCCTTGTTTCTGACACAGTGAATATGCATTTTCACATGATTTTGGACTATTATCACGAGTCTTTTAGTTCTGTTCATTTTGCTTAGGGACTGTGAAATAACACCTGGGGGTTGCATGTTAGTGTTATAATGATAGGGGAAAGATAACATCACTAGCTATGTTTCCATCCACTTGTCAATCGAACTATCTGAAGTTCGCCAAAAATATTCATGCGAAAAAAGCAGGTGAAAATGCGTTTCCATCTAATGGCATTAAAGCGAATAAAAAGTATTGCGAAGAGACGTCACATGCTGTTATGCGATCAAATTGGTGTATCGAATAGATTTCTGACATTTTTAGCTGCTTCCATTCATTTTCGCACTGAATCGCAGAACCTTTAAGTGACCAAAAGTAATGTGTTAACCGACTAATTTAGTCAGCCAAAATGGATCGCGTCTACCAACAAATAATGATAATTGCACAAGTTGTACGTGCTTATGTGCCAGCTATTAGCAACATAGCAAACCATTATCAGAAGGCAACGACGGCATCAAAACACCGTCACGATACAGTAGCAGATTTATTCGGAAAATAGCGTTTCCATCTGCATTTTTTTTTTTTTTTTTTTTTTCGCCCCTCTTTACAAACCTGGTGGGCTTTTGTTAATTGCTCACTGTCATATATTGATTCATGTCTTCTTACTGACTTCTAATGGCAAAAACAACACATTACGTGTAACCTTTGATGAGAGGCACACCTGTTTTATGTGAGCCTAAACAAATCAGGCCCGCTGCACCTAGACGTCAGTCTGCATGATATATATAGTAATTTGTGGTCTAAATTCGAGTATTACACAATTGAAGAGACATTACCCACAAAAGTAATTTAACATTGTTTTTTCCAAATTACAAGTGCATGGTTTATAATTATGTGGATATAATTTCTTTTGTTCCTTCCTTGCAACGTAAAATTGGTAAATATTTTGAATGGTCGATATTATGTATATGTTGTATCATTAACGTTTTTCTATGTGTCCAATTTTTTTCTTTTGTTTTTCAGGAAAACTGCAATTTAATGTGGTTTACCCAAAACAAACCAAAGAGTGGGTCGCCAAAAAGATCTATGTGCCAACTACACAAACATTCCGGCAAAATATGGTGGTGCAAGTTCTGCAGAGACGCCTGGACCCCAAGATCAAGTTGAAAGACCCACAGTCACGTTTCTATTCCCCCACTACCAACAAACGTAGCCCAAAAACTAAAACCTGCAAAAGAGGAAGCCATACTAAAACATGCTTCACGGTTTAGCAGTTAGTATGAGGGATGCACAATTGGTTTCTGCATCAACTTGTGAAATGTCAAGTCAGACAAACACAAACATGCCATGCTTATTTTTGCCTTTTTTATTTTTGCAATTATCTTGTTTTTAGTTGTTTTCCAAATGAGGTGACGTTTGTTTAAATTTCTATTAAAAAATATAGTTTGTGTGAAAAGAATAAAGTTTGTGAGAAAAAAACTGTAAAGGTCCTCATTGTCCATTACTAAGCCACCAGAAAAGTCCTGCTTATGGCATATAGGCTTATGGACCCTACTAGTCAGCTACCGTTCGAAAATGAGGCCCTTATATCTGTACATAAATAAAACACTGCATTTATCTGTGGGTAGCATGTCTGTATTGCAGTTAGTGCCCAGGTCTAAGATAAATCTCCAGTCAAAGGAGCAGCTTTGCAAGTCATGCAAAATGTGTGCTTGTGATTCTGAGCCAAATATTGACTTATTTATAGTAATTATTTTAGTATTTATCCAATTTTGTAACACCTGCAATATGGTATCCCTTGGAGTGAGTAGTAAATGCAACTTAGTTTTGTGGTTGGTTACTGTTGTTTTATTGTACAAACCACACAATACTAACAAACGTTAACAATTACAATAGACATTGTGAAATATCTTCCATTTTACACATTTTCTTTATTCTTTAGCAATATCGTTTCTAATAAAAATATAGATGTGCAGCAGCATAGTTTCCATGCCTGTTATTGTTCATAATGTGGCAGTACTTTTTTGTGATGTATTGGAAAAAGTCCCAGATGAAATACTATGAGGTAATATAAAAATGAGTCAGTGAGAATGTCTTTAAATTGATTGTCTTCAGATCCGTTCAAAAGCCTCTTCTGCCTCCTTGAATCCAGTATACAATCCATCTGGAGAATGGTAGCCGTCACGGATGCTTGTAACAACACAGGCTAGTAAAACTTTTCTATTGTCCTTGCCGAGTCTCTCGCCTTTCAGGACCCACTCCAATACCACCCGGTATGCCACCAACCTGCACTGACAGTGGAAAAAGTAAATAAAGAAATAGTTTAGCACTGGGCACAGCACAAAATACGAAAATATTGTAAATCGGGTTGCATCAAAACAAAAGACTTATAACGCATACTGTACAATGGAACTTACTCTACAGAGAGCGTGCCGTTTGGTCCTGCGGTTCTTGGCCTCTTTTTCCAGTTGATTTTAGTTAAGTGGAAAAACATCTCGAGAACCCCACGGGTCAGTAATGGTGGATAATCCGGGTTTTCGGTAATACGTTGACTTTGGGCAGTGCTCTCAGTCTCATCAACGGAGATATTGAGATCCTCCAGGAGCGGCATCAACAAATCCCAATCTAAACAGCAAAGGCTCTACTCTTCGGTTTGCATAGTTTTACATTTTCGACATTTACACCACCATGTTTACGATGCCCTAGTTCTGTAGTCCGCCACTGGTTGTGGCTCTGGTCGAGCTGCGGCTGCTTCATCCATCTGTCTGAGTTCCTCGTCCGTGTACTCCGGCTCAAAGAGAAAAGGCTCAGCAAAGAACTCGTGCTCCTCCTCAACATTGAAGTCCTCGGACATTTTTCTTTTTTCCTTGCAACGGTTCAAATCACATGCAGGCAGAGCCCTCTTGTGTTTGTGTGCTGCTCGTGTCGCTCTCAGCAGAACGTAAACACAGGGTTTTGTCTTCCGCGATTCTCGTTGAACGTTGTCTGGCGCGGCTACCGTAGTGAACGCCGCTGCTCGGGAGAACCGCGTGAACGCGCGAGCGCGCTTCCAGGCGAACGCACTAGAGTGAATAATAGGCTATAAAACTGTACTAAATGACGTCGTTTCGGGTAAACTCTGGATGTTACCCCTTCAGGACACTTGGATTGCAACGGACGAGCAGTATGGAGGAATATTAAAAAGTTTTTGTGTAGTTTTATGGACCTTTTCTTTTCGGTAACCATAGACGCTCGTTATATGGATTTGCGGTGCAGGAGGAAAACCGCCTGAATCTCCGGCTGCACTTCGAGGAATAAAAAACTACACCGGACTTCTCATCAGCATGAGGGTAAGTCAATAATGACTGAATTTCATTTTTGGGTGAACTATTCCTTTAACACCAAGATGACCTCCTAAAGGCAAACTATGAGCCATTGTTAAGATCTCATTCCTGTAGACCTTTGGAACAACAATTTGCTTGACCACTGCCCAATCTGCATTGGCAGGGATATCAGGAGGGCGCCACTTCTGCATCAACACTCCATCCTTGAGATAATACCCAACTGGAACTGTGTCTATTTCTTCATCAGGAAGGGCTCTCCTCTTTAGTACACAAATTTCAGGATCATTAGTTTGCTCCTGAATCAACCGCTTTCTGGACAGAGACAAGTCTCCAGACACATCAGAATCACCAGACCCATCTGGCTGGCTGAATAGAGAACTGATAAAAGTGTCTGATAAGTCCTCCAACGGAGAAACCATAGTAGGCTGAACAGAGTCATGAGGCGAACCACCTGAGTCATGACTATTCAAGGTGCTGGACGGCACCACATCATCTTCTTCTTGAGCCTTCTTGGCCATAGCACGAGTCACTGCACAGGAAGGATACAAAGATGGGTCTTCATCGCCATCTTCAGTGCTCGGCTGTGAAGTAAGATGAACAGGGGGAATTACATTGCCCCCAGCTAGGTCATTGCCTAGCAACAGAGAAACACCCTTGATAGGTAGACTTGACATAAGTCCCACCTTTACCTGTCCTGTAACTAAATCTGACTGCAAGAATACAGAGTGCAGGGGTACAGATACAGTCCTCCCTTCAATACCTTCTACAAGTATGAAATCCCCAGAAGCGGTCTCATCACGTAACTCCAAGGAGTCCATCAACAAAAGTGATTGAGAAGCTCCGGTATCCCTTAGGATATATATGGGGACAGGAGGAGAATGCTCATTCAGAGCCACAAATCCCTCTGACACAAATGGAAGGAATTCCTCCCTCACAAAGTCAGCAGTATCAGGCTTCTTAGCCTCACAAGGAGCAGGCAATTTAGCAGATCGGTCATCTACTACAGGGTTTTCTAACCTTGTCTTCACAAAGGCATTGGGTTTGGTATCCTTTTCTTTTTCTTTCTTAGCTTTAAGGAACCAACAGTTAGTTGTAACATGACCAGATTTCTTGCAATAATTGCAAACTAGACCACTTTTGTCACTGTCAGCTTTCACACTTTGTTCAGACCTTTTACTGGATATCTGAGCACCATCACCAGATTTGTCTTTGTCTTTGGGTGAGGAATCTTGGTTATCACCGTTACCTTTCTTCTGAAATTGGGACCATCTACTGTTACTGCTAGACTGAAATTTGGACTTATGTGTGAGAACATATTCGTCTGCAAATTTGGCAGCTGATTGCAAATTCAGTGCTTGCTTCTCATTAAGGTAGGTCTTAATATCATCCTTGACACAGTTCTTGAATTCTTCAACTAACACCATCTCTTTTAGTGAGTTGAAATCATCCTTGACCTCCATAGAAGTACACCAACGCTCAAAGCAAACCTTCTTCTCGTTAGCAAATTCAACATAAGTCTGATTGTCAGATTTCTTCAGACCTCTGAATTTCTGTCGGTAAGCCTCTGGAACCAACTCATAAGCTGTCAAAATAACCTTTTTGACAACCTCATAATCAGAGGAATCATCTGCAGACAAAGCCGAATAGGCTTGTTGAGCTTTACCCTTGAGGACAGTTTGCAACATCAGAGGCCAGTGTTCCTTTGGCCACTGACAACTCTTAGCTACCTTCTCAAAGCACTGGAAATACTTATCAACCTCCTTTTCTGAAAATGGAGGCACCAGCTTTACCTCCTGGCTGGCGTGAAATTTATTTTCAGCCTGAATTTTTATTTTTAGTAGCTCCATTTGGAGCCTTTCTTCTCTATCTAATTTTTCTAGATCGAAATCTCTCTGTCTCTGTCTCTCTCTTTCTGCTCTTTCCTCTTTCTCTCTCTCTCAAATTCTCTGTTTTTCTTTTTCCTCCCTTTCTTTTTTCTCTTCTCTTGCTAATTTTTCTAACTCAAACTGCCTTTGTTTTTCTTTTTCTTCAATTTCTAGCATTTTTAATTTAAGTTCCAATTCTACCTTTGGATTTTCCACCGGAAACTGTTCCAGATCTCCTGGTGCAAACACATTTTCATCAATGTAATATTCAACAATCTCTCTAGCCAGTCTTGCTTTTCGCATGGCTGGTTTTACATCTGTCAGCTCTAACTGTCTGCATGCCAAGAAATCATCCATTGCTGTTGATCTGTCAATATATATATAGGAAAATTCAAAAACAATTTCACAATTTGAAATTTTAGATTTTCAATAAATGACTCGCACAATGGTCTACCCCGGACCCGAGCCCCCAATTTGTTATGACCCCAATTTGTTATGGCGTCACGGACAGCAAGGGATGACAGACAAAATTCTTAAAGTTCAACAGATTTAATTAAACAAACACATAGAACTAATCTACACCCTAACACTACTGACCAAGATTGAAATGAAAATAAAAAAAAATAGATAATTACAGTTCCCTGTAATGGAGATGGGCTGCTCTGTTGTGATGTCCTGGGACAGGAAAATGCTCCAACACAGGCAAAAATCCACAAAAAGCTTAAAAGGTCTTGAAAAGAGTGACATATCTGGTCAAATGTATCCTTCTTGCAATTTCTCCTACTACTACTCAGTACACACTCTCGATTTTTCTCCTTATATACTCTTTTCCAGCCCCCTCTGAGGCATGCCCGAGACATGCCCAAACCTAGTTTTAGATTGCTTAACAAAAAAAAATGTCAATACAGCCATCTAGTGGCTTTTTACCACATTACACAACATTGACATTGCGCCAAGTAAAATGGTTTGTATTTCTAAAAATCGCACTGAATGCACATCTATTTCCAATGTCACAACATGCTTTTGTTAATAAGACATTCGGTAACTTCTCTTGGTTTAGGAAAAAAGCTGCCGTTACTAAAGCTTAATCATTTCGTTAATTTTAATTGATTGGACATCGCGCTTCAGGAGCTCCATGTATTTCAGTCAAAAATACGAGCAACAGCTGATAAAGATCTAACATCATCGTTGTGAAACTGACTTTTTAACAGTTTATTAACATGATCATGCCTATTCAATAGCGAAAGACATTCATTCTTCTCAAACAAATATAAAAAACACGTTTTTTGTAGTCCGCCATTTCAGTTTTCAGTCAAAAAGACTAGCAACAGAATTTCTTTGATTTACCATCGACAAATAACATATAACATGAATCAAGTCAGTCCTGGGGACCCCATGTGTGTGCTGGCTTTTTTGTTCAATGACCAATGGATTTTAACAAGCTCTAATTTGCTTAGTTGCAATGTTTCAAGAAATATCTATTTGCCATCAAGAATTTCAAAAATACCATTCGCACATTGCAGCATATCGGAAATAACAGCATAAAATGAGAGAAACAATGTAACCATCAAATTAATGATGTAGTTGGCTCTTTAATTAGTGAAAACTCTTAGCTCAATATGGTTTCATCTGGTTCACCTGAAGCTGAACTTAAACAGTTGTGTCAAGCAGCCTAATCTGGGGTTTATTGATTTCCTCAGTGAAAACTCATGTTTGTTACTTGGTGAAGAAATCTGCCTCAACAATATGGTCAGTAACATTTGCTAATATTTAACAACTTTAGTCACTCTCCATTGGGTGAACCCAGCACAGTTCAGGACTGATGTTGAGAACCAAGGCAATTCTTTTTTTATTATTTTGAATTAAGACAACTACTAGCTATATTTGCGCAGGCACACTTGCGTTTAGATTAATCTGAATGTGTTTTATCATTAATTTGAATATTGCAACCCACTAGTTCCCCCAAAACACCCGAGTTCTGCTAACAACACTTGGTTGAAGGAATCCTACATAACTTTGTTAATCCCTTTAACATATTTAAAGACCTCAATCAAATCACCCCTTAGTCTCCTTTTCCTAAGACTAAAGAGATTAAGGATCTTCAGCCTTTTCTCATAGCTTTCATCTTTAATACCCGGAATTACCCGTGGCTCTTCTCTGAACTTTCTCTAAAGCCTCTATGTCTTTCTTAAAGTATGGTCCCCAGAACTGTACACAATACTCTAGATGTGGTCTGACGAATGTGTTGTACAAAAGAAGCATCACCTCCTTGGATTTGAACTCAATACTTTTGGCAATGTATCCCAGCATCCGATTGGCTTTTTTAACAGCTACGGCACAATGGCTAGAGCCTGTGAGGGTTTTGGTCAACAATCACTCCCAGATCTTTCTCTTGTGGAGCACATTCCAGTTTAAAAACCTCCCATGAAGTAATCCCGTCTAATGTTTTTATTACCTACATGTACTACTTTACATTTCGCTACATTAAATTTCATTTGCCACATTTCTGCCCAATTCTGAATTCTATCCAAATCATCCTGAATCACTTTAGTGGACTCTAAACTATTTGCCAAGCCCCCCAATTTAGTATCATCTGCAAATTTCACTAATCTGCTCTCAATATTCCTATCAAGGTCATTAATGTAGATGAGGAACAGCAGGGGTCCCAACACCGATCCCTGGGGACGCCACTCCCCCACCCTACCTAGCTCAGATGATATACCACTGACCACCACTCTTTGTGTTCTGTCCTGCAACCAGTTATGAATCCACTTCAGAATACCACCTGTAACTCCAATGGAGCTCATTTTAAAAATTAGTCTCTTATGCGGTACTGTGTCAAATGCTTTCTGAAAATCCAAATATATGATGTCATAAGTCCTGCTCTGGTCATAAGTCTTGGTGGCCTCTTCAAAAAATTCCAGAAGGTTTTGTCAGGCATGACCTTCCTTACGAAAACCATGTTGGCTATCCTCAAGATATTGTTACGTTCAAGAAATAAGTCCAGCTCATCTTTTATGATAGATTCCAATATTTTGCACATAATGCAAGTTAAACTGACTGGCCTGTAATTACCTGGCTCAGTACGGTCCCCTTTTTATATATTGGTATTATATTGCCCTGTTTCCAATCATTTGGTATTTCTCCAGTTTCTAAAGACCGTCTAAAGATGGCAGATAGCGGCTTAAAGATGATCTCACTAACTTCCCTGAGCACTCTAGGATATAAGCCATCAGGACCCGCCGCCTTATCTGCCTTTAGTTGATGCAATTTGTCTAATACGACGTTATCCCTAACCTCAATTTCCGCTAAATAATCTTGAGCATTGGACAAGCCCTCTGGCCGAATAAAGACCGCTCTAAGGTAAAAATTCTCAACAAAGTAACCGTTTAAGGTGTCATAATATCCTTATTATCATATAGCAGCGATCCATTTTTACTCTTTATGCACTTAACCTGCTCTTTGACTTTCCTTTTTCTGCTACAGTACTGAAAGAAGCGCTTAGGGTTAGTTTTTGCCCCCTCTGCAATTTGTCTTTCATACAGTCTTCTAGCATTCCTCAGCTCTTTTTTGACCACAGCCCGCATTTTACAGAATTCGGCCTTACGAGAATTCTGATACGAGATCATTTAACAGATCTGTACACGTGTCGGTGTGAAACTGACTTTTTCAGTTGCGCAGTTTATTATTATATGCATGATTTCACATCACGGGTAGGCCTATTCAATAGATAACGTGAAAGACATTCATTCTTCTCAAACAAATATAAAAAGCTCTGTTGGCGATTCACGTTTTTGTAGTCAAGGAGCTTCGCCATTTCAGTTTTCCAGATTAAATGCGTTCGCAAATGGGAGCGGGGGACAAGTAGGCTACTGTGATATGCCCCAGGGCAGCGAATACTTCTGACGGCGAGCCGATTACAGGAACAGTGATTTGACCACCACCTAAGTACGAGACAAATGCAAACATACATTATAACCTTTTCTTTAACATCGGAACGTCGTGTAGGCCAGTGGTTCTCAACGTCAGTCCTGGGGACCCCATGTGTGTGCTGGCTTTTGTTCCAACCACAGTTGCAATCGTAGGATTTTAACAAGCTGCTAATTTGTCTTAATTATGTGCATTTAATGTTTAGAGCAGTTATTTGCCCTCAACCCACAACTTAACAGAAATATCTATTTGCCATCAAGAATTTCAAAAATACCATTCGCACATTGCAGCATATCGGAAATAACAGCATAAAATGAGAGAAAACAATGTAACCGATCAAATTAATGATGTAGTTGGCTCCTAATTAGTGAAAACTACTTAGCTCATCATGACAAATGTAGTCCACAAACAAACCAGTTTCCTGTAATGTTGATCTGATTAAGTTCACCTGAAGCTTTTTGAAAGAACTTGAAACAGTTGTGTCCAGCAGCCTAATCTGGGGTTTATTGATTTCCTCAGTGTATAATTTGATCTGTTTGACATGTTATGTTACTTGACATTACTTGCAGTATTGCAATAAACACACTATCTTCAAGGGTGTTTTATTCTTCATTGCATGTATGGATGTTCCTATGTAACATTTGACTAAAGAGATATATTAACAACTCTGAACATGAAAAGCACCTAATTAAGACAGTCACAGCTTGTTAAAGTTCTACAATTGCAATTGTGCTAGGAACAAAAGCCAGCACACACATGGGGTCCCCAGGACCGATGTTGAGAACCACTGGTGTAGGCAATTAATTTTTATTATTTTGAATTACCTCTTCAGACAACTGGCCTACTAGCTAGCTAGCTTAAATGGCAGGCAGTACGCAGGCACACTTCGCGTTTAGATTAACTTCTGAATGTGTTTTATCATTAATTTGAATATTGCAACCCACTAGTCACTCCCAAATCTGAGCGACTCTCCTCCATGCATCTTGTTTTTTTTTTTTTGGTTTATGTCCTGATATTCAAAGAGTGAGCAATCATAAAGTATTGGGAAACCCGAGACCGCCGTTATTAGGCTCTCCTCCATTTCGAGAGATGTTAATTCACCGTCTGCTTTTTGCTCCACAACCAAAGAACGTGATTGGCCAGAGCAGGGCGGCCGCCGCTCCTCATTTGAATGAGATTCAGTTTTTTGCCGCTGGCTTCGTCCACTTCTCGCCGCATTGCTCTTCTATCGGTCCCATAATACATTGCAAGGCGCTTAATTGAAAGCGAATGGGAGCGGTCCGAAATTTCGCGCCGCGCCGCTGTAGTGTGTTCCTACCGAATGGGTAGAAATGTGGGTGAAGCTAGATCCGGAGTAGTTCAAGTACGCTGTGCGAGAGTTGACTGAAATCTCGCCGGAAGTGCGACAAGACTAGTCCAGCAGCTGAGCTGAAGCGGAATGGACCGTATTTGATGACCTTCCAGAAGGTAATACGTTTAAAGAATTAGACTGAATATTGTCAGCACATCTGAATTAAATAACACGTACAGTAAAGCGTTTTACTGGATTATTCCCTGCACAATTCTTGAGATATTTACTGTTTATGTTCCCTGCACGATTCTAGAGATATTTAATGTTTACGGACAACAAATTGGGCTACGATACTAGCTAGGTACAGTTAGCGACAGTTACTACCGCTAACCATGAGCAGCAGTATACTTAAACTCCGTCATGTCAGTGCCATTTCATCCAAAGACGCGAAATTAGAGGGGAAAAATGCTTCTTAAACGTGATTTTTTTTTTTTTTTGCGGACTGGGGTGGGGGGAGTGAAATGTTGGAGAAGTAACGTATAGCATCAGACTCGTTATAGCAGTGGATGTGGTGAAGTGAGATTTTCTTTGAGAACAAGGTAGCTCACGTTAGCTGGTGTAATAAAGTTAACCTTACAGAATAATAAAGAAGAGCCATCGTTTGCTGTGATACATCGCTATTAATATTGATTGTGGGAGCTTTTTTCTTTTAACTTCTGTTCAGTAAACTTAGACGTGATCTCTTTGAGTGTTTTAGGATTTGTGATTCTGTTGGCATTACCTGTCAATATTATGTTGCTGCTCAGTTAATTTTGGATTGATGATTAAGGGAGAGGGAGGCTGGAGGACCAAATAGAAGATTGAAAACAACGTATTGGACAAATAGCCATCTGTGCTTAATTGTCCAAAATGTTTGGCCTAAGTGAGGCATCTTATTGAATACTAAAAATATTGAGCTGTACTGAATTTCTTGTCTGAAAGACTGCAAAGAACATGATCCAACTTTATGCGAATTCCTGTCACATCTGTAACTGATGCCGTTTGCCATACTTAAACATCAGCAGCAAAAGCTGTTGATCACAGCTACTTGAGTTCCATAACCTAAGCAGGGAAACAAAGACCACACCTCATCTCTCAGCACAATTTCCCATCCAAGCCTATATAGATGTGTCTAACCCTTTCTCCTGTCTTTCCCCCCCCCCCTTTCAGCTGAAGAGCTGCAGGCGATTCAATAAAAGCCTCCCTGCAATGAGGCAGGACACTCACCCTACACCCTGAGTCTTAACTCCCTAAGCTGTGCAAGCCTTTCCCTGTTCTTTACTTTTAATAAACTGGACAATAAGCTTCCAAATCGTGTGGTCTTTGGTTGTGAAAAAGTGCAAGTGCAGTGTTTGAATGTGATCACCTCACATTTTTATTGTTGTAATTTTTAATGTTTGTTCGATTTCTCCTGCTGAATTGAGCGAACAATTTTTTTTCTCTTCTTTACGTCACTGGAGAAACCGTATATTTGTACTCAACCTCCCATCGATTGGAGCATCCCCACGCAGCACAGCAAACCATGGTCAAGATTATATAAAAGAACAACATGGAGGAGAGGGCACAGACAAACTGCTTCACATGCTATTCATGTTTCTGAGTTCATTGAAGATTTCTTTTTCATGAAGTATTTTCAGTACATACAGTGCCATGAAAAAGTATTTGCCCCCTTCCTGATTTCTTACTTTTTTGCACATTTTTCACACTTAAATGTTTCAGATCATCAAACAAATTTTAATATAAAACAAATAACCCGAGTAAATACAAAATGCAGTTTTGAAATGATGATTTCATTTATTAAGGGGAAAAGGCTATCCAAACCTACCTGGCCCTATGTGAAAAAATAAGTGCCCTCCTTGTTAAATCATGAATTAACTGTGATTAACCACATTTTTTGAGTCCAATTTCACTAGCCACACCCAGGCCTGATTACTGCCAGAACTGTTGAATCAAGAAATCACTTAAATAGAACCTGTTTGACAAAGTGATGTTGGCTGAAAGATCTCAAAAAGCATTATGTCATGCTGGGAACTAAATAATTCAAGAACAGATGAGAAACAAAGAAATTGACATCTATCAGGCTGGAAAGGGTGGCAAAGCCATTTATAAGGCTTTGGGACTCCGGCGAATCACGGTAAAAGCCATTATCCACAAATGGAGAAAACTTGGAACAGTGGTGAACCTTCCCAGGAGTGGCCGGCCTACCAGAATTACCAAAAGTGCATCGACGACTCATCCAGGAGGTCACAAAAGAACCCAGAACAATATCTAAAGAACTGCAGGCCCAACTTGCCTCATTTAAAGTCAGTATTCATGATTAAACAATAAGAAAGAGACTGGGCAAAAATGGCATCCATGGGAGGGTTCCAAGGCGGAAACTACTGTTAACCAAAAAGAACACAAGGGCTCGTCTCACATTTGCCAAAATACATCTTGATGATCCTCAAGACTTTTGGGAAAATATTCTGTGGACTGACGAGACAAAAGGTGTGCATCCCGTTACATCAAGCGTAAAACTAAAATATCATTTCAGAAGAAGAACATCATACCAAAAGTCAAACATGGTGGTGGTAGTGTGATGGTTTAGGGCTGCTTTGCTGCTTCAGGACCTGGATGACTTGTCGTAATTGATGTAACTATGAATTCTGCTCTCTACCAGAAAATCCTGAAGGAGAATGTCCAACCATCAGTTGGTGACCTCAAGCTCAAGCACACTTGGGTTAAGCAGCAGGACAATGATCCGAAACACACAAGCAAGTCCACCGCTGAATGGCTTAAAAAAAACAAATTGAAGGTTTTGGAGCAGCCTAAGCAAAGTCCGGACTTAAATCTGATTGTGATGCTGTGGCATGTGTAACACCTGTGTCAACTGACACCAGACTGCCTACTCATGGACCAGTTCTAGGCTCGAAGGAGCGGGGTAACAGCATAAAATTGAGCCAAGGACCAGATGCTCTAAATAGGCATGGGCAATACAAATGAATAAAATGACAACATTTCTTGAGTTGCTGAGAAAGAAGTTTTTATTATTTTCTAATGATTTTTTGCAGATAAGTACAGAAGACACAGACGAAGAGTTTGCCGCAAGTCCAACGCCTTTACAGGAAAGGGTCTCAGAGCCACAGGGTCCCAAAAATGGCTGATTTCGGCATTTATCAACAAAACCCATTGCGAAAATTGGGGGTGAAGCCTGAGGGAATTTTTGAAAATACAGTCTATTCAGAAATAAACCAGGCCAAATTATCCATTAGGGTACCCTAACAGAAATAATTGATGCTAAAGTCATCAACCCCTTTTCTGAAGTACAGCAGCACCCCCTAGGCCCTTTTTAATGGAAAATGCATTGAATTTCACAGAATTATGTTCAACAAACATTAGGTTTTGCATTGATATTAAAAATGGTATGAATGGGTTGCCTGTGAAGTTTTTTTTTGGATCAATGGCCTGCAAAAATGTCAAAATTATCAGTGGAGGGCAAACATTAACGCTACTCGCCCATTACTATATAAAATGCAGTGAAGTCGCTGATGCGGCAGTTGTTTGCCCTCCCACTGCTACAAAATGAATCAAACGTTCCCCCTTCAATAACCCGTGGTGAAAAAAAAAAAAAAAACCTTTGCGCTGTTTTTTACAATGTCCATATACCCTCCTCCCATGATAGTTTCAATGAGCTACTGTGAATAATTCATAGTAAAACACAGTGACGTGCAGTTGGAGGTTAGTTTGGCGAGGCAGAAACCTTCTCTTTGCTTGATTAGCAATCAGACGATTAACTAGTTTAGTAAGACTATTCGGCAGAATGACGGGCCAGTTTAAGTTTTTCCATGGCGTTATTACTCAGTACATCGAACCTGAAATGCTCACTAGACAGCAGATTTATGGCATTTTGCTTCCAGGAAGCCCGAAGCAATGTCATCAACAAATATTAAAACAGTTCGACTAATGCAGAGTTCAATGCATAATCAATATACAATGTATTCTCCTTTAAATACGCGCTTTTACACCCAAACAAAAAGCGGGCGCTTATTTTCAGTCTTCTTTCATAACCCGATTGACAAAATGTTTAAACGATATACAGAATTACCGAGAGCCGAGAATTTTTCCTAATTGATTATTCAGATTTCCATCCTCGCAGTCTCGAATTGAAGGGTATAAGTGAATGAATCTTGTGACCGGTGTTCGCGAGGTGGCATATTTTGGTAGGTAGCAAAATTTGTCAGAACACTGGTAGGTTTTGAACGCCTGGCACTGGTTTATTCCTTGGTATATTTTACTGAAACTTCACAAATAGGGTCACAGGATATTCTGTCAACTAACTATGTAGGTTACACTAAAAAATACACTCACCTTTTCTTGCTATTGTTGAGAAGAAGTCACGGCGAACTCGTGTGATTTAACTTCAACAACGCCTGTCGAACTTATTTCACATCCCCTGGAGGTCTAGTTTGGACGAATAGACTCGTAATTTCTCAAATTAGATGGCTGTAAGTCAATCAGGCCGTAGCTGGGATATCACGCCAGCGCGGGCTGTTTGAAATCTACCTCAAAATGGATATTTTTGCCACGCCCTGCACTTGAAAGTTTGTAAACACGGCGCGCAAATTGAGGTCACGATTCATCCAACGGGCGAATAATAGCTCTGTTCAAATCGCGTTATTGGCCGTAATACGCAGAGTTCATGTATGAAATGCGGGTATCCTATTGAAAAAGGTTGCTTTTAATCAAACCATGGTGTTTTTTTTGTATGAAAATGGTATTTACATCATTTTTTTTTATAAGTTTTCTGAGGCTTGTTTACCGCCCCAGTTCAGCTGTTATGCATTCCATTAGAGTTTATGCGGAGCGTTGCCCATGCCTACTCTAAATGAAAAATCAGCTCTTTACTTTCAGTGAATACAGCAATACAATACATTTAGTATCTAACAAACAAAAAAAGAAAAATAAAACCCTGCAGCTATTAAAAGTATGTATGTCTCAGTTTTTTTTTTACCGTTTCCGTTTTTCCTTTAAGAGCTCTTTTGACTAGGTTATTATTTGTTCAGAATATCAACAGAACAACCATCACTTTTAGGACAGCAGATTACACTTATTTTGGTTTTACTTCTTCCCCAAGTTAACACTTATCCTTTTCTTCCTTTCATAGGTGAAAGAGTAATGTCGAATGTCCACATTCAACCCAAAGTACAACACCATTATATTGTAAATCATAACGTTGACAATTATGATATTGAACAGTATAACTATGCAACACTCAACAATTCAGTTCAAAGAATATCAGAAGTTCAACCATCACTTTTTAGGACATCATATTTTCAGTTCAATTCAAAGGTGAAAAGAACAATGTCCAATCAAAATCATAACGTTGACAATTATGATATTGAACAGTAAACTATGCAACCGTGGGTCTCAACAATTCAGTTCAAGTGATCATATTCAGTTCAAAAAAAGAAGAAAATTTTCCGAACAGTTAAGTTTTTTCGATGCTCGGCTCAAAAACGAAAACTGAACAATCCTACGGTTCCGGCAGCAACGATATCGGTAGTCCAACCGTACTTAGCAGATCCTCTCACTGATCCAGTGCGAGTGAAAACTCAATCCGTGGGTCTGGCTCGCCATCTTGTGTCCCGCATTTGCTTGTGCTGAATCTTCCTCCAAATGCGACGATAACTTTTCCATTTTGAACCCGTAAATTTTTTAACAGGAACTAAAAACCTGACCTGCATCACAGGTCATAAACAACACCAATTACGGCATGGCAATCAAAGCAATAAAGTTTACAATTATTGTGAATCGTAACACCATTGCTATCTTTTCCCAATCTTAAAAGGCTTAAAAGCGGCATTTCCTCTTAAACTCATCGCTCCGCATTAAATAGCTACATTAAACTCAGAACAAAACACATTCATACACTCCGTCTATTTAGTAACCAATAAATTCACAGCTTTCTAGCAAGCCAGCAACTGATACAAAGACTCGTGAAGATAAATAAATGACTTAAACTAACCAAAACTGATGTTTTTTTATGAATCCATCAGAACAAAACACATTCATACACTATTTAGTAACCCCCAAAAAAAATACCCATCAAAAATCAACTTTTTCACAGTTATGTTTCAGCAACTGATAGCACAGCGTGAAGATAAATAAAATGACTTAAAACCAACCAAAACTGATTTATTGATCACGCTTTTATGAATTTTATCAAGGTAGGAGTCGTTCTTCAAATTCAAAAATCAACTTTTTTTGATTTCACGCTAATCTTTCCGTCTCGTTTCTGCTTTTTATCATTGGTTTTTACTGCGTGCAATAGCTGCTGCGACCCAAAAGTAGCAACACGTTTCTTAAAGGAGCAACGTCATTAAAATGTCTTAAAGAAGTACTTTTGTTCATCTCCACTGAATTTCCGTTTTCACTCCATTTTCACTGACTTTCAAGGAAATATATGTCTACCTTTTAACCATGTAGATACTTTAACTTATTTAACTAATTTATGTATTTTAGTGAACTATAGTTATACCATATTTTAACGTGGGTTACACATGACCTTAAACAGGCCGTTCATGCTCAAAAACCCTCCAATGTGGCTGAATTAAAACATTCTGCGAAGAAGAGTGAGCCACAATTCCTCCACAGCGATGTGAAAGACTCATTGCCAGTTATTGCAAACACTTGCTTGCAGTTCTTGTCGCAGAGGGTGGCACAACCAGTTATTAGGTTTAGGGGACAATTACTTTTTCACACCAGGCCAGGTAGGTTTGGATAGCTTTTTTCCCTTAATAAATTAAATCATCATTTAAAAACTGCATTTTGTATTTACACGGGTTGTCTTTGTCTAATATTAAAATTTATTTGCTGATCTGAAACATTTGTGTGACAAATATGCAAGAAAATAAGAAATCAGGAAGGGGGCAAATACTTTTTCACGGCACTGTAAGTGCAAAATAAAAAGATATACATAAAATGTATGTGTATAACGAGATAAATTTGTGTTTAAATGTGTCTTATGTCTGGATGTATAGTGTTTAATGAGCCTTTCCTAAAAATATTACTGTACATGCAAGCCTAGATAAATTTATACCTTCTGCATGCAAAAAGTTAATGAAAAAGTTGTTTTGAACTAATCACTAAACACCAATACATAAGTGCAGATGTAAATTAAAATGATGAACAGATAAATTGTACTTATTTCCAGTGGATTTTCTAAGATGTCACACTGAACATTATGCTGCTTTTAATAATTCAGGGACAAACTGTGGTGTCAGTTAACACTCATTGATAGTCCTCCGTCAGTCCTCCGTCCTTTCTGAAAGTCATGAAGTTTACATAAGTTGTTATTGAATTGATTAAGTAGATCCTCCATTTTCATGAGATTATTAAAACCCCAAACAAATAAAGAAATGGTAGAAAATTAAACTGAAACATTTCTTCCCCTCCCTCTGCATAATGAACATTAGGATGGGATTAAACAAGCATTGTAGTCAAAAGCAAAAACAAACCAAGAATTCAAAGCAATCGACAACAGGAATTTTTTTAAAAATGACTAAAACTCTTTTTAGTCATTTTAATTATTTTAATAACTCGAGGGCACTAAAACCATGACGCTATTTATTGACTAGTAATTACCAAGGATTGCGGAAACGAGATTTTACGAGATTTCAGTCGCACAGCGTACTTGAACTACTCCGGATCTAGCTTCACCCGTCTCATCAAGGTGGGTCTTCCGCTAGGACGTCACTCATTAGGGGCGCGAACAGAAACCATGTTCCTCATTTGCATACCAACCAATCAGCTTCTGGGTAGCGCTTGTACGCACGGAGGCTTACTGATAATGTCATGATTGCTAGGCTGATATGCATTGTGTGCCATCGCGCGTTAGGCTACGTTGCGCTTTGGATGTAGCCATCTCGGCAGCTAGTATGCTAGCTAACGTTAACGAAGGAAAATATTTGTAAATGATCATAACATTAAAGCGATATGATTTGATTTTTGCCCCAACTCTATTAACTGAGCTAGCTGTAATATGCATGAACTTATCCGAGGCTTCTCGGCAGTGTTGTGCAACTGCAACCCAAGTGTGCTTGCAGATTTCAGAGACGTTAGCTAGCTTGCTAGTGAGTCTGAAAGCAATCGCTTAGGTACAGCTAGCTAGCTATGATGCCTACTGGAGAAGCTCTTACAGCCCTGATTTGTCACTTTCAACGCCATCTCGCACAATAACGACCTCTTTCACCATTGATTAGCAGCTTTTTTTACCTAAAGAACAAACTGACAGTTCAGCCTGAGACATGTTATTTCATTGCTAGTTAAAGCAGCATTATCCTTCCATGCGTGATATAGCGTATTACATTACTCCAGATAAAACGCTATCCGTCTTCTCACCCTGCTTACGCTAGTTAGGGGAAATGTTTGTCATCATTTTTATATTTAATCGCTGTGATTCGGTTTTTGCCCTAGCTTCACAAGCTAGCTAGCTCACAGCGATTGCTCTTGTGCTTGCCGAGTTGCAGGTTCGCCACTGGCCTCCCCTGAAACATGCACAATGTATGCATCATGCAGAAAGGTCCGATAAACGGCCAGCAGTCAGACCGCCGCTGTTCCTGGTTTAATCGCGATTTCCAAGCCACGGAGCAATGAGAGAAGTTTTGATGACTCTGACTGGCTGAAAACGATGTTCCTCATTTGCTAACTTAACCTGCTGTAATCTGAACTTCTTTGATATGTCTGGCAGCACTTTTGTACGTCCCAACAGTACTATCAGATTTCTGGGAGATTTAAATGGATAGCTCATTACTTGGCTAGCTCAAGAACAATCGGCAGGCAGACCCTTGTCTGCAGGTCGAATAATGATGTCATCATGCTTGGCGAGATCAGACAAAGCCATACGTTCTTTATTTGTCAAATTCGGCTTGAAACCAAATTTAGAAACAGAATTAAATAACTTGTCTATCTCAAAGTCAGCTTTCTTAGTGAAAGCTATCAGGCTGGGGTTAGATACAATAGGTGAGAAGCCTGATTTAGGTCTAAATGTGGGTTGCAATGCAGTGGCAGAATCATGATCAAAAGCATGGTCAGAGCTGGGAAAATTGTGCATATGCCCAGACTTGTGATGATACCATGTTTTAAGGTGCAAATTACAATAAAAATGATACAAATCCACTCGAGTATAAAATAAACTGGTGTTGTACGTAGGAGCAAAAGACAGACCTTTAGATAAAACAGACAGCTGTTCCTTACTTAGAGCAATGTTAGAGAGGTTCAGCCATGTGTTAATAAAGGCTTTTTATTTGCATTACTTCGAAAAGTTTGAGTGCCTGGATCTCATCTTTTTTTCTCGACCGAGATATCTCTTTTCCTGGATACCCAAGAGCGCCAATTTTTCGATATCACCGGTTTGCTACTCACGCGAGCGCTTTGTGGATTTCTTGATTATTTGTTTACTTTCACTTCTGTTGACATTCGAACTCAAACAAAGCAGAGGAAGTTCGCCCCTCCCTCCCATAGTTCCCTCCTTCCCAGGCTTCCATAACTGTCAACTCTTGTCTGTGATTGGCCAGGACGGTTTGTTATGTTAGGGGGCACAGCCTGTGCCCCTTGTGTTTATTTGCAGTTTGTGACGCCTGTGCGTTTTTTTTTTTTTTTTACAGTGAATTTTGGGGCAGGCAGCTAGCGGTATGTGAAGAGATGTCGTTTAATTGAGACAAAAATATAATCGCAAGAGAAAGTGAACAGACTTGCATAGTGCACCTTTAAGTAAGTGCTTGTAAACTTGAGCTAAGCTGTGTTACTTTTAAATCAATAGCGATGCCCCGCCTCCAAACAAACAAACTTGATGCATCGTCAAGTTTTTTTTTTTTTTTTAAACAAAAACAGTCTTTGCAGCAAAGTGGAAGCCTGTCAACCCTTAATAATCCCCAGAGGGTTTACTTAAATGATATATTTATTAGTTAATTGCAATGCTTGCAATGCTGGGTATACTACAATGGCACTTTTCCAGACCATACAAAGCTTACAATACAAGTCACTCAGACACCTTAACAGCAAGATTTGGTAAAAACAGGCACACAGATCCGATCAAAAGACCATACGCCCACCTGGGTTTAACCAACCAATTCATATAATTAATGGCCTATGGATGAGGAATGATATTTACATAATTTAAACAGCCATTGTGTGCCTGACTGCAGAGATAGAGTATCAACAATGATAAGGTTGAATTTGGACTGTGAGACATGCTAAATTTATATCAGTGTACTGTAATCCTGCATGAAGTCCCCGCTCAGCTTTTAACTGCTGATATTGGAGGTGGACAAAATATTGAAGTCCCCCTGAAAAAAGGCTTTAAATTTGAAGACTCAAAACCTAATTACTGAACAAGCCAGTGTCATTCCTATTAATATAAATACTATTAGCAGTAGGGGTGTGTTTAACTGAGGACAAACCAGCAGTACTTTGCAAGATAAATCTAAACAAGAGCAACGCAGAGCGTGGCATATACCCCCGCCCGTATGTTTAATTGGGGTTAAGATTTAATAGGTTGCTAGTTTAGCATGGTGAACAGGGAGAGTGAATAATACTGAAAACTAAACATGTTAAAAGAAAACTGGTTTTGGAATGAAGATGAAGATGTCATGGTTTGGGAGGTGTGCGTGTGTTTTGGACTTTTCTTTTTCTTATTTTATCCGGGCATAAAATTAAATCCTGGAAACTGGACAGTTATTACCTGTAGAAGATTCATCACTAGATTCACCTGTAGGCTTCCACTGGGGGTTGGGGTCACTTTGAGACTCAAAAATCTTCTCAAGAACTGCCTCAGCTCCAGTCAGCATGGAGGCTTTCTATGACTTTTAAGCACAGCATAGTCCTGAAAATGTTGGTATCAAGGGAAGCTGAATTGACCTTTAATACGCAGTAGTGCACCCAACTCATTTTCACTAAGATGTGAGATAGTTCACTTTACTTCAAGAGGGCACAATTATGGCAGCACGAAAAACATTTTTGTTGGATACTTGCTAATAACCAGTAAATCAAAGCTCCAGAAATCTGTCCTGGTTTGGTCCCGCCGGATGCAACCTGCAATCCGGCGGGCACTGGGACCAAGTACCCAAAAGGAGAGCCACTTGCACAGGCTGATAGAAAAAATTCAAAGATTTAAAAAACATACTTTAAAAATCCAACAAAAGACAACAGGGGAGCAGCAGCACCACACAGCAGGGATAAAACCAGAATGCAGCTGCACTGCCAATTGGCAATGCAGCTTCTGAAATACTTTAACTTCACCTCCACTTCAACGAGCAACAGGTGGGGCTCGTCGAAGTGGAGGCGAAGACAGCCGAAGGGGGAGGGACTGCAATGAAACCATGAGATATATAATAGAAGCAGAGAGAACGAGGAAGTACCTTTGCTTCAGCCAGTTAGCGTGTTAGCTTCCTGCTTCCACGTTTCCCAAGGATGCAATTTTGTGGCCAAAGACACACAAGCTGCATAGACACCAATTGCATAGACACCAATTGAAAAGTGCGCATTTTTTTCTTGCCAAGTAAAGTGAAAACAAAAGAAAATGTATTCGGTAGTCCTTCATTATTTTGCTCTTTGTCTGACGCAACTGTTCGATGTTTTCAAGAGGGCCTGTAAAATAAGAACTGATACTTAGAGCTTGATGACAGCTCGTGCAGGAGTTTGGTTGTCCAGCTGTTGCTCTGACTGCAGCAGTTCAACCAATGAGTGTGTAGTGCGTGTGCGTCCCAGTTCAACAGCGTTGCTCGTCATTTCCCCTCAAACACAATCGCCAATCCGCACAGACGACACATTTTCTTGGCCATTTGTGCTGTGTAATCAGATTTGCAATCTTATGAAATGGTGCCGGAAAAAAACACCCATGGAACGCCATTTTTATAGACGGCGTCGGTCAATTCGATACTCCCTGGACTGAAGTAGCTAGCCTAGCACCTCCCGTTGAAAATAATAGGGGTGGGACTTCCTCGCTCTCTCCAGTTCTATTATATTACCTCCAAGAATGAAACCATTACAAAATCACTACAGCATTGAATCAATTCATGTTTCAACCAGTTTCAACAAAAACTGTACACCATTTTTGCAATAAAGTTGACCTTGTCTCTGATGACAAACCCCAGTGCTTCCCTTTGTTCCCCAGAGCTGTAACTAACAGCTAAACTCACACCAAACTACAGCACACTGCTGAATTCAGAGACTGAGGTTAGTATATGATAGGTGATGGACACTTTTCCTCATGGTTGACCTTGAACATTTTAGACAGGCATTACTCAAGTTCTTTATATTTAATTTAAATTCGTTTTGTGTCTTTTTGGTTACATTTCACGTTGTTTCTTGTTAAGGGGACCTAGAGCTAAGCAAAATGCCAATTTTGGTTCAAAATTTTAGTTTTGAGGTAAGAACATGAAGTCGTCCTTCAAATAGTCTACTTTCAGGACATATATTCACTTTCTGCCAAATTGGTTTTAAAATTGCTCTAAAATTGCTCTGAAATTACTCTTTTACACTAAAAATCACTTTAAAACCTTAATAAAAATACAGACGATTTTCAACTAGAAAATACAGATTTCTCAGCAACTGTACATCCAATTAACTTCATATTTGGCAGTTTTCTTCATTTTGTGATGATCTATGTCTGTACAGAGCTCTTTTTGCAATATGTACCTCTGAATATGAGTAAATCAAAATATGCATATTTAATTAGCTGTTTCTCGCTGAAATTGATTTGGGGGGGGTCAAAATCAACACTAGAACATAGAGACCTGGGAAAAAAAAAAAAAAAAAAAGCTCTGTAGTGACATGTTTTTTCCTTCACATTACAGCTGAAATTATAACCAAACACTGTTTATTTATCTCAATAACTGTGTTTCTCTAAGTATCTATATATTCATTAAAACAGCCGTTGCCATGGCAACCACTGATGTGATGCCACAGAAACTCAGTGTTTTAAATTTAATTTCTAGTAGAATTATTTCGATCATAATTCTTAGTTTAATAAGCGAATATCTTGGAAAAATGTTTGCTTAAATATAGGTCCCCTTAAATGCATTTTATCATTTTGTGGTCGAAAATACTTCGAATGTGGTTCTTGCTCACTGCTTGTCTGCATTAAGCACAGGAATATCCAAAATAATCATTTTCATTTGTGTATATGCTGTGCTCCCAGAAAATCTGTAGTCACTGTAGGTGTTTCCTGGGCAAAACTAGACCCCATGCTGGCATAATGAAATTAAATGGACATAATAAAACAGTCTTGGAAGTATGCAGATAAATATCATTTACACATGACACAAAAAATTGGTCTCTTTGATTAATCATACATGCTCATTTTTAAATAATCAAAAAAAGAAAAGTTAAATTTGTATAATATGAAACCATGGTAAAATAGACATGTGGGTGATTCAAATAATTTTCACTTTTTAACCAATGCATATGGTTATAGATGTGATAATTATCATCTCTTTCCTAATTACAGATGCATTAAAGATAATATATTTGCCTGTAACTCAGATAACATTCTTGCTTTGTTTCATGAACTCATTTTCATGAATTTATGTGGAGAGTAAATGCAACGTAACAGACAATCACAAGCATACATCTCATGTGCTTACATTATGTGGCTCAGGGGAAGGGCTTCGGCAGCAGATGCAGAGCAATTTTTCAGCCATGGCAGCTGCTTAATCTGGGAGAGGTAGAGAAGGGGTTGAGTGCTGGAACTGTAGTCCTTAAGGCTGGATATAATCATTTCCATTGTGCAGAATTCTTGGAAATCAGGATAATAACGCAAGAGAGTGCTAAGAGGTACAGGCAGGTAATGAAACACTATGATGCCCAGATAGATTTGCACAGTTCTGAGGGCTTTCTTTTTCATGGGGTTAATCTTCTCCTTGCCCAAGACCGACTTCCTCAGACTCCATATGATAGAAACGTTACAGTAAACCATAATGGTGAAGCCGGCCAGGATCAGCCCAACGTAGATTAGATGTTGGATGTTGGATATGTTGGTGAGCACTGACCTGCAGAGGGCATAGGCTATCACGAGCCCCCAAACAAGCATGGAAATAGCAACTCTGATATTTTTATCCTTGATGCTGGTGAACACAATGGGGTGAACCACAGCCACGTAGCGGTCCAGGCAAATGCAGGAGAGAAAGAGTAGGGAGCCGTTTTTGATCCCAGTCGTAAAGTAAAGGATATAATCAAAATAATGTTTTTTGAGTATAATGTAGCTATAGCAGCAGATGGGCATCATCGCACAAAGCCATGCATCAGCGAGGGCCAGGCTGAAGATAAAGTTATTGGAGGTGGAAGAGTCACTGTCCTCTCTGGCCACCAGCCACATTACCATGATGTTGGCAGGGTAGCCCACTACAAGGTTGATGCTCTTTTCAATAAACAGAAACACTTCCGCAGCATAGTGGAACGAGCAATGTATTAATCCATCAGAGAGCTGGGGACTGGATCCTGAAGAGGAGTGGTTGAAGGGTAGGCTAGAATTGATGACAGAGCTGTTCATTTTATTTTTATTTTATCGAGCAGGTTTGAGGGTTGATGATCCTGAGAAAAGAGAGTGAATGTAAGTTACATGGTCAAGCCTAACTGAACTCACCACTTAAACTGACTGCAAGGCTAAATTCTGTTCTTAAGCTGATTCCTGCATTATTTTACATTATTCTTCTCCAAAGTATTCCTCATCATAACACATTATAATAATAATAAACTTATTTATATAGCACCTTTCAAGCAATACAGCACAAAGTGCTTCACAAGCAGGTAAAAATACATGTACATCCGTGGCGGGTGGTGGACGGAAAACTGGGGGGGGGGCGGAAAACATCCCTTGAAACGGATGAGATTAGTGACCCGATTTCAATCATTGTTCTTGGTCAACATGTTCGTTTCCCTTATAATGAAATGTTTAGGCGAGTGAATAATAAATTCTATAAAATGTTTAATTCACATGCCTTAATCGGCAACTCCACGAAAAAACCAGTGGATTTTCCGCGTTAAATTTTGTCTCATCCCAAGCAAGTTGTCAAACCTGTGTGTAATGATTGTTTAATTGAAAAAGATTAAAATGCGCTCTTTTTTGCGTTCAACTGGTGTGTTTGATTTCTCCTCTTAACGAAGACAATTAGCTACACCTGAGAGGGGAGAGTTCAAGTGTCTTTTACCAGGGAAATTTACTGAAAACAGATCAAGAATAATAAGCAGTTTAAAGACATGTTTTTCGCCCTCCTTGTTCTCTGTCCCCGCCCGCCACTGATGTACAAAAAAGCAATAAAACAAAATGGGGAAAGTAGGGAATTAAACATCAAAATAGGAAGAATTAAGATAATTAAAGGAGACATACATGAAAACACACCCATACAATAAAAGAATTTAAACCATAAAATCTGCAAAAGCAAGCCTAAAAAAATGAGTCTTTAAAAGAGATTTAAAAGACGATAAAGACTCAGCATTACTAATATTGTTTGGGAGGCTGTTCCAGAGTCTTGGAGCCTTAACCGAAAAAGCTGGATCACCCATTGTTTTTAACTTGGACTCCTAAGTTAACAGCCAATAATGCTTGCTTGGTAGAGCTCAGTAGTCTTTTAGGTCTGTCAGGATTTAAAAGCTCACTTATATATTCTGGTGCCATGCCATGGAGTGCTTTGAAGGTAATTAGTAAAATTTTAAAATCAATTCAGAATTGAACTGGCAGCCAATGCAAAGATGCCGAAATTGGGGTAATGTGGGCTCTTTTATTTGTGCTAGTGAGCAATCTTGTGGCCGAATTTTGAACTACTTGCAGTTTGTTCAAAGATTTCTTATTCAGACAAGTATATGACGAGTTGCAATAGTCTAATCTTGACGAGATAAAAGCATGAACAATTTTTTCGGTATCTTCAAATGACAGAACAGACCTAATTTTAGCTGTATTACGGAGTTGCAAGTAGCATGACTGTACAACCTTCTTAATGTGGAGCTCAAATTTGAGTTCCGTATCAAATATCACACCAAGATTTCAGGAAGAGGGCCTAATATTAGAAGCAAGAGGTCCAAGTGATGATTGGATTTTATCAGACACCAACTTTGGACCAAGTATAATGACTTCAGTTTTATTTGGGTTTAACTGCAAAAAAATGATTAGCTAACCAATTTACTGCATAATAGAGATGGAAACACTTTTACTGGCCTATTTTGCACAAAGTTAAGCTCTCTCTTTTGAGAAATGATTCATGTCAAAGAAGACCTGGAAAATTCTGTTGCATTGTTACACTGAAGGATAGTTTTTGTTTTCTGGGAAGACGACCTCCATCCAGAGAAAACTCTCTCCTCTGAGACACCAGCTTTACTCTTTGAAACTGCACTGGAGCTTCCCGAGGTGGAGATAGTGTTCCCAGAAGACAAGGTTTGACCTTTGGGTCTATATTTTACTGTCTGCGAAAGCCTTTCACTCAAGCACAACATAAGAAATGAAAGAGTGGTTTATCAAATTGAAAAAATGAATAACTTACCTGAGAAACTGCGATAGCTTGACATACACTCCTCAAGTTCAGACAGCTTCCCGAGGTGGAGACAGTGTTCCCAGAAGACAGGGTTTGCCCTTTGGGTCTATTGTATTACAGTCTGCAACAGTCTCTCACTCAAGCACAGCTTAAGAAATGAAAGAATGATTCATCAGATTGAAAGAAAGAATTAGTAACTTACCTGAGACACTGCAATTACTCGACACACACTCCTCAAGGTCTGTATCCTGATCACCTGTTTCCAGGAGGATTATGTTTTTATTCAGTATCGTTCCACTTCAGAAAATACATCAATCTGAGTGGTATGTAAGCAGGGCAGATGACAGCCAGTCACAAATCCATTGAGGAAGCAACAGCACTTGGAGTGACTGTACAATACCCTGTCACCACAGGATTATATTTAAGGATGGGTGGGTGTGCAAGAGGGGGTTGGGATTGCAGAGTGAGTTTGTGATGTGACAAACAGATCTGCAGTAAAACAGAGGAGGGGCTCAAAGGAGGGGTAGATTAGTACCCCCCTATCCCTGTTCCAACAATGTATTATTTGTCAGTGATGCAATCCAAGAAGTGCATCCCAGACAAACAAGTGACGCAATGCAGTCAGCCAGCTGGTGCACAAGTGAGACTGTGTAACCTGGTGTAAGGTCTTACACATGAAACCACAACCTTCATCAAAGCACTCAAACAAATCTCTTTCATCCTCACAAAGAAAAGAAATTCAGCACTCAGTTACAGTAAACGTATTTCTGCAGATAATATTAGGTACATTCGTGACAGTTTGACTTTCATCAAAATGTTTGGCAATAAGGAAGTTGCAGTTTACAAGTACTTTTCTATACTTTCGCTACATAGACTTCACTAAAGCCTGGCATCTGTTCCAGGAGGTCTATTGTCCTGTAGGTTTCCATGCCGACCCTCAGGGGGAGAACATAATCAAAGCTGAGAGATCTGAGTCAAAATTTGCCAATGTGTTACAAATCCACCAAAATTATGAATGTCCATGGAAAAAAAAAAAAAAAAAAATCAATAATTTCTTGACCCCATTATTTGAAGACTAATGGCATTAATAAATAGTAGTATCAAGATAACTATCACAAAGGAGCTTTTATTCTACTTTCTCTTTACATTCAGTGTCAAATTTTGCATTTCCAGTGACATCAATTTGTGACATTTGTTACATGGCATCTTCAGCCACCAGAAAATCAGACTTCTGTTCATCCTAAATTGAATCAGTGGACATAAGGTGATGGCCCTATAAATTAAATTCATGAAATCACAGGATTTGGAAATAAAATATAAACACACACTTTATTATGAATTATTGTTTTTAGTGTTCACGTGCATTATGTGTGTCTGTCAGAAATTTACACAGGTGAAATTTTCAATTTTTGGGTTTTGTTCATAACTTTTTGTCAGTGAAAGTCCATGGAGATCTTCAAATGAATCAATAACATGTAATGAAATTATTTAAACAGCTATAAGAGATTGATATGTAACAACAAGGTGCTGAAGTTGGCATCATCAGGGACTTAGATAGAACTGTGGCCTGTTTGGAGATGGTTACTGGTTTATGAGTGTATTGGCTGCAATGGAGGAATCACAAGGACAGGACTCCCATCTGTCAGAGGTAATAACACACGCTAATTTCTGTCAGGAGTGTGAGACTGAAGTAATGTGGTGTATTTTAGAGTGCCAAGGTACTGGGCCTTTCACTTAATAAACACTGTCTGTGAAAGGCTCTGTGTAAAAGACAGGCTGAACAGTTACACACCGCAACAAGCTACAATAATAGGAATCAAAGTAACACTATTGTTAACTCCTGGATAAGCTGTTTGTGAATCTTACCGCCTGTGGTCGTGCTAATGGCTAATTGATTGATTAGTGAGTGACGGTCGAGTCTCAGCACAACATTCCTTCCACAGCCTCGCTTATCCAGGAGTAAAAATGGGTCACGTGTCAGAATTTGACAGAAATTCTTCACGTTTCTTACACGCTCACAGATTTCTCGAGGGCACATTAAAAGATTTGCTCAGGGCCTGGTTGTTCAATGCTTTTAACCAGTGATTACGCCTAAACCACAGCATCTATATCTCTGGATAAAAGCACAGATGTTAGAATGTTTTTGGTACATTTTGTAAGTTTCCCCCTGTGTAGTTTGAGCATTGAGGAGCATTCGTGAGAATCTTATAGTGGTTATAATGGTAGGTGGTTCGCGCTAATTTAAATTAACGGTGTCACAGTCTGCTGCTGCAGTCTCTCCCTCTGCCTGGCCACACCCCTCCACTGCTGGCCACACCCCTTCCACTGCTATTGCTCTCAGCTGAGTCTCGTTACCCAGCCAGTATATAAGCAGCTCTGTTTCACTAACTCACTGCCAGATTGTCATTGCAGAATGCACTACTCTACAGCGTTTACCTTCGATCTGACCTCCTGGAATCGACTCTGCCTGCCCCTGACTACGTGCTCTCGCTCCTGCCCCGGTAAACCTGATTGCCTTCTGCCTCTGACTCTGAGTTCTGTCTGTGTGCTTCCTGGTTCCTGTCTGCCGTCTTCCAAGCCCCTGTCCAAGCCACCTGTCCTGCTACTCCACTGCCTGTCTGTGTAGATACGACCTCGCCTGCCGAGCTTCAAGCCAGCCTACTCCGGTGGCCCAGTGGTAACTCTCCCGCCTGCGGCGTGGGCGACCCGGGTTCAATTTCCGCCATTGGCGCCTGCTCCAACGGGTTGCGAGAAGAGCTCCACTCAAGACCCGCAAGCTTCAGATCCCATTCTGCATCTAGTCACTCAGCACTGCTGTCTGTTTACCCCTGACTCAAAGTCATTAAAGATCTGTAAACGTCCACTCGCTCTGATTGTGCTGCTATTGGGTCCTGCTGCTCCCCGTGTCAAACGGAGCTTTGAACAACCAGGCCCAGAGGTTTTTAGGATTTTATTTTCACAGCCGTGCGGAACAAAAATATATTTTTCATATGTGTACACCCAATATATTAATATTCTAGCTTTTTTTTTTTTTTTTTTTCAATAAATTTACGTTTAAGTTTTACCTTATAATTAAATATTACAGTAACATGAAAAGTTAAAGGGTTTACATTTTGAATCAGTGTTATTGTCATATGTATCAAAATTTATTACTAACTGTATTTCTACATATAATGTGTTCTCTATATAGATTGATATACAAATTATTGCCGATTTCAATATATTGCCAAATGTATTAGAATATTCATTCTAAAATATAACTAGTCATATATGCAGAAATGTATTTGAGGTAATTTTTAAATACATATTGCGTATACATTGCCAATATATTAATTAAAATGATGAATTATTTAAATATATAATTTTGTGTTCTTTTAATACTTCAAGAAAAGCGCATGGTATTGTAATCCTGACGCCCGCCACGTGAACGCATCCAAGCACTTCAGTAATTACAAACATTGAGCTGTTTGTGTACAGTGACACTTTACGTTCTTTTGGCTGTGGTCAATAGCCTACATAAAGCCAACAAAAACAAAATGCTACTGCATCAAAAAAATGATCAGTTTGGGTTGCTGTCCGGAATAGGCCTCACATTTCCGAGTCTGTAAAATGGATGTGGGCGCCTTATTTTTCCAGTTAGCATCTGTAGCTGTTGTTCGAGTCCAGGACTGGTCTGCATGGGCCGGGACATTTCTCTAAATGCCTTCTTTCACTCCACTAATGTGGTTATAATTGTTCTTAGAAGTCCATTGTGCAGCTATGGGAAACCTTGGTAACTATGCCTGTCTGGTTTGCTGCCGGCAGAAGAGGGTGCCAGCTTGGCTAAGCTTACCGATAACTAGCTATAATTTCACAACAACGGGCATAGCGTAGAAAGCTGTAGTAAGCGTGGCCAGGTCATAGCCAACATTTTTTTATCTTCAGTTGTGAAACCTTGCTCTACTTACTGCCAATAAAACTTACATATTCTGACAAATGAGTTTGTGTGTTTCTGTTTGCCATTGTATAACTGCCTAGTCTCAACACTGTAGCAGGCAAGGTGTTCGTAAGAGCCAGGTGCTCAAGATCTCTTGGGAAGAGCGAGGAACCACGTCAGCTCGAGGCAGTGTCGGCATCAAAACTGGAAGCTAAAACTGGGACACGGCATCCCTGTAAAACAATTAGCCCTGACTTGTGCTCACACATTTTCTAAATTAGCAAAACATTCACTCTGAAAACTCTCCAGAGTATCAGGCATTGCTAGATCTCCCCGTCAACAACAGGCGATGCGGACGCGCACTTTCGTGCATTTAAATCAGCGTTAATTAATTTTGGACCACTCCCAAAGTGGAGGAGAGTAGAAATAAGACGAGTGGGGATTGTGGGAATGTAGGCGGTACATATAGACGTAAGAACGAATAGGAAGGCGCATTGGGAGTGGTCCTGTTCATTAACCTACGTTATCGGGAACTCCCTTTAATGAATTTTGGACCACTCCCAAAGTGGAGGAGAGTATTAGGTGGAACGACGGATAAGAGATCGGGGCGAATGAGATGTTGTATGGACGTGGTCTGTGATTGTGCGAACGTTGGGAGCCCCTGGCGGCGAGACTCAGGGTGGGGCTCGCATCTCTTGTCGGAGTCCGTGTAGGCTCCTAAGGCCCCAAAAAATGTTTATGAATCAGTGAGAGATGGGCTCTACGTACATCGTCAGTATTATTGCGAATATAGCTTGAGTAAGAATTTGATGTCTAGCGGCCGAGAATTTTAATTTGGTGGTCAGGAACTCTTTGCTTGGATGCTGTAGGCGGCGCCGATGCAAAAAGAATGCCCGGACAAGTATTTGGGCGGAATATTGGACTTATCTAATTAGAACATGGCGGAAAAGGTAGAGGAACCTGCGAGTGGTGAGGGCCCCGTGTCGGTCATGGATAATCGGTCTTGGGGAGAAGCGTGGTTATTGTACCTCGAGGTGACGTTGTTCGATATTGGCTCGAACAGACAAAGGGTAAAGTCTAGGCGAAATATGAAATAGGCTGAGAAATGCCAAACTGATCCGTTTTACTTCTCTTTATCTTGAATATAAGTAGAATGAGATGTCGTTTAGGCTGGCGTGGCTAGAAGAATTGTAATTATCAGAGAGTGGACTGAACTCGGAACATCTCGAGAAACCTAAGGCCAATAGGAACACGGCTTCTAGAGTGGAATCGGTGGATGGAGAATGGTACCATGAGCGCAGCGCCGGGATGCAGCGAGAGCGGATGTCTGCCGTCAGAAGTAAACGTTTGGTCAGGGCGGGAGGTTCTTGTTTTCGTAAACCTTTCAGTAGTGTTTGCACGTGAGAATGGGTAATTGACGAGCACGGATAACCAGTGGCCAGTTTGACGAAGAGGTTGATGCTGCTGAGGTAGACCTGTATCAAGGCTGGTCGAACGTGGTGTACAGAATGAATATCCTGTGCGAAATAAAGCTTGTGATGGAAATGACGTCGAATGCTGGGAATGGCAGTAGGAGGGCGGAGTCAAATTCCTTAAATTGCTTCCGTCTTGTGAGGGATTCATTCTCCGGCACAACGTGAGTGGCTGCCAGTTATAGCAGCTCCGTCCTTTTTCTTTGTAGCGCTTTTTAAGTATTTTGTGTTTCTTTTTTGTTATTTTTCTTTGCGTTTCACTGTTTTTTTTTTTCTTTCTGCAAACATGGTGGTACAATTCCTGAGACTGGCTATAGGTTTTTCACTCATTTTTCGACTTTTCAAGGCAGCGTTGGGAGACCCATTCAGCCACGGCTCCACTGTTTATACCTGGGATCAGTTGTTAGCGCTGTGCAACACACGGGTACTGCCCAGCGAGAGACCGCAGATCCGCCGGGAAAGGAAAAGACGGTACAAACCATCCCTAACGTCTATTATTACGGGGAACGTGAGATCTCTCCATAACAACAGGGACCACGAGGCCGCCCCCCCAGTAATTCGTCATAGTCATCGTAAAATCAATCTGCCCTGGCGCAAAAACGGCGCTCTAGAAAGTCGTGACATATATGTAAGTACATTAGTGACCGACTAATTTACGCGAGTTGCACTTCCGCCGAACTTCTTCACATGAACTTGTCGTGTATTTCCAACGACTTCTGCCCCGTTCTCCAGTTCTCTTCGTTCACTTCCGCGGCTTTTTTTTTTTTAGCCGACTAATTTATGTTCTCAGTGTATGGGAGACCAGTAAGCCTACCAGAATGAAACGCCGCCAACCAGCCATCACTTAATTTTTTGGGAATGCTTCGGCAAAAAGGTAGGCTTTATTTGTCTAGCCTTCTTTCGCGCATCATGTATGTATGTACATATACGTCTGAATTGCAATACATTGCATGTAGGGCTATTGCTTAGCGTTGAAATCATTTAGCGATATAATAAAGTATTATTGATGCAGCCAACGTACCTAGCTTACCTAAACCTCCGATAAGCCGTCATTGGTTGTATCCTCGGGTAGGCCTATAAAGCAGACATACACTTTACAGTCTACAGAGATGAGCAAAGAAATTTCTTACCTTTGATATTTTATAAAAAAAAAAAAACAGTTTGAGGGTAAATCCACGCTTGCTATTGTTAGCTCAATGTGTCCGTGTTATAACGAAACTAGATCTGCGAGTCTCAATTAAGCATGTTTTTCTTCTCGAGCATTGCTTCAAAGATCTCAGTTCCTCAGCATTCAGCTTGCTTGTAATGCATTTTCCTCTCTGTGATCGGTGATGCTGTCAGTAAAACTTTACCGGTAAACATTTGATTATATGGCTTTTGGCTTTTCCAACGAGCCCTAAACCAGCATTATCGCACAAAGCTAGCCTCAGCTAGAGCCTTCCCAGCGGGCACACAACGTCTTAAGGACGTCTTTTGCGGGTTGCAGAATAGTTGGAGGTTGTGAGTGGAACTCAACGCCTTTAAGACCTCATGGAGACGTTGTGTCACAACGTCGAAAAAAGGTTTCCGTGGCAACTTTGTAAGCACGTCTCCCTTTCGTTGTGATATAAAGGTGACAACCATTTTTTTTCAATCATTTTTTTCTTTCAGTGTCCTTGATAGAGAATATTAGTTGCTAACCTTGGAAAGACACACGCACACATGCACACTCATATTTAATTTCAAAACAAAACTGCAAACTTGAGACTTCTCGGGTGTTGATCTTTACCGCAAGAGGGAGTCAAACACTATTTCTACCATCGGGCTCGAGCCACTACTTCGAAGATCTTTCACCAGTGAGGACCGTTGCGAACAGGTGAGTGGGGAAAAAATTAAGTAAAAGTTTCATTTATACTTCATTTAAAGTTGACTAAACTTTACAGTGTCTATCACAAGGTAATCAAGAATTTATGGAAATGTAAACGTTGGTGCTGTATGCTGTTACTGTATCTCCAATGTGTGAGCTCGAGATATCAAATTTATGAAAAGCGAGCAGCTAGCTAGCTAACATTGGTAATTTCCGTTTATTCCGAGCCTTTGACGAGGAGTAAATGAAAAGTACTTCTCGATTTTTACTAATTCGATATCTCAGGCTCACGAATTTGAGTTCCTATTCATCCTATGATTGTCAGTGTCGTCTTATTTGGAACATGGAAAAATTGCGTTAGCTTTTAGTTGGCGCCTGATGATCTATCCAAGTCAATGAAATGAATAGCTATCGTGATAATGCTTTTTGCTATTACTAAATTCAAGCCTTTATGGTAAGTGTCACTTGTAACGTATTTAATGGCCAAAAAGCGGCAGCATGCTAGCTTTCGTTTTAATCGTCCTATTGATTTGAATAGACCGTCAACTAGAAGCTAACGCCAGCTAGGAAGGTTACCAGCAGAAGTGTCTCCTGAGTGAGACCCACTTTCCAGCCGTTTTACAGGCCTCGTAATTGATGATCAGAACGAAGCGCTAGTGGGAGTAATTTATACATGTTTGAGAGTCTATATTTCAAATTCGATGTGCATATTTTCCGCTATATTCATTTAGTAGCACTTCAGAATGGGATTTTTTTTTTTTTTTACTCCGAGTTGCAGTCGACCACAGCGGTGGGCTCAGAACGAACGGTCTCCCGTTCAGTCTACGAGCGCGAGCGAGTGGAATACTGCCAGAATGTCAAACACTCCTGATGTCATGACAACCACAACCGCGCGAGCACTTTAACATTTTATAGAATTTTCGAATGAGGTTAGACCACCTTACGTTACCGTTACTGGAGCTGAAGAACTAGTAAGAAGGTGTACGTTATTATGGATAGATAACGTTAAAGTAGATCGAAGTTAATCCCACAGCTGATGGCATTCCTGTTGAAGTTTATCAAATATTTTATGAGGAGATTAAGGCCCCTTTGCTCTCATGTTTTAATTATTCCTTTAAAGACGGCTCTTTATCAGACACACAAAAAATAGGCCTCATCTCATTATTATTAAAGCAGGACCCACAAGGACAGTATAAAGACCCAGCCTATCTTAAAAACTGGCGGCCATTAACGTTACAATGTTGTGATGCAAAAATACTGGCAAAATGTATTGCTCATAGAATGAAAAGACTTTTACCGGACATAATTCATTATGACCAAACAGGCTTCCTCCACGGAAGATATATTGGAGAAAATATTCGTCAACTGTTAGAAATAATGGAATATTATGATAAAACAAAAAACCTGGCTTAGTTTTTTATTGCTGATTTTGAAAAGGCCTTTGATAAGGTAAGATTAGATTTTATTTATAAATGCCTAGATTTTTTCAATTTTGGGAAGTCCCTAATAAAATGGATAAAAGTATTATATCATGAACCATGCTGTAAAATTATAAATAATGGGCATTTTTCAGACCGTATACCACTGTTCAGAGGACTTAAACAAGGTTGTCCTTTATCCCCATACCTCTTTATCATAGCAATAGAGATGTTGGGGATAAAAGTTAGAGCCAATGACAGTATAAAAGGACTAGAAATTAATGGGGTGGAATTTAAGGTATCGATGTATGCAGATGATACAAATTTTCCCATAAATCCTCAACTGTCTACTCTTCAAAACCTTATTGAAGACCTAAATACTTTCTCAAAATACTCAGGCCTAAAACCAAATTATGAAAAATGTAGCTTATTGAGAATTGGATCATTAAAGGATACACACTTCAATTTACCATGCCTCTTTCCTATACAATGGACAGATGGACCGGTAAATGTCCTTGGGATCCATATACCGAAAGACATGAAGGGATTAGTGGATACAAACTTTAAATTAAAATGTAGCAAAATGGATAAAAGGCTGCTACCTTGGAAAGGTCAACATTTAACATTATATGGGAAAATTGCTCTAGTTAATTCCTTGATTGTTTCTCAATTTACATATCTATTTATGTCCTTACCTTCACCATCAGATTCTGCCTTCAAATTATACGAACAGAAGATATTTAAATTCATCTGGAATAATAAACCAGAAAAAATAAAAAGGAAATATTTATACAACAACTATGAACATGGAGGATTAAGATTATTAAATTTAAAAGCATTGGATCTAACTTTAAAAGCATCGGTGATTCAAAAAATCTATCATAAGCCAAACTGGTTTCCTTACAGATTATTATGTACATTTCATCACATATTTGAAAGCCAGCTCTTTCCATTTCTGCAATTAAGATCACTCCATATTCCCCTGTTTATTCAAGAAGTCATGGCCGATTCATCAGTCTTTCTAAAAGAGTCTATAAAAGCTTGGTTAAGTTTTCAGTACCATCCACCAGACCACCCTGAAGAAATCTTACAACAAATAATATGGTTTAACTCAAATATTACAATTAAAGGATATCCATTTATATGGAAACAAATGTCTGCTCGGGGCATTTACTTTCTGAATGATCTAATTGATGGAAATGGGAAATTAATGTCATACAATAGTTTTTGTAATAGGTATGGTGCCCTTTGCTCCATACAGAATTACAATCAACTGGCTGCAGCATTGCCTTCACAATGGAAAAGAAAGACTAACAAAATAACTTCTCAGGAACTAGTATGTCGGCCCTCCATAAAAAATTTCAGTTGGGTTGCTCATAAAAAAATCAATAGGAAAATGTATGATTTTTTTATGGAGAAAAATAACCTAAAGGAAATTCCCTACAGAATTCATACATATTGGGAGGATATAGTAGACACGCCAATCCCTTGGCAACGAGTTTTTAACTTAATTAATCAAACTTCTATTGGGACAAGGACTAGAATTTTCCAATACAAATTGTTATATAAAATCTTGGCAACAAATAAAATGCTGCAAATATGGGGGATAAAGGAATCCAATACATGTAGACTTTGTGAGGACGAGGAAGAAACCTTGGTCCATTTATTTTGGTATTGTCCATATGCTGTTGGCTTCTGGATACAGGTGCAGGAATGGCTACAAACACTTAATATTCCATTCGAGGTGACCTTGTTTACAGTTATGTTGGGGGACCTGAAAGATACTTGTCCAAAATTAAATAATATAATTATAGTTCTGGGAAAAATCTTTATTTTTAATACACAAAATAAGAATGCACTAAGATTAAGTAATTTCAAAATGTTTGTTAAAAACAGCTATAATCTGGAAGGTATAGCTATGAGAAACCTAGGCAGAGCATCAGAATTTTTAAGGGTGTGGCAGAAAATAAGTACAGGTGAGGGATGGGCATTACTCACCATATGAATGAATCTTATCTGCGTGAATAAGTTTGTGTGATCTGTTCTTTTTTTTCTTCTTATGGAGACATCATTGCATGTAAAATATAATTCAAATCATGCATTGGAATGATGAGGCTTTAGGAGGTTTGTGGGGTCTACAGGAGGATTGACAGCTTTGAGAGTTGTTGGTGTGTGGTTACGTACTTTTTTTCTAGGGTTTTTTTTCCTTTCATTGCTTTATTATGTTTTTTTTCTTTTTTCTTTTTCTTTTCTGTATTTCCTTTGTTAATTCCCTCCCTCAAGAGGTGACATATCATTGCATTTAAGTCCGGCAAATAATAAAGTTGTCCTCCAAAGAGGGGGGGTGGTGGCGGGCTAGAAAAAAAAAAAAAAAAAAAAAAAAAAAAAATCCCACAGCTGTAGTACAAGATAAAAAAAACTGTTCTGCGTTTCGTCATGCTGTCAATATGTAGCTAAACTGAATACCAAGTTCGCGCAATGCTAGGATGCCTGCGAATTAACTAACGTTTCCATTAGGGCGCTGACAGAAATTACATTTGTCTTCAATTAATTTATGCTATTCTGTCAGGTGATAAACAGAACCTTATTCACTTGGTGATACCACATAACAAATTTGGCTCGTTTCATAACTTTTATCAGCACCAGACAAAAAGATTGTTGTTTCATGCTACAAAATGGTTCTTTTTGTCTTTCATTCATTCATTTTCTATACCCGCTTATTCCTCACTAGGGTCACGGGGCGAGCTGGAGCCTATCCCAGCTGACTACGGGCAAAGGCAGGGACCCACCCTGGACAGCTTGCCAATGCATCACAGGGCGCACACACCATTCACTCTCACATGCTGTTAGGAAGTAGGCAGGGGAACACCAGATGCAGGAACTGAAGTGTTTATTTAAACACAAAACACTAGGAGAAAATAGGCACACTGGCCAGAAATAAAACACTGTGCACATGCACTGAACAAATGGGAAAACTAAAGTACACTGCCCAAGGCAGGGGGAAACAGAAGTACACACTCCAAGAGTGGCTAAACTAGAAAAACAAAAACTGAACCTAACTAGACTGACGGACACACTGGGAGACTTAAACAAGGGGCAGACAAGACGTGGGCGCAGCAAAAAAGCAAGACTCGGGAATCATACACAGGAAATACTCAGAAGGCACAAGGAGCTGAGATTTCACCATACAGCGCAAGTCTAGCAAAGTTCCGTCTGACGTCTCCTCCCATCTCTGCCACATATATAGTCACGAGAGGAGGCGGGGACTCGAAACGCAATCTCGACTGGAACAGAAACACATGGGATTAATAAAAAAATTAACGAGGACCGGGTAAACCATAATGACTCGAGACAAGATGCTGAGACCATCAATCAAACTAGACAGTTTAGATTAAGGTAATCTAAACGTGACGAGTAAAAAGCACCACGAGAGAAGCAAAGGTAAGCACAGCTTTCAACGCAGTTAATCAGGGAAAGCTTAGGCAGGAATTACAAAAGCTAGAAACACTCGCACTCGCTAATGAGTTAATAAAGGTTAATACTGTGTGACGAAATATTTACAATCACCCTCAGGTGCTGGTTAGTACGGTTAGTAATTATCCTATCAGAGAACGCATTCACTCAGTTTAGCGAGACCCAGAATTAAGCACAGGTGGAAACAATGAATGAAATACCACAGCCGAAACCAAAAGAGGAAACGTGATTGGACAACGAGACGCAGGCATGCTGAAGGCTGTCACGCGACATCACTGGAGATTGGCAGAGAGGGAATCGATCATCAGACGGCAGATTGAAAGCTGAGAAAACGAAAGTAAGCACAAGCACAAAGACAACACGCATGAGGCAGAACCATAACACACGCATACCTTTGGGCAATTTAGTGTTTCCAATTAACCTGATATGCATGTCTTTGGACTGTGGGAGGAAACCGGAGTACCCGGAGAAAACCCACGCGAACACGAGGAGAACATGCAAACTCCACACAGAAAGGCCCCAGGCCAGATTCAAACCCACAACCTTCTTGCTGTGAGGCAGCAATGCTAACCACTGCGCCACCGTGCCGCCAAGCTAGCATCTTTTTATCTTTTGAGAGAAAAGAGGGATGGGAAAACCTTTGTGGCAGACATAGTGCACCCACAAGCGTGCCAAGACCTTTACATAACACCTTGTTCATCATCCAAGCTGAACATACTGTATATGAGATCAGTGCACAACTGCCCCAGAAGATTAGTGTCCACGGCAGAACTGAGATAAAAAGCTTTGTGTCTACCCTACAAAGAAGGATATGCAGTAATGCCAATGTTGCATGCTAGTGAGATAACTGAATAACACCTTTGAGGTTAGTTTCCAAATGTAACTAACAAAATAGAAGTAGTTTAAAGACTTTTTGTGTTTTTTTAGGAGTCAAAGATAGGACAGAAATTGTAATTTTATTACCTAATCTCCTGCAGACTATGTTAGAAATATCAAATCTTAGTTCAACCATTTTCAGACATGTTCTTTTTGGATATTACCACCTAACATTTATGTACTCTGGGAAGCAACTAATAGCATTACTTATACTAACCCACATGGAAAATTGGAAATAGCCAAATTAAAATGTCTCAGGGTCTGAAATGTTGGAAAAAAAGATGTGCAGCAACAATTGCTACAAAAAGATAAATTTGTATAGCAATGGCTGAAATTTGTATAGCACTTTTTTGTCAGGTTTTTTTTTTTTTTTTTTTGCCCATTTTCTTCTATTCTAATGAGTATGTTAGCTTGCCATGCCTGTCGTTAATCTGTAGCACTACTTATCACAGTGTGCTTTGTTGTATTCCCAATTGCTATGTAGTGGCTGCATCCAGGGGTGCAGTCGGATTGCAATTCGGCCCTGGCATACTCCCTGGGGGGGTTATGTTTACAAACAAATAATTCTATGTAAATTAATGATCATACTTATTGTCCTGAAATACATTAAACAATGATGCTGTCCCAAATTCAAAACATAACAACAGTAATAATAATACCACCTCATTAAAAATACATTAGTTTATATGCTGACAATGTTATCATTATTATTACAACTCCATGAATGAATGTGAAAAAGAAATGTGACTTTGAGGCCATTTAGACTGCAGAATTTTTCCACTAAGAACATTGCATTATTTGGGCTGATGCAAACATAGCCTTTATAAAATAATGTTACATACCTTAACTTACAGACTGTAAATAACATAGCATAGCCCACTAGCTTCAGAACTGTAGAACTCGCAGGTTACTAGTCTAATGATGACAGGTGATTCTGAACGTCATGACACGGCTTTGGAATGGAAAGTCTTCCTGAATTCCAGGACAATTTCACTTGACGCTGTGAAGGAAACTAGTAATACGCATCGATGTGCATTAAACAGTAGGCTAATAACATTGTGTCCATCAGTGGGGTCGTTTTGTTAGCTCAAACAAATTTTTACTGAACACACGCTTGCGATAGCCTATTAATTTAACATCAATCTTACCACTTCTGTGTCCCCCTCCAAATGAAAACTGCTTGCTACATGAGGGTCATTTTGGCCAAACTGCTGGTCAAGTTTGATCATTTGGAAGCCAGAGCCTCTAATTGCTGCCGCTTTAAGGGGTGATCTGGGGTTAAATGAAAAATGACACCAGGAAACAACTCAGAATTAATCTAAAGAGGTATGTGTAATAACCACCAAAAAAAAATACAAGTTGGCATTTTTATGTATATGCGGTTGCCATGGTAACTGAGCAAGCTCATTAAATATGCAGAAAACTTCTGGCACCAATTCCTCTTTCACTCTGTGATAGAATTCAGTTTTTCTTTCATCATTTAAAAGCCATTGCTTATACAAATGCAATGACATAGCCATTCTTTGCCCAATTTATCAGTTTTGTGATTTTGGGGCATTTTACTCAAATTTTGAAATTATTTTGCGCAGAATCTGATGAATACTCAAAATATTCAAAGTATGTAACAGATAGGGAAATTTTGCCTATATCATTGCATTTCTAATGAAGTAAAGTACCTGCAGCCCAAATTTCATTGATTTTGAATGATAAATAAAAAAGTTATGGCTGCCACAAACATGAGAAATGTGGAAAAAGTAATACCTTATTTAACTCAATGGAAAATGCATTAGACCGCATTGAAAAGTGTAATTCAGTTTTTAATCCTTGTAGCAATTAGTGATTATTAAAGGTGGGTTATTATAGAATATTTTTATTCAAAAAAATTTTTTTGGAAAAATAATCAAATTTTGCCCATTTAACCCCAGATCACCCCTTAATTCTCTGGGCTTTCTCTCTCCTCCTCTCCCTTTCGACATTTTCGTCTGATCTCCATCGTCATTGATGCGTGTTTCTAGATTGTTAACACAGCAGGGGACTATAGGCCATTGGTCAAACTAATTTCCCATCAAGTCTGCCTTTGTAAACATTTGGGACGAAAATATTGAAATTAAATATTTGTTTTTATTTGCAAGGAAACGGTTTTTCGGACATTTCTATAGCTTAAGGTAAATACACATATTGATGCAAAGACGTTGATTAGAATTGGAGAACACCCGTAATAGCGTAGTGCAACGAGCAAAAGGGGTCTTTAAGCGTATAATACGACAAAATTACCAGACTATACAGGTGTGTTCTGTAATAGAGCTGTGCCGATTCTGCACCGCAGTTTTTTTAAGGCGTAGTACCACCACCGGGTGCCATGGGGTGAACATCCGAGCTTTCCCTTCTCCTTTATGGTACCTGACGCAGGTTGAACGAAAGTGCCAAACATCAATGGGCATGTGAAATTCTGCCAGAAAAAAACTTGACTAACATCAGTATTTTTTGATATCAGCCCTATTCTGTAAAGAAAGTCGGCGTTCATGACGGTTTATTGTGGAATATATATCGAGTTGTGGGAAATCAGGTCCATGAAAGAGAGTAAGCATTTAACTATGCAGTAGTTTGCCGGATTAATTCAGTCATGTCCGCTAATCAGGCTACCACTGATTGCACCTGTGGACCGGTGTATGAATAGTGCAGCAATGCTGGGAAGCGGGAAAGGGTGGCAAACGGGAGCGTAGCGACTAAATTGTTGTCGATTAAACAGAACATCAGTAACAGTTACTCCGATTGCAAATGTTGCAAAGCAAAAGTAGATTTGAATCGCACTGTAGCCGTTTTTGCATCGCAAATTGCGGTGCGATACCGGACATTTCGGACCCTGTGTCTTACAAAAAATAAGTGAACATTTGCTGTTGAAATGAACCATGTGATAGACAGAGTATGGACTATGTTATAAAAATTTGCTTTTTTTTTTTTCAACAGATGGCTTGGATTAGAGTTGTGTGGAAAGAAGTAAAGGGTGGGAAAGAAGTTGAGTATGAGGATGTCTGTCCCAATGTATCAGTGGATGACAAATTCATTAGATGGCCAAAAAAAGACGATCAGAAATGCATCAAGGAGCGAAGGACACCGGGCCAATTCTGGCATAGATTTCCAATCATGAAAATCAAGTGTAAATCAAGTAAGTTTTTTTTGTATAAATTGCAACAGTTATCTACATCTACATAGATACATCAAAATAAAATTCATCAGGCTATAGGCTATGTAAAAAAGTCAGTCCTGAAAGCAATATTTGAGTAACTCAGTCTCACCATAATGATTATGTGAATATATGTATATTGTGCTTTATATTTATTAAGCGATGTGCAACCCTAATTCCGAAATAGTTGGGACAAAGTGTAAATTGTGAATAAAATCAATACGCAATGACTTTCAAATCACACCAGCCAGTATTTTATTCACAATAGAACAGAGATAACATAGCAAATGTTGAAACTGAGAAATTTTACAATTTTATCCACAAAATGAACTCATTTCAAATTCGATGGCTGCTACAGGTCTCAAAAAAGTTGGGACAGGGGCCTGTTTACCATGGTGTAGCATCCCCTCTTCTTTTTAACAGAGAGTGGAGGCGTCTGGGCATTGAGGAGAAAAGTTTCTTGAGTTTAGCCATTGAAATTTGATCCCACTCTTGTTTAATACAGGCTTCTAGCCGCTGGAGAGTTTTGGGTCTCCACTGACGAACTTTTTGTTTAATTATGCGCCATCAGGACTGCAGGCAGGCCAGTTCAGCACATGGACTCTTCTACTACAAAGCCATGCTGTTGTAATAGCTGCAGTATGTAGTTTTGCATTGTCCTGCTGAAATACACAAGGCCTTTCTGGAATAGATGTTGCCTGGAGGGGAGCAACCTTTATATACCTTTCAGCATTCATGGTGCTTTTTAAAACATGCAAGTGTCCCACACAATATGCACTAATGCATCCCCATACCATCAGAGATGCTGGCTTTTGAACTGAACGCTGATAACAGGAGGGGTGGTCTTTCTCCTCTTTAGCCCGGAGGACACGACGCCCATGATTTCCAACAAGAATGTCAAATTTGGACTCGTCTGACCACAGGACACTTTGCCACTTTGCTACAGTCCATTTTAAATGAGCCTTGGCCCACAGAACACGGCAGTGCTTCTGGATCATGCTCAACAATGGCTTGCTTTTTTCCATGATAGAGTTTTAGGTGGCATCTGTGGATGGCACGGTGGACTGAAGTATTCCTGGGCCCATTTAGTAATGTCAAGACAGAATCATGCTGGTGAGTGGTGCAGTGGCGTCTGAGGGTCCGAAGATCACGGGCATCCAGTCAAGGTCTTTGGCCTTGACCCTTACGCACAGAGATTTTTCCAGTTTCTCTGAATCTTTTGATGATGTTATGTACTGTTGATGATGAGCCCTTCAAAGCCTTTGCAATTTGACATTGAGGAACATTGTTTTTAAAGTATTCCACAATTTTTTTATGCAAGCCTTCACAGGTTGGAGAGCCTCTGGCCATCTTTACTTCTGAGAGACTCAGCCTGTCTAAGACATCCCCTTTATAGCCAATCGTGTTACAGACTTGGTGCCAGTTAACTTAATTACTTGCTAAATGTTCTTTCAGCTGATTCTCTTATGTATTAATTGCTTTTTCAGCCCTTTTTTGCCTGTGTCCCAACCTTTTTGAGACCTGTTGCGGCCAGAAAATTTGAAATAAGCTTATTTTGTGGATAAAAATGTAAAATGTCTCAGTTTCAACATTTGAAATGTTATCTATGTTCTATTGTAAATGACATATTGGCACATGATCTGAAAGTCATTGTGTTTTGAATTTATTCACAATTTGCACTTTGTCCCAACTATTTCGGAATTGGGGTTGTAATTTAAAAGACTATGTAAATAACCAGAAATTGCCTTAAATATATCTTTAGAGGCCAAAAGTTTTATTAGTGACACAGAAATGATAAATAATATCTTCTGCGCATTAATATCTTGGTGTATTTTTGTCCCATACTAAGGGCATAAGAATGCATGATTTTTATTTGGGGTTGTGGTTCTTTGTAGAAATACAGTGGGCACCAAAATCGCTGGCACCCCTGACTGACAGTGTGCATACAAAAAAAAAAAAAAAAAATGTAAACAATATTATGATAGTGAAATAGAATATACTAGCATGTGTTGAATACTTCACTTTATTAATGTTTCAATGGAAACAACCAAAATCATAACAATTATTTAATACAAAATAAATTTCAACAAAATCAAAGTTTCATAGTTTACACCCTGGACATAGCACTTACTGCAATCACCTCTGGCAAGAAGAACAGCATTGTGTCTTTTCCTGAAATTTTTGACAAGGTTAAGGCCCACATTTTGGGGGATTTTGGACCATTCGTCTCAGCAGGTCCTTTCAAGATCCTTCACATTCTTGGCTTTCTGTTATTCAACTGCCCTTTCCAGCTCAGTCCACGTTTTAAATTGGATTTAGGTCTGGTGACTGAGATAGCCATTGCAGAACACTGATTTTGTTGTCACAGAACCATTTCTGTGTGGATCTTGAGGTTTGCTTTGGGTCATTGCCTTGTTGGAGAGTCCACCAACTACCAAGTCCCAGCCTTCTGGTGGAGGCAACCAGATTGTCAGCCAAACTATCCTGATACTTGGTGGAATTTATTCTGACATTAATCTTAACCTGTGCCCCTGGACCTCTTGATTTAAAACAGCCCCAAAACATGACTGACCCACTGTCATATTTCACCGTGGGTATGAGGTGCTTCTCCTTGTCTGCATCTCAGTTTCGACATCAAACATGCCGATGCTGCATTTGAGTGAAGCGTGCGGTTTGTTCTCATCTGACCAAAGCACTTAGTCATAATTCAAATGACATTCGGCAAACTCCAAGCGTTTGCTTCTCTGTCAGAAAAGGCTTTCTTCTGTCAACCCTTCCAAAGAGCCTGTGGTTGTGGAGGTGGCACCTGATAGTGCTTTTTGAAACCTGGTGACCCCAAGATGCCACCAAGGCCTGCGATTTCTTCACAGTGATTCTTGGGGACTTTGGTGCTTCTCTCCCCATCTTTCTCAGTATCCTGGGGGGCAAAATGCAGTTGTGTCCTTTACCTTTGAGGTTCCACATCTTTGGAATTTTTAAATTATTGCCCTGATACTGCTTAGTGGCATATTAAATCAGTTGCAATTCTTCTTGTAGTCATCACCAGATTTATGGAGGTCTATGACCATCTGCCTCTTCTAAAATGGCAGTTGTTTTGTTTTCCTCATGGTGTTGGATGACAAAAGGATATTGCATGTCTGTTAGCTCATTTTTGTACCCAATGAAACAGAAAGTGATGTAATGACTCGATACATACTGACCAAAAACAGAAACGCAATTACGTAATCCAGTGCCAAATTTCGACAAAACATTGAGAAAGATGCTTTTGCTCTGAGTTATTTTTGGAGGTGAGTACTTCTACCATACAAATTTTCGCGGTGACAGTGTGTATTCTGGAGCCGCCAGAAGGAAGGAAAACCTCAACGCCGTCCGTTACCGCGATGAAATTCTCCGTCCAGTCGTCCTTCCATTTGTCCGACGTCACCGACTGACTTTCCAACAGGACAACACGTGTCCGCACATGGCACGTATGTGTATGGAGTTCCTTCAGGCCAAAAACGTGCAAATCCTTCCCTGGCCAGGGTTTTCTCCAGATCTTTCACCTATAGAACACTTGTGGGACATTCTGGAGCGATCCGGAGACGTCAACCACCACCAGCTACAGTACGTCAGCTAAGACAAGCACTGACTAAAGAGTGGAACAGCGTTCCACAAGCAACAATCAGACGTCTGGTAATGTCTATAAGGCGCAGGTGTACTGCCGTGAGCGACGCTAATGGGGGACATACGAGATACTGATAGTGTCATTTGTGTTTCATAATGTCAAACTTCACCTTGTTAAATAAAAGCCAACAAGGGGATATTCCAACCCGATTTCCTGTTATATCTATTGTCTGAGATTCCCTCTTTCATTTGATACCAATGAAGTGTTGATTAATAACAGTTACACTCGATAAAATCAAGAAATAGAAAATTGCATTTCTTTTTTTGGTCAGTATAGATCCTTAACACTTAGATAAAACTTAAGTAAGTGGAATATTATACCTGGTTTACTTCTGGTAGATGTTATTTACAATAGTCTTCAAGGTAGCCATTAATTTTAAAACCTTGATTTGGCGGAAATTCATTTTTAATTTGATCAGTAAATGATTTTGGATGGTTCCATTGGAACATTAATATCATATAATATAGTAGGCTATATTGAAGTTGCCAGGTTAATAACAAACCTTTGATATAGCATAAATGGCACAAAACTAATTGTATCTTAACAAGGAATTGAGTAAACAATTCACCTGACGTGTCATTACCAAAACAGTTTCTCTAGCTGAAGGAATGAGTAAGAAATGGAAATTTAAAGTTAACATTTTTGCATCAATAGTGCGTGATGGTGACTTGATGCAGTCTGTCCCATTCTTCCACCAACACCTGGCAAAGTTCATATCCCATGGCTGGTGGCCTTTCACGTTGAGGCACACATCGGCCCAAGATGTCCCAGACATTTTCAATGGGGGAAGGGTCAGGGCTCATTGCTGGCTAGGGCATCCTATGGATATTATGCTATTGAAGACGGTTATTGACTATTCTTGCACAGTGAGCATGGGCGCTGTCGTCCTGAAAGACAAAACGCCGCCCCTCACATCGTGCAAAAGGTATAACACAGGGTGTCAGTATTTTGTCCCGATTGGCCAGTGAGTCTTCCTTGCACGATATGGAGTGGGGTTCGGTTAGTCATAGTGATCCCACCCCACACCATAACAGACCCACCACCAAATGTGTCATGCTGCCTCAGGTTAACATTGGCATGGCGTTCGTTATGACGTCGGCAGATGTGACCACACCTATCAAGGAAGTCTAAACTGTACCGGGACTCATCTGAGAACATGACACGTGACCACCGACGATTTCCCCAGTTCCCGCATTGTGTACACCATTCGCGACTATTGGCAATGTGGCGGTGGTCAATGGCGTCACAATATGAGGCCGTCTAGCATGAAGATGGGCATCGTGTAGACCTGGGCTCCTCAAATCATGATCCTCGAGGGCGGAGCACTGCTGGTTTTCCACCCTCCCTTCACTTGGGAGTCAGGCGAGATGACAACCTGGCCAATTAGCAGCGTTAATTGTTCACTTACTTGCCTGAAAGGGAGGAAAACCAGGACTGTATTAGAGGGCCGGATTTGGAGAGCCTTGGTGTAGACCAAGGGTCACCAACCCTGTTCCTGGAGGGCTACTATCCTGTAGGTTTCTGCTCTATCTCCAATTCGGCACACCTGATTCAACTGATTAGCTGCTTAATTGCCCAGCTTGTGATCTTGTTAAGTAACTAATTAGTTGAATCAGGTGTGCTGAATAGGAGGTAGAACAGAAACCTACAGGATGGTAGCCCTCCAGGAACAGGGTTGGTGACCCCTGGTGTAGACGCTTACTAATAGTAGCCTGATGTAGGTTTGCAGCAATCTGATTTGCTGTTTGAGTGCGATTTCTCAGAGCCTGGGTATGAATCAACCTAACCTGGGCTCTTCTTTTTGACCGTGGATGCCCTGATTCCTGCTCTATGATCTGCTAATCACGTATTGGGAAACATTGAAGAAATTGGCAACCTCAGACTGACTGCTGCCAGTTTCAAGCACACCAATTGCTCTTAGAAGTTCAGCACGTTGAAGACCTCGCATTGCAAAAAAAAACAATCTAAGGATGTCTCAGATAAACAATCAACAAAGGATAAAAGTTAGAAGCTATCATAATGAAAGAAGTCTTGATCGGAGGGAGTAGATGACCTTTCTTTTAAAGTGCCAAAGGAGGCGTCCCATTAAGCATCAAAATCAGCCCTCCTGATTTTCCAAATTATTTCTTTTTAGGATACTAGTATATACCCTCTAATATATTAGAAACTATTTGATAAGTGTTAACAAGCAGATTTCTTAGAAATTTTGACATTTGAAATTGGCCCTACCAGAATGGCGACTCTGTCCATTACACAGGAATACTGAAGTTTGGGGTATCTGTGCACCAAACTGGACACTGTAACAGTTCGTACTTGATATCTAAGCATATTATAGGTTGTTTTATTCTGCAGCAGTGGTCCTCTTCTTGCATAAAATACAGCAGTGGAACTTCACCATGTTGGAACGCTGTACTGACAAAGCCCATTCCAAATCTCAGCTATAAATACCACCTCTCGTGTGTTCATTGGTCAAAAATATCCCAGAGATGATTGGTTTATGAATTCTGAAACTTGTATCTGATTGGTTTGGGATATGTTAGTTAATCTTTTTAATATTGGTGGAATATGTCCCACAATGTGATTGGTCTGATAATTATCATGTCAATTCTTATTGGATATATTCTCCAGACATTTATTGCTCATGTCAAGAATGAGAGAAACTCTCATCTCATGAATAAACAACTCAGAGGATTAAGAAAGCAAAATGTTACGAGTTGCTTCTGGAATATAGGTCTCATACACAGCTGTCATGCATGAGTTTCTTGATAATTTTCACATAATAAGGGCCATAGTAAAAGATAATCACATATCAAGAGATTTACTGCAATAGTAATATATAGGAGTCCATAAAACTGACATTCTCTGTCAATGACAAGTACATGTATTCAAAGATGCAAAAAAATTTTGAAATAATGACCTCTACTTTCACATTATCAGCTCAAAATCAGTAATATATTGCCCATATGATTGTTATGCATGATCACATCAATGTATTTTATGAATGAGTGGGGTTCTTATTTTCTTTCTGGCCAAAACTGATATCTGAAACATTTCAGGTCTGCCATTGCCATTTTTCATTAAAGTCTTTTTTTTTAACAGAGCACAACATCGGGCCAAACATTTTATTTCTCTAAAATGAAGCTAACTATATGTATATTCAAATTAGCAAATAAAAAATGGCCTTATTGTGTGCTGTTATGTTTCTCTGGCCTTAAATGCCAGAAAATCCAGTAAAATTGGTGAAAATGGCTGGTATGCCTAACTTTGAATGTGTAGAAAGCATCAAATAGATTACACATAAATGAAAATTGTCATTTCTAGACAGATTAACATCTAAATAATAGATCCCAAGCCATGGTTTGATTGAAATTTGGAGAAAAAAAAAAATTCTTGAGGATTTCTTCCTGATAATGGGACGCCACCTTTGAATACGCACCCTGGCCACTTGTTCGGGATTTCCATGTGACGCACGAGCGCTCCATTGGCTGCGTTTTGGTGCTCTGTTTAGAGCAGTTCATGTTATCTTCATTGCAGTCGGTTATTGTATCCAAAACACAATTATTATTTTGTTATTGACCTTGAAATTCCAATATCCCCTACTTTTTTTTTTGCAGAGTGCAGTATTTGGAGTTGCTCAATAACTATATCTATCAGAGATTTTGCAAGTATTTTTTGTACATAGCCAGTCAGGGGTGTCAGTCATTTTTGAGCTCACTATATGGTGTTTGTTTGTATGTATGGTGAAAGGCTTGCTGAAATTAATTCCTTCTAATGGCTAAAAGATATAGCATCTCTTTTTGCTGTTATGGTAAACACCATATTTGCTGCTCTAATTAATTTAATCTTAAAATTTTAAACTCAGATTCTATGCTCATTCCGTCAGTAGCAAATTAATCAAATTTCTAAAAAATTACTAAAAATGTACCTGTATTCGAGAAGAAAGTTAAAGAAAATGAAATTACATAATTTATAATATTGATGATGTGAGTGAGGTTAAATTTGAATTTATTTCAGAAAAGGAAATTTGCAATATCAGTAAAACTTTGAACTTGCATTTGCAAATTTCTGAAAAAAAATTATACAGGATGAGCTTAAAGTCCCTTACTCGTGTGTCCATTCTGCACCTTTGTTTTCATTGTTTAAATTAACAAGCCATAATTTTCCCTTTTCTTTGAATATGTGAAGTTAGTAAAGTGTGAAGTATTAGAAATGGATAGTATTTCTAACCATGTATTAGTGGTTGAGAGATATGAGGTTGAAGTACACATATAATTTTAGAACTATCAACATTAAATTAAAGAATATTTTCTCTTAAAATTCAGCTGTCAACTTTTTCTCTAAAAATTGCATAATATTCATTACCCAAAGGCCTTAATGCAAAGCACTTCCGCAACTGTACATCCATATTCTAATGCTGTTTCTTCTCTTTTCTCCAGTTGAATGAGTTGAAGAAAATAGGAAGTAAAAATTTGCAAAATGCAGTACAGAATATCCTGAACAGCTCAGTGCTCTTGCTTCAGGATGAAGGCATGCTTAATTGTTTGTAAATATTGTTTATCAAATCAAAAATAAAAATCAGTATTGATTATGGTAAAATCCATTTTATGCAGTAAAAAAAAAACTCAGGACATTACATATAAGGTAATGCACAGAACATGTTATAGTAATTTTTATATCTGTCATTGATGTGTCTTTGTAGAATAATGTCGGTTGAAGTTCAGGGCAAACACAGTATGCACGGGTCGAAGGGAAACAGGCCCCTTAAAAAAGAAAGGGTTTACCGTTTACTGAGAGGTAAATATAAAAGAAGACCAATGAATTTCTAAAATAAAGTTTAGAATTATATTGAGTTGTTTTAAAATTATGTTTTATCAAGTATTGAAATGAAATTTTAATATTTCATTTATATTCTTGTATCAAGAAATACAGGAATGTTATGTCTTCCTTTCTAGATGCAGTGTTAGACAGATTTCCGGATGGCACCGACACTGATGTGCAACCGGGGACTATATCAAGCATGCCCCTGCAAAATGGAAGGCCATGCAGGCCAAAATACTGGAAAATGCGCTGCAGCAAGCAGAACTGGAAGATGAACAATAAATCTTTGATAATTCATCAAATTCTGTACCTCATCATTATTTGATCAGTAAAATGTCAATTCCTTTGCACACCAGTGTTTTAGTGGAGATCTTCATTGAAAGGGATTACAAATTCAACTTTCATCTGGTCTTAAAAGTAGTTATTTTGCAACATCCAAAAGACGTTTTAAAACAACGTTGTGATAAGACGTCCTTTAGATGTTGCAAAAATGACCATTATGAGTCTGGGCCACAACATTGTCTCACAACCTCCTTACAACGTTATTACAACGTTGCCTTAAGACGTCATTTGGATGCTGCAAAAATGACCATTATGAGACTGAACCACAACGTTGTCATACAACCTCCTTACAATGTTGTTACAACGTTGTGTGCCCGCTGGGTTGCGTTCCCAGTGTGTCAAACTGAGTCCATGGGCCATTCGAATGTACTTAAATAGCGCAACAATATAAACGCTTAACAGGTTTGTTTGTGGTATTTTCAGTATAATTATCCGCAAAATATTCAACAGTCGTTTTCAAAGTCGTTTTCTGACAGAAATGCGTGAATACTGAGGGCACAACAGTACAGACAACATGAGTGACTTGTTTTCTTGACTCATTCTTTATATCGGCAATTTGAGCATAAAACAACTGGTAAATGGTATAGCTTAGTGGTTAGGATGTATAGCTGCTGTGCAGGCGATGGAGTTCGAGTCCCTGGCTACCTGTGCTTTTGTAAGGCAAGGGTAGCATTTTTCTTGTATAAATAATTGCTGGGGTTGTTTTTCTTTTGACTTTTTACCCCCATTTTTTTAACCCTTTTTGTATTCATAATCTTAGTAATTTGCGTTTTTTAAAGGAGACCTATTTTGCTATATTTCCAAATTTATATTTTGATCTTGGTCTCCCCTAGAGTACTCCTGATCGTTCAAAATCCAAAACAGGGTCCTTGTTTAGTTCATACTGCCATCCTCAAAAAAAAACGCATTTGTAGTCCATTGTAGTCTCTGCCAGAAACGTCTCGTTGGGGTGGCTCTTCCGCTATAGCCCCCCCTCCCCGTGTGCCCACTTTCTTCTCACTGGCCAGCTCTGTGGAGGGCGGAGTTGGGCGGGACGAGGCGGCAGAACACAATTCTCCGGGTCCTCCTCCCCAGAGTGAAACGTGAGACACTGCTGCCATCTGATAAGGAAGCCGCGGGCAAATTCCGCAATCTAGCGCAGTACATGTGTATAGATCTAATGAAATGAACTTGGTTCTAATAAACGCAGTGGCGAAAGTGGAGGACGCAGTGCGAAAATCTGGCAGCTAAAGCACGAATTTGCTATCGGCTACAGTTTGCTATGGCAACAGTGGTGAGTACAGCGGTTTTTCTACTTTATAGCTAGGATGCAGGGAAAGCTAGAATCCACCCCATATAGACACATTTGTAGAACGGGTCGACATGCCCAAGTGTAGACCGGAGACCGTAGAAATCCAGTGGGTCTGAGTTTAGAGGGAAACATGGACAGTGAGGAGCAGCTGAAAGTGGACCAACAGCTTATGGACTGCTTCGGTGTGTATTAGGACCTGCTGGGTCATGTGCATAGCTGTGGTGTGTTGTTAGCGTGGAGAAATGAACAGCTTCCGTGCTGGTATATGACGGAGGGGCGAAAGCTCCAGGCTAAACGGCCTTTTCAGAAATTGCCCATGGTAATGGTTTACTTATTGCTTCGGAATGACCAGCTTTTCCTCGCGGAAAATGGGCGCGTTATGGATAGTATGCGAGAGCTAGATAGAGCTCCGGTTATGTCATGAACATAATACAGATTTTACAGACTGTAAGTTCCGTTTGCGTGAACCGTTGCTTATGTGGAGCTAGCGAATCAATAACTTTTACAGGAAAGAATTTAATATTAAATCGATGGCAATGCAATGGTTTGTTATACCGGACACGTTATACCCTGTTCGCTTCCCTATTGCTTTCACCGGTAGCATCAGAGAGCTTGCCCAGACATTGGAGATGTATCAGGCTGACCCCGGTCATAGATAAGTAAAGCGATCATTTCACAAGCACCCAAAAACGCACCCCAAGCTCTGCAAAACCTACGTCTGTTCTAACTGCAGCCCAACTCGGCAGACACATACAGAACCTTTCCGGTTAGCTTCAACTGTAGTGGCTACAATCACGCAAAGTTATGATGAAACTGTCACATTGATGCTTACCGAAGTAACACAAGCATACTGATCAGAATTACTGCATATAAGTTAACCAGGAGCATTTTTAATTAGCAGAGCACGCGAACTAACATGCAGTAGCTGATAAGCGGTCATGACTTTGAATGTAATCTGTCGCGCAAAAATTTGTTTCGCGTCAGGTGTGAAAGCTGCTTAATGCGCCATAACACGTGTATTCGCGTCTTTGCATTGACTTTGAATGTTGCTAATCTGTCGTGCGAAAAATTCATTTCGCGTCCGGTGTGAAAGCGGCTTGACGTGCCCATAACGCGTGTATTCGCATTTTTGCAATGAATTTGAATGAAATCAGTCGCGCGAAAAATTAGTTTTGCGTCCGGTGTGAAAGCGGCTAAACGCGCCCATAACGCGTGTATTCGCGTCCTTGCATTGACTTTGAATGTAGGATAATCTGTCCCGCGAAAAATTCGTTTTGCGTCCGATCTGAAAGCAGCTTTATGGATGGTAGGCGACAGCAAGAGAGAGCTCGGTTATGTAATGAAGATAATACAGGTTTTGCAGACCATAAGTTCCGTTAGCGCGGACAAGTTGCTTATGTGGAGCTAGCGAATCGATCGCTTCTACTGGAAAGAATTACCTATTTAATCTCCGCTTTTTTGGCTTTTTAGTAGCCACAACAATTTCGAAAGAGGGATGAAATTATGTAAAGGTAGTGCAGAGAAATCATTTGTTACACTGGTTGAGCTTCTGCCATTCACATTGCTTTCACGGTAGCACCAGATAGCTTGCCCAGACATTTGCGAAGTATCCGGCTGATATCGGTCATGGATAAATGAAGCGATCACTAACTGTAGTGGCTACAATCGGGCAACGTTATGATGAAACTGCTACATTGATACTTATAAAAGTAACACAAACATACCGGTCAGAATTACTGCATATAAGTTAAACAGGGGCATTTTTAACTAGAAAATTCTGGTAAAAATTTTGAATGTGCCTGCTGTTCTACACGAACAGTGTTCGAGGTGCTTGCCAGGGATCTGGTAAGCCGTTGATATGGTGTTCTGGGTGGTCTATAGGGCATTCCTGGGCGGTTGCTATGGAGTTCCAGGTGGTTGCTAGGGCATTGCTAGGCGGTTGCTATGGTGTTCTGGGTGGTTGCTAGGGCGTTGCTAGGCAGTTGCTATGGTGTTCTGGGTAGGGCTTTGCTATGGCGCGGTTGCAATGGGTTCTGGGTGGTTGCTAGGGGCGGTTGCTATGGTGTTCTGGGTGGTTGCTAGGGCGTTGCTAGGCAGTTGCTATTGTGTTCTGGGTGGTTGCTAGGGCATTGCTAGGCGGTTGCTATTGTGTTCTGGGTGGTTGATAGGGCGTTGCTAGGTGGTTGCTATTGTGTTCTGGGTGGTTGCTAGGGCGTTGCTAGGCGGTTGCTATTGTGTTCTGGGTGGTTGCTAGGGCGTTGCTAGGCGGTTTCTATGGTGTTCTTGGTGGTTGCTAGGGCATTGCTAGGCGGTTGCCATGGTGTTCTGGGTGGTTGCTAGGGCGTTGCTAGGCAGTTGCTATTGTGTTCTAGGTGGTTGCTAGGGCGTTAATAGGTGGTTGCTATTGTGTTCTGGGTGGTTGCTAGGGCGTTGCTAGGCGGTTGCTATTGTGTTCTGGGTGGTTGCTAGGGTTTTGCTAGGCGGTTTCTATGGTGTTCTTAGTGGTTGCTAAGGCGTTGCTAGGTGGTTGCTATGGTGTTCTGGGAGATTGCTAAGGCGTTGCTAGGCGGTTGCTATTGTGTTCTGGGTGGTTGCGAGGGCATTGATAGGCAGTTGCTATGGTATTCTGGGTGGTTGCTAAGGCGTAGCTAGGCGGTTGTTATTTTGTTCTGGGTGGTTGCTAGGGCGTTGCTAGGTGGTTGCTATTGTGTTCTGGGTGGTTGCTAGGGTGTTGATAGGCGGTTGCTATGGTGTTCTGGGTGGTTGCTAGGGTGTTGCTGGGCGGTTGCTATGGTGTTCTGGGTGGTTGCTAGGGCGTTGCTAGGCAGTTGCTATTGTGTTCTGGGTGGTTGCTAGGGCGTTGTAAGGCGGTTGCTATTGTGTTCTAGGTGGTTGCTAGGGCGTTGCTAGGTGGTTGCTATTGTGTTCTGGGTGGTTGCTAGGGCATTGCTAAGCGGTTGCTATTGTGTTCTGGGTGGTTGCTAGGGCGTTGTTAGGCGGTTTCTGTGGTGTTCTTGCTGGTTGCTTGCGCTTTGCTTGGCGGTTGCTATGGTGTTCTGGCTGGTTGCTAGGGCATTGCTAGGTGGTTGCTATGTTGTTCTGGGTGGTAGCTAGGGCATTGCTGGGCGGTTGCTATGGTGTTCTGGGTGATTGCTAGGTCGTTGCTAGGCAGTTGCTATGGTGTTCTGGGTGGTTGCTAGGGCATTGCTAGGCGGTTGCTATGGTGTTCTGGGTGGTTGCTAGGGCGTTGCTGGGCGGTTGCTATTGTGTTCTGGTAGGTTGCTAGGGCATTCCTAGGCGGTTGCTATTGTGTTCTGGGTGGTTGCTAGGGCGCTGCTAGGTGGTTGCTATTGTGTTCTGGGTGGTTGCTAGGGCATTGCTAGGCGGTTGCTATTGTGTTCTGGCTGGTTGCTAGGGCGTTGCTAGGTGGTTTCTATGGTGTTCTTGGTGGTTGCTAGGGTGTTGCTAGGCGGTTGCCATGGTGTTCTGGGTGGTTGCTAGGGCGTTGCTAGGCAGTTGCTATTCTGTTCTGGGTGGTTGCTAGGGCGTTGCTAGGTGGTTGCTATTGTGTTCTGGGTGGTTGCTAGGGCGCTGCTAGGTGGTTGCTATTGTGTGCTGGGTGGTAGCTAGGGCATTGCGAGGTGGTTGCTATTGTGTTCTGGGTGGTTGCTAGGGTGTTGCTAGGTGGTTTCTATGGTGTTCTTGGTGGTTGCTAGGGCATTGCTAGGCAGTTGCCATGGTGTTCTGGGTGGTTGCTAGGGCGTTGCTTGGCAGTTTCTATTGTGTTCTGGGTGGTTGCTAGGGCGTTAATAGGCAGTTGCTATTGTGTTCTCGGTGGTTGCAAGGGCGTTGCTAGGCAGTTGCTATGGTGTTTTAGGTGGTTGCTAGGTCGTTGCTAAGCGGTTGCTATGGTATTCTGGGTGGTTGCTAGGGCGTTTCTAGGCAGTTGCTATGGTGTTCTGGGTGGTTGCTAGGACGTTCTGGGTGGTTGCTATGGTGTTCTGGGTGGTTGCTAGGGCGTTGCTAGGCGGTTGCTATGCTGTTCCTAATGGTTGCTTGGGCGTTGCTTGTCAATGTTTGGGAGTTGGAACAGAGTTTCTACGTGAATGTATGAGTTCACGGTGAGAGGGTGAAGATGAGTGGGTTTTCTCATTGACTTCCATTATAACGAGGTTTCAGAAGTCCATGTTTTTCGGGAACTGTGGGAAATCCGTGAATGGGATCGCTTAGAAAAGTCATAGCACACTCCTCACTAGGGAGCCACACGTTTTCATGTGTAATGTGTGGGGATCGGGTGAAAACTGTGGGAGGAGTAGCGAACCGTGCGATTACGGAAGAATATTCAAGAATTATAATGATAATAATAACTAGAAAATTTGGGTAGAAATTTTGAATGTGCCTGCTGCTTTGCACGTACAGTGTTCGAGGTGCTTGCCAGGGTTCGGGTAAGTGGTTGATATGGTGTTCTGGGTGCTTGCTAGGGCATTGCTAGGCAGTTGCTATGGTGTTCTGGGTGGTGGCTAGGGCTTTGCTAGGCAGTTGCTATGGTGTTCTGGGTGGTTGCTAGGGCATTGCTAGGCGGTTGCTGTGGTGTTCTGGGTGGTTGGTAGGGCGTTGCTAGGCAGTTGCTATTGTGTTCTGGGTGGTTGCTAGGACGTTGCTAGGCAGTTGCTATGGTGTTCTGGGTGGTTGCTAGGTCGTTGCCAGGCGTTTGCTATGGTGTTCTGGGTGGTTTCTAGGGCGTTGCTAGGCGGTTGCTATTGTGTTCTGGGCGGTTGCTAGGGCGTTGCTAGGCAGTTGATATGGTGTTCTGGGTGGTTGCTAGGGCGTTGCTAGGCGGTTGCTATGGTGTTCTGGGTGGTTGCTTGGGCGTTGCTAGGCGGTTGCTATGGTGTTCTGGGTGGTTGCAAGGGCTTTGCTAGGTGGTTGCCATAATGTTCTTGGTGGTTGCCAGGGCATGTCTAGGTGGTTGCTATGGTGTTCTGGGTGGTTGCTAGGGCATTGCTAGGCCGTTGCTATGGTGTTCTGGGTGGTTGCTAGGTTGCTGCAATGGTGTTCTGGGTGGTTGCTTGGGCGTTGCTAGGCGGTTGCTATGGTGTTCTGGGTGGTTGCTAGGGCGTTTCTAGGCGGTTGCTATGGTGTTCTGAGTGGTTGCTAGGGCGTTTCTAGGCGGTTGTTTTGGTGTTCTAGCTGGTTGCTAGGGCGTTGCTAGGCAGTTGCTATTGTGTTCTAGGTGGTTGCTAGGGCGTTAATAGGTGGTTGCTATTGTGTTCTGGGTGGTTGCTAGGGCGTTGCTAGGCAGTTGCTATTGTGTTCTGGGTGGTTGCTTGGGTTTTGCTAGGCGGTTTCTATGGTGTTCTTGGTGGTTGCTAAGGCGTTGCTAGGCGGTTGCTATGGTGTTCTGGGTGGTTGCTAGGGCGTTGCTAGGCGGTTGCTATTGTGTTCTGGGTGGTTGCGAAGGCATTGCTAGGCGGTTGCTATGGTGTTCTGGGTGGTTGCTAGGGCGTTGCAAGGCAGTTGCTATGGTGTTGTGGGTGCTTGCTAGGGCGTTGCTAGGCGGTTGCTATTATGTTCTGGGTGGTTGCTAGGGCGTTGCTAGGCGGTTGCTATTGTGTTCTGGGTGGTTGCTAGGGCTTTGCTAGGCGGTTGCTATTGTGTTCTAGGTGGTTGCTAGGGTGTTGATATGCGGTTGCTATTGTGTTCTGGGTGGTTGCTTGGGCATTGCTAAGCGGTTGCTATTGTGTTCTGGGTGGTTGCTAGGGCATTGCTAGGCGGTTGCTATGGTGTTCAGGGTAGTTGCTAGGCGGTTGCGAAGATGTTCTGGGTGGTTGCTAGGGCGTTGCTAGGTGGTTGCTATGATGTTCTGGGTGGTTGCTCGGGCATTGCTAGGCGGTTGCCGTGGTGTTCTGGTTGGTTGTTAGGGCGTTGCTAGGCGGTTGCTATTGTGTTCTGGGTGGTTGCTAGGGCGTTGCTAGGCGGTTGCTATTGTGTTCTGGGTGGTTGCTAGGGCGCTGCTAGGTGGTTGCTATTGTGTTCTGGGTGGTTGCTAGGGCATTGCTAGGCGGTTGCTATTGTGTTCTGGGTGGTTGCGAGGGCGTTGCGAGGTGGTTTCTATGGTGTTCTTGGTGGTTGCTAGGGCGTTGCTAGGCGGTTGCCATGGTGTTCTGGGTGGTTGCTAGGGCGTTGCTAGGCAGTTGCTATTGTGTTCTGGGTGGTTGCTAGGGCGTTAATAGGCAGTTGCTATTGTGTTCTCGGTGGTTGCTAGGGCGTTGCTAGGCGGTTGCTATTGTGTTCTGGGTGGTTGCAAGGGCGCTGCTAGGTGGTTGCTATTGTGTTCTGGGTGGTTGCTAGGGCGCTGCTAGGTGGTTGCTATTGTGTTCTGGGTGGTTGCTAGGGCATTGCTAGGCGGTTGCTATTGTGTTCTGGGTGGTTGCTAGGGCGTTGCTAGGTGGTTTCTATGGTGTTGTTGGTGGTTGCTAGGGCGTTGCTAGGCGGTTGCCATGGTGTTCTGGGTGGTTGCTAGGGCGTTGCTCGGCAGTTGCTATTGTGTTCTGGGTGGTTGCTAGGGCGTTAATAGGCAGTTGCTATTGTGTTCTTGGTGGTTGCTAGGGCGTTGCTAGGCGGTTGCTATTGTGTTCTGGGTGGTTGCTAGGGCGCTGCTAGGTGGTTGCTATTGTGTTCTGGGTGGTTGCTAGGGCATTGCTAGGCAGTTGCTATTGTGTTCTGGGTGGTTGCTAGGGTCTTGCTAGGTGGTTTCTATGGTGTTCTTGGTGGTTGCTAGGGCATTGCTAGGCGGTTGCCATGGTGTTCTGGGTGGTTGCTAGGGCGTTGCTAGGCAGTTGCTATTGTGTTCTGAGTGGTTGTTAGGGCGTTAATAGGCAGTTGCTATTGTGTTCTGGGTGGTTGCTAGGGCGTTGCTAGGCAGTTGCTTTGGTGTTTTAGGTGGTTGCTAGGTCGTTGCTAAGCGGTTGCTATGGTGTTCTGGGTGGTTGCTAAGGCGTTTCTAGGCGGTTACTATGGTGTTCTGGGTGGTTGCTAGGGCGTTCTGGGTGGTTGCTATGGTGTTCTGGGTGGTTCCTAGGGCGTTGCTAGGCGGTTGCTATGCTGTTCCTTATGGTTGCTTGGGCGTTGCTTGTCAATGTTTGGGAGTTGGAACAGAGTTTCTACGTGAATATATGAGTTCACGGTGAGAGGGTGAAGATGAGTGGGTTTTCTCATTGACTTCCATTATAACGAGGTTTCAGAAGTCCATGTTTTTCGGGAATTGTGGAAAATCTGTAAATCGGATCGCTTAGAAAAGTCATAGCACACTCCTCACTAGGGAGCCACACGTTCCCATGTGTAATGTGTGGCCATCGGGTGAAAACTGTGGGAGGAGTAGCGAACCGTGTGATTACGGAAGAATATTCAAGAATAATAATGATAATAAAAACTAGAAAATTCGGGTAGAAATTTTGAATTTGCCTGCTGCTTTACACGTACAGTGTTCGAGGTGCTTGCCAGGGTTCTGGTAAGTGGTTGATATGGTGTTCTGGGTGCTTGCTAGGGCATTGCTAGTCAGTTGCTATGGTGTTCTGGGTGGTGGCTAGGGCTTTGCTAGGCGGTTGCTATGTTGTTCTGGGTGGTTGCTAGGGCATTGCTAGGCGGTTGCTGTGGTGTTCTGGGTGGTTGCTAGGGCGTTGCAAGGCAGTTGCTATTGTGTTCTGGGTGGTTACTAGGACGTTGCTAGGCAGTTGCTTTGGTGTTCTGGGTGGTTGCTAGGTCGTTGCCAGGCGTTTGCTATGGTGTTCTGGGTGGTTGCTAGGGCGTTGCAAGGCGGTTGCTATGGTGTTCTGGGTGGTTGCTAGGGCGTTGCTAGGCAGTTGATATGGTGTTCTGGGTGGTTGCTTGGGCGTTGCTAGGCGGTTGCTATGGTGTTCTGGGTGGTTGCAAGGGCTTTGCTTGGTGGTTGCCATAATGTTCTTGGTGGTTGCCAGGGCATGTCTAGGTGGTTGCTATGGTGCTCTGGGTGGTTGCTAGGGCATTGCTCGGCCGTTGCTATGGTGTTCTGGGTGGTTGCTAGGTTGCTGCTATGGTGTTCTGGGTGGTTGCTTGGGCGTTGCTAGGTTGCTGCTATGGTGTTCTGGGTGGTAGCCAGGGCGTTGCTAGGCGGTTGCTATGCTGTTCCTAATGTCTGCTTGGGCGTTGCTTGTCAATGTTTGGGAGTTGGAACAGAGTTTCAATGTGAATATATGAGTTCACGGTGAGAGGGTGAAGATGAGTGAGTCTTCTCAGTGACTTCCATTGTAACAAGGTTTCAGCAGTCCATGTTTTTCGGGAATTGTGGGAAATCTGTAAGTCGGATCGTTTAGAAAAGTCATAGCACACTCCTCACAAGGGAGTTGCATGTTTTGATGTGTAATGCGTGGGGATCGGGTGAAAACTGTGGGAGGAGTAGCGAACCGTACGATTACGGAAGAATATGGAATAATAACTAGAAAATTCCAGTAGAAATTTTGAATGTGCCTGCTGCTGTACACGTACAGTGTTCGAGGTGCTTGCCAGGGTTCTGGTAAGTGGTTGATATGGTGTTCTGGGAGCTTGCTAGGGCATTGCTAGGCAGTTGCTATGGTGTTCTGGGTGGTGGCTAGGGCATTGCAAGGCGGTTGCTGTGGTATTCTGGGTGGTTGCTAGGGCGTTGCTAGGCAGTTGATATGGTGTTCTGGGTGGTTGCTTGGGTGTTGCTAGGTGGTTGCTATGGTGTTCTGGGTGGTTGCTAGGGCGTTTCTAGGTGGTTGCTATGGTGTTCTTGGTGGTTGCAAGGGCTTTGCTAGGTGGTTGCCATAGTGTTCTTGGTGGTGGCCAGGGCATGTCTAGGTGGTTGCTATGGTGTTCTGGGTGGTTGCTAGGGCATTGCTAGGCCGTTGCTTTGGTGTTCTGTGTGGTTGCTAGGTTGCTGCTATGGTGTTCTGGGTGGTTGCTTGGGCGTTGCTAGGCGGTTGCTATGGTGTTCTGGGTGGTTGCCAGGGCGTTGCTAGGCGGTTGATATGGTGTTCTGGTTGGTTGCTAGGGCGTTGCTAGGCGGTTGCTATGGTGTTCTGGGTGGTTGCCAGGGCGTTGCTAGGCGGTTGCTATGGTGTTCTGGGTGGTGGCTAGGGCGTTGCTAGGCGGTTGATATGGTGTTCTGGGTGGTTGCTAGGGCGTTGCTAGGCAGTTGATATGGTGTTCTGAGTGGTTGCTTGGGCGTTGCTAGGTGGTTGCTATGGTGTTCTGGGTGGTTGCTAGGGCGTTTCTAGGTGGTTGCTATGGTGTTCTTGGTGGTTGCAAGAGCTTTGCTAGGTGGTTGCCATAGTGTTCTTGGTGGTTGCCAGGGCATGTCTAGGTGGTTGCTATGGTGTTCTGGGTGGTTGCTAGGGCATTGCTAGGCCGTTGCTATGGTGTTCTGGGTGGTTGCTAGGTTGCTGCTATGGTGTTCTGGGTGGTTGCTTGGGCGTTGCTAGGCGGTTGCTATGGTGTTCTGGGTGGTTCCAGGGCGTTGCAAGGCGGTTGCTATGGTGTTCTGGGTGGTTGCTAGGGCATTTCTAGGCGGTTGCTATGGTGTTCTGGTTGGTTGCTAGGTCATTGCAAGGCGGTTGCTATGCTGTTCCTAATGTCTGCTTGGGCGTTGCTTGTCAATGTTTGGGAATTGGAACAGAGTTTCAATGTGAATATATGAGTTCACGGTGAGAGGGTGAAGATGAGTGAGTTTTCTCATTGACTTCCATTGTAACAAGGTTTCAGCAGTCCATGTTTTTCGGGAATTGTGGGAAATCTGTAAGTCGGATCGCTTAGAAAAGTCATTGCACGTTTTGATGTGTAATGTGTGGGGATCGGGTGAAAACTGTGGGAGGAGTAGCGAACCGTGCGATTACGGAAGAATATGGAAGAATAATACTAATAACTAGAAAATTCCAGTAGAAATTTTGAACGTGCCTGCTGCTGTACACGTACAGTGTTCGAGGTGCTTGCCAGGGTTCTGGTAAGTGGTTGATATGGTGTTCTGGGTGCTTCCTAGGTCGTTGCTAGGCGGTTGCTCTGGTTTTGTGGGTGCTTGCTAGGGTGTTGCTAGGCAGTTGCTATGGTGTTCTGGGTGGTTGCTAGGGCTTTGCTAAGTGGTTGCCATGGTGTTCTGGGTGGTTTCTAGGGCGTTTCCTGGCAGTTGCTATGGTGTTCTGGATGGTTGCGAGGTCATTGCTCGGCGGTTGCTATGCTGTTCCTAATGGTTGCTTGGGCGTTGCTTGTCAATGTTTGGGAGTTGGAACAGAGTTTCTACTTGAATATATGAGTTCACTGTGAGAGGGTGAAGATGAGCGAGTTTTCTCATTGACTTCCATTATAACGAGGTTTCAGAAGTCCATGTTTTTCGGGAATTGTGGGAAATCCTAAAGTCAAATCGCTTAGAAAAGTCATTGCCCACTCCTCACAAGGGAGCCGCACGTTTTCATGTGTAATGTGTGGGGATCGGGTGAAAACTGTGGGAGGAGTAGCGAACCGTGCGATTACGGAAGAATATGGAATAATAACTGAAAAATTCGGGTAGAAATTTTGAATGTGTCTGCTGCTCTACACGTACAGCGTTCGAGGTGCTTGCCAGGGATCTGGTAAACCATTGATATGGTGTTCTGGGTGCTCTATAGGGCGTTGCTGGGTGGTTGCTATGGAGTTCCAGCTGGTTGCTAGGGCATTGCAAGGCGGTTGCTATGGTGTTCTGGGTGGTTGCTAGGGCGTTGCTAGGTGGTTGCAATGGTGTTCTGGGTGGTTGCTAGGGTGTTGCTAGGCAGTTGCTATGGTGTTTAAGGTGGTTGCTAGGGCGTTGCTAGGCAGTTGCTATGGTGATCTGGGTTTTTGCTAGGGCATTGCTAGGTGGTTGGTATGGTGTTCTGGGTGGTTGCTTGGGCTTTGCTAGGCGGTTGCTAAGGTGTTCTGGGTGGTTGCTAGGGCATTGCTAGGCGGTTGCTATGGTGTTCTGGGTGGTAGCTAGGGCATTGCTGGGCGGTTGCTATGGTGTTCTAGGTGATTGCTAGGTCGTTGCTAGGCAGTTTGTATGGTGTTCTGGGTGGTTGCTAGGGCATTGCTAGGCGGTTGCTATGGTGTTCTGGGTGGTTGCTAGGGTGTTGCTCGGCGGTTGCTATGGTGTTCTGGGTGGTTCCTAGGGAGTTGCTCGGCAGTTGCTTTTGTGTTCTGGGTGGTTGCTAGGGCGTTGTTCGGCGGTTGCTATTGTGTTCTAGGTGGTTGCTAGGGCGTTGCTAGGTGGTTGCTATTGTGTTCTGGGTGGTTGCTAGGGCGTTGCTAGGCGGTTGCTATGGTGTTCTCGGTGGTTGCTAGGGCGTTGTTAGGCGGTTTCTATGGTGTTCTTGCTGGTTGCTTGCGCTTTGCTTGGCGGTTGCTATGGTGTTCTGGGTGGTTGCTAGGGCGTTGCTAGGTGGTTGCTATGTTGTTCCGGGTGGTAGCTAGGGCATTGCTGGGCGGTTGCTATGGTGTTCTGGGTGATTGCTAGGTCGTTGCTAGGCAGTTGCTATGGTGTTCTGGGTGGTTGCTAGGGCATTGCTAGGCGGTTGCTATGGTGTTGCTGGGCGGTTGCTATTGTGTTCAGGGTGGTTGCTAGGGCGTTGCTAGACGGTTGCTATTGTGTTCTGGGTGGTTGCTAGGGTGTTCCTAGGTGGTTGGTATTGTGTTCTGGGTGGTTGCTAGGGCGCTGCTAGGTGGTTGCTATTGTGTTCTGAGTGGTTGCTAGGGCGTTAATAGGCAGTTGCTATTGTATTCTGGGTGGTTGCTAGGGCGTTGCTAGGTGGTTGCTATTGTGTTCTGGGTGGTTGCTAGGGCGCTGCTAGGTGGTTGCTATTGTGTTCTGGATGGTTGCTAGGGCATTGCTAGGCGGTTGCTATTGTGTTCTGGGTGGTTGCTAGGGTGTTGCTAGGTGGTTTCTACGGTGTTCTTGGTGGTTGCTAGGGCATTGCTCGGCGGTTGCCATGGTTTTCTGGGTGGTTGCTAGGACGTTGCTAGGCAGTTGCTATTGTGTTCTGGGTGGTTGCTAGGGCGTTAATAGGCAGTTGCTATTGTGTTCTCGGTGGTTGCTGGGGCGTTGCTAGGCAGTTGCTATGGTGTTCTGGGTGGTTGCTAGGACGTTTCTAGGCGGTTGCTATGGTGTTCTGGGTGGTTGCTAGGGCGTTCTGGGTGGTTGCTATGGTGTTCTGGGTGGTTGCTAGGGCGTTGCTAGGCGGTTGCTATGCTGTTCCTAATGGTTGCTTGGGTGTTGCTTGTCAATGTTTGGGAGTTGGAACAGAGTTTCTACGTGAATATATGAGTTCACGGTGAGAGGGTGAAGATGAGTGGGTATTCTCATTGACTTCCATTATAACGAGGTTTCAGAAGTCCATGTTTTTCGGGAATTGTGGAAAATCCGTAAATCGGATCGCTTAGAAAAGTCATAGCACACTCCTCACTAGGGAGCCACACGTTTTCATGTGTAATGTGTGGGGATCGGGTGAAAACTGTTGGAGGAGTAGCGAACCGTGCGATTACGGAAGAATATTCAAGAATAATAATGATAATTAAAACTAGAAAATTCGGGTAGAAATTTTGAATGTGCCTGCTGCTTAACACGTACAGTGTTCGAGGTGCTTGCCAGGGTTCTGGTAAGTGGTTGATATGGTCTTCTGGGTGCTTGCTAGGGCATTGCTAGGCAGTTGCTATGGTGTTCTGGGTGATGGCTAGGGCTTTGCTAGGCGGTTGCTATGGTGTTCTGGGTGGTTGCTAGGGCATTGCTAGGCGGTTGCTGTGGTGTTCTGGGTGGTTGGTAGGGCGTTGCTAGGCAGTTACTATTGTGTTCTGGGTGGTTGCTAGGACGTTGCTAGGCAGTTGCTATGGTGTTCTGGGTGGTTGCTAGGTCGTTGCCAGGCGTTTGCTATGGTGTTCTGGGTGGTTGCTAGGGCGTTGCTAGGCAGTTGATATGGTGTTTTGGGTGGTTGATTGGGCGTTGCTAGGCGGTTGCTATGGTGTTCTGGGTGGTTGCAAGGGCTTTGCTAGGTGGTTGCCATAATGTTCTTCGTGGTTGCAAGGGCATGTCTAGGTGGTTGCTATGGTGTTCTGGGTAGTTGCTAGGGCATGGCTAGGCCGTTGCTATGCTGTTCTGGGTGGTTGCTAGGTTGCTGCTATGGTGTTCTGGCTGGTTGCTTGGGCGTTGCTAGGCGGTTGCTATGGTGTTCTGGGTGGTTGCCAGGGCGTGGCTAGGCGGTTGCTATGGTGTTCTGGGTGGTTGCTAGGGCGTTGCTAGGCGGTTGCTATGGTGTTCTGGGTGGTTGTTAGGGCGTTTTTAGGCGGTTGCTATGGTGTTCTGGGTGGTTGCTAGGGCGTTTCTAGGCGGTTGCTATGGTGTTCTGGCTTGTTGCTAGGGCGTTGCTAGGCAGTTGCTATTGTGTTCTAGGTGGTTGCTAGGGCGTAAATACGTGGTTGCTATTGTGTTCTGGGTGGTTGCTAGGGCGTTGCTAGGCGGTTGCTATTGTGTTCTGGGTGGTTGCGAGGGCATTGCTAGGCGGTTTCTATGGTGTTCTTGGTGGTTGCTAAGGCGTTGCTAGGCGGTTGCTATGGTGTTTTGGGTGGTTGCTAGGGCGTTGCTAGGTGGTTGCTATTGTGTTCTGGGTGGTTGCGAGGGCATTGCTAGGCGGTTGCTATGGTGTTCTGTTTGGTTGCTAGGGCGGTGCAAGGCAGTTGCTATGGTGTTCTGGGTGGTAGCTAGGGCGTCGCTAAGCGGTTGCTATGGTGTTCTGGGTGGTTGCTAGGGCGTTGCTAGGCGGTTGCTATTGTGTTCTGGGTGGTTGCTAGAGTGTTGCTAGGCGGTTGCAATTGTGTTCTAGGTGGTTGCTAGGGTGTTGATAGGCGGTTGCTATTGTGTTCTGGGTGGTTGCTAGGGCATTGTTAAGCGGTTGCTATTGTGTTCGGGCATTGCTAGGCAGTTGCTATGGTGTTCGGGGTAGTTGCTAGGCGGTTGCTAAGCTGTTCTGGGTGGTTGCTAGGGCGTTGCTAGGTGGTTGCTATGATGTTCTGGGTGGTTGCTCGGGCATTGCTAGGTAGTTTCCGTGGTGTTCTGGGTGGTTTCTAGGGCGTTGCTAGGCAGTTGCTTCTGTGTTCTGGGTGGTTGCTAGGACGTTGCTAGGCAGTTGCTATGGTGTTCTGGGTAGTTGCTAGGTCGTTGCCAGGCGTTTACTATGGTGTTCTGGGTGGTTGCTAGGGCGTTGCTAGGCGGTTGCTATGGTGTTCTGGGTGGTTGCTTGGGCTTTGCTTGTTGGTTGCCATAATGTTCTGGGTGATTGCTATGGTGTTCTGGTTGGTTGCTAGGTCATTGCTAGGCGGTTGCTATGCTGTTCCTAATGTCTGCTTGGGCGTTGCTTGTCGTTGTTTGGGAGTTGGAACAGAGTTTCAATGTGAATATATGAGTTCACGGTGAGAGGGTGAAGATGAGTGAGTTTTCTCATTGACTTCCATTGTAACAAGGTTTCAGCAGTCCATGTTTTTCGGGAATTGTGGGAAATCTGTAAGTCGGATCGCTTAGAAAAGTCATAGCACACTCCTCACAAGGGAGTTGCACGTTTTGATGTGTAATGTGTGGGGATCGGGTGAAAACTGTGGGAGGAGTAGCGAACCGTGCGATTACGGAAGAATATGGAAGAATAATACGAAAAACTAGAAAATTCCAGTAGAAATTTTGAATGTGCCTGCTGCTGTACACGTACAGTGTTCGAGGTGCTTGCCAGGGTTCTAGTAAGTGGTTGATATGGTGTTCTGGGAGCTTGCTAGGGCATTGCTAGGCAGTTGCTATGGTGTTCTGGGTGGTGGCTAGGGCATTGCAAGGCGGTTGCTGTGGTGTTCTGGGTGGTTGCCAGGGCGTTGCTAGGCAGTTGATATGGTGTTCTGGGTGGTTGCTTGGGTGTTGCTAGGTGGTGGCTATGGTGTTCTGGGTGGTTGCTAGGGCGTTTCTAGGTGGTTGCCATGGTGTTCTTGGTGGTTGCAAGGGCTTTGCTAGGTGGTTGCCATAGTGTTCTTGGTGGTGGCCAGGGCATGTCTAGGTGGTTGCTGTGGTGTTCTGGGTGGTTGCTAGGGCATTGCTAGGCCGTTGCTTTGGTGTTCTGGGTGGTTGCTAGGTTTCTGCTATGGTGTTCTGGGTGGTTGCTTGGGCGTTGCTAGGCGGTTGCTATGGTGTTCTGGGTGGTTGCTAGGGCGTTTCTAGGCGGTTGCTATGGTGTTCTGGTTGGTTGCTAGGTCATTGCTAGGCGGTTGCTATGCTGTTCCTAATGTCTGCTTGGGCGTTGCTTGTCAATGTTTGGGAATTGGAACAGAGTTTCAATGTGAATATATGAGTTCACGGTGAGAGGGTGAAGATGAGTGAGTTTTCTCATTGACTTCCATTGTAACAAGGTTTCAGCAGTCCATGTTTTTCGGGAATTGTGGGAAATCGGTAAGTCGAATCGCTTAGAAAAGTCATAGCACACTCCTCACAAGGGAGTTGCACGTTTTGATGTGTAATGTGTTGGGATCAGGTGAAAACTGTGGGAGGAGTAGCGAACCGTGCGATTACGGAAGAATATGGAAGAATAATACTAATAACTAGAAAATTCCAGTAGAAATTTTGAATGTGCCTGCTGCTGTACACGTACAGTGTTCGAGGTGCTTGCCAGGGTTCTGGTAAGTGGTTGATATGGTGTTCTGGGTGCTTCCTAGGGCATTGCTAGGCAGTTGCTATGGTGTTCTGGGTGGTGGCTAGGGCGTTGCTAGGCGGTTGCTATGGTGTTCTGGGTGGTTGCTAAGGCATTGCTAGGCGGTTGCTATGGTGTTCTGGGTGGTTGCTAGGGCATTGCTAGGCAGTTGCTATGGTGTTCTGGGTGGTTGCTAGGTCGTTGCTAGGCGGTTGCTCTGGTGTTGTGGGTGCTTGCTAGGGTGTTGCTAGGCAGTTGCTATGGTGTTTTGGGTGGTTGCTAGGGCTTTGCTAAGTGGTTGCCATGGTGTTCTGGGTGGTTTCTAGGGCGTTTCCAGGCAGTTGCTGTGGTGTTCTGGATGGTTGCTAGGTCGTTGCTCGGCGGTTGCTATGCTGTTCCTAATGGTTGCTTGGGCGTTGCTTGTCAATGTTTGGGAGTTGGAACAGAGTTTCTACTTGAATATATGGGTTCACTGTGAGAGGGTGAAGATGAGTGAGTTTTCTCATTGACTTCCATTATAACGAGGTTTCAGAAGTCCATGTTTTTCGGGAATTGTGGGAAATCCTAAAGTCAAATCGCTTAGAAAAGTCATTGCACACTCCTCACAAGGGAGCCGCACTTTTTCATGTGTAATGTGTGGGGATCGGGTGAAAACTGTGGGAGGAGTAGCGAACCGTGCAATTACGGAAGAATATGGAATTATAACTAAAAAATTAGGGTAGAAATTTTGAATGTGTCTGCTGCTCTACACGTACAGCGTTCGAGGTGCTTGCCAGGGATCTGGGAAACCATTGATATGGTGTTCTGGGTGCTCTATAGGGCGTTGCTGGGTGGTTGCTATGGAGTTCCAGCTGGTTGCTAGGGCATTGCAAGGCGGTTGCTATGGTGTTTAAGGTGGTTGCTAGGGCGTTGCTAGGCGGTTGCTATGGTGTTTAAGGTGGTTGCTAGGGCGTTGCTAGGCAGTTGCTATGGTGTTTAAGGTGGTTGCTAGGGCGTTGCTAGGCAGTTGCTATGGTGTTCTGGCTGGTTGGTAGGGCGTTGCTAGGCAGTAGCTACAGTGTTCTGGGTGGTTGCTAGGGCGTTGCTAGGCAGTTGCTATGGTGTTCTGGGTGGTTGCTAGGGCGTTGCTTGGAGGTTGCTATGGTGTTCTGGGTGGTTGCTAGGGCGTTGCTTGGCGGTTGCTATGGTGTTCTGGGTGGTTGCTAGGCGGTTGCTATGGTGTTCTGGGTGGTTGCCAGGGTGTCTCACGCAGTTGCTATGTTGTTTTGGGTGGTTGCTAGGGCGTTGCTAGGCGGTTGCTATGGTGTTTTGGGTGGTTGCTAGGGCGTGCTAGGCTGTTGCTATGGTGTTCTGGATGGTTGCTAGGGTGTTGCAAGGCAGTTGCTATGGTGTTCTGGGTGGTTGCTAGGGCGTTGCTACGCGGTTGCTATGGTGTTCTGGGTGGTTGCTTGGGCGTTGCTAGGTGCTTGCTATGGTGTTCTGGTTGGTTGCTAGGGCGTTTCTAGGTGGTTGCTATGGTGTTCTTGGTGATTGCTAGGGCTTTGCTAGGTGGTTGCCATAGTGTTCTTGGTGGTTGCTAGGGCTTTTCTAGGTGGTTGCTATGGTGTTCTGGGTGGTTGCTAGGGCATTGCTAGGCCGTTGCTATGGTGTTCTGGGTGGTTGCTAGGTTGCTGCTATGGTGTTCTGGGTGATTGCTTGGGCGTTGCTAGGTGGTTGCTATGGTGTTCTGGGTGGTTGCTAGGGCGTTTCTAGGTGGTTGCTATGGTATTCTTGGTGGTTGCTATGGCTTTGCTAGGTGGTTGCCATAGTGTTCTTGGTGGTTGCTAGGGCTTTTCTAGGTGGTTGCTATGGTGTTCTGGGTGGTTGCTAGGGCATTGCTAGGCCGTTGCTATGGTGTTCTGGGTGGTTGCTAGGTTGCTGCTATGGTGTTCAGGGTGGTTGCCAGGGCGTTGCTAGGCGGTTGGTATGGTGTTCTGCGTGGTTGCTTGGGTGTTGCTTGGAGGTTGCTATGGTGTTCTGGGTGGTTGCTTGGGCGTTGCTAGGCGGTTGCTATGGTGTTCTGGGTGGTTGCTAGGGCGTTTCTAGCCGGTTGTTATGGTGTTCTGGGTGGTTGCTAGGGCGTTTCTCGGCGGTTGCTATGGTGTTCTGGGTGGTTGCTAGGGCTTTGCTAGTTGGTTGCCATAATGTTCTGGGTGGTTGCTAGGGCGTTCTGGGTGGTTGCTATGGTGTTCTGGTTGGTAACTAGGTCATTGCTAGGCGGTTGCTATGCTGTTCCTAATGTCTGTTTGGGCGTTGCTTGTTAATGTTTGGGATTTGGAACAGAGTTTCAATATGAATATATGAGTTCACTGTGAGAGGGTGAAGATGAGTGAGTTTTCTCATTGACTTCCATTATAACGAGGTTTCAGAAGTCCATGTTTTTCAGGAATTGTGGGAAATCCTAAAGTCGAATCGCTGAGAAAAGTCATAGCACACTCCTCACAAGGGAGCTGCACGTTTTCATGTGTAATGTGTGGGGATCGGGTGAAAACTGTGGGAGGAGTAGCGAACCGTACGATTACGGAAGAATATGGAATAATAACTAGAAATTTTGAATGTGTCTGCTGCTCTACACGTACAGCGTTCGAGGTGCTTGCCAGGGATCTGGTAAACTGTTGACATGGTGTTCTGGGTGCTCGATGGGGCGTTGCTGGGTGTTGCTATGGAGTTGCAGGTGGTTGCTAGGGCATTGCTAGGCGGTTGCTATGGTATTCTGGGTGGTTGCGAGGTCGTTGCTAGGCAGTTGCTATGGTGTTCTGGGTGGTTGCTAGGGCGTTGCTCGGCGGTTGCTACGGTGGTCTGGGTTGCTAGGGCGTTGCTAGGCAGTTGGTATGGTGTTCTGGGTGGTTGCTAGGGCGTTACTTGGCGGTTGCTATGGTGTTCAGGGTGGTTGCTAGGGCGTTGCTAGGCAGTTGCTATGGTGTTCTGGGTGGTTGCTAGGGCGTTGCTAGGCAGTTGCTATGGTGTTCTGGGTGGTTGCTAGGGCGTTGCTAGGCGGTTACTATGGTGTTCTGGGTGGTTGCTAGGGCTTGCTAGGCGGTTGCTATTTTGTTCTAGGTGGTTGCTAGGGCATTGCTAGGCGGTTGCTATGGAGTTCTGGGTGGTTGCTAGGGCGTTGCTAGGCGGTTGTTATGGTGTTCTGGGTGGTTGCTCGAGTGTTTTGCTTGGCAGTTGCTATTGTGTTCTGGGTGGTTGCCAGGGCGTTGCTAGTCAGTTGCTATGGTGTTCTGGGTGGTTGCTAGGGCGTTGCTTGGCGGTTGCTTTGGTGTTCAGGGTGGTTGCTAGGGCGTTGCTTGGCGGTTGCTATGGTGTTCTGGGTGGTTGCTAGGCGGTTGCTATGGTGTTCTGGGTGGTTGCTAGGGCGTTGCTAGGCAGTTGCTATGGTGTTCTGGGTGGTTGCTAGGGCGTTGCTAGGCGGTTACTGTGGTGTTCTGGATGGTTGCTAGGGCATGCTAGGCGGTTGCTATTGTGTTCTAGGTGGTTGCTAGGGCATTGCTAGACGGTTGCTATGGAGTTTTGGGTGGTTGCTAGGGCGTTGCTAGGCGGTTGTTATGGTGTTCTGGGTGGTTGCTAGGGTGTTGCTAGGCAGTTGCTATTGTGTTCTGGGTGGTTGCCAGGGCATTGCTAGGCGGTTGCTATGGTGTTCTGGGTGGTTGCTAGGGCGTTTCTAGGCGGTTGCTATGGTGTTCTGGGTGGTTGCTAGGGCATTGCTAGGCGGTTGCTACAGTGTTCTGGGTGGTTGCAAGGGCGTTCCTAGGCAGTTGCTATGGTGTTCTGGCTGTTTGCGAGGGCCTTACTATGCGGTTGCTATGTTCTGGGTGGTTGCTAGGGCGTTGCTAGGCGGTTGCTATGGTGTTCTGGGTGGTTGCTAGGGCGTTGCAAGGCGGTTGCTATGGTGTTCTGGGTGGTTGCTAGGGCATTGCTAGGCGGTTGCTATGGTGTTCTGGGTGGTTGCTAGGGCGTTGCTAGGCGGTTGCTATAGTGTTCTGGGTGGTTGCTAGGGCGTGCTAGGCAGTTGCTATTGTGTTCTGGGTGGTTGCTATGGTGTTGCGAGGCAGTTGCTATTGTGTTCTGGGTGGTTGCTAGGGCGTGCTAGGTGGTTGCTATGGTGTTCTGCGTGGTTGCTAGGGTGTTGTGAGGCAGTTGCTATGGTGTTCTGGGTGGTTGATAATGCATTTCTAGGCGGTTGCTATGGTGTTCTGGGTGGTTGCTAGGGTGTTCCTAGGCGGTTGCTATGGTGTTCTGGGTGGTTGCTAGGGCATTGCTAGGCGGTTGATATGGTGTTCTGGGTGGTTGCTATGGCATTGCTACGTGGTTGCTATGGTGTTCTGGGTGGTTGCAAGGGCGTTGCTAGGCGGTTGCTATGGTGTTCTGGGTGGTTGCTAAGGTGTTGCTAGGCAGTTGCTATGGTGTTCTTGGTGGTTGCTAGGGCTTTGCTAGGTGGTTGCCATGATGCTCTTTGTGTTTTCTAGGGCGTTTCTAGGCGGTTGCTATGGTGTTCTGGGTGGTTGCTAGGGCATTCTACGTGGTTGCTGTGGGGTTCTGGGTGGTTGCTAGGTCGTTGCTAGGCGGTTGCTATGCTGTTCCAAATGGTTGCTTGGGCGTTGCTTGTCAATGTTTGGGAGTTGGAACAGAGTTTCTACGTGAATATATGAGTTCACGGTGAGAGGGTGAAGATGAGAGAGTTTTCTCATTGACTTCCATTATAACAAGGTTTCAGAAGTCCATGTTTTTTGGGAATAGTGGGAAATCCGTAAGTCGGATCGTTTAGAAAAGTCATAGCACATCCTCACAAGGCAGCCGCACGTTTTGATGTGCAATGTGTGGGGATCGGGTGAAAACTGTGGGAGGAGTAGCGAACCGTGCGATTACGGAAGTATATGGAATAGAAATAATTACTAGAAAATTCCGGAAGAAATTTTGAATGTGCCCGCTGCTCTACAAGTCCAGTGTTTGAGTTGCTTGCCAGGGATCTCGTAAGCCGTTGATATGGTGTTCTGGATGCACTATCGGGCATTGTTGGGCGGTTGCTATGGAGTTCCAGGTGGTTGCTAGGGCATTGTTAGGCGGTTGCTATGGTGTTCTGGGTGGTTCCTAGGGCATTGCTAGGTGGTTGCTATGGTGTACTGGGTGGTTGCTAGGGTGTTTCTAGGCGGTTGCTATGGTGTTCTGGGTGGTTGCTAGGGCGTTGCTATGCGGTTGCTATGGTGTTCTGGGTGGTTGCTAGGGCGTTGCTTGGCCGTTGCTATGGTGTTTTGGATGGTTGCTAGGGCTTTGCTAGGTGGTTGCCATGGTGCTCTGGGTGGTTTCTAGGGCGTTTCTAGGCGGTTGCTATGGGGTTCTGGGTGGTTGCTAGGGCATTCTGGGTGGTTGCTATGGTGTTCTGGGTGGTTGCTCGGTCGTTGCTAGGCGGTTGCTATGCTGTTCCTAATGGTTGCTTGGGCGTTGCTTGTCAATGTTTGGGAGTTGGAACAGAGTTTCTACGTGAATATGTGAGTTCACGGTGAGAGGGTGAAGATGAGAGAGTTTTCTCATTGACTTCCATTATAACAAGGTTTCAGAAGTCCATGTTTTTTGGGAATAGTGGGAAATACGTTAGTCGGATCGCTTAGAAAAGTCATAGCACACTCCTCACAAGGGAGCCGCACATTTTGATGTGCAATGTGTAAGGATCGGGTGAAAACTGTGGGAGGAGTAGCGAACCGTGCGATTACGGAAGAATATGGAATAATAATGATATCTGGAAAATTCCGGTAAAATTTTGAATGTGCCCGCTGCTCTACACGTCCAGTGTTTGAGTTGCTTGCCAGGGATCTCGTAAGCCGTTGATATGGTGTTCTGGGTGCACTATAGGGCGTTGTTGGGCAGTTGCTATGGAGTTCCAGGTGGTTGCTAAGGCATTGTTAGGCGGTTGCTATGGTGTTCTGGGTGGTTCCTAGGGCGTTGCTAGGTGGTTGCTATGGTGTACTTGGTGGTTGCTAGGGCGTTGCTAGGCAGTTGCTATGGTGTTCTGGGTGGTTGCTAGGGGTTGCTAGGCGGTTGCTACGGTGTTCTGGGTGGTTGCTATGGCGTTGCTAGGCGGTTGCTATTGTGTTCTGGGTGGTCGCTAGGGCGTTGCTAGGCAGTTGCTATGGTGTTTTGGTTGGTTGCTAGGGCGTGACTTGGCGGTTGCTATGGTGTTCTGGGTGGTTGCTAGGGCGTTGTTTGGCGGTTGCTAGGTGTTCTGGGTGGTTGCTAGGCGGTTGCTATGGTGTTCTGGGTGGTTGCTAGGGCGTTGCTAGGCAGTTCCTTTGGTGTTCTGGGTGGTTGCTAGGGCGTTGCTAGGCGGTTACTATGGTGTTCTGGGTGGTTGCTAGGGACTGCAAGGCAGTTGCTATGGTGTTCTGGGTGGTTGCTAGGGTGTTGCAAGGCACTTGCTATTGTGTTCTGGGTGGTTGCTTGGGCATTGCTAGGCGGTTGCTATGGTGTTCTGGGTGGTTGCTAGGGCCTTGCTGGGCGATTGCTATTGTGTTCTGGGTGGTTGCTAGGGTGTTGCTAGGCAGTTGCTATTTTGTTCTGGGTGGTTGCCAGGGCATTGCTAGGCGGTTGCTATCGTGTTCTGGGTGGTTGCTAGAGCGTTTCTAGGTGGTTGCTATGGTGTTCTGGGTGGTTGCTAGGGCATTGCTAGGTGGTTGCTAGGGCGTTGCTAGGCGGTTGCTACAGTGTTTTGGGTGGTTGCTAGGGCGTTGCTTGGCAGTTGCTATGGTGTTCTGGGTGGTTGCTAGGGCGTTGCTAGGCGGTTGCTATGTTGTTCTGGGTGGTTGCTAGGGCGTTGCTAGGCGGTTGCTATGGTGTTCTGGGTGGTTGCTAGGGCATTGCTAGGCGGTTGCTATGGTGTTCTGGGTGGTTGCTAGGGCATTGCTAGGCGGTTCCTATGGTGTTCTGGGTGGTTGCTAGGGCGTTTCTAGGCGGTTGCTATGGTGTTCTGGGTGGTTGCCAGGGCATTGCTAGGCGGTTGCTATGGTGTTCTGGGTGGTTGCTAGGGCGTTTCTAGGCGGTTGCTATGGTGTTCTGGGTGGTTGCTAGGGCATTGCCAGGTGGTTGCTACAGTGTTCTGGGTGGTTGCTAGGGCGTTGCTAGGCGGTTGCTTCAGTGTTCTGGGTGGTTGCTAGGGCGTTGCTAGGCGGTTGCTATGGTGTTCTGGGTGGTTGCTAGGGCGTTGCTAGGCGGTTGCTATGTTGTTCTGGTGGGTTGTTGCTAGGGGCGTTCTTCAGTGTTCTGGGTGGTTGCTAGGGCGTTTTTGGCAGTTGCTATGGTGTTCTGGGTGGTTGCTAGGGCGTTGCCAGGCGGATGCTATGGTGGTTCTAGGGGTGGTTGCTAGGGGTTGCTAGGCGTTGTGGCGGATGCTATGGTGTTCTGGGTGGTTGCTAGGGCATGTTGCTATGGGTGGGGTTGCTAGGGTGTTGCTAGGTGGTTGCTATGATGTTCTTGGTGGTTGCTAGGGTGTTGCTAGGCAGTTGCTATTGTGTTCTGGGTGGTTGCCAGGGCATTGCTAGGCGGTTGCTATGGTGTTCTGGGTGGTTGCTAGGGCGTTTCTAGGCGGTTGCTATGGTGTTCCAGGTGGTTGCTAGGGCATTGCTAGGTGGTTGCAATGGTGTTCTGGGTGGTTGCTAGGGCGTTGCTAGGCGGTTGTTTCAGTGTTCTGGGTGGTTGCTAGGGCGTTGCTTGGCGGTTGCTATGGTGTTCTGGGTGGTTGCTAGGGCGTTGCTATGCGGTTGCTATGTTGTTCTGGGTGGTTGCTAGGGTGTTGTGAGGCAGTTGCTACGGCATTCTGGGTGGTTGCTATTGTGTTCTGGGTGGTTGCTAGGGCGTTGCTAGGCGGTTGCTATTGTGTTCTGGGTGGTTGCCAGGGCATTGCTAGGTGGCTGCCATGGTGCTCTGGGTGGTTTCTTGGCTGTTTCAAGGCGGTTGCTATGGTGTTCTCGGTGGTTGCTAGGGCGTTCTGGGTGGTTGCTATGGTGTTTTGGCTGGTTGCTCGATCGTTGCTAGGCGGTTGCTATGCTGTTCCTAATGGTTGTTTGGGCGTTGCTTGTCAATGTGTGGGAGTTGGAACAGAGTTTCTACATGTATATATGAGTTCACGGTGAAAGGGTGAAGATGAGTGAGTTTTCTCATTGACTTCCAATATAACGAGGTTTCAGAAGTCCATGTTTTTCGGGAATTGTGGGAAATCCGTAAGTCGGATCGCTTAGAAAAGTCATAGCACATTCCTCACAATGGAGCCGCACGTTTTGATGTGTAATCTGTGGGGATCGGGTGACAACTGTGGGAGGAGTAGCGAACCGTGCGATTACGGAAGAATATGGAATAATAATAATTACTAGAAAATTCCGGTAGAAATTTTGAATGTGCCCGCTGCTCTAGACAGCCAGTGTTTGATTTGCTTGCCAGGGATCTCGTAAGCCGTTGATATGGTGTTCTGGGTGCACTATAGGGCGTTGTTGGGCGGTTGCTATAGTGTTCTGGGTGGTTGCTATGGCGTTGCTAGGTGGTTGCTATTGTGTTCTGGGTGGTCGCTAGGGCGTTGCTAGGCAGTTGCTATGGTGTTTTGGTTGGTTGCTAGGGCGTGACTTGGCGGTTGCTATGGTGTTCTGGGTGGTTGCTAGGGCGTTGTTTGGCGGTTGCTAGGTGTTCTGGGTGGTTGCTAGGCGGTTGCTATGGTGTTCTGGGTGGTTGCTAGGGCGTTGCTAGGCAGTTCCTTTGGTGTTCTGGGTGGTTGCTAGGGCTTTGCTAGGCGGTTACTATGGTGTTCTGGGTGGTTGCTAGGGACTGCAAGGCAGTTGCTATGGTGTTCTGGGTGGGTAGGGTGTTGCTAGGGTGTTGCTATTGGTTGCTATTGTGTTCTGTTCTGGGTGGTTGCTTGGGCATTGCAGGCGGTTGCTATGGTGTTCTGGGTGGTTTCTGGGTGGTTGCCGTTTGCTGGTGGTTGCTATGGTGTTCTGGGTGGTTGCTAGGGTGTTGCTAGGCAGTTGCTATTTTGTTCTGGGTGGTTGCCAGTGGCATTGCTAGGCGTTGTTGCTATGGTGTTCTGGGTGTTCTGGGTGGTTGCTATGTTGTTCTGCGTTTGCTAGGTGGTTGCTATGGTGTTCTGGGTGGTTGCTAGGGCATTGCTAGGATGGTTGCTGGGTGGTTGCTAGGGCATTGCTAGGCGGTTGCTACAGTGTTCTGGGTGGTTGCTAGGGCGTTGCTATTGTGTTCAGTTGCTATGGTGTTCTGGGTGGTTGCTAGGGCGTTTCTAGGCGGTTGCTATGTTGTTCTGGGTGTTGTTGCTAGGGTTGCTGGTTGCGGTTGCTATGGTGTTCTGGGTGGTTGCTAGGGCGTTGCTAGGCGGTTGCTATGGTGTTCTGGGTGGTTGCTAGGGCATTGCTAGGGCATTTGTTGCTATGGTGTTCTGGGTGGTTGCTAGTGGCTAGCAGTTGCTATGGTGTTCGGGGGTGGTTGCTAGGCGGTTGCTATTGCTATGTTTGTTCTGGGTGGTTGCTAGGGCGTTGCTAGGCGGTTGCTATGGTGTTCTGGGTGGTTGCTAGGGCGTTTCTAGGCGGTTGCTATGGTGTTCTGGGTGGTTGCTAGGGCATTGCTAGGCGGTTGCTATGGTGTTCTGGGTGGTTGCTAGGTGGGCTATGATGTTCTTGGTTGCTTGTAGGGTTGCTATGGTGTTCTGGGTGGTTGCCAGAGTTTGCTAGGCGGTTGCTATGGTGTTCTGGGTGGTTGCTAGGGCATTGCTATGGTGTTCCAGGTGGTTGCATTGCCAGGTTGCAATGGTGTTCTGGGTGGTTGCTAGGGCGTTGCTAGGCGGTTGTTTCAGTGTTCTGGGTGGTTGCTAGGGCGTTGCTTGGCGGTTGCTATGGTGTTCTGGGTGGTTGCTAGGGCGTTGCTAGGCGGTTGCTATGTTGTTCTGGGTGGTTGCTAGGGCGTTGCTAGGCATTCTGGGTGGTTGCTATGGTGTTCTGGGTGGTTGCTAGTTCTGGGTGGTTGCCAGGGCTTTACTAGGTGGCTGCCATGGTGTTCTGGGGTTGCTTGCTGCTGCTTAGTGTTTGGTTTTGCCTCGGCTCGATGTTGCTATGGTGTTCTGGGTGGTTGCTAGGGCATTGCTGCGGGCGGTTGCTATGGTGTTCTGGGTGGTTGCTAGGGGCGTTGCTAGGTGGTTGCTTGTATTTATTGCTGTTGGTTGCTAGGGTGGAAAGGCAGTTGCTATGAAGATGTGTTCTGGGTTTGGTCCATGCGGGAATTGTGGGCGTTGCTAGGTCATAGTTGCGCTTTGATGTAATCTGTGGGGTTCTGGGTGGTTGCGGAAGAATATGGCGTTAATCTAACCAGAAAATTCCGGCAGAAATTTTGAATTGCTACTCCTAGACAGCCAGTGGTGTTCTCGTAAGTCGCTGATATGGGTTGCTAGGGGGCATTGCTATAATAGGTGGTTGCTAGGTGGTTGCTATGGTGTTCTGGGTGGTTGCTAGGGCATTGCTAGGTGGTTGCTACAGTGTTCTGGGTGGTTGCTAGGTCGTTGCTAGGGGTTGCTACAGTGTTCTGGGTGGTTGCTAGGCGTTGTTGCTATGGTGTTCTGGGTGGTTGCTAGGGCTTGCTAGGCGGTTGCTATGGTGTTCTGGGTGGTTGCTAGGGTGTTGTCAGGCAGTTGCTACGGCATTCTGGGTGGTTGCTATGGTGTTCTGGATGGTTGCTATGGTGTTTTGGGTGGTTGCTAGGGCGTTGCTAGGCGGTTGCTCTTGTGTTCTGGGTGGTTGCCAGGGCTTTGCTAGGTGGCTGCCATGGTGCTCTGGGTGGTTTCTTGGCTGTTTCAAGGCGGTTGCTATGGTGTTCTCGGTGGTTGCTAGGGCGTTCTGGGTGGTTGCTATGGTGTTTTGGGTGGTTGCTCGATCGTTGCTAGGCGGTTGCTATGCTGTTCCTAATGGTTGTTTGGGCGTTGCTTGTCAATGTGTGGGAGTTGGAACAGAGTTTCTTCTTGTACATATGAGTTCACGGTGAAAGGGTGAAGATGAGTGAGTTTTCTCATTGACTTCCATTATAACGAGGTTTCAGAAGTCCATGTTTTTTGGGAATTGTGGGAAATCCGTAAGTCGGATCGCTTAGAAAAGTCATAGCACATTCCTCACAATGGAGCCGCACGTTTTGATGTGTAATCTGTGGGGATCGGGTGAACACTGTGGGAGGAGTAGCGAACCGTGCGATTACGGAAGAATATGGAATAATAATAATAACTAGAAAATTCCGGTATAAATTTTGAATGTGCCCGCTGCTCTAGACGTCCAGTGTTTGATTTGCTTGCCAGGGATCTCGTAAGCCGTTGATATGGTGTTCTGGGTGCACTATAGGGCGTTGTTGGGCGGTTGCTATGGTGTTCTGGGTGGTTGCTATGGCATTGCTAGGCGGTTGCTATGTTGTTCTGGGTGGTTGCTAGGGCATTGCTAGGTGGTTGCTATGGTGTTCTGGGTGGTTGCTAGGGCGTTGCTAGGTGGTTGCTACAGTGTTCTGGGTGGTTGCTAGGGCGTTGCTTGGCAGTTGCTATGGTGTTCTGGGTGGTTGCTAGGGCGTTGCTAGGCGGTTGCTATGGTGTTCTGGGTGGTTGCTAGCGCGTTGCTAGGCGGTTGCTATCTTGTTCTGGGTGGTTGCTACGGCATTCTGGGTGGTTGCTATGGTATTCTGGATGGTTGCTATGGTGTTTTGGGTGGTTGCTAGGGCGTTGCTAGGCGGTTGCTATTGTGTTCTGGGTGGTTGCCAGGGCGTTGCTAGGCGGATGCTATGGTGTTCTGGGTGGTTGCTAGGGCATTGCTAGGTGGTTGCTATGGTGTTCTGGGTGGTTGCTAGGGCGTTCCTAGGCGGTTGCTTTTGTGTTCTGGGTGGTTGCTAGGGTGTTTCTAGGCGGTTGCTATGGTGTTCTGGGTGGTTGCTAGGGCATTGCTAGGTGGTTGCTACAGTGTTCTGGGTGGTTGCTAGGGCGTTGCTTGGCGGTTGCTATGGTGTTCTGGGTGGTTGCTATGGCGTTGCTAGGCGGTTGCTATGTTGTTCTGGGTGGTTGCTAGGGCATTGCTAGGTGGTTGCTATGGTGTTCTGGGTGGTTGCTAGGGCGTTGCTAGGCGGTTGCTACAGTGTTCTGGGTGGTTGCTAGGGCGTTGCTTGGCAGTTGCTATGGTGTTCTGGGTGGTTGCTAGGGCGTTGCTAGGCGGTTGCTATGTTGTTCTGGGTGGTTGCTAGGGCGTTGCTAGGCGGTTGCTATGGTGTTCTGGGTGGTTGCTAGGGCGTTGCTAGGCGGATGCTATGGTGTTCTGGGTGGTTGCTAGGGCATTGCTAGGTGGTTGCAATGGTGTTCTGGGTGGTTGCTAGGGCGTTGCTAGGCGGTTGCTTCAGTGTTCTGGGTGGTTGCTAGGGCGTTGCTTGGCGGTTGCTATGGTGTTCTGGGTGGTTGCTAGGGCGTTGCTAGGCAGTTGCTATGTTGTTCTGGGTGGTTGCTAGGGCGTTGCTAGGCGGTTGCTTTGGTGTTCTCGGTGGTTGCTATGGTGTTGTGAGGCAGTCGCTATGGTGTTCTGGGTGGTTGCTAATGTGTTTCTAAGCGGCTGCCATGGTGTTCTGGGTGGTTGCTAGGGTGTTCCTAGGCGGTTGCTATGGTGTTCTGGGTGGTTGCTAGGGCATTTTGGGTGGTTGCTATGGTGTTCTTGGTGGTTGCTCGGGCTTTGCTAGGTGGTTGCCATGGTGCTCTGGGTGGTTTCTAGGGCGTTTCTTGGCGGTTGCTATGGTGTTCTGGGTGGTTGCTAGGGCATTCTGGGTGGTTGCTATGGTGTTCTGGGTGGTTGCTAGGTCGTTGCTAGGCGGTTGCTATGCTGTTCCTAATGGTTGCTTGGGCGTTGCTTGTCAATGTTAGGGAGTTGGAACAGAGTTTCTACGTGAATATATGAGTTCACGGTGAGAGGGTGAAGATGAGAGTTTTCTCATTGACTTCCATTATAACAAGGTTTTAGAAGTCCATGTTTTTTGGGAATAGTGGGAAATCCGCAAGTCGGATCGCGTAGAAAAGTCATCGCACACTCCTCACAAGGGAGCCGCAGGTTTTGATGTGCAATGTGTGGGGATCGGGTGAAAACTGTGGGAGGAGTAGCGATCCTTGCGATTACGGAAGAATATGGAATAATAATAATAACTAGAAAATTCCGGTATAAATTTTGAATGTGCCCGCTGCTCTAGACGTCCAGTGTTTGATTTGCTTGCCAGGGATCTCGTAAGCCGTTGATATGGTGTTCTGGGTGCACTATAGGGCGTTGTTGGGCGGTTGCTATGGAGTTCCAGGTGGTGGCTAGGGCATTGTTAGGCGGTTGCTATCATGTTCTGGGTGGTTCCTAGGGCGTTGCTAGGTGGTTGCTATGGTGTACTGGGTGGTTGCTAGGGTGTTTCTAGGCGGTTGCTATGATGTTCTGGGTGGTTGCTAGGACATTGCTAGGCAGTTGCTATTGTGTTCTGGGTGGTTGCTAGGGCGTTGCTAGGCCGTTGCTATGGTGTTCTGGGTGGTTGCTAGCGCGTTGCTAGTCGGTTGCTATGGTGTTCTGGGTGGTTGCTACGGCATTCTGGGTGGTTGCTATGGTGTTCTGGATGGTTGCTATGGTGTTTTGGGTGGTTGCTAGGGCGTTGCTAGGCGGTTGCTATTGTGTTCTGGGTGGTTGCCAGGGCTTTGCTAGGTGGCTGCCATGGTGCTCTGGGTGGTTTCTTGGCTGTTTCAAGGCGGTTGCTATGGTGTTCTCGGTGGTTGCTAGGGCGTTCTGGGTGGTTGCTATGGTGTTTTGGGTGGTTGCTCGATCGTTGCTAGGCGGTTGCTATGCTGTTCCTCATGGTTGCTTGGGCGTTGCTTGTCAATGTGTGGGAGTTGGAACAGAGTTTCTACGTGTATATATGAGTTCACGGTGAAAGGGTGAAGATGAGTGAGTTTTCTCATTGACTTCCATTATAACGAGGTTTCAGAAGTCCATGTTTTTCGGGAATTGTGGGAAATCCGTAAGTCGGATTGCTTAGAAAAGTCATAGCACATTCCTCACAATGGAGCCGCACGTTTTGATGTGTAATCTGTGGGGATCGGGTGAAAACTGTGGGAGGAGTAGCGAACCGTGCGATTACGGAAGAATATGGAATAATAACTAGAGAATGTAATTCCAGGGAATTACGAGTGCATGAAAATGCAAACTGTAGTTGCCTAAGGTGGAATGTGGGCAGAGGAAACAAGTTGGCGGGTGTCATAGTTGAAGAAATTTGGAATGGCTGAACAGTTAAATAGTTTTTTAGTTTAAAAAGTTTGATTATTTAACAGTGAATTTTTTCAATGAGGACTTTTATTTTGAAACAGTTATGGACAGAGGAAACAGTTCGCTGGAGTCATAGTTGATGACAACGGGCAGTTGGAATGGCTGAACGGTTGAAAAGTTGAGTTCTTTAAATAGTTATATTGTTTAATTATGATTTATTGTAGTAAGGACTTTTAATTTAAAACAGTTAAGGACGGAGGAAACAGTTGGTGGGAGTCAAAGTTGATGAGAACGGGCAGTTGGAATGCCTGAACAGTTGAAAAGTTGAGTAGTTTAAATAGTTATATTATTTAATTATGATTTATTGTAGTGAGGCCTTCTTTTTTGGAACAGTTAAGGACGGAGGAAACAGTTGGCGGGAGTCAAAGTTGATGAGAACGGACAGTTGGAATGGCTGAACAGTTGAAAAGTTGAATAGTTTAAATAGTTATATTATTTAATTATGATTTATTGTAGTGAGGACTTCTATTTTGGAACAGTTAAGGACGGAGGAAACAGTTGGCGGGAGTCAAAGTTGATGACAACGGCAGTTGGAATGGCTGAACGGTTGAAAAGTTGAGTAGTTTAAATAGTTTAATTTAATTGTGGTTTATTGTAATGAGGACTTTTATTTTGAAACAGTTCTGGAAAGAGGAAACACTTGGCGGGCGTCATGGTTGATGACAACTGACAGTTAGAATAGCTGAACAGTTAAATAGTTGAGTAGTTTAAGTAGTTAAATTATTTAACAGTGAATTATTTCAGTGAGGACTTTTATTTTGAAACAGTTTTGGACAGAGGAAACAGTTGGCGGGAGTCATCGTTGACTACAATGGGCAGTTGGAATGGCTGAACGGTTGAAAAGTTGAGTAGTTTAAATAGCTAAATTATTTGATTGTGATCTATTGTAATGAGGACTTTTATTTTGAAACAATTGTCGACAGGTGACACAGTTGGCAGGAGTCATAGTTGATGACAACTCACTGTTGGAATGCCCATACAGTTAAACAGTTGAGTAGTTTAAATAGTTAAATTAGTTAACAGTGAACTATTTCAGTGATGACTTTTATTTTGAAACAGTTTTGAACAGAGGAAACAGTTGGCGGCAGTCATAGTTGATGACCACCGGCAGTTGGATTGGCTGAACGGTTGAAAAGTTGAGTAGTTTAAATAGTTAAATTATTTAATTGTGATCTGTTGTAATGAGGACTTTTATTTTGAAACAGTTGTACACAGGTGAAACAGTTGGCAGGACTCATAGTTGATGACAACTGACAGTTGGAATGCCCGAACAGTTAAATAGTTGAGTAGTTTAAATAGTTAAATTATTTAATAGTGAATTATTGCAGTGAGGACTTTTATTTTGAAACAGTTTTGGACAGAGGAAACAGTTGGCGGGAGTCGTAGTTGATGGCAATGGGCAGTTGGAATGGTTGAACAGTTGGATTGTTGAGTAGTTTAAATAGTTAAATTATTTAATTGTGATTAATTGTAGTGAGGACTTTTATTTTGAAACAGTTGGCGGGAGTCATAGTTGATGACAACTGACAGTTGGAATGGCTGAACAGTTAAATAGTTGAGTAGTTCAGATTAATTATTTAACAGTGAATTATTTCAGTGAGGACTTTTATTTTGAAACAGTTTTGGACAGAGGAAACAGTTGACAGGAGTCATAGTTGATGACAACTGGCAGTTGGAATGGCTGAACGGTTGAAAAGTTGAGTAGTTTAAAAAGTTAAATTATTTAATTGTTATTTATCATAATGAGCACTTTTATTTTGAAACAGTTGTGGACAGAGGAATCAATTGGCAGGAGTCATAGTTGATGACAACTGACAGTTGGATTGGCTGAACAGTTAAATAGTTGAGTTGTTTAAATAGTTAAATTATTTAACAGTGTATTATTTCTGGAAGAACTTTTTTTTTGAAACAGTTTTGTACAGAGGAAACAGTAGGCGGGAGTTAAAGTTGATGACAATGGGCAGGTGGAATGGCTGAACGGTTGAACAGTTGAGTAGTTTAAATAGTTAAATTATTTAATTGTTATTTATCATAATGAGGACTTTTATTTTGAAACAGTTGTGGACAGAGGAATCAGTTGGCAGGAGTCATAGTTGATGACAACTGACAGTTGGAATGGCTGAACAGTTAAATATTTGAGTAGTTTAAAAAGTTAAATTATTTAAGAGTGATTTCTTGTTGTCAGGACTTTTATTTTGAAACAGTTGTAGGCAGAGGAAACAGTTGAACAGGATCTGTAGTGTTAAGAGAGCCAGACTGTAGTCTGAAAGCCTGAGAAACTGACAGTTGCTGCAGGTGGTCAGAACATCTGGCACAAGATTCCATTTGCTTAATGGCCCTAATGTCATCAGCCCTATGTTAAGTCTATGGGGAAAAAAATAAATAGTTTTTTATTCATAGTTTAAAAAGTAAAAAAGTTACAAAGATGAAAAATACATTGCACAGGTGTCCTAAGTAAGACCTACGCAACGCAGTTTGAATGACGTTTCTACGTTAAACGGTTGAGGCCGCATTAAGTGCGTTAGAAGAATAATAATAACTAGAGAATGTAATTCCAGGGAATTACGAGTGCATGAAAATGCAAACTGTAGTGCTAACCATGTTATTTAACTGAGTGTTGTTAGCAGTTATGCTAACTATGCTAACTGTGCTAACAATGCTAACCATGCTAAGTACGTTACTCAGCTAAATTAGCTAATGTTATTATCATGTATACTAAGTATGCTAACAATGCTAACCATGCTAACTACGTTACTCAACAAAATTAGCTAATGTTATAACCATGTATACTAACTCTGCTAACTATGCTAACAATGCTAAGTACGTTATTCAGCTAACTTAGCTAATGTTATTAGCAGGTATGCTCACAATTCTAACTATTCTAACAGTGCCAACCATGCTAACCACGTTACTCAGCTAACTTAGCTAATGTTATTAGCATGTATGCTAACTATGCTAATAATGCTAACCACGTTACTCAGCTAACTTAGCTAATGCTATTAGCAAGTATGCTAACAATGCTAACCACGTTACTCCGCTAACTTAGCTAATGATATTAGCATGGAAGCTAACTATGCTAACTATGCCAACCATGCTAACCACGTTACTCAGTTAACTTAGCTAATGTTATTAGCATGTATGCTAACTATGCTAATAATGCTAACCACGTTACTCCGCTAACTTAGCTAATGATATTAGCATGGACGCTAACTATGCTAACTATGCCAACCATGCTAACCACGTTACAGTTAACTTAGCTAATGTTATTAGCATGTATGCTAACTATGCAAATAATGCTAACCACGTTACTCAGCTAACTTAGCTAATGCTATTAGCAAGTATGCTAACAATGCTAACTATGCTAACCACGTTATTCCGGTAAACTTAGCTAATGATATTAGCATGTATGCTAACTATGCTAACTATGCTAACCACGTTACTCAGCTAAATTAGCTAACATTATTAGCATATATGCTAACAATGCTAACTCTGCTAACCATGCTAACCACGTTACTCAGCTAACTTAGCTAATGTTATTAGCATGTATGCTAACAATGCTAACCATGCTAACCACGTTACTCAGCTAAATTAGCTAATGTTATTAGCATGTATGCTAACAATTCTAACTATGCTAACAGCGCTAACCATGCTAACCACGTTACTCAGCTAACTTAGCTAATATTATTAGCATGTGTGCTAACTATGCTAAAAGTGCTAACCATGCTAACCACATTATCCAGCTAACTTAGCTAATGTTGTTAGCACTTATGCTAACTTTGCTAACAATGATAACCATGCTAACCATGTTACTCAGCTAACTTAGCAAATGTTGGTAGCTAAGCTCAAAGTGTGCATAGCTCACTATCAAGGAAAATGAAAGAGGGAAAGAATGGGAAGGAAGGACAAAAAGGAAGGAAAGATAGAATAAGGGAAGGAAAGAAGGAAGGAAATGGAAGGGAGGAAGGAAGGCAAGAAGGAAGAAATAAGGAAGGAAAGAAGGAAGGAATGAAGGAAGGATAGATGGATGGAAGGAAGCAAAGAAGAAAAGAAGGAAAAAAGGAAAGAAGGAAAAAAGAAGGAAGGATAGAAGAAAAGAAGGAAGGAAGGAAAGAAGGAAGGATGGAAAGCAGTAAGGAAGGTAGGAAAGAAGGAAAGAGGGAAGGAAAGAAGGAAGGAAAGATGGAAGGAAGAAAGGAAAGAAGTAAGGATGGAAGGTAGTAGGGAAAGAAAGGAAGGAAAGGATGAAAGGAAAGAAAATAGGAAGGAAGGAAAGAAGGATGGAAGGAAGGAAGGAAGGAAAGAAGGAAAGAAAGGAAGGGAAGGAAGGAAGAATGAAAAAGGAAGGAAAGAAAGTAAGAAGGACAGAAAGAAAGAAATAAAGGAATGAAGGAAAGAAGGAAGGAAATAAATAAGGAAGGAAGGAAGGAAAGAAATTAAGAAAGAAAAAGGGAATGAAAGAAAGAAAGAAAGAGGTCTTCCATTTTGTCACAGTTGCAGACAGAGAATGCAGTTGGCGGGAGTAAAAGTTGATGAGAACTGACAGTTGGAATGGCTGAACAGTTAAATAGTTCTGATGTCATCAGCCCAATGTTAAGTCTATGGGGGGGGAAATTAATAGTTTTTTATTAATAACTCAAAAAGTATAAGTTACAAAGATGAAAAATACATTGCACAGGTGTCCTAAGTAAGACCTACGCAACGCAGTATGAACGAAGTTTCTACGTTAAACGGTTGAAGCCGCATTAAGTGCGTTAGAAGAATAATAATAATAAGAAGAAGAAGAACTGGAATAACAATAGTGTGCATTTTCATGCACACTAATAAGAAGAACTGGAATAACAATAGTGTGCATTTTCATGCACACTAATAATAAAGAAGTATGCAGGATTATAATATGTGTCTGCATTGCTGCAGGCACATTATAATAATAATAAAGAAGTATGCAGGATTATAATATGTGTCTGCATTGCTGCAGGCACATAATAATAATAAGAAGAAGAAGACCAGAATAACAATAGTGTGCATTTTCATGCACACTAATAATAATAATAAGTATAAAGAAAATGGCCGACATGAAAAACAAACTAGAAAAGTGCAGTTCCAGGGGAAACTGCGTGGGCAAGGTGGAAGCTGGTGATAACGTGAAGCTCGGATTGCTGACAATCTGAGGTTAAAGCTGCTGGAAATGAGTTTAAAGATTCTTAAAATAAAAATTATTTATGACAGTGGGATACTGTACCGTTTAAAGGGATAGTTCAGATTTTTTGACATGAAGTTGTATGAAATCACCTATTCAGGATGACCTTCCCAAGATGCAACGTTACAACTCATCAAACCTACTTCATATATTTATTTGACAGAAATTGTTGATGTTGCCAACTTAAACATTGCCATAAAAATACAAAAGTACATGTATGAAATTCGGTGGACGTGATTTATGCTGAGACCTAAAAAAACGTCTCTAGGTGCCATGACCTAGACTCAACAGGAAGTCCGCCATTTTTAATTGAAATTTCAATTTTTAAAAATTTTTCGTCAGTCACAGGTGTGGTACTTTAACGAACTCCTCCTAGATATTTTATCCGATCAACTTAAAATTTGGCAAGTGACATCGTAAGACCTGTCTGATCTTAAATTGCGAAGGTTTTTCGGATAAATCAAACGATGTATCCATGGTGTCGCGGCGAATTTTGATGTTTCGCCATTAAACAGGAAGTTGATTTTACTCACACGTACTTTGTGGGATTTGCCCGAAACTTTACAGGCTTGATAACGGTCTCCTTCCAAATAAAAATATATGCTGATATTAGATCGGGTGTGGCCAGGTGGCTCCACAGCGCCCTCTAGCCACAGCCATGTTCAGATAAATGTGCTTGAATGTTCATGAAATTTGGTGTGATCGTTGAATTTCTCATGCAAGGATATGCTAATTTATTAGAAATTTTTTGGCCAAACAGGAAATGAGCTTTGAGCTATTTCCTGCATTTTTTTTCCAAATTTTATTTAACACACGTTTAAAGGCCTTCGGATATTCCAAAACTTGCAAAACGTTGCACAAATTGACAGTGTTTATGATCTTTGACTTGATATCCCAATTGCCATTTAATATGGCACAATGCCTCTGTAGCCCCCTCAACTTTTTTTAAAAAAAGAATTGCCTCTTTGAGGGTCTCAACATGCTTGAAAAATATACAAAAATCAACACACTCATGGAACCTGGTATTACGATAACTATGGTACAGGTTTTGCACGCAGGCATGTCAAAATGTTATTCTTGGGCCCTCCAGAAAATTTCAACAAAACAGTTCTCATGGTTCAGTTCACCAACATGAACAACATTTGGTGGAAACATGAAACGCGCAAGACTTAAAAAAAAATTGTATCGTGCCATGACCCGAACCCAACAGGAAGTGCATTATTTTGATTTAAAATTTCAACTTTTTTTCATGAACAGGTGTCATACTTTAACGTGCTAAACCTATTGATTTCAGGAGTGGTGTTTGCACTCCCTTCAGGAAAACGCATTGTACACAGTCTAGCAGTGTCCAATGGCTGTGAATGGACACCTGCACCCATCAACATCTCGCCACCACCCCAACGTGCTTGAGGGGTGCGAGGGCCCTTTCAACGCTGCTTGCAGCTTTAATTAGGGCCCGAGCACCGACCGGGCCCTGGCACCGAAGGTGCGAGGAACCTATTGTTTTTGAAGGGATTTTTATTATTCTTCTTCTTCTTCTTCTTTGTTATTATTATTATTATTTTTATTCTGCTGCGAGAACGCGTTTTTGAGGGCCTTGCCATACACGAAAACTCACAAAAATTTGCAGAGACGTCAGTCGTGGTGAAAATTTCAAAGTATTGTTATTTTTGTGCTTAAACATGCCCCGGTGGCTCTATAGCGCCACCAAACACGCGGCCATTTTGGAACGCAATTGCTTAGATTCTCACGAAATCCGATATGGCCATAGTAGCCATTATGAAGTTTTTTGTCAATTTTTTTGAAATTTTTTTGCCTCACAGGAAGTGAGCTATGAGCCATTTCCTGTGTTTTTTCAGATTTTAAGAAGACATTTTTGAGGGTCTTATCATACTCGAAAACTCGCCAAACCTGGTTCATAGGTTGAAAACCTGAATCTCTACTATTTGATGTCTCATTTGGCACTGGGGGTGACATGTAGACTCTATAGCGCCCCCTAATAGATAATTGCATTTTTGATGGCTTCAACATGCTCGAAAACTCACGAAATTTTGCAAACTTATAAAGCCGGTCATACGTTTTACTATGATATAGGGTTTACAGATAAGCATGGCAAAATCGCATTAAAGCGCCACCTAGAAAATTTCAATGAAGCAGCCCTCGCAGCGTGTTTAACCTACATGTACAAAATTCGGTGTCCATGTAGATTATGCCAAGCCCTAAAAAAAAGTCTCTGGGTGCCATGACCTAGACTCAACAGGAAGTCCGCCATTTTTAATTGAAATTGTAACTTTTTTTGATTTTTCACCATTCACAGGCGTCGTACTTTAACGAACTCCTCCTAGAGATTTTATCCGATCAACTTAAAATTTGGCGTATGACATCTAAAGACCTTGCTGATGTTAAATTGCGAAACTTTTTTGGATTCATCAAACGATGTATCCGTGGTGTTGCGGCGAATTTCGATGTTCTGCCATGAAAAAAGAAGTTGGTTTTACTCCCACATACTATGTGAGATTTGCCTGAAACTTTACAAGCTTGATAAAAGTGTCCTCCCAAGTATAAATTTATGCTGATATTAGATCAGGAGTGGCCAGGTGGCTCCACAGCGCCCACTAGCCATGGCCACGTAAAGATAAAAGTGGTTGAATGTTCATGAAATTTGGTGTGATCATTGAATTTGTCATGCAGGGTTTTGGAAATTTGTTTGAAATTTTTTGACCAAACAGGAAGTGAGCTATGAGCCATTTCCTGCGTATTTCCAAATTTTACGAACACGTTTGAGGTCCTTAGAATACTCCAAAACTTGCAAAACGTTGCAGAAATTATAACTATCTTATGCTCCGCAATTTGATACACCACCTGGAACTTAATGTGGGACAATGGCTCTATAGCGCCCCCAATCACTTTTTTAGAACAATTGCTCTTTTGACTGTCTAATCATGCCTGAATACTCCCGAAATTTTGCACACATATTAAGCCGGTCATTCCTTTCACAAAGATATTGGGATCAATCAAGGGTGTGGCAAAATAGCATCATAGCGCCCCCCAGAAAATTTTAACAAATCACCCCTCGGGGTCCTTTTCACCTACATGTACGAAATTCGGGGGACATGTGGATTATGCTGAAACCTAAAAAAAAGCCTCTTGGTGCCGTGACCTAGACACAACAGGAAGTCCGCCATTTTTAACTGAAATTGCAACTTTTTTTGATTTTTTGCCATTTACAGGCACTGTACTTTAACGAACTCCTCCTCGAGATTTTATCCGATCAACTTTAAATTTGGCGTATGACATCTAATGACCTTGCCGATGTTAAATTGCAAAGCTTTTTTGGATTCATCGAACGATGTATCCGTGGCGTTGCCGCGAAATTCGATGTTCCGCCATGAAACAGGAAGTTGGTTTTACTCCCACATACTTTCTGAGATTTGCCTGAAACTTTACAAGCTTGATAAAAGTGTCCTCTTAAGTATACATATATGCTGATATTAGATCGGGAGTGGCCAGGTGGCTCCACAGCGCCCACTAGCCACTGCCATCTTAGGATAAAAGTGCATGAATGTTCATGATATTTGTTTTGAGCATTATATTTGTCATGCAGGGTGATGGTAATTTTTTAGAAATTTTTTGGCCAAACAGGAAGTGAGCTATGAGCCATTTCCTGCGTTTCTCCAAATTTTACGATAACACGTTTTAAGGCCATCGGATATTCCAAAACTTGCAAAACGTTGCACAAATTGTCAGTGTCTTATAATCTTCGATTTGATATCCCAATTGGCACTTAATGTGGCACAATGGCTCTGTAGCGCCCCCTAATCATTTTTTCAAAAGAATTACCCTTTTGGGGGTCTCAGCATGCTTGAAAACTGACAAGAATCAACGCACTCGTGGAGCCTGTTATTACAATTATTATGGAATAGATTTGGCACGCAGGAATGTCAAAATGGCATCGTAGTGCCTCTAGAAAATTTCAACAAAACAGTTCTCATGGTTCAGTTCACCTACATAAACAAACTTTGGTGGAGACATGAAACATGCCAAGACTTGTAAAAAAATTATGAAGTGGCATGAAGCGAACCCAACAGGAAGTCCATTATTCTGAATTAAAATTTCAATTTTTTTTCATGAACAGCTGTCATACTTAAGTGTACTCCACCTATTGATTTCAGGAATGGTGTTTGCACTCCACACAGGAAAACACATTGAACAGTTTAGCAGTGTCCAATGGATGTGAATGCACACCTGCACCCGTCAACATCTTGCCACCACCCCCAACATGCACGAGGGGTGCGAGGGCCCTTTCAACGCTGCTTGCAGCTTTAATTATTATTATTATTCTGCTGCGAGAACGCATTTTTGAGGGCTTTGCCATGGGCGAGAACTCACAAAAATTTGCAGAGACGTCAGTCGTGGTGAAAATTACAAATTATTTTGTTTGTGCTTAGACATGCCCCGGTGGCTCTATAGCGCCACCAAACACGCGGCCATTTTGGAACGCAATTGCTTGGAATCTCACGAAATTCGATATGGCCATAGAAGTCATTATGAAGTTTTTTGTCAATTTTTTTGAAATTTTTTTGCCCCACAGGAAGTGAGCTATGAGCCATTTCCTGCGTTTTTCCAGAATTTACGAACACACGTTTAAAGGTATTAGAATACTCGAAAACTTGCAAAACGTTGCAAAAAATATAATTGTCCTATCGTTATCAATTTTCTAGATCAATTGGCGCTAAATGTGCCATAATGGCTCTATAGCGCCCCCAATCAGATTTTTAAAAGAATTGTCGTTTTGAGGGTCTCAACATGCTTGAAAACTCAAAAAATTTTGGACACATATAAAGCTAATCATGCGTATTACTATAATAAAAAACTTACAGATAGGCGTGGCAAAATGGCATTATAGCGCCCCCTGGAAAATTTCAATGAAGCAGCCCTCGGGGTCCTTTTCACCTACATGTACGAAATTCGGGGGACATGTGGATTATGCCGAAACCGAAAAAAAAGTCTCTTGGTGCCATGACCTAGACCCAACAGGAAGTCCGCCATTTTTAATTGAAATTGCGACTTTTTTGGATTTTTCGCCATTCACAGGCGTCATACTTTAACGAACTCCTCCTAGAGATTTTATCCAATCAACGTAAAATTTGGCAAATGATATCTAAAGACCCTGCCGATGTTAAATTGCGAAGCGTTTTTGGATTCATCGAACGATGTATCCGTGGCGTCGCAACGAATTTCGATGTTCCGCCATGAAACAAGAAGTTGGTTTTACTCCCACATACTTTGTGAGATTTGCCTGAAACTTCACAAGCTTGATAAAAGTGTCCTCTCAAGTATACATATATGCTAATATTAGATCGGGAGTGGCCAGGTGGCTCCACAGCGCCCACTAGCCACGGCCATGTTAGGATAAAAGTGCGTGAATGTTCATGATATTTGTTATGATCATTATATTTGTCATGCAGGGTTATGGTAATTTTTTTGAAATTTTTTGGCCAAAAAGGAAGTGAGCTATGAGCCATTTCCTGTGTTTTTCCAACTTTTACGAAAACACGTTTTAAGGCCTTCGGACATTCCAGAACTTGCAAAACGTTGCACAAATTGTCAGTGTCTTATGATCTTCGATTTGATATCCCAATTGTCACTTAATGTGGCACAATGGCTCTGTAGCGCCCCCTAATAATTTTTTCAAAAGAATAACCCTTTTGAGGGTCTCAGCATGCTTGAAAAGTTACAAGAATCAACACTATCGTGGAGCCTGGTATTACAATTACTATGGTATAGGTTTGGCACGCAGGAATGTCAAAATGGCATCGTAGTGCCTCTAGAAAATTTCAACAAAACAGTTCTCATGGTTCAATTCACCTACATAAACAAACTTTGGTGGAGACATGAAAAGTGCCAAGACTTGTAAAAAGATTATGAAGTGCCATGACCCGAACACAACAGGAAGTCCATTATTCTGAATTAAAATTTCAATTTTTATTCATGAACAGCCATCATACTTTAACGTACTCCACCTATTGATTTCAGGAATGGTGTTTGCACTCCACTCAGGAAAACACATTGTACAGTCTAGCAGTGTCCAATGGATGTGAATGCTCACCTGCACCCGTCAACATCTTGCCACCACCCCCAATGTGTACGAGGGGTGCGAGGGCCCTTTCAACGCTGCTTGCAGCTTTAATTTTTTTAGTTTTTCTCAGTTGAAAAAATTACCTTTGTAAATTTTTTTTCAATTGAGAAAAACTAAAAAAATTAGCTGTAACAAGTCGACGCAATTTTTTTACTTTGATCCAAAGTCTCAATTTTTTCAGAGTATTTTATTCTTTTTGAGGTAGTCCGATCGAAAGACGCATTGTCACGGAACCAACTACGCGCGAAATCGAGGCCACTTTTGTGCGGGAATTTTGTAGATGGTTTTGGGTCAAACAGTCAGTCAAACATGGAAGGGAATGTTAATTGTTGTTCTTCAAATAATCTAGAGGAAGCGAAGGAGCGAATTGAGGCTTACGAAACTGAGACAACACCGAGATTTTGTGTTTTTCGCTCAGATGAGAGCTTTGGAAAAACTGGTAAGCTTTTATAAGCCCTCACTTTTATTAGTGAGGGGATTTCCACAAATGTTTATATGAGGATCGGACACACAGGGACCGCGGAGTGTATTCTCGATTGGGGGGCTAGTAAGTATGTATCACAGATTGGGGGCTGGATACTAAAAATGTATGGAAATTCCGGAAGATTGGGGGGGCTGAAGCCCCACAGCCCACCCCCCTCCGCGGTCAATGACAAGGGGTGGGGGATTGACTTTTTCTGAAACTTTTTGTCAAAGTCCCCACCCTAAGGACAAAAAATAACTGTCAATCTTGTCAGAAATCCCCTAAAAGCAACAATTTCATATAAACACTGTATATGACCCCCACCCTGGGACCGAGGTGGTTTGTTTCCACATCCATGTCTGACCCATCCCCCTGGGGCTTAACATTGATGAGTGCATTACAAGTTAGTTAAAGCTTAAATATTAAATTCTTACATGCCTCTTAATCCTATGCCGAAAAGCTGATTTTTATAGTATAAAATAATTAAAATAACTTGCAATGTTTGTGCAGCAGGATTCTACCACTTCTGGACTAACTGGAATTAATTCTAGTTATTCTCTGCAATTATTGAGGGGGCTCCAAACTTTTAGGGGTAGCAGGGTCTGCGGAGGGGGAGGGGCTAGGGGGGCTTTAGCTCCCCCACTTTTCGCCAACTTTATCATACATTCTCTCTATTTAAGGTATATTCAGCCCCCCCACTTTTGCCATATGTCCTCTATAACAAGCCCCCCCACTTTTGATGGTGCTCTGCAGTCTGAGGGTAGGGATGCATAGCGGGAACTTTTAACCCTAAGTTGTACTGAAATGAGTGCAATCCTCTAGAAGGTACCACCAAGGCAAAGATTAGAAATTCATGCCTCCAAATTGCTACAGAATGTGAGTCATAAAAAATGAACTAGCTTAGATTTTAGTGTAGCAAGTGTAACATAGTTGCATTACAGACCCTTTAAAGGAGGCTGAGAAACATATAAACAAAAACATAGCTAGGAATTTTTGTCTGGGGGGCAAGCCTATTAGCCATTGTTTCTTTTCGCTGGGGGGCCAGGGGGCAGTTTCTTCCCCACATGTCCACTAGCCACCCAATCCACCCCCTGGATCTGCCCCTGCAGCACATTAAAAAGTACAATTCTTGCATTTTTTTTTGTGCTCACTATACAGAGTGTATTCTAATTATTTCATACTTTTTTTCTCAGATCCATTTGCTAAAAAACACAAAGCGCTCTGGAAAAGCAAAGGTATCTCCTTCTCTGGTGCACCATATTTCCATCTATCGGAGAAAATTCTAGACTGCCAACATGGGAAAGATAGAAAAGTGGGAGCAAAAAAGAAATATCAAGAAAAACAGGTACATTTCATGCTGCGTAATATTCATAATATTCACGATACACTATACTAAAGTATGATCACTACATTTCAACAGGCATCTGAGCATAGATTTGTACAAGAAAGATACTTAGTACAAAATACAAAGAAGATGGACTGCCCAGCCCAAATTCATCTAAGAGAAGTTATGTTTTTTCCAGAATTCAAGGTTTGTAAAGCAATCCTATTCCATTCACAACTGAGTGTGAGATTCCAGAAAATATCCATACCCCACCACAGAAGGGTTTTTAGATTTTACCCCCCCCCCCCTCACACGCACCCCTCTGGGATTTCCAGATTTTTTGAAAAGATTATAAGAAAAATTCTGGCCACATTGACCCTCCACCCCTTTGAAACTTCTAATTCCCTTTTGTGGGGAAGGTATGGATATTTTCTGGAGTCACACAAAACTGTATTTGCCGAAAATATTTTTGTATGTTTTGTATAATTTGTGGTACAAGAAAATATCAAGGAAGTTCCAGAGGGGGTGTGAGGTCAATTTGACTTGATTAACAGGGGGTAAAACCTTCATAAAAAATCGTATGTGAATATCCAGAAAAAATCCATACCCCACCACAGAGGAAATTTGAAATTCTAGGGGGAAGATGGGTTAATTTACTCAATTTCCAGGGGGTACAAAACCATATTCCCCATACAAAGCCTATATTTTGCATGTGAAAATTCCAAAGGAGTCTGGAGAGTACTTGCTAAATTCCCTCCATGGCAGGGGTATGGATTTTTTTCTGGAAATACACATTTTGAAATTCCAGAAGGGTGGGGTTCACTTCTCGACACCCTTCTGCGAGGAGGGTATGGATATTTTCTGGAATCATTACACATCTGCATCCATTCATACATTTTCTATATTCAGCCTCCACGTCTGTAATACATTCCTTCTTATAAAGCCCCTCACCACCCACCGCCACGTTTTAAAAGTTATATAGGGTAATAAAAAAGGGTTTATTATAGAAATATTCAATAAATATTCAATTACACCATAATTGTCTTTACAAAATTGTCTTTACAGATTACAAAAGACACAGAAACAAAGGAAAAAGAGCTCAACAAACTTAAGAAATGCCATCAGCGAGAAAAAGGACATGATCCAAGGAGAGCGCAAGATAGTTATTGAGTTCCCAGCAGGGGGAACTCACCAGTATCATTTTACAGGAGAGGTAACAGTAGTAGGAGACTGTTCACCTGTCTTCTATCTGCCATCTTCCATTGACATACCTTAATCAGGATAACCACCTTGTAACCATCGTGGCTCTGGGGGACTCCCATATACAAAAATGAATTTCCCCTAAAGAGAATTATATATGGCCTTTTTCTCACATAAATTCTTACCCTAAAATATAGCATGTTAAAGATAAGAGATAACATTGATTGAATTTATTGAAGGAGCCAGGTAATGTTTTCTCCTTTTTTAAGGAAAAATAGATGACAAACCCTCAGTCTGTAAAAATGCCTTTATTGCAGAACCCAATTTACAACTGTGTGACATATTATGCCCTTCTATAAAGAAACATAAAAAATTAAAGCTGTTCTGAATGTAACTAGTCTTTTCATCTTTTTCATCTTGAAGGCAAGTGGTGTGCAACAGCAAAATGACCCTAGGATAATTGCCAAGATCCAATATCTGGTGGGAAAGGGCATCACAAATGTCAATGAGATGCGACGGCATTTGAGGGAGTATCTTACAAATGATCTCTTCTATGGGCAAGATCTTCCTCCACCACATAACCGCCGCTTCTATCCCACCCGCAAAGATGTCCATAACCATATTTACAGGGCTGTTGTTCAACTACGCTTTTCAAACTGTGACCAAACCAATGTTGGTGAGAAGGTAAAGGAATGGCAAACCCAGTATCGAACAGACAGCTTCTCCTACAGACCTTACTCGGAAGCCCAGATACCAAAGGAAGATCCTGATCTGCATGTGGATGATATGGCTGATGATGAAGATGTTAAAATAACAAGCAAAGTATCCAAGCAGCCTTTGCTATTTGTTCATCAGACAGCCTGGCAAAAGAGACTGTTAGCAAAATATGGCAACAACATCTGTTTACTTGATGCTACATATCGTACCACACGTTATTCCTTGCCTCTGTTTTTTCTTGCTGTTAAGACGAATGTGGACTATCAGGTGGTAGCCTCATTTGTTGTTGAGCAGGAAGGGACTGAAGATATAAAAGAAGCATTGAAAATAGTATGGTCATGGAATCCAGACTGGGAACCAACATTCTTCATGACAGATCTGAGTGAACAAGAGATCCAAGCATTAGAGGATGTTTTTCCAGGTAATTTTTTGGCAATCCATGCACAATTTAGAGCAAACCCAGGAGAGGACCTCTGAATAATGCATACTTCTAGATATAATCAGGAAGTATCCACTCACGCCCTTGCAATTGAATAACCCAATTTGAACACTGAAAGATAAATTGCAGATATTGGTGCCCATGAACTATTCTATATGTAAAAACAACTCTAATTCTTTAAAACTTTTTTTAGGAGTTGGAGTATATTTATGTGACTTCCATCGGGAACAATCATGGGAGAGATGGACCTCGAAATCCTCTAATGGGGTATCAGCTATCAAAGATGAAGTGCTTTCATGGCTTTGCAGAGTGGCATGGGCAGACAGTCGCGAGAAACTAAACCAGGCCCTAGAAGACCTCAAATCCAGCACAGTTTAGAAAGAGAACTCAAAACTACAACAATGGTTTACTCGCACCTGGCTTAGTCAAATAAAGGTCGTCACTATGTGTGCACAAATATCCTGTCGGATAAAGCAGGGATAAAGCAGCAGAAATTTTGAAAGGAGGGGGGGCACAATCAGAAAGACGGGCACCATTATATAAAACATTTGGCAGAGGAAAAAGATAATCATAAAGGTTACCCTACTCGCGGCACTGTTTAGAGATGACTACATCAACTATTACCCAAGTAAAAATGAAACTTGGGATCCCACCTAATCCCAGCTGGGATCCCAGGTTTTTTGGAGGTGGGTCCCAGCTGGGATCACAGCTTATATGTGGGATCCCAGCTGGGATTTTTTGGCTGTCCCAGGTGAGGATCCCATAAAATTAGTTGGGAACCCAGTAAACCCAGCTGGGTGGGATCCCGGCTATCCCGGGTGGGATCCCGGCTATCCCAGGTGGGATATAACCTAAAAAAACTGGGATCCCAGCTGGGAGGATAGGATAGTGGGATCCCACATAAAATAGCTGAGGTATCCCACAAGGGATGTCTTATGGCAATAATCCCAGCTGGGGACCCAAGTGGGATCCCAAGTTTTATTTTCACCTGGGTACTGATTACTGAAACTATAAACAATACAGCATGAACTGTTCAGCCTGAGTATATAGTATGAATGGAATTGTTCCTGAGTTTTGTGCACATTAACCCTAATGTTTGAAGAAGTACACCAAATTGATATAAAAAAGTTATCATGATGTTACACACCTGAAAATTAAAAATATGTTCTCCATAACCATTACATCCTCCATATCCTACTTTCATTAAATATACATGTATAAGGCATTTTGATAATCATCTTGTTTGCTTCCCTTAGACATGGGCATGGCTGTATCGTGCTGACTCATTCACGGTTGGTGAAAATACAAACAAAATCAAGTATTCAAGTACAGCTACTTACAAAAGTACAAACAAAACAGCCTAAGTGGGATGCTTGCTATCCTCATTGAAGATTACCTTCCAGACAACTGCCAAAGGTATGCACACTGATCCAGACTGTACAAGGAGCACTTATTAATGACAATGATCATATTATGATTGCAGGTTTATAGGAGGGGTGTGTGTGTGAGAGGTTTTGTTACAAATCAACCAAAAGCAGCAGAAAATATCCTGAAAAAGTAGGGAAACTAATTAAACATCCCCCTGTCTGTCCTACCCTTTGATTACATGTACATTTTTGTATCCCACATATACAATAAATTTAAGAATCCCAAATGGCCAGCGCCAAGCCAGCTTACTGTGTGCAAAGAATTGTAGAGGAGTCAGAGCGAGGACTCCAGCTCATGACACACTGCCTCCTTGGATGGTTCACATGCCTTGGCTTGCTTCATAAAAGCCTTTGCAGTATGTTTCTATTTCATACTTAAAGTAGGTGTATTGTGTGCACCTGCTACCACATAGGTGAGGCATTCAAAACATCATTAACACCAAGTTTTGTCTCTCTAGATGCATGGAGCTCAACATGAAATACAGTGGGCAGTACCGCAAATACAACACGGACATACCACCATTTCTTCAAGATAAACCCTGCTTCCTTGTGAACCATTGCAGTGACAGATCCATTGCAGCTTCTGAAATAAGGCTGCATGAAATAGAGACAGGCACAGAGCCTGGAAAATTCAAAGTGAAAAGCAAGAGCCAGAAGAACGTCACCTTTGATGTTGACTTTGGTGATGCCAAACACCCAAGTAAGTGTAGCTGCCCTGATTGGAAGAAAATGGTGGTTGCCATGTAAACACTCTCTTGCCATCTTTAACCTATTCCCAAACTGGCAATGGGAAAATCTGTCTCCACTCTACATATCCTCTCCTTTCCTGTGCCTTGACGATGACATGATGGGCGCACTCAATTTCTCAGCATCATCAGAGGATCCCCAAGTAGACAGCCCCAGTAATGACAACCCTAAGCCATCTCCCAATCACCAAGTAGCAAATGAGGCCTTGAAGAAGCTGTCTCTTCCCTTTCCAACCAAATTCCATCGCAGTGATGCCTCTGAATGCCGAGAATTGCTTGTTCAAATAAAATCTGCTACCTTTTGGGTACATGATGCTGAGGCATTTGCTGACCTAAAGATGTCCCTTCAAGAAGCTCTTACAAATTTACAGGAGTACATTCCAAAAGAGAATGGCATTGATCTAGAACCACAAGTAGAAAGAAAGGTAAAACCTAAAAGGCCTATTGTTCAGGACAACCCCTCTCTGAAGCAGTTGCCAAAACCACCCAAGATGGCAAAGTACTCTGGCAGAGTGGGCAAGTGTGCAAATGAATTGTCAAAACTTACTAATGTTAAAGAGGGAATTGATAAAATACTGCAACAGCCCAAAATATCAGCAGCTAAGATTCCTAACAAGTCCACTCCTGATACACCTCATTCAGCTTCACACCCGCCAGCTGCACCAATGCCAACAAGCGATCAACCACCTCTCCCAAGTAATCACCGACAACAACAACCAAGTGATCAGCTACCACCGCCAAGTGATCAACAGTATCCACCACCAAGTGACCAACGACAACCACCAAGAGATCAACCACTACCACCAATTGGTCAACCACCACCACTACCAAGTGATCAACCACCACCACCAATTGGTCAACCACCATCACTACCAAGTGATCAACCACCACCACCAATTGGTCAACCACCATCACTACCAAGTGATCAACCACTACCACCAAGTCATTATTCAGCTACAAAACCACCAACTACATTGCCAACACCAAGTGATCAACTGCTGACACCCAGTCCTTGTTTCGCTCGAGATTCAGCAGCCACATCATCACCACCAATGCCTCCAAATGATCAACAGCAAATGCCCAGACCCCTTGCTGCACAAGACCCACAAGCTGCATCACCCCCACTGAATTGTCAACCCTCGATGCCACCAAATGATCCTGGCTCAGCTTCAAAGCCACTTACCATCAACAGATCTGATCCAGCTCAGTTTGATCCCGATGAAATTGAAATTACTTTTGTATCCAGTGAAAAGAAGAAAAGATGCAAAAACATGTTTGGTAAACCAAGTACACAAAAAAAGAAAAGAAAAACTGATACAGTGCTGGGCAATGGAGATATCAACGTGATCGTTAATAAGAACAAAATGCTAAATGACAGAATTATCAAAGCAGCCCAGGCATTGCTAAAAAAAACAGTTTCCCCTTTGTGAAGGTTTAGAGGACACAATTCTTGGAGAGAATCTTGACTTTCCAATTTGTGGAGGAGAATTTGCGCAGATCCTTTACACTGGGGATATCCACTGGGTTGCTGTCTCCAATCTAGGATGTAGCAGAGGCAATATTAAATTGTTTGATAGCCTGAATAATGGAAAACCTAATAGTCATACATGGCAGCAGATCGCAGCAATTTTAAGAGAGGAGAGCCCAACAATTTCATTAAATGTAGAGCCTGTGCAGCAGCAAACTGGAAGTGTAGACTGTGGATTGTTTCCCATAGCTAACATTACGTCGCTGCTACATGGTCAAGACCCAGCACTGGTAAAGTATCACCAGCCTTCACTTAGACCTCACCTCTTGAAATGTCTGCAGGAGAAGTGAATGACCCCCTTTCCAACCACCCATGCACCCATCAAGCGATGTGCAAAGCAGCAGTTTAACATTGAGCTATACTGCAGTTGCCGCATGCCATGGGATCCTGCGGATGGTCGAAAGAAGCCCTACCATACGGCTTCTTGTGACAGTTGTGGCAATTGGTTTCATCGTGTGTGTGAAAATATTCCAGACTCAGTTTTCAAATCTAATTCATCATGGAAGTGCTCTGCCTGTACCTCTTAGAGGTCATAAGATGTACAGTACAGATTAAAACTAACCTACATAAATGTGTGCACATGCATTAGTTAGGCTAAGTGCCCAGGAAAGCTTGGACATGTTTACTTAACATTTACTTGGCTCCAGCAGTACGTTGGAAACTGGTCTTAGATGTTAACAGCTCCAAAACGTGTCCCACAGGGTTCATTTTGCCACATTTTTGTTATTTTATGAGATTCTTTTGTTATTCAATACGATTCTCAAAGGGAATTTTATAGACTGTAGTGCTGTCCAGAAAAACATTTTAGTGTTTTCACCTATACATGTATGATCTTATGAAGTTATAAAGCTTTGGGTTGGTAAATTTGGAGGCAGCTATTTTTCTTCTTTTTTTTCTGGCGGGGGGGGTGAATACTTACAAGGATATAAGTTATGCATTATGCAAAATTCTTGGTGTGGGTAAATTGGTTTATCCACCCTGGATTTTCTCCCTGCTAGAGTACCCACCCTGGAATTCCAGGCTGCCCTAATACCATCCACCCTGGAATTCCAGAGGTCTCAAAAGGGGGGACAGTACAGATTTTTTTGTGAATGCCCAATGTTTACTGACGTGTACTAAAAGTTGATTATTTCGCTGGGGTGTGGAGCACTTGCTCTTTCCAAAATCGTGGTATCCCTGGGGTATTGCCTGTGTATCTTGGCCACGACCCCTTAACAATCTTGCAAATTCCCCTTCCCCCAAATAATTCCCCCAAAAAAATGCAGTGGTCGTTTCCAATCCTGCCAATCATTTTTAATGTTTCCAGCTAGGATTGATAAAAATCATCTGTTCAGAGCATTCATATCTTCTAGAATAAGCTGACGCAATCTCGGTTATTTTTCATTATTAGTGCAAGGCCAGCGAAGAGAAAAAAATTCACTGTCTGGAGACACTCCTTCAGAAGTCCAGCACAAGGTCGCCGATTGGCTGTACGCAAATGAGTTTCTATTGGTGTCCGGAACTCTAGTGGGGAAAAAACATTTCACCTCCAGCAAAAGCACATTGAGTGCGGGACAGAAAGGTCTTTTTGCTGGGTGCGTCCAAGACAACACGTTACAGTGTAAATGGCAAAGCAGAAAAAACAATAGCTCGAGATCCTATTCCAGCATATAGCTACCAGCAACTGTTTGCATTAGCTAAATATATTTATGATCGTATCTAAAATAGGTGAAATATTGGTATCAAAATAGAGTTAGTTAAGTACAAAGAAATGAAAGTGATGTCCCCAGTCGCTATTGGTTCATCGCTTGATATGATTTTTTCCTGAGTTTTAAAATGGCCGGGTTTAAGGCTGGAGTAAGCACACTGTTATAAATTCGTACCTTTCCTGCCAGTTATTTTAACTGGCATCTTTTTTGCCACTTATTTAACTGCAATTTTACGATCAGTTTATAACAGAGGTTCTGAGAATGTTAACTGTAAACCACAGTTACATGCGCGCAGGGCTCAGCTTACAGTTAAAATAACTAGGACAGAGTGCGTTAAATTAACTGATAAATGAAATCCATTGATAACAGCGCAGTAGCACCTAGTAGTTAAGCTTTCCATAAATGGTTCAATGCCCCGATCTAACGTTATTTGCTAAATAATAATAATAATAAGAAAAAAAAATATATTATTATTATTAGGCCTACTTTTTACATTATCGCTTGACTCTTGCAGGAACATGAGACCAATCACTTTACGGAAGATTCCATTGATAAATGATGGCGCCCCAATTTACACTGCTGCTCGTTGTTCTGGTCATCTTGCCTACCTAAGCTATAACGCTATCTAAAAAAAATTGATGTAATAATTTATCTATAAATATATGCCAGTTAATTACATTGGTAAAAATATTTATCGGGCGTGATGATTCTGTAGCTGAAAACCTTTCTTCAATTTAAAATGCCCTTTTGATCTTAAAAGAAGTTCTGCTTCTTATTGAATGGAAAATCAATGAACTCATTGGAAAAGCTGGAAAACGTGTAGCCTTTTATTTAGCGCGGTTTTTTTTTTTTTTAGGAAGAGGCTATTCGCCCTGCAGCGCTTCCGCGCAAAACTTCAGGGAGTGAGCGGATTACAAAATTAAATCTCTTATTGGCCCAGCTGCTGGGAAAATGGCAGAACTGCTTCTCTTGACGGCCCCGCTGCGGGGCAGATAGCCAGGGTCTTTCCCTCAATTCACCCCGTAGCAGGGTGAATAGCCACTTCCTTTTTTTTTATGTCGCGCCCGAATAATTCCCATAATCTTCAGCAATATGTGTAAATATCATTTTGATGCAATTTTGCGATAAACAGACTACTTCGTTCTCGTGTAATATTTTTCTTATGGAGCACGTGTATTTTTATGGCAATGTTTAAGTAGGCAACATCAACAATTTCTGTCAAATAAATATATGAAGTAGGTTTGATGAGTTGTAACGTTGCATCTTGGGAAGGTCATCCTGAATAAGTGCTTTCATACAACTTCATGTCAAAAAATCTGAACTATCCCTTTAAACGACACAGTATCCCACTGTCATAAATAATTTTTATTTTAAGAAGCTTTAAACTCATTTCCAGCAGCTTTAACCTCAGATTGTCAGCAATCCGAGCTTCACGTTATCACCAGCTTCCAGCTTGCCCACGCAGTTTCCCCTGGAACTGCACTTTTCTAGTTTGTTTTTCATGTCGGCCATTTTCTTTATACTTATTATTAGTATTATTATTATTCTTACTTCTTCCGCCGTTCTACCCGATTTCTACCCTATTAAACTACTCCTACATACTTTGTCCTAATTCAACAATGCATATATCAAAACGTGCAGCTTTTTCTGGACATTATTGCTTTTATTTTTCTCTTTCATACTATTCATACTTTTTAAAATATTTCACTTTTTCTTATTTTTTTGTCCCATAGGAAACAATGACACAGATTTCTTAAAATGTAGCTATTTTCAGCTATTTTTTACTCCGTCATACCTTTAGCTAGAAACGGTATTCAAACTGTAAAATGTTCACCAATGCTTGGATAATTTATTTACCGTTCAACTTTTTTGTAACTTCTATCATCTTCTAATAATAATTTCTTAAATTATTTTTTTACAATTAATTCTGGGATCTTAGAGCGTGAAGACCATCACGGCTGGAGTGGCGACCAGCTCCAAAACCGTCAAGCAGCCTTCTCTTGAACTTGCTCTAACTCCCACAGTTTTCACTCCGCATAAATATTTTTATATCCAAGTTGTAGCAAAAGTTGTGCTGGTCACACAGATGTAACTATGGAAGCAATTGGACAAACGGATTTGGCTGTATGAGCCGAAAAGCGACGGGACCGCTCACCGAAGCTCCATTAACTCCTATGTTAAATGCGACCAGAAAATGCAGGTTGCAAAGGCTAAACGCACAGTTTTCTATCTTGCTCATCTTTCCATATTTTTGGCACTACGAACACTATTTTGACATTTATTACTCAGCTGACTCTCCTCTTTCGTATGGTACATCCATTTCCTACATTGGACTTACCAATTTTGAGTTAGAAGTCGCAATCTGTAAGAAACGCCTGCACTAAAGTCTCCATTGCATGAAATGACTCAGCCAAACTCAAATACCGTATATGACCAAATAATCGCACGTGTGTAAATACGCGCTTGTGTGCAAAAAGCCGCCGGGGGGTCAGACCTCGAGTCATTTTGCGTATTAAACGCCGGTTCAATTAAACGCCCGGGCGATTATTCACACTATTGTATATAAACGTCTGTGTTACCCCATGTTGCGGTAATACAGACGCTAAAACAAGTGTGTAGGAAAGCCAAACTGGCCTGGTGCAGGTCGGTGCAAAAATCAATAATGGCCTGTTGAAAATACCCGCCTGGTTCTTATAAACGCCTGGGGTCCAAGTCCATTTTGCGAAATAAATTCCCGGGCAACTAAATGGTCATATACGGTATCTTAAATATGGATCATTTACGGTTCGATTCTGCCCTCTGCTGGCCTTTTTCCACACCTCAATCCTGCCTATCATTTTTAATGTTTCCAGCTAGGATTGGTTAAAATCATCTGTTCAGAGCATTCATATCTTCTAGAATAAGCTGACGCAATCTCGGTTATTTTTACATTTTTAGTGCAAGGCCTGTAATGAGAAAAAAATTAACTGTCTCGAAACACTTCTGAAGTCCGGCACAAGGTCACCGATTGGCTGTACGCAAATGAGTTTCTGTTGGTGTCCGGAACTCTAGTGGGGAAAAAAACATTTCGCCTCCAGCTGAAGCAGATTGAGTGCAGGCGGGAAAGAACGGTGTTTTTGGTGGGTGCGTCCAAGACAACACGTTACAGTAAAAATGGCAAAGCAGAAAAAACAATAGTTCGAGATCCTATTCCAGCATACAGCTACCAGCAACTGTTTTCATTCTTTCTTTGCTCAGCTTTCAGTTTTTTAATAAACATTCAAGTATTCGGCATAATTCAAATATTATATTTTCATGGCAGCTATTCAGTGTGGCGTCAGCAAACATTCAAATCATTCCAACTTTATTCTATTCAAGACAGCATCGCAGTGTGGGTTCAGCGTGCAGCATTCACACTCGCAATTTCTTCAGGAATTGCCTCTCTAGTTTAGAATGTATATTCTAATGCATTTGGCAATATATTGAAAACGGCAATAATTTGTATATCAATCAATATATAGAGAATATATGTAGAAATATAGTTAGTCATAAATTTTGATACATATGATAATAACACTGATTCTAAATGTAAACCCTGTAACTTTTCATATTACTGTCATATTTAAGAATAAGGAAAAACTTTGCAATTTTGCCAGTAAATTTATTGGAAAAAAAAGGAAGAAACTAGAATATGAATATATTAGGTCTATATGAAAAATGTATTATTGTTCCGCACGGCTGTGAAAATAAAATCCTAAAAACCTCTGGGCCTGATTGTTCAAAGCTCCGTTTGACACTGGGAGCGGCAGGACCCAATAGCAGCACAATCAGAGCGAGGGGATGTTTAGAAAAAAGAAAAGTACTTGTAAACTGCAGCCTCCTTATTGCAAAACATTTTAAAGTCAAACTGTCGCAAATGTACCTAATATTATCTGCAGAAATACATTTACTGTAACTGAGTGCTCAATTTCTTTTCTTTGTGAGGATGAAAGAGAATTGTTTGAGTCTGCTTTGATGAACCTTGTGGTTTCATGTGTAAGACCTTACACCAGGTTACACAGTCTCACTTGTGCACCAGCTGGCTGACTGCATTGCATCACTTGTTTGTCTGGGATGCACTTCTTGGATTGCATCACTGACAAATAATATATTGTTAGAACAGGGATAGGGGGGTACTCATCTACCCCTCCTCTTAGCCCCTCCTCTGTTTTACTGCAGATCTGTTTGTCACATCACAAACTCACTCTGCAAACCCAACCCCCTCTTGCACACCCACCCATCCTAAAATATAATCCTGTGGTGACAGGGTATTGTACAGTCACTCCAAGTGCTGTTGCTTCCTCAATGGATTTGTGACTGGCTGTCATCTGCACTGCTTACATACCACTCAGATTGATTTATTTTCTGAAGTGGAACGATATTGAATAAAAACATAATCCTCCTGGAAACAGGTGATCAGGATACAGACCTTGAGGAGTGTGTGTCGAGCAATTGCAGTTACTCAGGTAAGTTACTAATTCTTTCTTTCAATCTGATGAACCACTCTTTAATTTCTTAAGCAGCGCTTGAGTGAGAGACTGTTGCAGACTGTAATACAATAGACCCAAAGGGCAAACCCTGTCTTCTGGGAACACTGTCTCCACCTCGGGAAGCTCCAGTGCAGTTTCACAGAGTAAAGCTGCTGTCTTAGAGGAGAGAGAGTTTTCTCTGGATGGAGGTCGTCTTCCCAGAAAACAAAAACTATCCTTCAGTGTAACAATGCAACAAAATTTTCCAGGTCTTCTTTGACATGAATAACTTCTCGAGAGAGAGAGCTTAACTTTGTGCAAAATAGGCCAGTATAAGTGTTTCCATCTCTATTGTGTTAAGATGAGGAATACTTTCGAGAAAAGAATAATGTAAAATAATGCTGGAATCAGCTTAAGAACAGAATTTAGCCTCGCAGTCAGTTTAAGTGGTGAGTTCAGTTAGGCTTGACCATGTAACTTACATTCACTCTCTTTTCTAAGGATCATCAACCCTCAAACCTGCTAGATAAAATAAAACCAAAATGAACAGCTCTGTCATCAATTCTAGCCGACCCTTCAACCACTCCTCTTCAGGATCCAGTCCCCAACTCTCGAACATATTAGTACCATGCATATACGGCCCTGCTGCGCTTGTGTTTGCGTTTATTAGAAGGAGCATCAACTTTGCAGTGGGCTACCCTGCCAACATCATGGTAATGTGGCTGGTGGCCAGAGAGAAGAGTGACTCTTCCACCTCTAATCACTTTATCTTCAACCTGGCCCTCGCTGATGCATGGTTTTGCATAATGATCCCAATCTGCTGCTTTGGTTTCAGCATACTCAGATATTTCATATATGTACTGAACTTTACCACTGGGATCAAAAACAGCTCCCCACTCTTTCTCACCTGCATTTGCCTGGACCGCTACGTGGCTGTGGTTCACCCCATTGTGTTCACCAGCATCAAAGTTAAAAGATCAGAGTTGCTATTTCCATGCTTGTTTGGGGGCTCGTGATGGCCTATGCCCTCAGCAGGTCAGTGCTCAGCAGCGGATCCTTCATCCAATTTCAAATCTATGTTGGGCTGATCCTGGCCAGCTTCACCATTATGTTTTACTGCAACGTTTCTATCATATGGAGTCTGAGGAAGTCAGTCTTGGGCAAGGAGAAGATTAACCCCATGAAAAAGAAAGCCCTCAGAACTGTGCAAATCTATCTGGGCATCATAGTGTTTCATTATCTGCCTTCAGTTGTAATCAGTCTCACGCATTGTTATCCTATTTTCCCTGATGCCGTAGAAACAATGTGCACAATTAATGGGATTATATTCAGCCTTGCGGACTACAGTTCTATCACTCAACCCCTTCTCTACATCTCCCTGATTAAGCAGCTGCCATGGCTGAAAAAATTGCTCTGCATCTGCTGCCGAAGCCCTTCCCCTGAGCCACGTAATGTAAGCACATGAGATGTATGCTTGTGATTGTCTGTTACATTGCATTTACTCTCAGCATAAATTCGTGAAAATGAGTTCATGAAACAAAGCAAGAATGTTATCTGAGTTACAGGCAAATATATTATCTTTAATTTGATTGTAATTAGGAAAGAGATGATAATTACCACAACTATAACCATATGCATTGATTAAAAAGTGGAAATTATTTGAATCAACCACATGTCTATATCACAATGATTTCACATTATACAAATTAAACTTTTTTTGATTATTTAAAAATGAACATGTATGATCAATCAAAGAGACCAATTTTTTATGTCATGTGTAAATGAGACTAATCTCCATACTTACAAGACTGTTTTATTATGTCCATTTAATTTCATTATGCCAGCATGGGGTCTAGCTTTGCCCAGGAAACACCTGCAGTGACTACAGATTTTCTGGGAGCACAGCAGATACACAAATAAAAATGATAGTTTTGGCTATTCCTGTGCTTAATGCAGACAATCAGTGAGCAAGTACCACATTCAAAGTATTTTAGACCACAAAATGATAAAATGCATGTAACATGAAACAATGTGAAATGTAACCAAAAAGACACAAAAAGAATTTAAATTAAATATAAAGAACTTGAGTTATGCCTCTCTAAAATGTTTGAGGTCAACCATGAGGAAAAGTGTCCATCACCCATCATATACTAACCTCAGTCTCTGAATTCAGCAGGATGCTATAGTTTTGTGTGAGTTTAGCTGTTAGTTACAGCTCTGGGGAACAAAGGGAAGCTCTGGGGTTTGTCATCAGAGACAAGGCCAACTTTGTTTCCATAATGGTGTACAGTTTTTGTTGAAACTGGTTGAGACATGAATTGATTCAATGCTGCAGTGATTTCTGGAGCTGTAATTTACTGGTTATTAGCAACTATCCAACAAAACTGTTTTTGTGCTGCCATAATTGTGCCCTTCAGAAGTAAAGTGGGCTATCCCACATCTCGGTCAAAATGAGTTGGGTGCACAACTGCATATTAAAGGTCAACGCAACTTCCCATGATACCAGCATTTTCAGGACTATGCTGTGTTGCCATCTATTAAAAGTCATAGAAACCATTCTTAACATGTTGTGACAACCAGTGAGAGGCAGAGTGGGCTATCCCACATTCCAAGATGGCAGCCCCCATGCTGACTGGAGCTGAGGCAGTTCTGGAGAAGATTTTTGAGTCTGAAAGTGACCCCAACCCCCAGTGGAAGCCTACAGGTGAATCTAGTGATGACTCTTCTACAGGTAATAACTGTCTAGTTTCCAGGATTTAATTTTATGCCCAGAAAAAACAAGATTTTCCTGGCAATGATGAGGTGTCACCAGCGTTATGATGGTTTTGTGGATTCACTGAAAAGTTTTTGACCCTTTCTCCAGCCAAGAAAGTTAAAGTGGTCTAATTTGTGGTTGCACAAATTTTCCACAAACTAAGTTACACTTGGACAATTATGTAAACATGTATAATTATCATGGAGGCGGCATCCTGAATTTTTCAAACTGCTTGAACTTCAAATCTCATTTTCTGAAAACAATGGATTTGTGGGATAGCCCACTTTACCTCTCAAAGGCACAATTGTTGATGCAGTTCTTTTGCTAAATTAAAGAGCTGTTTCTGACAACAACACACAAGCAAATTGGGCTCCAGCAAATTTACCCTTTTTGGTTTGAACCCCAATGATGTTTTTATTATTAATAATAAATAAAATCGAATGAGCAGGGGGCATTATGTCAACGCCCCCTCTGTCCGTCCGTCTGGGTGCCCGCCCGTAACTTTTCATTTACACGCAATAACTAAAGAACGCCCCGTCCGATCCATCTCATTTCTAGGTGGTGTGTGGGAGGTGGGTAGAGGAAGGTCCCTTTTGAAAAGCAGTGCCGTGTGATATCCAGTATGGCCATTACGGGCAGCCATCTTGATTTCAGTTTCCACGCAATAACTAAAGAACTCTTCATCTTCATTACAAAACCAGTTTTCTTTTAACATGTTTAGCTCTCAGTATTATTCACTCTCACTATTCACCAGGCTAAACTGGCAACCTATTCAATCTTAACCCCAATTAAACATACGGGCGGGGGCATATGCCACGCTCTGCGTTGCTCTTGTTGAGACTTATCTTGCAAAGTACTGCTGGTTTGTCCTCTGTTAAACGCACCCCTACTGCTAATAGTATTTATATTAATAGGAATGACACTGGCTTGTTCAGTAATTAGGTTTTGAGTCTTCAAATTGAAAGCCTTTTTTCAGTGGGACTTCAATATTTTGTCCATCTCCAATATCTGCAGTTAAAAGCTGAGAGGGGACTTCATACAGGATTGCAGTACACTGATATAAATTTAGCATGTTTCACAGTCCAAATTCAACCTTATCATTGTTGATACTCTATCTCTGCAGTCAGGCACACAATGGCTGTTTAAATTATGTAAATATCATTCCTCATCCATAGGCCATTAATTATATGAATTGGTTGGTAAAACCCAGGTGGGCTTAAGGTCTTTTGATCAGATCTGTGTGCCTGTTTTTACCAAATCTTGCTGTTTAGGTGTCTGAGTGACTTGTATTGTAAGCACTGTATGGCCTGGAAAAGTGGCATTGTGGTATACCCAGCATTACAAGCTCTGCAATTAACAACTAAATATATCATTTAAGTAAACTCTCTGGGGACTATTAAGGGTTGACAGGCTTCCACTTTGCTGCAAAGGCTGTTTTTGTTTTAAAAAAAAAACTTTTGCATCTTGTTTGGACGCGGTGCATCTCTATTGATTTAAAATAAACACAGCTCAGCTCAAGTTTACAAGCACTTGGTTAATGTTCTCGTCTTGCAGAAAAAAATCTTGAAAATGCGTTGTTAATCTTAATGTCGTGCTTTGTAAAATAGATATTAAACATTGCAAGACATGTAAAAGCCTTGAGTCATGCAATGTAGAGCATTTGTGATTGCTTTCAATTTCTCAAACGGTGACCTTTTACACGGAAACAGAATTCACAAATCCAGGAAGACTGAGCAAGCGAGGTTTGACCCATTCTACTCAGTGCACCCTGGCTTAATCCTTTGTACGTTTGCTAAGCCAGGCTAAGGAGTGGCTATGTCAAGCCAGATATAACTTCTTGAGATAAGTGCGCATTCACGACTTTGTGAAATAGGCCACACAGCCGATAACAAATATAATTTCTTTAGTTATAAGACTTTATTTCAAACAAATAAGAATAAATAACAATGAAAAAAAAACATACAGTATAATGCAATATACAAAATAAGGTTCTGACAAACTAGTCAGAGATGCCGAGCCAATAGGACAACATTTCCTTCCTCAGTGTCTGAAAAGGAGGTAGAAGAAGCAGAATGCTTTTCAAGTCTAACCCTTTATTACTGTATCATTTTCCATTTAATGTTAATTTCATTTGTAATGAACTCGGACTCCGTGTGGCTCCTAAGCCCCCCGGGGTCCCAGGTGGAGACTGTTTCTTGCTTCCTTCTTGGAGAGAGGAAGGGAGGGAGGGACACAGAAACTGGGTCTCACCTGCGGTCAGATCTCCTGGTTGCGTCCCGAAGATATCGTGGCTCCCCGAACGAAGTCTGTCGTCTCCACAGTTGGCTGTTACATTCGGCTGGCAACCAATGAAAACTCTCTGCCACCTCCTTGGCTGACCCGATCACCTCAGCCTCCGCCTTTTGCTCTCTGCATGGGTTCCCCTCCTCTCCGCCGACACCTGCTGTCCCCGGTTCACCTTCGCTTCCCGTGCATAGTCCTGGTATGAATAACGGCTATCCATCTTCATGCACCAAGCCCCGGCTAACTGCTATTGCCAAGTCTCCAGCCACCACACTCGGCATCATGCTCCAATATTCATCTCAGCAGCTGCTGAAACTCAAGACTTTCACCATCCCACCTTTTCACCATCCCACCTCAGTCATCGAACAACTCGGACTCCTGCGTCGGCCCTGCTACATGCACAGAGGCTGTGGTCGTAGGTTCGTCATCCAGCACGAACACTCCATACCATCCATCTGGTCCGCCGCGCGGACCGTCAAACCTCTGACACGTCATCAGAGCACAGCTGTTACTGAAACTAGTAACCGCAAAAACATCGTGAGACTACAACGCGCCAACGTGGGAAACATCTCGAGATTGCAACTCGCCAGGCCAAACGGAAAACCTGGAGTGGATTTTAATGTTCTCCGACCTCTAAACTTGAAAATGGAACTTTTCAACGTTCAGTCACTCTCAAACAAAGCCAGCTTTATACATGATCCCATCCTGAACAAGGGGAGTGATTTAATATGCCTCATGGAAACCTGGCACCAACCTGAGGTGTACTCCTCACTAAATGAAGCCTGCCTGCCTGGTTTTAGCTATTTAGAGAAGGCTCGCACCTCTGGCCGTGGTGGGGGCCTGGCTGTCCTCTACCACAACAAACTTGATCTATCCCCCATGTCATTGCCTAAGCTGTCTTCATTTGAGTGCCTAGCATTTAAATGCATATTCCCACTCCCTACAACCTTGCTTCTCATCTACCGTCCACCAAAACCAAACCCAGTTTTCATCTCTGAAATACAAGAGCTGCTTATGACATTTTGCACAACATCAGCCAATGTTGTCATACTTGGAGATTTAAACACTCATGTTGACTCCCCCTCCTGTCATTCTGTATCAGAATTTCTTCAGCTTCTGGACTTTCTTCACCTCAAACAGCTTGTCGATGCCCCCACACACACTAGGGGGCATACCCTTGACCTGGTTATCACCAACTCTGACCACATCACCAACCTCCGCATCCACGACCTGGGTGTCTCTGATCACAGGGTCATCTCGATGGACCTGCTGCTATTGTCCCCTCATGCCAAGTCCAAATGCCAAATCAGTTTTCGAAACCTAAAAAAATATAAACCCAGCCTCTCTAACCTCTGAACTCCAAAATCTTTCTGCCTCCACAGAACTGCTTTCTACTTCTGACTGATTCCCATGCGCCTATTAAGACAAGGACTGTAACCTTCACATGCTCCACCCCCTGGTTCACTCAGGAACTATGGAGAATGAAGGAAACAGGGCGTGTCCTTGAATGGTGCTTCAAAGTGTCAGGGCTCACCGTCCACAATCTGGCTTACCGTGAGCATCAAAAAATCTACTCCAAATCACTAGCAAATGCAAGATCACAGTTTTACTCCTCCATCATCAACAATAGCCCTGGAAACTCCAAGCAACTTTTCTCCACAGTTAATCATCTCCTAAAACCACACATCACCTGATTTTCTAACGCCACTGAGGAGCAATGCAATAACTTCATCTCTACTTTCACCACAAAGGTGGACACCATCCGTTCTTCTTCTACCCCCTCTAGCCTCCCACCTCTGCCAGTACTGGCCTCTGGAAACCCAGAGACAGTTTCTTCCCACATTATCTCTGTTTCCATCGACATCACACAGAATGAGGTTTAAGCCATCATCCACAAGATGAAACCCACCACATGCATCCTGGAGCCCTTCCCCACATCTCTTCTAAAATCACATCTCCTGCCATAAGTCCCATCAAAATCATCAACCACTCTGTCCAAGGTGGCCATCTTCCATCTGCCCTTAAAGCTGCCATTATCAAACCCCTTCTCAAAAAGACCACTGTAGGCCCCGATGATCTGATGTCCTACAGACCCATCTCCAGCCTCCCATTTCTTTCCAAGGTTATGAAAAAAGTAGTCGCTGCTCAACTCCACGACCATCTCCATGCAAACCACCTTTTTGAAAAATTCCAGTCCGGTTCCCGCACAGCCCACAGCACCGAGACACGGCTGGTCAGAGTCACAAACGACCTGCTGATGGCAGCAGATGCTGGCTCTCCATCCCTCCTTGTCCTCCTTGACCTGACCACTGCATTTGATACCGTTGACCACAATATATATTATATTGTGGCAGCCCCGCCTTTCAGCTGGTGTCCCACGTGAGCAGGAACATGCAGGAAAAGGCGTGGCACCACCTGGATAAGGTCCAGGGATTCAGCACCCTGGACAGAAACCGCAGCACGGGCGCAGCACCACGGACAGCACCACATTCCAGAGGGGGGTGGAAGAGTGCACACACCTGGAAGGCATCAAGAGGCCATCAGTGCGGGGCATAAAATGGGGTTGCTGCAGTGGAGAGGGAGCAGTCTAGGGCAGACAGAGGAAGTGTTTGGATGCTCTCCTGCCCGCTGACAAAGTTGCAACCATTAATCCTGTGCTTTCTTTACCCAGCCTCCAGCACCTTGGGGATACAGAGCAGGCGCTGAGGTGGACCCCTGTCCCAGAGCCAGTGGACCAGCCGTGCGGGACCCCTGACTTCGCGGAACCCCAAGTCTCAGTGCGGGTTCCTTACAGAGCCCAACGGGCCCATGTAATTGAAAGGAGTGCCTAATAAAAGGCTGTTTTTTGTTCTAAATCCTGTGTCTGGTAACGTTGCCCTACTTCTGTTCACACTGCCCATGCGAGATCAGGCTGGGAGGCCACAATATATACACAGTCATGCCCAAAATTATTCATACCCCTACCCATTTTGGGATTTCTTGATGTTTTCACTAAGGATCTGGGTATACTGGTCCTGTTTCATAATGCCATTCACTTTAACAAGGTTACCGGGCCCATTCGCTGAAAGCAACCCCAGGGAATAATTGAAAATTTCACCAGTGTAAATTTCTGACAGACACACATAATGCACAAAAACACTAAAAACAGTAATTCATAATAAAGTGTGTGTTTAAATTTTACTTCAAGATCCTGTGATTTCAGAAATTTAATTTATATGGCCATAACATTATGCCCACTGATTCAATTTTGGATGAACAGAAGTCTGATTTTCTGCTGGCTGAAGATGCCATGTAACAAATGTCACAAATTGATGTCACTGGAAATGCAAAATTTGACAATGAATGTAAAGAGAAAGTAGAATAAAAGTTCATTTGTGATAGTTATCTTGATACTACTGTTTATTAATGCCATTAGTCTTCAAATAATGGGGTCAAGAAATTATTGATATGATTTTTTTTTCATGGGCATTCATGATTTTGGTGGATATGTAACACATTGGCAAATTTTGACTCAGATCTCTCAGCTTTCATTATGTTCTCCTCTCTAAAACCCTAGTCACACTAGAGGCGGAATGAGCCGGAATGCCGTCGAAATGAAAATTCTTTGTATATTCCTGGATATCTGAAGTGCGTTCTAAAAATTCTGACTGCATTCTGAGTGCATTCCAAATATTCGGGCCCGTTCTTGTGGCCGGCCCGAATGTTTTGCTCATGCTCAGAACTTTCCAGGTGCATTCGAAGAGGAGAAATATCGAACGGCATTCGAAGTGTGTTCTAACTGCACTCTGACTGCATGATACAAATTCTTACGGCATTCCAACAACATTCAAAACATTCTGATTGCATTCGAGGGAGAATCGAAACGGCAAGCCACGTCAAATCCTGCCAGAATGCGCCTCTAATGAGCGAGAATGCACCTCGAATGCATCTTGATTGCTGCAGGAATCTATTTCGATATTAATACAATTCTCCTTTAAAATAATCCCTTAAAAATAATGATTGGTCATGACCCATTTTCAATCGTTCATTTACATTACCATTACAGAAACTCTGAAAACTCTCAACATTATCAGGTGTGGCCAGTTTTCATTAATAACGCATAGCTCTTAACTCTCACGCATTCGGCGTCAGTTTTGGTGGCATATTTACGTTCCCCTGCTGTAGTCAGCAATTACTCTATCAACGCATATGGGACACTCGTGTTACATTCTAAGTACATTCTGAGTATTCCAGCTGCATTCTGTTTGAATTCTTGGACGTTCCAACCATATTCGACAGCCAATCCGGGAGCGTTCTGACTGCATTCGAGGTGAATTCGTAGAGCATTCGAGGCACCTTCCAACCAGACTTCGGGTGGTGTTCAGGCAGCAATTGAACCGCACTCGTATGGCATTCGAAGTGTATTCTAAATATTCTGACTGCATTCTAACAGCATTCTAAATATTCCTACTGTGTTCCAACTACATTCAAGCTGCATTCGAGAGCTAATACACCCAGAATGTGCAAGAATCATTTGAGGCGGGTTCGAAGCGCATCCTAAGTATTCAAACAGCATTCTTTCAAAGCAGTAAGAATTTTGGTCAATTTCAAATTACCGCTGGAATGTTGCGCGAATTCTTCATTCCGGTTGGTTCTGCTTGATTCCTGCTGATTTTGAAAAAAAAAAAAAAAAAAGTGTGACGGGGGCATAAGGATCGGCATGGAAACCTACAGGACAGTAGACCTCCTGGAACAGATGCCAGGCTTTAGTGAAGTCTATGTAGCAAAAGTAAAGAAAAGTACTTGTAAACTGCAACCTCCTTATAGCCAAACATTTTGATGAAAGTCAAACTGTCACAAATGTACCTAATATTATCTGCAGAAATACATTTACTGTAACTGAGTGCTGAATTTCTTTTCTTTGTGAGGATGAAAGAAAGTTGTTTGAGTTTGCTTTGATGAACCTTGTGGTTTCATGTGTAAGACCTTACACCAGGTTACACAGTCTCACTTGTGCACCAGCTGGCTGACTGCATTGCGTCACTTGTTTGTCTGGGATGCACTTCTTGGATTGCATCACTGACAAATAATATATTGTTAGAACAGGGATGGGGGGGTACTCATCTACCCCTCCTTTTAGCCCCTCCTCTGTTTTACTGCAGATCTGTTTGTCACATCACAAACTCACTCTGCAATCCCAACCCCCTCTTGCACACCCACCCATCCTTAAATATAATCCTGTGGTGACAGGGTATTGCACAGTCACTCCAAGTGCTGTTGCTTCCTCAATGGATTTGTGACTGGCTGTCATCTGCCCTGCTTACATACCACTCAGATTGATGCATTTTCTGAAGTGGAACGATATTGAATAAAAACATAATCCTCCTGGAAACAGGCGATCAGGATACAGACATTGAGGAGTGTGTGCCGAGCAATTGCAGTTTCTCAGGTAAGTTACTAATTCATTCTTTCAATCTGATGAACCACTCTTTCATTTCTTAAGCAGTGCTTGAGTGAGAGACTGTTGCAGACTGTAATACAATAGACCCAAAGGGCAAACCCTGTCTTCTGGGAACACTGTCTCCACCTCGGGAAGCTGTCTGAACTTGAGGAGTGTATGTCAAGCTATTGCAGTTTCTCAAGTAAGTTATTCATTTTTTCAATTTGATAAACCACTCTTTCATTTCTTATGTTGTGCTTGAGTGAAAGGCTTTCGCAGACAGTAAAATATGGACCCAAAGGGCAAACCTTGTCTTCTGGGAACACTGTCTCCACCTCGGGAAGCTCCAGTGCAGTTTCACAGAGTAAAGCTGGTGTCTTAGAGGAGAGAGAGTTTTCTCTGGATGGAGGTCGTCTTCCCGGAAAACAAAAACTATCCTTCAGTGTAACAATGCAACAAAATTTTCCAGGTCTTCTTTGACATGAATAACTTCTCGAGAGAGAGCTTAACTTTGTGCAAAATAGGCCAGTATAAGTGTTTCCATTTCTATTATGCAGTAAATGTGTTAAGATGAGGAATACTTTGGAGAAAAGAATAATGTAAAATAATGCTGGAATCAGCTTAAGAAAAGAATTTAGCCTCGCAGTCAGTTTAAGTGGTGAGTTCAGTCAGGCTTGACCATGTAACTTACATTCACTCTCTTTTCTAAGGATCATTAACCCTCAAACCTGCTAGATAAAATAAAACCAAAATGAACAGCTCTGTCATCAATTCTAGCCGACCCTTCAACCACTCCTCTTCAGGATCCAGTCCCCAACTCTCGAACATATTAGTATCATGCATATACGGCCCTGCTGCGCTTGTGTTTGCGTTTATTGAAAGGAGCATCAACCTTGTGGTGGGCTACCCTGCCAACATCATGGTAATGTGGCTGGTGGCCAGAGAGAAGAGTGACTCTTCCACCTCCAATCACTTTATCTTCAACCTGGCCCTCGCTGATGCATGGTTTTGCATCATGAGCGCCATCGGCTGCTTTGGTTTCAGCATACTCGGATATTTCATATATGTACTGAACTTTACCACTGGGATCAAAAACGGCTCCCCACTCTTTCTCACCTGCATTTGCCTGGACCGCTACGTGGCTGTGGTTCACCCCATTGTGTTCACCAGCATCAAGGATAAAAAGATCAGAGTTGCTATTTCCATGCTTGTTTGGGGGCTCGTGATGGCCTATGCCCTCTGCAGGTCAGTGCTCAGCAACGGATCCTTCATCCAATTTCAAATCTACGTTGGGCTGATTCTGGCCGCCTTCATCATTATGGTTTACTGCAATGTTTCTATCATATGGAGTCTGAGGAAGTCAGTCTTGGGCAAGGAGAAGATTAACCCCATGAAAAAGAAAGCCCTCAGAACTGTGCAGATCTATCTGGCCATCATAGTGTTTCATTATCTGCCTTCAGTTGTGGTCAGTCTCGCGCATTATTATGCTATTTCCCCTGATGCCGTAGAAACACTCTGCACAAGTAATGTGATTATTCAGAGCCTTAAGGACTACAGTTCCATCACTCACCCCCTTCTCTACATCTCCCTGATTAAGCAGCTGCCATGGCTGAAAAAATTGCTCTGCATCTGCTGCCGAAGCCCTTCCCCTGAGCCACGTAATGTAAGCACATGAGATGTATGCTTGTGATTGTCTGTTACATTGCATTTACTCTCCACATAAATTCGTGAAAATGAGTTCATGAAACAAAGCAAGAATGTTATCTGAGTTACAGGCAAATATATTATCTTTAATTTGATTGTAATTAGGAAAGTGATGATAATTACCACAACTATAACCATATGCATTGATTAAAAAGTGGAAATTATTTGAATCAACCACATGTCTATATCACAATCATTTCACATTATGCAAATTAAACGTTTTTTGATTATTTAAAAATGAGCATGTATGATCAATCAAAGAGACCAATTTTTTATGTCATGTATAAATGATACTAATCTCCATACTTACAAGACTGTTTTATTATGTCCATTTAATTTCATTATGCCAGCATGGGGTCTAGTTTTGCCCAGGAAACACCAACAGTGACTACAGATTTTCTGGGAGCACAGCAGATACACAAATAAAAATGATAGTTTTGGCTATTCCTGTGCTTAATGCAGACAATCAGTGAGCAAGTACCACATTCAAAGTATTTTAGACCACAAAATGATAAAATGCATGTAACATGAAACAATGTGAAATGTAACCAAAAAGACACAAAAAGACTTTAAGTTAAATATAAAGAACTTGAGTAATGCCTCTCTAAAATGTTTGAGGTCAACCATGAGGTAAAGTGTCCATTACCCATCATACACTAACCTCAGTCTCTGAATTCAGCAGGATGCTGTAGTTTGGTGTGAGTTTAGCTGTTAGTTACAGCTCTGGGGAACAAAGGGAAGCTCTGGGGTTTGTCATCAGAGACAAGGCCAACTTTGTTTCCATAATGGTGTACAGTTTTTGTTGAAACTGGTTGAGACATGAATTGATTCAATGCTGCAGTGATTTCTGGAGCTGTAATTTACTGGTTATTAGCAACTATCCAACAAAACTGTTTTTGTGCTGCCATAATTGTGCCCTTCAGAAGTAAAGTGGGCTATCCCACATCTCGGTCAAAATGAGTTGGGTGCACAACTGCATATTAAAGGTCAACGCAACTTCCCATGATACCAGCATTTTCAGGACTATGCTGTGTTGCCATCTATTAAATGTCATAGAAACCATTCTTAACATGTTGTGACAACCAGTGAGAGGCAGAGCGGGCTATCCCACATTCCAAGATGGCAGCCCCCATGCTGACTGGAGCTGAGGCAGTTCTGGAGAAGATTTTTGAGTCTGAAAGTGACCCCAACCCCCAGTGGAAGCCTACAGGTGAATCTAGTGATGACTCTTCTACAGGTAATAACTGTCTTGTTTCCAGGATTTAATTTTATGCCCGGATAAAATAGGTTTTCCCTGGCAATGATGAGGTGTCACCAGCGTTATGATGGTTATGTGCATTCACTGAAAAGTTTTTGACCCTTTCTCCAGACAAGAACGTTAAAGTTAAAGTGGTCTATTCCGCATTTCGGCCATTTTCCTCAATTCAGTAAAAAGCTGTCTTGTATAAATTTTCCACAAACTAAGTTTCACTTGGACAATTAAATAAACATAAATAATTATCATGGAGACGGCATCCTGATTTTTTCAAACTGTTTTCACTTCAAATGTCATTTTTATGAAAACAATGGATTTGTGGGAGAGCCCACTTTACCTCTCAAAGGCTCCATTGTTGATGCAGTTCTTTTGCCAAATTAAAGAGCTGTTTCTGACAACAACACAAAAGCAAATTGAGCTCCAGCAAATTTACCCTTTTAGGTTTGAACCCCAATGATGTTTTTATTATTATTACTTTTATGCCCCCGCCTCGAATGAGCAGGGGGCATTATGTCAACGCCCCTTCCATCCGTAAACTTCTCGTTTCCACGCAATAACTAAAGAGCACCTCGTCCAATCCATCTCATTTCTAGGTGGTGTATGAGGGGTGGGTAGAGGAAGGTTCCTTTCAAAAACTAGCGCCATGTGATATCCAATATGGCCACTACGGCAGCCATCTTGATTTCAGTTTCCATGCAATAACTAGAGAACACCTTGTCCGAGCCATCTAATTTCTTGTTGGTGTATTGGGGGTGGGTAGAGGAAGGTTCCTTTCGAAAACCAGCGCCGTCAGGCGATATCAATATGGCCACTAGGTCGGCCATCTTGATTTCAGTTTCCATGCAGTAACTAAAGAATGCCTTGTCCGATCCATCTCATTCCTTGGTTGTGTATGCGGGGTGGGTAGAGGAAAGTTCCATTCAAAAACCAGTGCCGTGCAATGGCCATATTGATTTCAGTTTCCACGCAATAACTAAAGAATTCCTCATCTTCATTCCAAAACCAGTTTTCTTTTAACATGTTTAACTTTATTATTCACTCTCACTATTCACTATGCTAAACTAGCAACCTATTCAATCTTAACCCCAATTAAACATACGGGCGGGGACATATGCCATGCTCCGCGTTGCTCTTGTTGAGACTTATCTTGCAAAGTACCGCTGGTTTGTCCTTTGTTAAACGCACCCCTACAGCTAATAGTATTTATATTATTCGGAATGATACTGGCTTGTTCAGTAATTAGGTTTTGAGAATTCAAACTTAAAGCCTTCTTTCAGGGGGATGTCAATATTTTGTCCACCCCCAATATCTGCAGTTAAAAGCTGAGAGGGGACTTCATACAGGATTGCAGTACACTGACATAAATTTAGCATGTTTCACAGTCCAAATTCAACCTTATCATTGTTGATACTCTATCTCTGCAGTCAGGCACACAATGGCTGTTTAAATTATGTAAATATCATTCCCCATCCATAGGCCATTAATTATATGAATTGGTTGGTTAAACCCAGGTGGGCTAATGGTCTTTTGATCGGATCTGTGTGCCTATTTTTCCAAAATCTTGCTGTTTAGGTGTCTGAGTGACTTAACATTGTATGACCTGGAAAATCCTAAGTGGCATTGTGGCATATCCAGCAATACAAGCATTGCAATTAACAACTAAATATATAATTTAAGTAAAAATAATTAATTCCTCTGGGGATTACTAAGGGTTGACAGAATTTGAACCCAGGTCGCCCACACCGCAGGCGGGAGAGTCACCACTGGGCCACTGGAGCAGGCTGGCTTGAGGCTCGGCAGCCGAGGTCGTATCCACGCAGACAGGCAGTGGAGTGGCAGGACGGGTGGCTTGGACAGGGGCTTGGAAGGTGGCAGGCAGGAACCGGGAAGCACACAAGCAGAAATCAGTCAGAGGCAGAAGGCAATCAGGTTTACCGGGGCAGGAGCGAGAGGACGTAGTCGGGGGCAGGCAGAGTCGATTCCAGGAAGTCAGAGCGAAGGTAAACGCTGGAGAGTAGTGCATGCTGCAAAGACAATCTGGCAGTGAGTTAGTCAGAGCTGCTTCTAAACTGGCTGGGTAACGAGACTCAGCTGAGAGCAATAGCAATGGAAGGGGTGTGGCCAGCAGTGGAGGGGTGTGGCCAGGCAGAGGGAGAGACTGCAGCAGCAGACTGTGCCCCCGTTCACACGTACACAGTTATTTTGATAAACAGAGACATTTCCCTGCGTTTGTGCCCTTCATTTACAAGCAAACGGAGAATTCGCCTCTGAAAACAATTCTTTCTAAAAACTGCGGCCAGAGTGGAGATTTTGGAAAACTTCGGTTGCAAGTTTGCATGTAAACTGAGAAAAACGGAGTTTTAGGCAGCCGACGTCACAGTATGCGCCAGAACTTGCACCTGCGCCAAAAGTGCTACCTATGTTTACATTTTCATTTGGCTGTGGTGATCATGGATGATCGTGATTCGTTTCTGTTGTTGCTATTTTCGGTATTCTGATTGGCTAACGTGGGCTTGAGCTTCTCGTTACACTGCCACCTACAGGTTTGGCATGCTCTTGACGGCATATACACACGGGTACGTGTAAACAAAAACTTTTCTGTAAACTGATACGTGTGCATGATATTATTTTTGAAAACGGAGACGGTGAAATGTTTGTTTATGAAAATAGCCGGCCACGTGTAAACGGAGTGTGTAATACCGTTAATTTAAATTAGCGCTAACCACCTAACATTATAACCACTATAAGATTCTCACGAATGCTCCTCAATCCTCAAACTACACAGGGGGAAACTTACAAAATGTACCAAAAACATTCTAACATCTGTGCTTTTATCCAGAGATATAGATGCTGTGGTTTAGACTTAACCAGTGGTTAAAGTTAACAAAGCTTTGAACAACCAGGCCCTGAGCATAACTTTTAATCTGCCTTCTAGAAATCTGTGAGCGTGTAAGAAACGTGAAGAATGTCTGTCAAATTCTGACACGTGACCCATTTTTACTCCTGGATAAGCGAAGCTGTGGAAGGAGTGTTGTGCTGAGACTCGAGCGTCACTCACTAATCAATCAATTAGCCATTAGCACGACCATGGGCGGTAAGATTCACAAACAGCTTATTCAGGAGTTAACAATAGTGTTACTTTGATTCCTATTATTGTAGCTTGTTGCGGTGTGTAACTGTTCAGCCTGTCTTTTACACGGAGCCTTTCACAGACAGTGTTTATTAAGTGAAAGGCCCAGTACCTTAGCACTCTAAAATACACCACATTACTTCAGTCTTACACTCCTGACAGAAATTACCGTGTGTTATTACCTCTGACAGATGGGAGTCCTGTCCTTGTGATTCCTCCATTGCAGCCAATACTCTCATAAACCAGTAACCATCTCCAAACAGGCCACAGCTCTATCTAAGTCCCTGATGATGCCAACTTCAGCACATTGTAGTTACATATCAATCTTGACTTATAGCTGTTTAAATAATTTCATTACATGTCATTGATTCATTTGAAGATCTCCATGGACTTTCAATGACAAAAAGTATCAACAAAACCCAATAATTGAAAATTTCACCGGCGTAAATTTCTGACAGACACACATAATGCACATAAACACTAAAAACAGTAATTCATAATAAAGTGTGTGTTTAAATTTCACTTCAAAATCCTGTGATTTCAGAAATTTAATTTATATGGCCATAACAATATGCCCACTGATTCAATTGTGGATGAACAGAAGTCTGATTTTCTGCTGGCTGAAGATGCCATGTAACAAATGCCACAAATTGATGTCACTGGAAATGCAAAATTTGACAATGAATGTTAAGAGAAAGTAAAATAAAAGTTCATTTGTGATACTTATCTCGACACTACTGTTTATTAATGCCATTAGTCTTCAAATAATGGGGTCAAGAAATTATTGATATGATTTTTTTTTCATGGGCATTCATGATTTTGGTGGATATGTAACACATTGGCAAATTTTGACTCATTCTCTCAGCTTTCATAATGTTCTCCTCTCTAAAACCCTAGTCACACTAGAGGCGGAATGAGCCGGAATGCCGTCGAAATGAAAATTCTTTGTATATTCCTGGATATCTGAAGTGCGTTCTAAAAATTCTGACTGCATTCTGAGTGCATTCCAAATATTCGGGCCCGTTCTTGTGGCCGGCCCGAATGTTTTGCTCATGCTCAAAACTTTCCAGGTGCATTCGAAGAGGAGAAATATCGAACGGCATTCGAAGTGTGTTCTAACTGCACTCTGACTGCATGATACAAATTCTTACGGCATTCCAACAGCATTCAAAACATTCTGATTGCATTCGAGGGAGAATCGAAACGGCAAGCCACGTCAAATCATGCCAGAATGCGCCTCTAATGAGCCAGAATGCACCTCGAATGCATCTTGATTGCTGCAGGAATCTATTTCGATATTAAAACAATTCACCTTAAAAATAATCCCTTAAAAATAATGATTGGTCATGACCCATTTTCAATCGTTCATTTAAATTACCATTACAGAAACTCTGAAAACTCTCAACATTATCAGGTGTGGCCAGTTTTCATTAATAACGCATAGCTCTTAACTCTCACACATTCGGCGTCAGTTTTGGTGGCATATTTATGTTCCCCTGCTGTAGTCAGCAATTACTCTAGCAACGCATATGGGACACTCGTGTTACATTCTAAGTACATTCTGAGTATTCGAGCTGCATTCTGTTTGAATTCTTGGACGTTCCAACCATATTCGGCAGCCAATCCGGGAGCGTTCTGACTGCATTCGAGGTGAATTCGTAGAGCATTCGAGGCACCTTCCAACCAGACTTCGGGTGGTGTTCAGGCAGCAATTGAACCGCTTTTCGTATGGCATTCGAAGTGTATTCTAAATATTCTGACTGCATTCTAACTGCATTCTAAATATTCCTACTGTGTTCCAACTACATTCAAGCTGCATTCAAGAGCTAATACACCCAGAATGTGCAAGAATCATTTGAGTCGGGTTCGAAGCGCATCCTTAGTATTCAAACGGCGTTCTTTCAAAGCAGTAAGAATTTTGGTCAATTTGAAATTACCGCCGGAATGTTGCGCGAATTCTTCATTCCAGTTGGTTCTGCTTGATTCCTGCTGATTTTGAAAAAGTGTGACGGGGGCATAAGGATCGGCATGGAAACCTACAGGACAGTAGACCTCCTGGAGCAGATGTCAGGCTTTAGTGAAGTCTATGTAGCGAAAGTAAAGAAAAGTACTTGTAAACTGCAACCTCCTTATGGCCAAACATTTTGATGAAAGTCAAACTGTCACAAATGTACCTAATATTATCTGCAGAAATACATTTACTGTTACTGAGTGCTCATTTTCTTTTCTTTGTGAGGATGAAAGAAAATTGTTTGAGTGCTTTGATGAACGTTGTGGTTTCATGTGTAAGACCTTACACCAGGTTACACAGTCTCACTTGTGCACCAGCTGGCTGACTGCATTGCGTCACTTGTTTGTCTGGGATGCACTTCTTGGATTGCATCACTGACAAATAATATATTGTTAGAACAGGGATAGGGGGGTACTCATCTACCCATCCTCTTAGCCCCTCCTCTGTTTTACAGCAGATCTGTTTGTCACGTCACAAACTCACTCTGCAAACCCAACCCCCTCTTGCACACCCACCCATCCTTAAATATAATCCTGTGGTGACAGGGTATTGTACAGTCACTCCAAGTGCTGTTGCTTCCTCAATGGACTTGTGACTGGCTGTCATCTGCACTGTTTACATACCACTCAGATTGATTTATTTTCTGACGTGGAACGATATTGAATAAAAACATAATCCTCCTGGAAACAGGTGATCAGGATACAGACCTTGAGGAGTGTGTGTCGAGCAATTGCAGTGTCTCAGGTAAGTTACTAATTCTTTCAATCTGATGAACCACTCTTTCATTTCTTAAGCAGTGCTTGAGTGAGAGACTGTTGCAAACTGTAATACAATAGACCCAAAGGGCAAACCCTGTCTTCTGGGAACACTGTCTCCACCTCGGGAAGCTGCCTGAACTTGAGGAGAGTATGTCAAGCTATTGCAGTTTCTCAGGTAAGTTATTCATTTTTTTAATTTGATGAACCACTCTTTCATTTCTTATGTTGTGCTTGAGTGAAAGGCTTTCATGCAGACAGTAAAATATGGACCCAAAGGGCAAACCTTGTCTTCTGGGAACACTGTCTCCACCTCGGGAAGCTCCAGTGCAGTTTCACAGAGTAAAGCTGGTGTCTTAGAGGAGAGAGTTTTCTCTGGATGGAGGTCGTCTTCCCAGAAAAACAAAAACTATCCTTCAGTGTAACAATGCAACAAAATTTTCCAGGTCTTCTTTGACATGAATAACTTCTCAAAAGAGAGAGAGCTTAACTTTGTGCAAAAATAGGCCAGTATAAGTGTTTCCATCTCTATTATGCAGTAAATGTGTTAAGATGAGGAATACTTTGGAGAAAAGAATAATGTAAAATAATGCTGGAATCAGCTTAAGAACAGAATTTAGCCTCGCAGTCAGTTTAAGTGGTGAGTTCAGTCAGGTTTGACCATGTAACTTACATTCACTCTCTTTTCAAAGGATCATCAACCCTCAAACCTGCTAGATAAAATAAAACCAAAATGAACAGCTCTGTCATCAATTCTAGCCGACCCTTCAACCACTCCTCTTCAGGATCCAGTCCCCAACTCTCGAACATATTAGTACCATGCATATACGGCCCTGCTGCGTATGTGTTTCTGTTTATTGAAAGGAGCATCAACCTTGTAGTGGGCTACCCTGCCAACATCATGGTAATGTGGCTGGTGGCCAGAGAGAAGAGTGACTCTTCCACCTCCAATCACTTTATCTTCAGCCTGGCCCTCGCTGATGCATGGTTTTGCATAATGAGCCCCATCTGCTTCAATGGCTACATAATCCTCGGCATCAGATATTTTGATTATTTAGTAGACTTTACCACTGGGATCAAAAACGGCTCCCCACTCTTTCTCACCTGCATTTGCCTGGACCGCTACATGGCTGTGGTTCACCCCATTGTGTTCACCAGCATCAAGGATAAAAAGATCAGAGTTGCTATTTCCATGCTTGTTTGGGGGCTCGTGATGGCCTATGCCCTCTGCAGGTCAGTGCTCACCCCCGCATCCTTCATCCAATTTCACATCTACATTGGGCTGATCCTGGCCGGCTTCACCATTATGGTTTACTGCAACGTTTCTATCATATGGAGTCTGAGGAAGTCAGTCTTGGGCAAGGAGAAGATGCACCCCATGAAAAAGAAAGCCCTCAGAACTGTGAAGATCTATCTGGCCATCATAGTGTTTCATTATCTGCCTTCAGTTGTTGGTCAGTCTCGCGCATTATTATCCTATTTTCCCTGATGCCGTAGAAACAATCTGCACAATTAATATGATTATTCACAGCCTTAAGGACTACAGTTCCATCACTCAACCCCTTCTCTACCTCTCCCTGATTAAGCAGCTGCCATGGCTGAAAAAATTGCTCTGCATCTGCTGCCGAAGCCCTTCCCCTGAGCCACATAATGTAAGCACATGAGATGTATGCTTGTGATTGTCTGTTACGTTGCATTTACTCTCGACATAAATTCGTGAAAATGAGTTCATGAAACAAAGCAAGAATGTTATCTGAGTTACAGGCAAATATATTATCTTTAATTTGATTGTAATTAGGAAAGAGATGATAATTACCACAACTATAACCATATGCATTGATTAAAAAGTGGAAATTATTTGAATCAACCACATGTCTATATCACAATGATTTCACATTATGCAAATTAAACTTTTTTTGATTATTTAAAAATGAGCATGTATGATCAATCAAAGAGACCAATTTTTTATGTCATGTGTAAATGAGACTAATCTCCATACTTACAAGACTGTTTTATTATGTCAATTTAATTTCATTATGCCAGCATGGGGTCTAGCTTTGCCCAGGAAACACCTGCAGTGACTACAGATTTTCTGGGAGCACAGCATATACACAAATAAAAATGATAGTTTTGGCTATTCCTGTGCTTAATGCAGACAATCAGTGAGCAAGTACCACATTCAAAGTATTTTAGACCACAAAATGATAAAATGCATGTAACATGAAACAATGTGAAATGTAACCAAAAAGACACAAAAAGAATTTAAATTAAATTTAAAGAACTTGAGCAATGCCTCTCTAAAATGTTCAAGGTCAACCATGAGGAAAAGTGTCCATCACCCATCATATACTAACCTCAGTCTCTGAATTCAGCAGGATGCTGTAGTTTGGTGTGAGTTTAGCTGTTAGTTACAGCTCTGGGGAACAAAGGGAAGCACTGGGGTTTGTCATCAGAGACAAGGCCGATTTTGTTTCGATAATGGTGTACAGTTTTTGTTGAAACTGGTTGAGACATGAATTGATTCAATGCTGCAGTGATTTCTGGAGCTGTAATTTACTGGTTATTAGCAACTATCCAACAAAACTGTTTTTTGTGCTGCCATAATTGTGCCCTTCAGAAGTAAAGTGGGCTATCCCACATCTTGGTCAAAATGAGTTGGGTGCACTACTGCATATTAAAGGTCAACGCAACTTCCCATGATACCAGCATTTTCAGGACTATGCTGTGCTGCCATCTATTAAAAGTCATAGAAACCATTCTTAACATGTTGTGACAACCAGTGAGAGGCAGAGTGGGCTATCCCACATTCCAAGATGGCAGCCCCCATGCTGACTGGAGCTGAGGCAGTTCTTGAGAAGATTTTTGAGTCTGAAAGTGACCCCAACCCCCAGTGGAAGCCTACAGGTGAATCTAGTGATGACTCTTCTACAGGTGATAACTGTCCAGTTTCCAGGATTTAATTTTATGCCCGGATAAAATAGGTTTTCCCTGGCAATGATGAGGTGTCACCAGCGTTATGATGGTTATGTGCATTCACTGAAAAGTTTTTGACCCTTTCTCCAGACAAGAACGTTAAAGTTAAAGTGGTCTATTCCGCATTTCGGCCATTTTCCTTAATTCAGTAAAAAGCTGTCTTGTATAAATTTTCCACAAAATAAGTTTCACTTGGACAATTAAATAAACATAAATAATTATCATGGAGACGGCATCCTGATTTTTTCAAACTGTTTTCACTTCAAATGTCATTTTCTCAAAACAATGGATTTGTGGGATAGCCCACTTTACCTCTCAAAGGCACCATTGTTGATGCAGTTCTTTTGCCAAATTAAAGAGCTGTTTCTGACAACAACACACAAGCAAATTGGGCTCCAGCAAATTCACCTTTTTTGGTTTGAACCCCAATGATGTTTTTATGATTATTACTATTATGCCCCCGCCTCGAATGAGCAGGGGGCATTATGTCAACGCCCCTTACGTCCGTCCGTCCGGCCGTAAACTTCTCGTTTCCACGCAATAACTAAAGAGCGCCTCGTCCAATCCATCTCATTTCTAGTTGGTGTTTGGGGGGTGGGTAGAGGAAGGTTCCTTTCAAAAACTAGCGCCATGTGATATCCACTATGGCCACTATGGCAGCCATCTTGATTTCAGTTTCCATGCAATAACTAGAGAACGCCTTGTCCGAGCCATCTAATTTCTTGTTGGTGTATTGGGGGTGGGTAGAGGAAGGTTCCTTTCGAAAACCAGCGCCGTGCGATATCCAATATGGCCACTAGGTCGGCCATCTTGATTTCAGTTTCCATGCAGTAACTAAAGAATGCCTTGTCCGATCCATCTCATTCCTTGGTTGTGTATGCGGGGTGGGTAGAGGAAAGTTCCTTTCAAAAACCAGCGCCGTGCAATGGCCATATTGATTTCAGTTTCCACGCAATAACTAAAGAATTCCTCATCTTCATTCCAAAACCAGTTTTCTTTTAACATGTTTAACTTTATTATTCACTCTCACTATTCACTATGCTAAAATAGCAACCTATTCAATCTTAACCCCAATTAAACATACGGGCGGGGACATATGCCATGCTCCGCGTTGCTCTTGTTGAGACTTATCTTGCAAAGTACCGCTGGTTTGTCCTTTGTTAAACACACCCCTACTGCTAATAGTATTTATATTATTCGGAATGATACTGGCTTGTTCAGTAATTAGGTTTTGAGTATTCAAATTTAAAGCCTTCTTTCAGGGGGATGTCAATATTTTGTCCACCCACAATATCAGCAGTTAAAAGCTGAGCGGGGACTTCATGCAGGATTGCAGTACACTGATATAAATTTAGCATGTTTCACAGTCCAAATTCAACCTTATCATTGTTGATACTCTATCTCTGCAGTTAGGCACACAATGGCTGTTTAAATTATGTAAATATCATTCCCCATCCATAGGCCATTAATTATATGAATTGGTTGGTTAAACCCAGGTGGGCTAATGGTCTTTTGATCGGATCTGTGTGCCTATTTTTCCAAAATCTTGCTGTTTAGGTGTCTGAGTGACTTAACATTGTATGACCTGGAAAATCCTAAGTGGCATTGTGGTATATCCAGCAATACAAGCATTGCAATTAACAACTAAATATATAATTTAAGTAAAAATAATTAATTCCTCTGGGGATTACTAAGGGTTGACAGAATTTGAACCCGGGTCGCCCACACCGCAGGCGGGAGAGTCACCACTGGGCCACTGGAGCAGGCTGGCTTGAGGCTCGGCAGGCGAGGTCGTATCCACGCAGACAGGCAGTGGAGTGGCAGGACGGGTGGCTTGGACAGGGGCTTGGAAGGTGGCAGACAGGAACCAGGAAGCACACAAGCAGAACTCAGTCAGAGGCAGAAGGCAATCAGGTTTACCGGGGCAGGAGCGAGAGGACGTAGTCGGGGGCAGGCAGAGTCGATTCCAGGAAGTCAGAGCAAAGGTAAAAGCTGGAGAGTAGTGCATGCTGCAACGACAATCTGGCAGTGAGTTAGTGAAACAGAGCTGCTTATAAACTGGATGGGTAACGAGACTCAGCTGAGAGCAATAGCAGTGGAAGGGGTGTGGCCAGCATTGGAAGGGGTGTGGTCAGCAGTGGACGGGGTGTGGCCAGGCAGAGGGAGAGACTGCAGCAGCAGACTGTGCCCCCGTTTACACGTACACGGTTATTTTGATAAACAGAGACATTTCCCTGCGTTTGTGCCCTTCATTTACAAGCAAACGGAGAATTCGCCTCTGAAAACAATTTTTCTAAAAACTCCGGCCAGAGTGGAGATTTTGGAAAACTTCGGTTGCAAGTTTGCATGCAAACTGAGAAAAACGGAGTTTTAGGCAGCCGACGTCACAGTATGCGCCAGAACTTGCACCTGTGCCAAAAGTGCAACCTATGTTTACATTTTCATTTGGCTGTGGTGATCATGGATGATCGTGATTCGTTTCTGTTATTGCTATTTTCGGGATTCTGATTGGCTAACGTGGGCTTGAGCTTCTTGTTACACTGCCACCTACAGGTTTGGCATGCTCTTGACGGCATATATACACGGGTACGTGTAAACAAAAACTTTTCTGTAAACTGATACGTGTTCATGATATTATTTTTGAAAACGGAAACGGTGAAATGTTTGTTTATGAAAATAGCCGGCCACGTGTAAACGGAGTGTGTAACACCGTTAATTTAAATTAGCGCTAACCACCTAACATTATAACCACTATAAGATTCTCACGAATGCTCCTCAATCCTCAAACTACACAGGGGGAAACTTACAAAATGTACCAAAAACATTCTATCATCTGTGCTTTTATCCAGAGATATAGGTGCTGTGGTTTAGACTTAACCACTGGTTAAAGTTAACAAAGCTTTGAACAACCAGGCCCTGAGCATAACTTTTAATCTGCCTTCTAGAAATCTGTGAGCGTGTAAGAAACGTGAAGAATGTCTGTCAAATTCTGACACGTGACCCATTTTTACTCCTGGATAAGCGAAGTTGTGGAAGGAGTGTTGTGCTGAGACTCGAGCGTCACTCACTAATCAATCAATTAGCCATTAGCACGACCATGGGCGGTAAGATTCACAAACAGCTTATCCAGGAGTTAACAATAGTGTTACTTTAATTCCTATTATTGTAGCTTGTTGCGGTGTGTAACTGTTCAGCCTGTCTTTTACACGGAGCCTTTCACAGACAGTGTTTATTAAGTGAAAGGCCCAGTACCTTAGCACTCTAAAATACACCACATTACTTCAGTCTTACACTCCTGACAGAAGTTAACGTGTGTTATTACCTCTGACAGATGGGAGTCCTGTCCTTGTGATTCCTCCATTGCAGCCAATACACTCATAAACCAGTAAACATCTCCAAACAGGCCACAGCTCTATCTAAGTCCCTGATGATGCCAACTTCAGCACATTGTTGTTACATATCAATCTCGACTTATAGCTGTTTAAATAATTTCATTGCAAGTCATTTATTCATTTGAAGATCTCCATGGACTTTCAATGACAAAAAGCATGGACGAAACCCAATAATTGAAGATTTCACCAGTGCAAATTTCTGACAGACACATAGAATGCACGTAAACACTAAAACAATAATTCATAATAAAGTGTGTGTTTAAATTTTACTTCAAAATCCTGTGATTTCATAAATTTAATTTATATGGCCATAACATTATGCCCACTGATTCAATTTTGGATGAACAGAAGTCTGATTTTCTGGTGGCTGAAGATGCCATGTAACAAATGCCACAAATTGATGTCACTGGAAATGCAAAATTTGACAATGAATGAAATGAATAAAAAGTTTCATTTGTGATAGTTATCTTGATACTACTGTTTATTAATGCCATTAGTCTTCAAATAATGGGGTCAAGAAATTATTGATATGATTTTTTTTTCATGGGCATTCATGATTTTGGTGGATATGTAACACATTGGCAAATTTTGACTCAGATCTCTCAGCTTTGATTATGTTCTCCTCTCTCAAACCCGAGGCGGAATGAGCCGGAATGCCGTCGAAATGAAAATTCTTTGTATATTCCTGGATATCTGAAGTGCGTTCTAAAAATTCTGACTGCATTCTGAGTGCATTCCAAATAATCGGGCCCGTTCTTGTGGCCGGCCCGAATGTTTTGCTCATGCTCAAAACTTTCCAGGTGCATTCGAAGAGGAGAAATATCGAACGCCATTCGAAGTGTGTTCTAACTGCACTCTGACTGCATGATACAAATTCTTACGGCATTCCAACAACATTCAAAACATTCTGATTGCATTCGAGGGAGAATCGAAACGGCAAGCCACGTCAAATCCTGCCAGAATGCGCCTTGAATGAGCCAGAATGCACCTCGAATGCATTTCGATTGCTGCCGGAATCTATTTCGACATTAAAACAATTCACCTTAAAAATAATGATTGGTCATGACCCTTTTTCAATTATTCATTTAAATTACCATTACAGAAACTCTGAAAACTCTCAACATTATCAGGTGTGGCCAGTTTTCATTAATAACATATAGCTCTTAACTCTCACACATTCGGCGTCAGTTTTGGTGGCATATTTCGTTCCCCTGCTGTAGTCAGCAATTACTCTATCAACGCATATGGGACACTCGTGTTACATTCTAAGTACATTCTGAGTATTCGAGCTGCATTCTGTTTGAATTCTTGGACGTTCCAACCATATTCGACAGCCAATCCGGGGCGTTCTGACTGCATTTGAGGTGAATTCGTAGAGCATTCGAGGCACCTTCAACCAGACTTCGGTGGTGTTCAGGCAGCAATTGAACCGCTTTTCGTCGGCATGCGAATAGTATTCTAAATATTCTGACTGCATTCTAAATATTCTAAATATTCCTGTGTTCCAACTACATTCAAGCTGCATTCGAGAGCTAATACACCCAGAATGTGCAAGAATCATTTGAGGAGGGTTCGAAGTGCATCCTAAGTATTCAAACGGCGTTCTTTCAAAGCAGTAAGAATTTTGGTCAATTTGAAATTACCGCCGAATGTTGCGCGCGAATTCTTCATTCGGTTGGTTCTGCTTGATTCCTGCTGATTCCTGCTGATCACGGGGGCATATTTTATCTTCCTACAGGACAGTAGACCTCCGGAACAGATGCCAGCCTGTTGACATCTGTGCACCTTCCATCAGCAGTTCCTGCGGTATTTACAAACATTTTGAACAGTCAAACGGTTTTACATGCTCGAATAGTTAATGTAAACATGTCCGACTATGACACAAGTGATGAAGACATTTTTTTTGTGCAGAGATGAAAGAGAAAAGGGATACCTTTATGAACGGAATATACTGATGACCGAACTTCATCAGATGGAGTTAGAACGGGCAGACTGCACCAGAGACTGCATTGCGTCACTTGTTTGTCTGGGACAGCGGATTGCATCACTGACAAAGTTGGATTGTGAACTCTAGGGATAGGGAGACTCATCTACGACAATTGGTGCCCCACTTGTTTTAGTGTCATCTGTTTGTCACGGATCACAAACTATACTGCTGCAAACCCAATGGGAACTCATGCCATCCTTAAATATAATCCTGTGGTGAGGAGGCCAGCGTACCAACTGCTTTCTGCGTCACTAATCATCAAGACTTTCCCTGCGATCCTAAATCAGATTGGTGTCTTGCAGAAGTTTTTCCACATTCAAAAATCAACTGGATGAAACAGGTGACCCAGGCCAGCTGGACCTGATGGTCAGCTGTCCTCAAGTAAGTGTTGACTATCTCTTATAATAGGTACTTTGACATTTTATTCTGAAGTTGCCCTGAGGTGAGCTTCTGACACCAGATAAACAATGCAAAAGAATTGCGGGCATTGTTAATTCATGCGTGGGCACATTGTTTTCAAAACTAAAGCGTGATTTCTCCCAAGATTTGTGATTTGATTGACGGATGCCCAGAATACAAATGTACATGTCCATCTTGGGGTGCATTCAAAGGAGAATTTTCATAAAAGTTTTTGCATGTTGAATGAATACGTTTGCAAGAGTGAGCTCTACAAGATCAAATTGGCGGAGAAAAAAAATTCCATGACATACCTACTTGCATCACAACTTTGTACGGGTTTTTTGGTAGCGAATTTTACTACCTGGTACGTTGTGGTGACCAGCACCCCGCCAGATTGCCTCCTTGTCTGTGGGAAAATAAAAATTTTATAGCTATGTCTTTTTAGGGCATACTGTATTCTTTAGTAGAGTGAGTGTAGATAGCACTACACCGAATAGGCTACATGTCATCAAGCATCCAAAAACAGTCATCACATTTATTAATTTCTTGCAATTAATATACAGGATTGGTGATGTTTTTTTTTTATATGACTCATAGATGTGTCATTGTTTTCAGGTTCATGTACAGTATGCACTGACTTATCATGTTGTGTTGTTTGCCATTTCAGACAGTACAGGCTGGTTGCATATCGCATGGTGATAGAATGGGCCCTAAAAGGAGAGAAGCTCGGTCCAGGCAACAGGAGAGTTCTTCCCTCATGAGTGGTTGACCTAATAAGAAAAACATATCCATCACCAAATGAACAATACACAGGGTTCAAGGAGTCTGAGGAAGCACATAATTTGTTTTAGATGTAAACACAAAAGTTTTCAAAGACATTTTGGACATTGTGTTACATTGACCATGTTTTATTGAAAATATATTTTTTAAACAATATTTTGTATAGAAAACACAAACAGAAATGCTCCACATACATAGGTTTTATTTGTTTCAGTCCAGTTTATTACTAATATAATAAAACTAAGTTTGCTAAGACACCAGTTCTGATGGTATTATTACTGATAAAATAATATAATAAACAGCAGCAGTCATGCTTATACATACATGTGGAGAACTCCAACATGCCCAGAAAAAAAAATCTTTTACACTTTTCTTTTATTTGCACCACAAAATAAATCAGGCAAGAGATTAAAACATCTTGCGAAAAAAACATAAGGAAGAGAATATAAATAAAAAAAAAAGTAAAAAGTTGTAGAAAGTAACTAAATAGTACACCTGAGACACCTGAATATGTTTGGTAAACATAGGACACCAATACTGACTTTCTCAGTCTCAGACACCAGGTTTATCAGCTGCATCTTATATTGCAAAACGTGATGCATGTTCTGCCACCAAGTCGTCTTTTTTTGGCTTTGGAGTGGGAGCAATGTTGGCCGGTAAGTTGACTGGAGGATGGATGTGGAACTGCTGATTTCCAAGCCTGACATTCTTATCAAGCCGCCATTGAATGACCTGCTGCACCAATTCTTTCCTTAAGTCCTGAGTTGTTGGCTCATACAGCTTCCAATCCACTGGTTTGATTGCTTGGAGTAAAGCACATTGTATTTTTCTTTTCCTGGGACTGAGGAGAGTGAGGGGACATGAGAATGATCATGAACATACTATATGTGCATTACTTTGGTATGAAAATAAATAAGCTGTGATTTATTCCAGTCATTCTCAACCTGTGGGTCGGGACACCCTAGTGGGCCATGAGATAAATGGCAGGTGTCTCCAAGTCATACTTCTAACATAAGAAGTCACAATTATGATATGAAAAGTCAATGCTATGAGATAAAAATGTCACAATTCTGAAATGAAATTATGAGATGTACAGTGAAATTCTGAAATTAAAAGTAAAACATTATTATGTAAAAAAGTAATAACTCTTAAGATACAAAGTCAAAATACTATGATGAAAATCATCAATCAGAAGTCATAATTCTGTGAGGAAAAAAAATCTATACATTTACTGTATACATAATATTGGTTCCATCACTTATATTATCTGCCTGAAATTATAATGTCCAGTGGTTGGACAGGGGTGGTAAACTATGACTTGCTTTCTCGGGGGACTCATATAACGTTATGTTATGTAGAAGCTTCACTGGCAATATGACTTGAGTGATTTGATGATCATAACGTTACTAGCTGATTCTTGATAGTCAGTTCGAGCATAATACTGTTAGCTTCTAAACAAGTAATAGGCGCAATCTAATTAGCTAAGTTAGTAGCTAGTTGTTATTACCTGGGGTGCTGGTACAGCACTGCTCTTCAAAACATGTTTCTTCCTCTGTCCGGGACATGTAGGAAGATAATCATCCTTGCTGAAGTGTGCACTACACACATAAAGCTGTTTAATCCTTTCCACTTTAGTTCCAATGCTGAAGCCTACAGCAAGAAGCCAAAGTTGCCTAATGGCAATGTCCGTGATAAGAAAGCGGTGAAATGCATACGGCGAATCAGACAGGTTTTTGTTTCTACAGCCCGGAAAATCACAAATTCGCACCATTTTTATGTATTTTCCTGTCTAACAATATATTTCTCTCTCACGTTAGCTCTCTCAGGTCGCAGCGGTCGCCATCCAAGTGTGTAAACACCGTGAAACGGGTGCATTCAATTGGCAAGATGTTAGCTGATGTTAGCTAACAAGACAATAGAGAGTATATTGGGCTAACAATAACGTTAGCTAACGTTAGGGGCTGTTGAACGCAAGGCAGGTGATGGAGGGGGCGCGGATGTCAACAGGCAGCAGCACGCAGTGATACGAAGGAAGATAAAATAGCGCCGAGTGATAGTGAGGTCTGACGTTTTTCAGGGGTTGGTTTTTGTGATGCAAATGTATTACTCTTTTGAACGCATATTGTTTTTGGAATCAAAACTTTTTATTTTCGTGAGCCCAGCAAACTAGCCGGAACTACTTCCGACGACACCAAAACCGGGCCAGAACTCTGCTCACGGGACGCAGTAGGAGGGAAAGTCACTGTTGATGCACGACACTGCTAATGAGGATGTCATACAACTTCATGTCAAAAAATCTGAACTATCCCTTTAACAATTTTCTTCAATTTGTTCTTATTTTGCACAGTAAGAGCAGCCCCCCAACACTGAATACAAAACATTAACGCAGTTTTGATAAAAGCTTTGTAAAACAATTTCAGCATGGTGATGTCAACATGAAAACTTCTGAGTTTCCTTATCAAAAACTATAACTATAGTGAAACCACATTAGGTTATTGTTCAGTCATTTTATCAACGAAAAAAATGCAAAAAGTCACATGGTGTATAGGTGTAGTTTCAGCAATGGACATCAAACGTCTTCACACTCCTCATTTATCCCTGGTGGGCTTGTTTTGTTGTTGCAAGTGAGAGCCCAACATCCAGACTTCTGTACATGGGATATTGTTTTTACAACAACTACACCTTCCTTCACATCCCCGTTTGCATCCGCAGTTTATCAGGTGCAGTATTGCCTCAGGAGCTGATGGATTCAAACATCGAATAGAGGAGAAGTGACTTGAACCTGCATCAAACGTCCAGCCAAATGCAGCAGGTGCTGGGAGGCGTGGCTGATTTTCATTAGCTTTCCTCCAAATCATGGCTATGTAGTGTGCGGGACGAATATGTAAGTCCAGTGAACCAGAAGTTGGTGGAAGGTTTTCTCCTTCGGCTGCATGATTTGAGTACAGGAACCAGCGAAGCTCATTTACTTTTGTGTGGATTTTTGATCGATACAGCACACAAACAAAACGTTCCAGCTGAGAGCATGCATCACAGGGCAGATCGTTGTCATTTCTTAGCATTGCTAGTGCATCCAGGATCTCATCGTCACAAGACATGAATGCCTTGAAGCACCAGTCTTTGATTCTGCCAGCAAATTTACCAGACATGTCGGAGCCTGTCAGAGCATGAAAATCCAACAGTGCAGAAGTGCGCTTTTGTCCTAAGTTGTTGTTTATGTTACAGACAGAAATGTTCCTCTTCAGCCTGCCCTTTCCAGTGAGGAAGACTGTAGAAACTGGCAAGTGTGGATACATGTGGACAAGTAGCAACAAGACATCCGTGTCTGGAGAATTGACCACAAGTTCTGCTTCATGGGGAACACTTACAGCATGCAGTATGAGCAGTTTCTTCAGTCTGTTGTTTGAGCTCCTGCTGTGGCGTATAACCTTGTCAGCCAAATACTCGGTGAGCTCTGCTTTGGTCCGGATATCCGAGAGAAAGCCCTTCAGGGAAATATTCCGGATTAAAGTGGTGTCTTTCACATGGTAATATGTTGACTTTCCCTTGGTCAAAAAAACACCAAATGTTTAAACCTTAACCTAATGTGGAAAAACTGCGTCCAGCGACTGCATTCAAACATCAATTTTGGGGCCACCATGTTAAATTCAAGATGGCAGTCTGTCTAAAACACAAAATAAAAAGATTAGTAGTCACAGGGAAGTTGTTTTCCATGTGGGAATCTCTAGATACAGTTTTACAAGTAATAGATGCTGGAAAAAAAAAAAGTTGGAACCAGATTGATATCAATCGTAATGTCAAATTTATGCCATTTTTGTATCGAGGCAACCATCTTGGATTTCAGGGCATTACAACACGAAAAAAAATGGCACCCTGTTTTTTTCTTATGTTTAGATCATATTCTAACAGAATCAGGCAAGTTTTTGCTTTTACCAAACAAATACACGAATTTTTATTTCATGACAAATGAGCCCACACTACTGGGTGAAAAATGCATGGACTCCTTTCCCCAGTATAAAGAGGGAAAGGTCATTAATCGTCAGGCCAAGCACACTGTACTGCCTGATATTCTAACCCTTGGCTCGTGTATTGGGAATAAAAACCCCACTCGTGAAATTGATAAAATTTATAAACTTGATGGCGGAATCGAAGGTGAGGCTAACAACGACTCGTCTGTTTCCACAGTTGGCTTGGCCGACATTCTTAGGAGATTTGGTGATCTCCACGATAGGGTTGTTAGTCTGGAGAAAGAATTGAAATTGGTTCGTGAAGACAACGATCAGCTTAAACATTGCTTTGTGTGAAGAAAGGAACTGATCAAAATTGTGAAGCTATAATTTTGGCTTCGGAGGACTCTGTCAGCCCACGTGATGTTGACAGCCATGCGTTAGCTTCTGCTGGTGATGAGGATTATGCTTATGATGTGATTTGCAATAACGAAAAAGAAGACATTGGTGATTCTGTAGATGAATCTAGTGAACTTGATGACCGTGCCGCTGGTGAAATTCAGGAGGAGGGCTTTGTTCTTCCGTCTGCCCAGCAACGTGACCATAGACGTGTGGAACGTCGCCGTAAAAGTAACACTAGTAGGCCTACGTCAGTTAGTGTCGACACTTTCCAAAGTCTTCGTCCAGCAGTGGCTACTAAGACCAAGTTAGCCCATGTTGGTCAACTTGACCCCTGTCATACGGTGATGGACATTAAAGCTCACTTATGTCAGTTGGATATTCGGGATTCTGATGATATCATTGTGAATATATTGGCTGATAAGCCAACATATAGATCCTTTCGGTTGGACATACCCGTCTCCTCTTTCGATATGGTAGTTGATAGCCGTATGTGGCCATCAGGGATTCTGATTAGACCGTTTAAGGTGAAGGGTAAAGGTGGCGACAGAAAGCTTCATGGTCAGGCCAATTCCTTTCGCGCCAGAAACGGTAATCGTTCCCAAAGGCCCTTCGTTCAGCGAGGTCGAACGAAAATCCGAGAAGCAGCACTTCGTCGTTCAAAGCCCGACGTCCCCTACGACGGGTTCAGTCTCAGCAGAACGAGACCAACCAATCGAGATTCTGGAATGTGCAACAAGACTACTGGAAGGAGGACTCTAGGTATTCCAGATACACAACCCGTGGAGATGCCCCCTATTGGTGAGAGGACTGTGAAGAGTCATGGGACTACTAAATCTGGTATCAATGAATGTGAGTCTCTCCTTTTGTCTTGCGAAACATTTAATTGTAAAGGTTTTAAGCAAAGTGTGGACTATATTCGAGAAAGGTTAGAAAAATGTGATATTTTGTGTTTGAATGAAACATGGTTGTGGCCACATGTGCTGAACAGTGTTGAATCAGTTTCAAACTGCAGTGGTAATGGCTTAGATGGTAAATGTGTGGCATTCTCAAAATCTGGTATGTCTGAGGTTGACTAATCCTCCCACGCTGGTCGCCCTTTTGGCGGTGTGTCTATTTTATGTAAAAGTAAACCAGTTGTTTTCGTTAATGAATTGGAAATGGACAATGATTGTATTATAGCCATTGGTCTCAATGATAGTAATGGTAAATTAATCCAGGTTGTCATTGCTGTCTATATGCCATAAACAGACTGCTGTTTTTGTTGAGACTGTTGATGCTTTGCAATGTCTTGTTGACAAGTATTCAAGCCAAGCTCCAGTTTTCATATGTGGTGATGTTAATGTTCAACTACCAAATACCAACTCCATTGACCCACAATGGTCAAAATGGTCTGGGTTTTCCTGTCATTCATCTATCTTGTACAACTTTGTAGCTGCTAATGATTTGGCTGCGTCAGATTTCCAGTTCAAACAACCTGTTAGCTATACGTATTTTTGTACCAGCAGAAATGCCCATAGTTGGATTGATCATGTGTTGGTCATGAAAGAACATTGTCATTTGGTTAAGCGCTGTGAAATCATACCACTGGAATCCGGGAATGTGAGTTACCACTTACCCATTTGCACGGAATTTTCTGTTCAATTGAGCTGTGGTCCCCCTGCCTCAGTTCAGCCAAAGGTTGGCCGAATGAGGCCGAAATGGAATAATTGTGACAAGGTGGCAAGGTACAGTGCTTTGGTCTCAGAAAAATTTCTCACATTGCCTTCAAAATGCAATTTTACTAGCAGGGAAGAGGCCTCGCTCTCTGTTAATTCTATGGTAGAATCCTTTATGGCTGTCTTGCACGATGCTGCCGGGTTGTATTTCTAAAGTGTGTCACAAACCTAAGTTGTATTGGTGTCCCCAACTTAGTGTTTTGCGGAAAAAGAAATTTTGTGGTGTATTTGGGTAGAAAGTGGTAGGCCACCTTCTGGCGCTGTACACAACTGCTGGAAAAATGTCAAGAAGTTATTTCGGCGAACCACAAAGCAGTGCTTACGCAAGGTTGCCGACAAGCACTTGACCGAGCTTGATGGATTTTTTAAGAGTGAGAATACAGCTGTATTTTGGAATGTTTTGAAATAATGTAGGAGAGGAAATGAAGTTAAGTCCTGTCTTGGCCCACAAGCTTTTGCAGACCATTTGGGTACAGTTATGTGTGGTAGCTCAGAAAAAAATGCTGAGCAGCAAGGCATCTCAGTTTGTTGAACAATTATTTGAGAGCCTCAAGGACACTCGAGGTGAAGTAACATTTTCACCGGAATATATATGCTCAATAATTAAAGGCCTGAAGCACAACTCAGCTCCGGGCTACGATGAAATTTCAGCTGAGCATCTTATGTTTGCCAATTCACCAATACCCTGTAAATGTCATTCTCTAGTGTTCAATAATATGGTAAATTGGCATGTTCTTCCTGACAGTTATTAGAAAGGCATTATCATACCTATTCTCAAAAAACCCACTCTTAATCCAAGTGATGTTTCTAATTTTCATCCTATTGCATTGAGTTCTATTTTATCAAAGATTTTAGAACATCTTTTACTGCCTGAAGATAAGGCCCATCCCTGTCAGTTTGGTTTTCGGAAGAGGTACTGTGTCTGCATGTTCTTATATGTTTAACACATTCAAATATTTTTCGACTAGGGGTTCACCAGCCTTCGTGTGTAGCCTTGATGCTGAAAAGTGTTTTGATACTATTTGGCATCAAGGCTTATTTTATAAACTATGGATTAAAATCCCTACTGATCACTGGTTGTTACTTTTTTTTTTTTGCTGGTATCAGAATCTTAAAGCTTGTGGACTGTAGGTGCAGCAGCTTTAAAGGGCATTAAATGGCTATCCAATGTAATTAATAACTAATAAAATTAGTAATTAATTATTTATTAAAACTAAAAAAAAAATTAAAGTTCCTCCCACAAGGCATCAAGATGTGTCGGGGAATATGCCTTTACGATACGTAAAATAGCGAGGATGGATTATTCAGACGTTTCGTCCTAATAATCCTTCCCACAAGATAACCACATGATTCAGCAGGAAACCTGCAAATTTAGTAATTGTTGAAAATACTAATCCATTATACTCAATTGCTGAATTATTGTATTAATTAATCAATTATACTCAATTGCTGAATCATTGTATTAATCTATTATACTCAATAGCTGAATTATTGTATCCATTTTGACTGAATCTGAAGGTCCTACGGGAACAAGCGGTTCTCTGGGTTATAGGCATTCTCAGGAGAGAGAGAGAGACTCCCGAGGGGGCGGGAGAGAGAGACATCCCGGGGGGGCAGTTGGACCATAAGGCTCTCTGGGGCTCCCAGGAGGGGAGGGGGAGGGAGAGAGAGAGAGAGAGAGAGAGGGCCTGGGGAGCATGAGAGAGAGAGAATGCCTTGTGAGCCAACGGCACTATAAGGCCTGACAGAGAGGGCCTCTCGGCCAGAGCTGATAAGGACGAAGCCATAAATTCCTGTTTGCCTACAACATACATTTACATAAAGCAGTTCCTTAAGGAGGAATTATGAATAATATATGCTTATAATGAGGGAGAATGTTAAACTATTGGAGGATATTAGCTGCAGAGGCGTAGTTTTGGGCAATGGGCACTTGCAAATATCCAAGCAAAAGAACGCGGCATGCTGAGTCTCTGCACTCGGCAGGCAGAGTTTTCTACACACCCGAAGAAGCTCCAATTTCCTGTCTTCTTTTCAAATACTTTGCGGAAAGATCATCAACTGAATAGCTATATTATTTGATGGTTTGAAGCCTAAGTCATTTGTCTGTATCTATACACATGGTTTTTGCCTTTTGAATTATTATAGTAAAATGGTTAAATTACTGGAAGTCTCTGAGTCCTTCATTTAAAGGTCAACGTTAACCAGTACAAATTCCTTAACATAACCGGTCTCATAAAATTACTAATATAACCAAAAATATGGAATTTTAATAAATAACTGAAATAACCAATATTAGTGATTAAAGAAAACAATAATTAAATCAGAGATTTAATTAATAATCTGAAGGATTTTTGGACTTCTACATAGGCTATTTTGACTCAGACTCCCACGTGTTACAGCACCAAAACGGACACCAGCTTTAATAAATGAATTTATGAAACAAACAAACACAGAACATACATGGGCTAATCTACGGAAGGACTATATACGAACTAGAGAGAGTAACCATGGTGTGTGTGTACGTGCTAGTGTGCATGTGTGTGCTGTGCGGCAAGAGGATGCAGCGTGTGCTGCGCGATTTTGGGAGTGGGCAGGCGTGTGTCCGCGCGCATGGCAGATGCGCGTGTGTGCTCGTGGGCACGAGTTCCTTTGTCTTGGGACAGTCTTTCAGCGCGGGGCTGCTTAGAATTTCTAAATGTATAGGTGGGCCGATGCGCTGCGGGATAAATCAATTTAGCTTCAACAAATTGCGAGAAGAGTTTGCTTCAGCTCATATGCAATTTGTATGACTAATTGAGTTATCATCCGTACTAGGGTATGCGTGTTAGTTAACTGCAGCATTAAAAAGTTAGCCAGAAAAGATTATGCATGTAAAGACAAACAATCAATGGCTACTTGACTTCATAAAATATAAAAACGGACACAATGCGATTATACAATTACATCAGTAATGGACAATCTGAAATGTGGTACAGTTTAAGTTAAAACCGATAAACTGCATTACTGCCTGGAATGTTCAGTTAGTCTTACTGAAGTTCATAGCTTGGGATTCCTCTCCGGGTCCATTGAACAACGCAGTTCTGGCGTGGATGTCCTGCGGGGTGCGCAGATCCGAAGTCCTGTGTCCACTTGGAGTTGCCTGCTGCTCTGCTGTGTTGGTCGCCGTGAGGAATGTCCTTGCTGATTCGGAAAGGTTCTTTTTCGGAGTTGTTCCGTGTTCAACTAGCAGTAGCATCGGGCATAAGCTAGTTTAATGAGATTTGCAGTCCTGAACTTAAATGGAGATTCGCAGAGATGTGAGCACTCTGCAGATTGGCCAAATGAAATTGCGCAGGATGCGCGAATTCCAATACAAGTGCTGTCTTTGCGCTTGTAAAGAGCAGGCCAAGGGGGAGTGTGGCTTCCCGTGGGACTAGAGCCAAGCGAGCGTGTGCTCCCCAGTTAGAAGTGTGCCAAGAGAGAATGAACTGGGTGGGGTCCCTAGTTTTAAAAGTTCTATTGCCCATTTTATTGCTTTTGGGCTCATTCTATTGGGTAAGGTAAAGGAAAGGGGTGGTGCTGTAGAGGATATTTCCGTTTCCTATTGATTGCATGGGAAATGTAGTTCTGTGGGCCCTACATATCCCCCTTTTTGGTCTCAAGATGCGGCTCAAACCAGTGTTCTTGAGAGCAAAGTAATTGTTAAAAGGGTCCACAGGTCTGAAGGACTTTTTGTGGAATCATTTTAATATTGATTTATTTGCTTAATTATTAATTGTTTATCCTTGCTTGCTCTGGCTCAATTTTTCTAAGGCTTAGGTTGTGTACTCTTGCCTGTTTCTGATTAGCTTAGGCCTTGCATAACTGTAGTTTTCCATAAATCTGAACAATGCGTAATTGCTTATAGTTTATCTGGAGACATGCAGGACCCTAACAAGGTCAGGATGTTCTCTTTCTCTCCCAAGTTTATGTGTTCTCAGGAAAAAGAGTACAAGGGGAGCCTGGGATGCTGAAAAGATAAGATGTATATGCGTACTTCGGGGCCGGCTTTACCTGGGCTGCGTGCGTCTGCAGCTTTCCTGTTGATACCATGATGTGTAAATCAGCTCGGGGGGGGGAGGATGACAAGATGGACTCTTACTTATACACCAGCAAAAAGACTCTTCTTTATCCTTGTTCTTGCCTGTAACGAGAGCTCTTGCCTGTAACGAGAGTTCTTGTCTGTAACGAGAGTTCTTGCCTGCAACGAGAGTTCTTGCCTGTAATGAGAGTTCTTGCCTGTAACAAGAATTCTTTTATGTGACGGGGGTCCTTTTCTGCAGAAAAGTAAACTGACTTTGGCTTGGATATTAACTCCTTTGTCTCCGTCTGAGTTCTTCTTGAGAAGGTAAAACCAGGAATATAAAATCAAAATTCCTACAACATTGGGGGCTACGTCCAGAATTCCAATACCTCACCTGCCCTCCCTGGAGAATCTGCGCCGACTGAAAACCATGCACATGGTCATCTAGGAGACGTGGTGGAAAGACCTCAGCCCGGGGCAATTTTGAAGGCCCTTTTGGGTGTGTAGGAGGTCAGAAACGGGAGGTTCTCTTAAGTTTGTGGTGGAGGTGCGGGTGAGTGACGGAATTTTCACTGAATTCGGCTTAGTTGCTGTGTGAGACAGAGGAATTAATATTGCCAATTATGAGACAGGCGAACAGTGAGGGGGGTTGTTGTTGTTTTTCTTGTAAGGACTGTTCTGGGACAAATGATGACGTGACTTTGACTGAGACTGGACAATTTGTTGAAAGTTGACATCATGGTTCAGGGAATCATTGTGGGTCTGAGACTGAGGAGTGTGTAGAACGCTGACATCATGGTTCTGGGAATCATTGTGGGTCTGAGACTGAGGAGTGTGTAGAATGCTGACATCATGGTTCTGGGAATCACTGTGGGTCTGGCTGCAAATAGAGGTGTCCGCGAGTAGCGGTGAAACACAGTGGGCATACCGCGCATGGACGGCGGGAGATATGTGTGTAGCAATGGAAGGATGTCCTCATCCATAACAGGGATACCAGGCGTTCCGTGCGTGGTTTGAACCATTTGTAACAAGTTACCGATTGAATGCTCTTGAAACAGCGCGTTGTCTGCGTATGTTATCAAAGCAGGTCTTAAGAAAATTAGAGCCTTGGATCTTTTCCAATGTGAATGAATGTGAGAGAGGAAAGTGCACTGAGGTATGTATGTGTGGGTATGTATTCTGAGCTCAGATTATGTGTGTGTGTGTGGAAATCAATGTGAATGAACCTAACTCTGTGAGTGTCTGTAAACAACAGCATTGCTGGCATATTTGTTAGTTCTGTCTTTGTTAGATTTAATCTATTCCATGAAGTGCTCATATAGATGTCCACAATAAAATTAGCATTTATTCAAGAATAATTTAAGGTGCCCGTTGATTAGCCTATATTTACAGTATTTTATGGAATCCTTACTGTAATTACAGGATTGGTAAAAAGTGAAATTTCTAAGAAAAAAGTGTATATTAGCAGTGCAAATTTGTTGGAGTTAAGCCATTTTAATGACTGTGGAGTTGTAAAAGGACACAGTTGCAGAAGTGAACAGAATAATTATTCCTTATGAAACCGAGCAAAAGTCCCTATTTCTTGGTAAAATAAATGCTAACCCCTCTTAAACGATCAGTAACTATAAACAGAGGGAAATTTAGATGACGTAACAATTGAATGTAAATCATACAAACATGGACAAGTGTTTCTAATGCTGTGGCAAAAGATGAAAATAGGGGAAAATACATTACAAATACAAGAAATACATTGCCGAGTCCTTTAAAACAAAGTGATTACATGTATTGAGAGCTTCACATAAAAAGAACATAGAATGGGCATAAGTGAAATAAGTGGTAAGGTCGACATACAGAAGTCAGAGAACAGAAGGATGATGAACAAATGTGACTGAAAGCTTTCTTGATCAAAGAAATGCAATTAAAGATCTTTTCTCCATTTTGAACAGGAACTGTCAACGAGTGTCTTCATGGCAAAGAAACTGAGTGGCTGATAACCTTAGTCTGTTATTTAACTTTTACAGGAAAGGATCCGAACGAGTTGCATGAAAACAAAATTGTTCTTTATTGTTTGTCTCTAACTCCTCTTGGAACTTTTCCACAGAGAGCACTGCTGAAGAGAAGAGATGAAAATAACCTTGTGTGAAAGTGATAAGCTGGCCAGCTGGGGTTTCAACTGTGGGTTTTCAGCTTAAAAGTTTGCCTTCTAAAATAGATTTGGGGAAATCCAATTCGGAGTATTAACGCAAGACTAAATTCAAAAGGTGGACCACCATACAATTGGAAAAGTCCACTAGTAACGTGATCACATATTACTTTCTCAATTTATTTTTGATGAAGTCAATCAAATAAAAGGTACTAAGTTAGTGAATTAAAAAAAAAAAAATTGTAACATAGTCTAAACTAACTCCACCCGGTTCTGCTGATGATGTGGGAAAATGTAAGAATGGTTGGGGCTAATAAGCCCTGACTGTGCATTTCCTCCATGCTTTCAGTGGAACCCTAGACTGAGGTGGATTGCTTAATCATAATTCATTGAGAGGAAAAAAAATGAATAAATAAAAATGTATTCCCCATTGTGTAAAAGAAGTCCTATCTAATAATACTGCATGTCCTGGACTTAAGGACACCCCACTATCAAATCCTGATATTGAATACTTTGTTGATGGTTCAGCATCAAGAGTAGATAAAGGCAACCCATGCGTTGGGTATGCTGTCTGTACTCATGATAGCTGTGTTGATAGTGGCCCTCTGTCACCTACTTACTCTGTAGAAGCACCAGAGCTGATAGATCACACCAAAAATGTTGACCCAATCAGTTTGGCTGACGCCTTTGCAGACAGAGAAGCAAGGGCAGCAGCCAAACACACTCTTGTGGGGCTATTACACCAATCTGAAGACTCAATTTCATGTGACCTGCAGCGAGCAGAGCATGATGCTGCTCCCCCACAAGAAAAATGTCAATGGACATCACATGGAACACAATACACTGATGACGGGTGGGTAGGACCCAATGGTAAGCCTATATTACCAAAATCCCTCTTCCATATTGCTGTAGATTTGGTGCATGGGCAGTGCCATGTACTAAGAGGGGGGACCAAGGGGTAATAGATCAAAGTACTGTCACTTCTTTACTAAAAAATTTTTTAAAGAAGTGTCCAACATGACAAAGTTATAACACACAGGACACACGGGGAGGGGTAGTAGAACAGAAAGGGGCAATCCCTACACCCCCTGGGCCATTCCACACGTTTCATACATTTAACACTGTGTGAGAGGAAGAGGTATGCGTTAGTATTGATATGACCTTTTTCTAAAAGTGGTAGAAGCTATAGATGCAATCACAGTAGCAAAAATAAAGGACTAATGAGACCTTAAAAGCAAAATTGCGCAAAGCCATGGCAGAGACTAAATGAAACTGAGTTGCATGTCTGCCGTTGGCATTAACTAGCATGAGAATAACACCACAGCGGGGATTGGGGTTTTCACCTTATGAAGTAGTACATGGGAAACCTTTTGAGTTACCACATTTATTGCAGAGAACACAAATAGAAGAAGCAACTCTGGCAGAGTATATGAATAGAATGTTGACTAACAAAAGTGAGATTCGAAATGTGCTCCCTCCTAGATCAGTAGCGGAGCTGCCACCCGGTGAGATAAAGCCTGGAGATTGGATCCTGGTGCGGAGTGTCAGTAAAAAGCGGAAGTGGAGTGACCCGGCGTGGAAGGGTCCATATTAAGTGCCCCTGACCACACCGACTGCAGTAACAATCCAGGAGAGAGAGACGTGGGTACATCAGTCACATTGTAAGGTGGTATCTCCTCCTCCAGCTGGTGTGTAGGTACATCTGAATAAATCAGGATAGACTTGGAGGGAGTCCGATTACAAAGGGGGGCGTGGCATATAGAGCTTGTCCGTCTCAAATTCGGTGAAGAACTTATTTACGCTCCAAGTCAGTAGAGAATCCGGACTCATTCATAATAAAAAAAAGGCTTTAATAAAATGGCTTACCTCTCCCTGTGTCTGTTCATTTTAAACATATGCAGCGCCTACAATGAATTTGAACAGTATAGTTAAATGCGCCATGGCAGTGTCTACTGCTCGTAGTGGATTAGTTTCAACAGACCCCAGTCTACCCCCACTTAACATAGTACTGGGTTGAAATACCGCACCGATAGGGATGGATATCTGAGGTTGGGAAATATGAGTTCTAATGTCCCACTCATGGTAGTCCATTACAGTTCAGAGCAGAAGTTTTGGGGATGTGTCAAAGGAAATGGCACAGTGTTTGTGGGGGTAACCCAGGGGTGCCAGGGGAAACTATTGATTTTCTGTGGGTATCCACAAATAAGTGACTAGAACAATTCGGAATGACTAACCGCCCCGGGGGAAGGGTTAGCATCTGGGGAGCCATTAACCCTATGATGAAACTAAATTGTTTGCATTAATGGCTGTACCAACGAGTGCTTGGAAAACCCTGATTGTAAATGACACACCAATTTCTTTTCTATGTGACACAGAGGCATGTCGAACTGTTATCAGAAAAGTAAGTGTAATTTTTCCACATCGGCTCAGCACTGATATGATACAAACTTGTGCTGCGAATGGGGCAATGGAACAGTGTAGCAACAGAGGAACTCAAATTTGAGGATCTTGATGAGGCAATTGCTACACGCTGCTCTGTAATAATATCCACACAGTGCCCAGTAAATCTCCTGGGGAGGGACGTAATGTCTAAACTGGGGCTCGGGGTGGTTCCCACAGGTCCTACTACGTGGGAGGCAATGCGCGTGTTCGAGGGAGACGAAGAAGGCAAGGTTGCTGGGGATCAGATGGTGGTTCTGGGAACCGGACGCCCAGCAATCTATTACGCGTTGCAATTTGCAGATTGACCCCCTCGCAAGCCGATTACAGAAATGTTGCAAATAGTGCTGGGGAGAGGACTGAAGGCCCCCGTGTCTGGTGAAGTGGTGTCAGAAGTGGGATGAATTGACATATTACTGTGGTACTGTCTAGTCGGCGTGTTTGTCGCATGTAAGGTTGTGGGCAACACGTGGTATGTGGGTGACAGCCCACACCTAGCAGAGGGGCGTTGGAGACGACCTCTGTGAACAGGCGAGGCTGGTGAAAACGGTCAAAGCGAATGCGTCAGTCGGCGAGTGGTGCTTCTGTGATTGGTGGGCTTTGAAAAGGAGACACCGGGAAGCAGAAGGCAGAGTTCTCAACCTGGGGGAGCCCGGGCGGAGATCTCTGTGGAAAGGGATCTAGCCTGGGACTGCGCCCTGAATGGGAGGTTTGAAGGATCTAAGTGGTCAAAAATATGTGCCCAAGTTGGAATTGCAGGATGCTGCCACTGCTCATTGTATTTGTTAAAGGCAGCACGGGGGGTCGGGCCCACACTGTACCTACATACCAGCTAATGATGAGGCAGGAGGGGTAATTGATCAAGCTTTTCAACGTTTGAAGTATATATCTGATGCACAACAGCGTGACCTCGCACCAGCATCAGCAGACTCCTGGTGGGACTGGCTCCTGTCTGGAGGATGGAAAGCAGGAATTACGTCTGTATTAAGTCTTGTAGCAGCTGGGGCTGCTGTACTGCTCTTCTGCAGTTGCTGCGGGGTTCCCATAATTAAAGGATTGATATCAAAAATGTTGAGTGCTAATCCACAATATCAGATGTTTCTGTTACAGGACACCAATGAAGTGTATACTCTGCCCAAGGAGCTGAAGGAATCATATGATGATGTAATTGAAATAGGGGGCCTATTCGAACGAAAGCATTGAAAAATGATGATGACATGGTGAAGCATCTCCCCGTGAATGAAACACATGCCGAAAATCGAGAGAAGTGGCATGCTGGCGGATAATCAATTATAAACGGGAGAAATGTGGAATCATTTTAATATTGATTCATTTGCTTTATTATTAGTTGTTTATCCTTGCTTGTTCTGGCTTAATTTTTCTTAGGCTTTAGTTGTGTACTCTTGCCTGTTTCTGATTAGCCTAGGCCTTGCATAACTGTAGTTTTCCATAAATCTGAACAATGCGTAATTGCTTATAGTTTATCTGGAGACATGCAGGACCCTAACAAGGTCAGGATGTTCTCTTTCTCTCCCAAATTTATGTGTTCTCAGGAAAAAGAGTACGAGGGGAGCCTGGGATGCTGAAAAGATAAGATGTATAGGCGTACTCGGGGCCGGCTTTACGTGGGCTGCGTGCGTCTGCAACTTTCCTGTTGATACCATGATACGTAAATCAGCTCGGGGGGAGGAGGATGACAAGATGGACTCTTACTTAAACCACAGCAAAAAGACTTTCCTTTATCCTTGCTCTTGCCTGTAACGAGAGTTCTCGCCTGTAACGAGAGTTCTTGCCTGTAACGAGAGTTCTTGCCTGCAACGAGAGTTCTTGCCTGTAACGAGAGTTCTTGCTTGTAACGAGAGTTCTTGCCTGTAACGAGAGTGCTCGCATGTGACGGGGGTCCTTTTCTGCAGAAAAGTAAACTGACTTTGGCTTGGATATTAACTCCTTTGTCTTCGTCTGAGTTCTTCTTGAGAAGGTAAAACCAGGAATATAAAATCAAAATTCCTACAACACCTTTGCCATGTTGCAGTATGGGAGTCTATTAAAGTCAATTTCCTGTGCATGTCACAAACAATTTAATACAGTTATCAAAGTCTGACAATGTCCAAGAAGTTCATGCGACTGATAAACATCCAGGCATTTATGACAGACTAACACAAACATCCAGGCAGCTGTCAATACTAACCAGTTAACATTACATCATGACATGGCACTTGAAAGCTAATGTACTGGTGTTAGTAATGTTAGTGTGGGTGGAGAGCAAAGCGCTAGCAGTTTTGACCCAGCCACTGAGGGACCCAGTGGATGTTCATCTCCAGGATTTTAAAGGTAAAATTTAAATTAAGCCTAATTTGAGCAGAATTGTGGTTGAGCCCTTCAGACAGAGGTCACTGTCGAGGTGCATCTCACCTGGCTTGCAGAGGGGTGGGCCCCTTAAGGCTTAAGGCTTGTAAAGGACAGTGTCCATGCAAGTATTGACCTGGTGGCTGTGTGATAAAGGAGAAGCGTTAGAATGTGGCTCAGAAGTGGTAATATCAAACCATGTGAGTGGCCTTGGGTTTGTATGAAAGGTGGTCCATGAGCATGTGGACATGTGAAAAGGCAAATCAGTAATGCGGGGCTACGCACATACATAGATTGCACTGTAGTTATGGTTTCAAAAAAAAAAAAAGAGAAGGCCAAATTCAATTTCCCTTAAACCAAACTACCAAGTAATTTTGCTTGTGTTAAAGGGGACCCATTATGCTGATCCTTCTTTTAATTCATATTAGTAATGTTATAATGTTGGTTGTCCATACTCAACCTCTGAAAAGTTTCTAAACACAAGATACAGGGGTTTTGCCGTAATCCAAGAACGTGATTTCGTGAACGTGATTTCCTCTCTGAACAGCTCCTCCCGAGATCTTCACGAGATCTGGGCAAAACCTGACATCAGGTTGTGCCGTCCAATTAATACAGACCTAGCCAGAGCCAACCACGGCGCTGGACCTGCCGACACCGGAAACTATTCTAGCAGGCACTAACAACAGCAGATCATACTATGCCTTAGTAGCGTCTACACTTTTGGAAATACAAAAGAAGAACCACAGATCATTTGAGGTGCAGTTTTGTCAGTATCTCTCCCAAAGCCGCTTGTCCGTTTACTTTTGGACGCAAAGAAAAACACCTATTTCTCTTCCAAAAGACGATGCCACCAGAAATCAGTGGGTAGCTTTTTTTGTTTGCTGGCAGCAAACAGCCATGGCCAAAGGGAACGTTAGCTGCTTGTGCTCAGCATTTCACCAAAGACAGCTTTGTTAATAAAGGATAATTTGACACTGGATAAGCGTTTCAGCTGCTTCTCAAACCTGAAGCAGCTGCATCAATCAAGCGCTCGGAGCCACAAGCTGTAAGTAACGATATAACAGCAAATAATGTAAGTGAAGCTAACGTGTTATGGGTGGCTACTGGCTAGCAGGACCGCTAACGATAGTTAGCACTAACAACTGGCCTCAAGTGCAGGCTTTCAAAAATATCTGAAGATAAATCCTGGATCGGTCGCGACTGTCCGTGACTCACAGACACAGAAGCTGCAAGTTGCTTTTACTGCATAAGCCAACCTGACGTGATAGCCAGTTGATTGTGGATGTAGCACTGCGGCTAACGTAGACAAGTTACTGTTGCTAATGTTTGTGTCCTGAATATGCAAGAGTGATATCAGGGGAAATTCTACAGAAGGTGTGTGAACACAAACCTCATTTGAAGCTAACTTTTTATACTTGTTTGTAATTTGGATGCTTGGTACAACTGTCCACGGTAACGGAACTTGCTGTCTGTAAAACCTGTTTTGCAAGGGTTTGTCTCTGTGGTTGCTATGACCGCTCGGTTACCAGCTACCCCAGAGTCAGAGAAACCATTAGGCAACCATTAGGCATATTCTATTGGTTTCTAATGGTTCCTGGTGGTTTTGTCATGGTTTCTAATGGTTTCTAATGGCTACTTATGTTTTCCTAATGGTTCGGTTTGTTTTTCCAATGGGATTTTGTTATCTCCTACACAAATCTACAAGACTTTAACTGGTCCCTACTAATGGTTCCTACAGGAGTCTTAATGGTTCCCACAGGCGTTTCTATATCAGTCTAATGGTCACTATACAGTGGTCTAGCGGTCACTACAGGGTGCAGTGGTCTCTAATGGCTCCTAATGTGATGGAGGAACACAGATGTTATAGTTTTCTTTGGCAATCACATCTGTGTGATTTCTAGTGGGTCCTTGTGTAGGCTATACAGTATGTTTGTAGACTGCAGTGTTCAGTGATTTCATTTAATACATTCCAAGATCACCTTTGACCTTTTGCAATTAAATTTGTGATTAAATCATATTTGGCCTTTTGTGATTAAATCATTGTTCATGACTCATCCATCCAAGAGGAGGGAAAAGAACACAACCTGATGGTTTGATGGTTCATGTTCTGAAGAAATTTAATTAAAATCACAAACTGCAATGAGTTGTCACGCCCCATATATCCTGTTCCCAATTCGGAGGGGAAAATATCCCAATACATACACAATTACACATATGTATAGACATGTCTCTGGTGCCCAGTGTTTGGACTCTGCTATAATTTCTGTTGCAGCTGTAGGTTTCTCACTGTTTTTCTAATAGTTTTAGGTCCTAATGGGACCAGTTTTCTAATGGTTTCAGCTCCTAATGGAACCAGTAGCTTTATAATGGTATTACATTCTAATGGGACCAGTAGCTTTCTAATGGTATTACATTCTAATGGGACCAGTAGGTCTCTAATGGTTTTATATCCTAATGGGACCAGTAGGTTCCTAATGGTTTTACATACTAATGGGACCAGTAGGTTCCTAATGGTTTCTTCTAATGGTTCCTAACGGGTTCCAATTCCCATTAGACCATTAGAGACCTAATGGTTCCTAATGGTTTTTTCAGATGGTTTTCTACTGGATTTTTCAGCAGGGTGGTTGGTGCAGGAAAACTGTTAAGGTACCGGCGCAGGAGGACATAGCTCTTCTCCATCAGAGGTTCAGCTCTCTCTGCTCCGCCCAGCCCTTCCTCCCAGTAGATTACGGAGCTGCCTTTTGACATCATCCAAGGTTCTGGGACGTCTGCAGGATACCACCTACAATAATGCTTTTTGACAGATTTCTCTGAAGTTTAGTTTAGTTTAGTTTATTAGTTTAAAATATACAGAGACAGTGCACATTAATGAACATTTCTGTAAACATGCCGGTTAAGCCAAACTGGCTAATTTCCAAACGTAGTCTCTGGGGCAGGTGACTTGAGCACTACAATAATTAAAATGCATGAAAAAACAAAACTACGCCTACTGATAAAATACATTGCATACAATACATTGCAATACAATATATTACAGCACATACAATAAAATACAAATACATTTCAGTTTCAGAGCAGATGGTCACATACTTGGCCATCTCTCAACCATAGTTTTAAATTTCTTTTAAAAGAAAGGGTAAGTGTCATACTCCCTGAGCTGCACTGGAAGAATATTCCAGGTGTGAGCAGCTCTCACCGAGAGGCAGGGCTGCCTGGCCAAAAGCAGTCGTCCTGTTTGGAACTACACAGTCCCCTCTGCTGATAGACCTGGTCTGCCTGTCAGTAGATGTTTTCTGTGTTATAAAAGCACCAAGGGGGGGAGGAGCCAAGCCATACAGGATCTTATAAGTAAGACAGGCATCTTTGAATTTAACAAAGTTATCCCAGCTCAGTAAGTTGTGATTTGTCATGCTGTGACAATGATGATGATCATTTGTCTTCCTGTCCAGTACTTTCACAGCCTGACGACAGACTACTTGTCCAGATTTCTTAGTAAAAATTATGCACACTGTTTTCTTAGTATTTAGATGCAGACATGAATTATTCAGCCATTCAACGACCAGGGTCATCGCTGCCGTTAACTTATTTGCAGCTGGCTGTGTGGTTGCTGCATGAACATAAATGACCGTGTCATCTGCATACATCTGGATTATAAATCGACCGATATGGGTTTTTCAGTGGCCAATGTCGATGCCGATATTTAGATAGCAGGGCAGCCGATGGCCAATATATAATGCGATATATAATTATTATTTTTTTTTAAATGATTAATTACAGGGCAGTCCTATTAACCCCCAGAACTCCGCTGGGGTGCTGGTGATCCCAGCAGCAGTGTTAATATTTTGTCTCATATCTCTGTCTGGAACCACACAAAGGAACTTAATGGGGAAAACTGTGATCAGAAGCTTACTCTTTTGGCGATCTACAGTGGGCTCCAGGCAATTAGCCCCTTCGTAATTACACTCTGCGCATGTGCGATTTCCCTGTGTTGAACTTTCACGAAAGGTCATTTGTACATAAACGCGAATTTCAGCTATCGATTGTAACGGTGAGCTCACGTTGAATAACAATATCGAGGTTGAAAATTACGCTGCCCAAGAGTTGGCTCCTTCCTAGATTATCATTAGCGAGAATTTGTTCGGAATTTCATACTGGTAAAGTATAATGTACAGTTCTCAAGAATTAAGTGGATTAGACGTATACATTTTGTCGCTTGCATCTCAAGCGGTGGAGAGGCTGTAACTGTGCATAATTAATGTGGGTAATTCCATTAATGAGGGCCATCTAATATTTTTTATTACACTTTTTGTTGTTTATTACTAGAAGCGTGAAGGCATAGTAATTTAAGCGAGGAGACAATTAAGTTGGAAGCATTTTCATTAAGTCAGTTTGCATTACGACGTATTCCTTAACACCAACAAGCATTGATTTTTAGGCGAACATTAAGATCATGTTGTATTTGTCCACTACTGGTAAAGCGAACTGAGTTATTTAAGATGGTTAATTTGAAACAGTATTAACGGGTGCATTTCCATTGCATCGCGAGCAGTCCTACTGCAGCTTGCAGGTTTAATGCTAACTTTGCCCGCCGGTGTCTCCAAAAACAACGAGAACCATAGCGGATGCTCTTGCTACCGAAGCCAGCCTGACTACTGCCAACAAACCCAATAAAACGTGATTAGCGGAATGGGATTACACCATAGGCTATTAAACTTCACATTGCGGATCATTCACTGGGCATGTTTGGCATTTTTAGCACAATTTAATTGTTTAAGTGCTGGGGCATTAAAACCGAAAGCCGGTCCATACCAACATATGCAAACGAAGAAATTTCATGAAAATGTTCAATTGTAAATTTGGTGGGTACTTTTCGGAGAGTCTACTTTTTTTTTGATACACACTGTATATTGTTTATTTGTTGACAGACTCGGTTAGAAGCCAAACCAATCAAAGTATTCAAACTCGCATTGCACTGCCGGTGCATTATCATGTATGAAGTCACAGGGGTGACAACAAAGCGGAGATTTTTTTTTTTTCCTCGCGAATCCATTGAACACTGTTGTGTTGGTGAAGTGCGTGCGCACGCACGGCCTCTCTCTCTCTCACACACACACACACACACACACAAACACACACACACACACACACACAGAGCGGGCAGAGAGGGAGACACGCATGTTATGATAGAAGCTCATAATGTTCGTTCCCAAAAACTTTGGCAAGCTGCTGACAACAACGCAAAGGTTAAGTTCACTTTCAAACTAGCATTACTGTTCATGTAGCGTTCGCCGATTAGCAAATGCAACCGAGACGACAGGGGAGGTTTATCAATCCTGTGGCCTCTGACACAGCTGACAGCAGCTGCTGCAGGCTGTGCCCACTTGAGAATAGTTGTGCCGCTGCTAACGTTAGCTGGCTGTTAATGTTAACGCTACTCTCCAGCTAACAGCTAGCGAACATTGCACTAGCATGATCATAGGCATGATCAATCATATACGAGTGCCACTGATGAAGGAAATAATGTTAGGCTGTGTAATGACAGACCGCGCCCGGCTCACCATCACTAAAGGCTTCAAAGCTAACTTACACTGCCATTTCACAACCATCCCAAATGAAGTATCTTTCTATTTTTTTATGACCCTGGCTCGTCGGGAGTTAATTAACATTATCCTTGGAGGGGCGTCAGTAGTTTTAGAGTTTTAAGCTAGCGTTAGTTTAGCTTGTTGAAGGCTCGCTGCTGCTTTACATTTCTCTCAATAATAGACTGTAATTGTTCTAATTACACACACATTCAACATTGTATGTGCTAAGAGTAACAATTACATATATTATACATATATTAATACATATACATATATATTATACATATATTATATTATACATTACATATAATTTAATTCTTTCTTACCTCAGCCCTCCTCCAGTGGCGGTTCATCGGTCGTATCAAAGGGAAGCCAAAACCTCGCCCTTCAAAGCTTAATGACTTAAACCTTTCGCAGTTTACTTTTCTTGATCAGCAGTTGCTCAAACGAATTGGTAGAAGGACAGTCAAATTTATTTTCGATTGCAAATGACGACGCAAATTATCAATACGTCTTTATAAATTAGTTTGCGAGGCTTCTTTCACAAGAAGCCACGAAAATCCATTTCCTACAATCTTAATATAGAAGAATGCGATGTTGCACAGCTTATTGCTTCATGAGCCTCACTAATTAATTTGCGAATCTATGCCGGTTCACGAGTTACTTGAGTTTATAAAGACGTGGACCTATGGTAATTTACGTCTTAATTTATGTGTGAAAGAAAACCCCTCATAATTTCGTGGTGTAATTTCATTTCATTTATTGGATCTCCATTAGCACCAGCACATTCAGGGTTCGAAATAGTTTTTCAAGCCAGGTTGCCCTGGGGGCAGCTTAGGCCAAAAGCTATGTTGCCCATCAATATTTCAGGTTGCCCTAGTTTTAAGGCCATAATTTCTGCATATTTTCAGCAGTTGACAAGGAATATATAAAAAGCAGAAAAAACACACAAGCCCTCAAGTAGAAGTATACATTTATTGCAAATACAGGCTATTGATAATCACATTCTTGGTTGTACCGTGCTGACCAATCAGCAAAATAGCCTGGAACATGGGAGAAACTCTTACATGAAGCTTAATAAATATTATACGGAAGTTGTTCATGTTCGTTAGAGTACGCGCACCATGTCAAAATATCTAGCAAAACTAGACAACCCGTAAGAAATGCTTCATTGTCATTTCACTTCACGACAGGACTTAAAGGGAAACTAAAAATGAAATAATGTCAATTGATAGTTTATAATGTATAGAAGGTACATACAAAATTTCAGTGCTATCCGATATTTTTTTTTATGGTTTTAAGCCGATTCCTTGGTAAATTTTTGATACTCTCATTGATGCAGCCATTTCGTCCAGTCACATGACCGATCGCAACGGAAGTGACGTCAGTTGTGCGTATTGACAGTAGTAATCTCCGCTTTGTACCCACTGATCTATATAGAATAACAATATATAGTTATTCTATATGGATCAGTGTTTGTACCTCGTGTTCGTTTGGTTTCCTTTGTCCATCATTTCATCGTGAAATGCCTTATTGTATCGCCAAACACTGCACTGTTTCGGATAGAAACAATCTGCGAAATGCTAGATTTCACAGGTTGCCAGCTGGCAAGAAAATGAAGCATCTACGGATGCAGTGGCTTGCGAAATGTGCACGTCCTGAACCAAAAGATCAACAGGTCCATGTGTGTAGTGAACACTTCACGTACCCGGAGGACTACTCGAATAATCTGATGAAGCAATCCATGGGTTTCGCAAGTAAACTGATACTGAATAACGTTGCAGCAACAAGCCTACTTTACTAGGACCTACTGCATATGAATTTCAAGGCTTGTACCTTGCTCCATGATTGTGGATGTGTTAACAGGCTAGTGATGGGCAAAAATGAACGAACCACTCTTTTTTAACGACTCTTTTCTGTCCGATATGTATCAGATCAGCCTGTCAAAGTGCTGAAGTGAATCCCCGACTTCTCCCACCAGTTAGACTCGCCCACCCGTACTGCTCACCGGCTGCTACGGTACGGTACTGCAGTCGCTTGAAAATGCGGAAAAACGAACGGACGAGCGGGGATCATATGAGGGCTGCATCGCAATTCACTTAAATTAAGGGTGAATCCCATTTCACCCCTTGGCCCTACCACTTAGCCCTACCCCTTCGTTTTGCGCGTTCATGTGTGTTGTCATGGGTAAAACAAGTCTCCACAGTATCACGCGAATCATCGGCAAGATGGTTAACAACGCCACAGAGGCACCGAAAGAAACGCATACATGTAAATAATTCCTTGGTAAAATAAAATATGAAAACCACTGAATTACCTTAGTTCGGTTGCGTTTTAATATCTTACGGAATGTTTGTTCGTAACAAAAATCGCTAGTGGTGTACATGTGTCCGCTCATGTCTCTAGCTGAATAGCTAAAGTTGGCATTATTATGAGGCTGATTTTTGCTTGACAGTGCTGCATTTTAAGACGCCCAAAATGTAACTTTTGTTCAGCAGCGAAGTTGCTGCACGTTACCGCTCCCCCAGTGTCAGTGCGCACTGGCAGGGTAAGAGCACAGATCTCTGGAACATAGCAACATTTGTCAGTCGCCAAGCCTTGATCATTTTTATTTTATGATTAACGATTGATTTATAGCATAAAACGCGCGAGTTGCAAATGAAAAGTTCATGCTATTTCCATCTGTCAGGGAAATAATGTCATCATTGCCATAGTTGGGAGGCAGAGCAGAAAAATCGCGCCTGAATAAAACCTTGGCTGTTTTCAGCATGATTCACGTATCCTTTCATGCCCTACAAAATTAACATGCCTGTTAGTTGAATAATCTGGGTTTGCAGCCTTTATAAAACTATATCATTTGTTTCTCTGAACAAGTTTCTTTGAAATTCCCGTGTTCTGTCGTTGCAGGGACTCTAGAGAATTCCCGACAGCTCATTAGGTTCCATCATACATACAATGCATGTGTAGCTACGGTCTTCTGTTTCATTATCCCTGCTCACATATTATCACTTAATCAACAGATAAATAAAAAAAATAAACTATCGTTTATTTGCGATTATTGAGTGAATACAGTCGACTCGACACTCAAGACAGCAACATCAAATGAACGAGAAGGATAAGCGACTGAATGTGCGGTACGCACAAGTGACGTCAGGGCCATGATTTATGATCATGTGACTCGCAGAAAATGGTTAAAATGGTGGCCTCCGTGGAGAGCTTTGACAGTTCAGCGAAAAAGTGTCATAATATCAAAATGCCTGGGGGATGTTGCTGATTTTTTCATGGTAGGCTTAGAAAACGATACTTCATTGAAATATAGTGTTTTATTAGGTATGTTCAATGACTGGAGTGTCCCTTTAAGGGTGCTGGTTTAAACCACTCACTGCGCACCCCCGATTGCGTGCCTGGTGCTCATTCATTCATTAGGAGTTAAATGTAGCTTTAATAAATATATCACCAAAATCGCAACAATCCGGGCGCTAAAATAGCTATATCTGATTTTGTTTTTAGTTTTATACGTGCCGCTTATTCTCTGTCAAAAGGGATTGTGAAGCATCCATAATTGTTTTTTTCTTCCTTCATCTAGAGTCAAAAGACCGTAAAGTATGTCAGTGTCTCCAAGGACCGAATTAAAAATTTATTTTAAATGCCATTCCAAAACAGAAACAAAATGGAAAGCCATAAGGTTGTAAATGATTTTTCAAGAAGAACCTGACCACTTTCAACCAATTACAAGAGCGCTGATGATTTTTTTCTCTGTTCGTAATGAACAGCAAAAGTTGTAAAACCTTTTCAAACGGTAACTGATATGTTGGTTACGTGGTTGGTGAAGCTCACAGCGCACAAATGCATGATGATTACCATTAACGTGTGAAAACACCACTTCAAAAAAATCACTGCGATGGCATGGCACGTTTGTCTGAGTGGTAAAGAATCAACCGCATCCAAAAAGGGGCATACAGCTATTTTAAATAGTTTTGTGCTGCGTCGATGACCAGCTACACTGAGGCTGTACTATCCTCTAATGGAAAACGATCCCCCAGAAAAGCACCCGGCACCAAGGAGGCACCCAAGTGTAGCCCGGCACCCAAGCAAGCCCAGTTTACATCGGTGTTCGCTGAGTAAATACTTTCACTTTCCAGGCGCAAGATCCGTTTGGCTTGGGCTCAGCCTCACTTTACTTACCAGCACATATCCGCTGTTCTCACGAGCACGGACCCCACACGGTTTGAATGATAGGATATGAATCCCTTTTTGACCCATTCGGAGACTTCAGAAAAGAAATTTGCCTGCGTGAACATGGCAACTGGCTCGGCCATATCTACTTCTTCTTCTCCTTCTTTTGGTTTATTGGCGGATTGCACATTTAGTTTAGAGGGTGCATACCGCCACCGACTGTATCGGAGTATTCAAACATATCAAGGTTTATCTATTGACTTGAATTAAAAAAAAATAATAATAAAAAATAAATTCCCAATCCGCAATTTTCAATTAATGATAACTAAACATAACTATTAATTTGGCATCTGGCTCCCACTCCCACCAAATCCTTTTTCTAGCATCTCCTTAATGTCTTCTCCTTTCACATCAGTTACCCTAAGAAATTCCCTGGCTGCATGCACAACCATTTTAATCCTTTCTGTCTTCGAATCTTTTTCGCTCGCACAGTTGATGACCATTGCCACAAACGCCAAGAACCTCCTTTTATCCACACTTACATAATCATAATCACGTCTAGGTTCTATTGCTACTGTCCCCTCAGACTCGGTGATTCTCTTCACCCTCTTAACAGCCTCGGCATATGAACATCCCTCCTCTGCTCTTATCTTACCATCTTCTCTTTCCTTAATTCTTTTGGACATTGTTGCGCTCCCATAACATGATTTCCCTCACAATGCAGGCACTTTGCCACCTCCTGACCAATTTTACAGACCTCAACCCTGCAGTCCTCCTTACCAGACCTCCCACACCGTTTGACTCCTCTACAGACCGCAGCAACAGGGCCGTATGCCTGACAGCAGTAACAACGTAGAGGGGCTCTCTCATACGGCCTCACCCTGTAACTGACATAGTTTAGATACTCTCTTTTGGGCAAATTTCCTACAAAAGTCAAACAAACAGTTGTACTTTCTTCCTTTAGCCCGTCTCTATATCTGGACAATCTTTTCACACCACAGATACCTGCGACCCCCTGAAACTCTTCAGCCTCAACTGACATAGGCACACCACTAACTACTCCCCTCACCTTTACTTCTGAATCAAGTGGAAAGCATTTCACACAGATATAATCCTGAAATTCTTTAATCCGTAGTGCCTTATCTCGCTGACGCTTCGAAATACATTCATAATAACCATCCCGCTTCTTGTCGTTCTAACTGACCACACATCTCCAAGCTTTCCCCCCACAAACTTTCTGACCACATGCGGGTCTCTAAAAATCCCATCTATTCGGTTACTGCCACCATCCCAACTAGATACGCTTCCACTTTCCTCAAAGCATCACTAGATTCAGCCAAAGAACTTAAATAATCTTTCTTCCTTTTCTTTTTATGTTCCTTTTTATTCTAATTCTCCAACTCTTTTTCTGAATCCATTTTCCTTATCAGAACTTCCGCTTGGCCAACTCAAAACTCCTACCTGTCCTCACTACACACTAGTCCAGCCATGTCTACAATGTACTGCATGTGATTTTGTTATGTTTAAACCCGGAAAGAGCATTATCTCATGATGTTACTTCCGACTTAACAATAGGATAGACCTATCAGTCACGCGGGGGCGGAGTCTGTCCTGCACAAGGGAACAGACAGACCGCTCGCATGAGGCATGCGCCCAAAACTAACTTGCGCGCTGCGCTACCTGAGTTTGTGAACAAGTTGCCCCAAACAATATATGGTCTTGCGGCGAGATAAGCGCAACGTATATTTCGAACCCTGACATTAGCATAGCTATTCTTCCTGGAGTCCAAAATTAAGTCAAAATTGTCCATTCTCTCGAGTCCATCAAGGGAAAAAAAAAAACAAAAAAACAACAGCTAACACAGTCACGACACAGAGATACAATCATAGACGCAGACAAACATATAACACAAGACATGATACAACACTTGTACAGTACAAATTGATAATCCATAAATATATGCAAGGGGAAAACAATATAACAAAACATACAAACAGATACCAAAATAGCAATCTCACAGGGCAGGGAAGAGAACAGCCACTGCATCATATAGCATATACCAACAACCTCATGTGCATCCGCACAATTTAACTACTGCAGCTGCAACATTAGAAGAAACTGTTTGAGCAAGAATTTATACCTCTCTTTGGAATCTATTAACACAATATAAAGTGGCAACGAATTCCACTCCAGGATGGCTCTGAAAAAAACCGATTTCTTCATCACATTAGTATTCGCCTTAGGTAAAGTAAACCTCCCCTCAGCAGCATGTCTTGTCAGATAATTATGTCGACTCCACTGACGCGAGAACAAACATTACAAAACATTTGGAGACTTATTTACAATAATATTCCTAAGCAAGTTCAAAAAAACGTAAGAATTCTTTGAGTGACAGTTAGCCAACCCAGTCTCTCATGCATATGTGTCACATTGGTTTTGTAGGAGCACTGCAATACACAGTGTGCTGCTTTATTTTGAGCAACTTGTAATTTATTTAGATCCTTCACTGAAGCACTAGACCAAATTGAAAAACAATAATCTAGCTGTAACAGAACTAATGCATTTGCAACTTGTTTGGCGATATCTTGTGGTGAAATTTTTAACACTCTTTTTAGCATTGAGACCCCTCTTCCCATTTTATTCACAATATAGTCAATATGTTTCGACCATGTTAAATGTTGATCAACAATTATACCTAGAAGTTTAGTGTCATAAACTTGTTCAACAGGAATATTATCAATTTCCAATCCCAAGGAAGGTACATCACTCAGCAAATGCCTTGGCCCAATAACAATAGATTTAGTTTTTCCCACATTCAAGACCAGTTTGTTTTTAGCTACCCATTCTGCCACTAACCTTAAATCATACTCTAAATTGTTATTTAACCCTACTGTAGGCGATTTAGCCGAATATATTGTTCAATCATCTGCATACATGACAGTTTTAGTTTTATCTAGCACAAGTGGGAAATCATTTACAAAAATAGAAAATAATAATGGCCCAAGGCAACTCCCTTGAGGCACCCCACAGTCAACAAATTTAGTATCAGACAAACTGCCATTAAAATAAACAGTTTGACTTCTATTTGTCAAATAGCTCTCCATCAATTTTATGGCTGACAAACTAAAACCATACTGCTTGAGCTTTCCTAATTACAGAAAATGGTCAATAACATCAAATGCAGCACTAAAATCAAGCAAGACGACACCCACTAATTTTCCATTGTCTATGTCCAAACGCCATTCCTCAGTTATATATGTCAAAGCTGTGCAAGTGGAGTGTCCCGGTCTAAATGCTTGTTGATAATCACTATTTAAATTGTTGATATCAAAATAATGTTGAATTTGTTCAAACACAATCCTCTCCATTACTTTACCAAAAGCAGGTAACAAACTTATTGGTCTACAATTCGCACCAGAAAAAGGTGCAGCAGAGTTCTTTGCTAATGGGATAACTTTGGCAGTTTTCTAACTATGCGAGAGACACATTTCTCAATACATAAATTAAAAATGTAACACACAGGAACAACAATGGAATGAGCAGCAGTACTAAAAAATTTTGCGTCAAAGTTATCCACACCTGGTGGACTGTGCTTCCCTTTGCAAAGAAGCCTAATCACCTCGTCAATTGTTACCTTTTTATGTTGAATTCACAATTTTTATTTATCATTATTAAATCCTTAATTAGTGTTGATGAGAAATTGTCATATGAGTGTTTCATATTTCTCCTCAAATCATTAACCTTGGTATAAAAATAATCAGTAAAATAATTTGCTATATTTAAAGGCTTTGATATGAATTTCCCTTCCACCTCAAGATAAGCAGGATTCGATCCAGGCATACGACCCATTATGCCATTCATTACATTCCAAAGTTTTTCTTATCATTCTGCAAATCATTAATTTTAGCTGTAATATAGAACAAGTATTTTTTCTTTTTATTAGCAGCAGTAACATAATTTCTTAACCTCCTCTAATTTTGCCATCTGACTGAAGACCTGACTGAACAGCACCTTTTTCTGCATCACCTCTAACCATCATTAGTTTTTTCAGGTCACTGTCCAGCCAGGGTGATTGTTTGCTGCTCACAGTGTATTTCCTTAGAGGGGCATGTTTCTCTCACACTTGTAAGAACAATCTATTAAATTCGTTAAGGGCATCGTCTGGATCCTGCTTCCCAAGTACAGATTCCCAACATATATTTTCAACATCATTTACAAATGCCTCTTCGCTAAAGAGCTTCATAGATCTGCTGACAACAACTTTAGGTCCCGCCTTTGGAACCTTCGTTTTCCTGACATAAGCAATCAAACTGTGGTCACTGAACCCCACAGGAATGGATAACGGCTCAGAGCAGAAATGGCTAAAGTTAGTGAACACATGATCAATACAAGTTGCTGTTACAGAACCCAAATTACTTAAGCACACTCTTGTTTGCTTGTCAACAATTTGCACTAGATTGCCAGCATTGGCCACAGCCAGTAGCTTATCTCTGAGTGGACAGCCGTCCACATTCCAATTAATATTCAAATCACCTAGTGTATGAATCTCATAATCAAGGTCACACACTTTATCAAACATCCCACGTATTACATCCAGATAATTTATCCGTGCATTAGGAGGTCTGTAGCAGCAGCCTATCAGTAGAGGCTTCAAGTGAGGTAAATGAACTTGTATCCAAAGTGCTTCAATGTCATCAGACATTAAATCATATCGTATTTTGACTGGTAAATGAGACTTGAATTGGCTGCAACACCATCTCCAAATGCATTTCTGTCCCTCCTAAATACGGTGTATCCATGAACACTGATTACAGAATCGTTAATTGTGCCATCCAAGTGCGTTTCAGGCAGTGCTAGTACATGCGCACCTTCAGACAGAATCTCAGCAATGTCAGTCATTTTATTCCTTAAACTATATAAATATGAGCCATTCTCAGTCCCTGTCTTGGCAGGCTATCCAGACTCAGCGTAGCATTTTTGGTTTTTTATAGTTTCTCTCCCCAGCATATGAGAACTAATGTTAAACAAGAGATACACCAAACATATAGACACAGATACAAACATACACAGAAACAACAGTATCAAAGAAAACATAATCTAATTTGTTGTGAAATGCTGTGACACCCTCAAAATAATAATAATCATTTAATTGGGAAATAAGGTATTAGTGCTGCAGACATGAACAATAATGTGCTAAAATTAGTAGCCAAACAATTACTTCCGGACCAATTGCAGAGCTAAAAGACAGCAACTAGCCTAAACAATATGTCTACAGCAGTTTTACAATATCCAGCCACATTGGCAGGTTTCATATCCTATTCCTTTACAAATAAAGGTAAGAGAAGGACTGATTCCATCAGCAGACCATGAAATAATATACAGCCAGATTGGCAGACTTCAAATCCTATTCCTTTAAGAATAAAAGCAGGACTAATTCCATCAGCTAAACAATAAGATGCTGTAAAACCCACAAAACAATAACCAACGGCGGAAATTGTAGGGCAAAGGTTCAACGTGTTCTTTTGGGCCAGTGTTAGCATGCGCGATGTCCTGGCTGGTGCGAATCACAATAAAATGGATACATTTCTCCGTTCGAAGGACGGGGCACAAAAGCACAACGGTTACAATTAATCTGACTCCATAATAAATTTAGAATACCAAATTTAGTTATACCCTCGTTAAATATCTGACTCCAAATTAGAATTAGAATTTATAGTTTAGGGACACATGCGTGAGTCTCGGGGCAGCTAAGCCGCCAGACTCTTCCGTGAAAACCCAGTTACTCAACTGACGCCCCCGGGTAATAGCGCAATTGCCGGATCTTAGTTCGGTGAGAGTTCTAGAGGATGGAAGAAATTACCATGATAGTAGCAACTTTGGCATAAACATATCATGAACCCAGATTTATGTGCACCACAGGGCCCCTTAAGGGGATCGGCCAGGCACCGGCTTATAAACTCAAGAAAACCCTTAAGGTCAATCCCCAGGACCGATGCTACATAATGCGCACCACAGGGCCCCTTAAGGGGATCGACCAGGTACCGGCTTATAAGCCCAAGGGTGCCCTTAAGGTCAAATCCCCAGGACCGATACTACATAAACCCTTTATATAAGTAGACCGTAATCTGCAATCCAACTTAAAACCCATCACTACCTTTAAAACATCAGCTAGCTAGTCTGGAATGCAAGGACTCGCCCCCTAAGTACCGGTCGTAACGTGGCTAGAAAGAACAAAAGGATTAGGAGTCACGGAGACCACGCAAGCTTAAAAGAATGACAATAATTTATTCACCAGGTAGGCAAAAGCTTAAATCAAACAAATCAACGTTAAGCCAATTACAAGTTACGCATAATTGAGAAGAGGAGAATAAAGTCATACCTGGAGGAAAAGGCTACTCACGCCCTAACGTGCGCGGGGAGAGATCGGATACGATTCTCCCTGACTATATAGATTGGCTACATACGGCATACGGAATGGCTACTCACGCACTTACGTGCGCGGGGACAGATCAGATACGATCTTCCCTGACTATATAGATTGGCTACATACGGCATACGGAATGGCTACTCACGCACTTACGTGCGCGGGGACAGATCAGATACGATCTTCCCTGACTATATAGATTGGCTACATACGGCATACGGAATGGCTACTCACGCACTTTACGTCTTGCGCGGGGACAGATCAGATACGATCTTCCCAGAATGGATTGTTTCTCTTTGCTTTAAGCCAAATCACGCCTTTGATCCAGGCGGCATGGCCATAAACACTTGGAAGGGGGGTCGAATCCGGTTTTTGGGTAATAAAACACTTCAGCAGAGAGAGGAGAATAGGGTGATTACCAGAGAGTATTCTGACCAAATTCTCAGGAGTTTCCAAAAGAGAACGAACCATAATTTCAATGGGAATGAAACATACTCCATTCAACTCCTTAGATTCCCCCGAGAATAACAAGACCAATCATGATATGAATATGTACTAATATGATGCAGTTGTCATGAAAAAGTCTTAAGATGAATTAATATATAGTTTAATTGGGTTATAAGTATATAAGTGATTCCTTAACAGGATATTGAACATATAAACATATTATGCTCTTCTCAGAGGTTTAGATTATTTGAA